>JANAVB010021800.1:11211935-11811935 GCA_029216955.1 Iris pallida | reverse complement strand
ACGAAGTACTGTCCTAAGAGTTAGCTCGGGTCTATATGCAGACCGTATCCGAACGCTCCTAGTGGTAAAATCCCCGCTCCACCGGAATCTCGTTGTCGCACACGACGTCGGAGAGAGTGACCACGTACTTTGCTCTGCCCAGAGCAATGAAGAAGAACAGCGTAATACGAAGGAGACGAGAATTTTAGAGAGTTTGGAGAAGAAGAATTTCTGTGTTTTTTTAGAGAAGCAAAGGAGGTTTCAATATATAGGCTGCCCATTACCCAAAGCAATGAATGGTGTTAATGGGAAAATTGATTTTCATCATGGCTATTAAAAATGAAATGAAGAGGATCAATTAGCCGTTGGAATTGATTTTTTTCATTTACAGCACTAGTTGTAGACAACAGAAGTCGGGGTCGTAGGGGAGATCGGTGTAGGGAGCGGCGGCCATGGCTCGTTTGTTAGGGTTTTCTCTTCTCTCTCTGATCATATATATATATATATATATATATATATATATATATATATATATATATATATATATATATATATATATATACCTGGGAGTTTGAGTGTTATGAACTCAGGTCGGGGGTTTCCTTTGCTCGTGTATAGGCTGGGTTTGGGGTCCAAGCTGTTGGGCCGGTTTCCTTTGCTGGTGTATAGGTGGTTTGTTTGATTTTTATTTCTATCTCGACCATAAAGTCCATAAAATATATAATATGGTCCGTATTCCCTATCCCATTGGAAGTAAATATATACACATTTATCAAGTTCATTACTCACTGTAGTATCAATGGAAAAACTTATAAATGAAAAAGTTTGATAGGAGAACCATTGATTAAACAAAAGCTATAAAGCAAATATACCTTTATCAACATACTCAGACACATGTGCTAAGAACTAACCAGAATAAATAATTAGAAGGTAATCATGTTCAAATACGACAGCATCAGCCATCTTTCACCATTGTCAATAACGTGATAAATTTTCACTAAAAACAAACAGTTGAATGAGGCAGTACTCTGAACTCACATTCTGTAATAAAGCAACATCAACAACCTAAATCAGTGTTCTAAAAATTGCCAATTAAATCAAATAAATAAAAAATCAAAAAAATTTCTGGGAAGGGAGGCTACAAATCTACCCACCTTCCTCAAAATATTTTATAACCTTCTCTAGTCATTTCGTAACTACGAAATTTTGAGGACTTCTACCCACATTTGGTCACACTACTCCTCAAAATACGGTCACTAAAATCTTATAATCTTCTAACTAGTTGTTAACGATTCAACCAACAAATAGCTAGGCACACTACAACAAAAATATCCTTTAATGACGCTTGATAAGGGAATTTAATGACGGCTGATAAAGAAGCGTCATCAAAGTTCAGCAAGACTGTAATCTATGACGGTTATCTATAAAAGCGTTATTGATTGTCTCTCAGTGGTACGAGCATTATGAAAAAAACACAAATTTTAAGTCGAAATCTCGACTCTCCCACACTTACTCCCGCACTTAAGGAAAAGTTTCAACCCCTTCTCATTCTCTTTTTCTCCTTCTCTCTTTCTCCTCCCGCTCCCCGCTCCCGAACTCCCCTCAGCCCGCTCCTCTCCCGCCGTTATAATGCTCTCCTCTCTCGTCACTCTTCCTCTTGGTTCTCTCCCGGGCTTTCTTCTCCCTCCTTCCTCCTTCTTCCTCCATCCAAACCCTAACTCTAGAAAAGCAAACCCTAACCCTAATTTCTCTGGCGAGTCGCTTCTTTCTTTCCTTTGTTCCTTCCTTCGTGTTCCTCTCTCCGATCTGACGAATCCCTAAGTCTCCTGTGTGGGTGTGTGTCTCTAACAGGGACGACATGACATTCATGGAGGACACTGTTCAATCGATTGTTCACTGGTGAGTTCCAATTGAATCCTCTTTTCCTTTCTTGTTTTCTTTCGATTCTTAAGGATTGCTGGTTTCGACAGATCGACAGTTGAGTGTTGGCAGTTCGTGAGCTGTAGGAAGTAGATTTGTTGCAGGTTTCGTTCAATTTCAAATTTAGGTGAGTGGTTCGTTCGATTGAGGGTGATTCTGTGTCGATTACTCTGTGGACGTTTAATTGGATTGTACATTGACAGTTCTGCTCAGTCGATTCTTTTGATACTTTTGAAACTGGATTGAGAACTTCGTTGGTGAGTTCTTTGGGCATTCTGAGTGACTCTTCTCAATTTCTGGGATCGGATTTTAGCTAGCAACTTATAAGTTTTATTCTAGTGGATTCACACTTAGTGTTCGACGATTTGGCTAGATCAACTTTGTTGTCGAAGTTAAACTCAGGCGTTCAGTATCGGATATTTTGGGACGAATTGGTGTTTGTTCGAGAATTCAGGTGACACTCTTTATCCTTTTTCGTGTTCAGATTGCTTGGTGTTAGAACATCTAGGAATCGTGGGCGGGATTGGCTTTGAGGTCTTAGTTACTTATTTTTGTATTGTTCCTGTTGTCTGGTTGATAGTAGCTGACAATATCTGGAATCAGTATTCTGGCTTTGAGGTCTTAGTTACTATTTAGTTACCATAAATGCAGTTGCAGACAACTAACGAGTTCACCACTCAACAGAGCGTCACATTTGTCAACTTCAGTTACCACTACAACACTAATGAGTGTAAACTAAGTAACATCCATGCATCATGCATGTCCTAACCTTTACTAGCTCTATGCCTCACATTTTCACCAATCACACTCAATGTTTCTTACCAGTACTTAATTACCAGTACTGTGTGGGGCACTGTATTTAGTTGCATAGGGACAGCACATAGTCCTACATTGCATTCCTCTCCATCAACCCATGACACATAGGACCAAAGAACAAAACAAGAAGGTTGAAGGTGCCACGGCCCATGGAGAACCAGGAGGAGAGAGAGCTTCCAAAATGATCGCACACACAGTTCATTCACATGCAGAGCACACCACGTAATAGAAAGAAGAAAGGAAAAAACACATGCATGACACTTCTCCTTTCATTTCCTTCACTTGGCTGGTTCCTCATTAAGATGTCCCACAAATTGCCAAGGTCAATTCATCAAGGACCCAGCCCTTCATCTCCTTGTCCTCTTTTGCCAACATCCAGATTCCTTTACTTATTTTTGCATTTTTGCATTTGTGGTAACTAAATAGTAAAATAGTTCTCCTCCTTCCTTCTGCTCTTACTTCTCGTGGCCAGAGTAAGCTCAAGGTCACTATATTCATCAACATCTCTGTCATCCTTTCCAATGTGTTTGGAAATATAGCATTCGTTGCATGCCAAGGAGTCAGAAGATGCAAACACTGTTCTCTCTGTTTCAGAACCCAACAGGTTTGCAAATATGCTTACCTAACTCGGATATACTTATTTATTTTTGTACTTTTTGCACAGAGTTATGTGTACAAGTGATGGAAGCCCAATGGGAAACTAATTATGCACATTGCAAGAGCAATCAAGTTCACTCCTGTCATATTCTGGGGAAGATTTGGGTAAATTAATAAACTTAACTCTCTATGGAGCTCCTCTGATACAGTAGTTACATTCATACGGAGTGTTCTTGCATCATGAATTTGTTAATGACAGTATAGTGTCTGCTATTCTTGTAGTTGAAAATATTGTTGACTCTTGATGGTTCTCAATTTAAGAAATTAGGACAAGTGAGATTGGGATTACATTGTGCTATTGTGACAGGGTGTGTAATTTGATGTATTTTTGTTGAATGGCACTCAACGCAGGACTGGATACCATCTCCAAGATTAATTGCAAAGTGAAGAATGACGAAAATTTAGTAGGAGCTGATGGTGGTGAGGGTGGGAACCTGGGACGTGCTGACTTGGATGATACTAAAGGTATGTTGCTTTTTGTGGCACCTTCTATAGGAGCCTCTTGAGCCCTGATACTCACAGAATTGGCAGCTTTCTTTTCCAACTCGTGCCACGGAAACCACCTTTCATATATGGATGTAAGGTTGCGTACATCTTGACCCTCCCCAAGCACCCTGCATAAGCGGGAGCCTTGTTGCTCTGGGACGTCCTTCTTTTTAGGACATGCTTCTCTTTGATCTGTATGCCTGGACATTGCTTTTTACAATTTTAGTTCAATGTATCCATGCTCATCTAGCAGCGCACTTGTGGCAATAATTGACAAACTAGCCTCAACATTTTGGAACCTTATACTTCGTGAACCTCTTTACCTTGTTTTGTTTTATCTATGGCTTTAACCATTATCAGATTGTTATTAATCAGTTTGAAAAAGTGAAACGAGATTCATAGGCTCTTATAGTTCATGTCCTGTCACTTGTGTGGTACTCATGAACTCAAGTACAATGATCCTATCTTGATATATATGACCCTTGATATATATGACTACTACTGCAACTTCCCAGAACAAATTAAAAGGAGGACTCGTCAATTTCTGAAGTAAGTTCTGTAAGGGTTCCAACCTTCATACTTCATTCTGCATAACATTGACTTTTTACATTCTTTACTAGGCATATATGCGATTTCTCCTTTCAGCTTTTCACAATTTGCCAGTTAATCTTATAAAGCTTTTAATTTTGATTTTTGATTAGACATATCATTTTTTTTAATTGGCTATTTATACTGTTCTCTCTAATTCGTGGAGAAGATAGCTTTTCACTTTAACCTCAATAAATGAATATAATCAATGACCTGTCTATTGTTTCTCAGGGAGCTGTAATGATGTTCTTAGCCAAGGCAATGAAGATGCACTTCCAGATCAAGATAAGAAACATAACAGTGATAATATAGGACATTTAGCACAACATAGGCAGTGTTCTATATCTTAATTGAGTGTCTATGAATATTGTATCAGAGACACCAAACACAGATATAGACATAATATTCTAGAGGATTATTCAGACAATATAGGTTGAAGTGTTACTTTAGCATCGAAGTCCAAAATCTAAACCAAATCACCGGTTGACTTAAGAAAATAACAGTCAAAAATACTGGAGGGTCCCTTTGGACTGGTACTAGTTCATCGAATGATGAGCCATATAGTAGCATATATTTTTTTACTTGGAGAACATCGAATTAGCCAAAAACAATTCGAGTTTGTTTTTCATTTCATAATCCACAATGACAACAAAGTATGATATATCCATAATGCAGGTCGACCATGACGTGGACCACTTTACTAGCCCGGAAGGGATACCAGGAGTACTTTGTTGTCCAAACAATATGATGCACTTTACGTGGGTGCTCTCCATCATCTTCCAGGTTGTATCCTATAATATGTTCTGTATGCACTCATTTTCATTTTTACGCCAAACAATATGATGTTCTCTCTTTATTAATCCTACATTGTGGAATCTTGCAGGGTTAGTTTTGAATTAGAAGCTGGAGCTGTAGGGCAAACAACTGATTTTAAGGAAGGAAATAGAAAACTTGAGTGGTGCTTAAAGAAGGCAAGTTTTAGTTGTTTATTTATTTTAGTAATTTGTTAATATTTAAAAGCAGTTGTTCTTTCTTATCCTTGTAGATCTCTGGTTGATTATTACTGTTTACACATTATCTACAAGTGTTACCTGACTATATTTCCTTCAATCATGATTTCCTCACAAGTTCAAAACTTCAAACATATGTTGAATATGACAGAAACTCCACACAAGATGAATCTGACAGAAACTCCACACAACAGTTTCCCACAACATATGTTGAATTGTGATCTTAATGTGTGTTTTTAATCAGGACTTATACATCATTCAAGATCCTATAGTTACGTATATACATCATTATATCACATTTATTAAACCTTGTTTTATCTTTTGCAGTGTACAGGTGCTGTGGACAGGTCTTCATGTGACTAAGTTGTATGTTATGGTGTGGGATGTTTTCATGTGGATAGTTTTGATGTAAAGTGTACTAGCTATATTGGATACTCTATATATTTTTGAGAAGATGTATATATATGGCCTGAGAAATGTAGAATGATAGCTAAAGTGTACTCTATTTTGAGACAATGGAATGTATCCTATTTTGAGACAATGAAATGGAGATTAATGTTACATTTCAATGTTTTGTTGTGAATATGGTTCAAAGTGGTGTTTTTCGTATTGAATTGAGCAGTGTTTGAAATGTATAACATGCAGTATAGAGCGTTATAAATGTGATACAAATGACCAATTATAACGCTTTCAAAATGTCCTGACTTCCAACCATATTACATATTCATAACGGTTTTACAAAACTATCCATAACGCTTTCAAAATAAAATGTAGCAGAAATTAAGTCTATTAATGACGTTTTCGGAAGATTTATCTATAACGCTTTGAAAAATATTTATAACACCCGATTTCATAACGCTTGGATGAAGAAAAAAAAGCGTCATGGTTCTTAATTAATGACGGTTTTTAGCCGTCATTAAAGGGTATTTTTGTTGTAGTGGCATATGGTATCTTGAATCTCTCATATCTATAAGCAACCAAAGAATTCAATAATCAGACAATATTATACTGTAACTTAAGAATTTCTGGTAAATCCTAGACAGCACGATCGTTCTTCACTTCGAAATAAAAAGGGACGAGAATTCAATGATACAGAAAGCAAGGAAGTATAATTGAGAGCAAATATGGAGTTTTCAAGGACGTAAAGAATTTCTAGGAGAATTTCCAAGGTAGAATGGATTGAGATTGCTAAGGGTCTAGTTATAGTCGCAGGCTCGTATCAGTACAGTTACGTAACCGATACGATATGCTCTGACCTGCATGGGCCACCAAAAAAACTTGTTACGACCCGCACCCGCTTTTTCGGACGTGAGCTCGTGAGCAAGCCAGCTACGCATCAAGCGGACTCCAGTCCGACTCGAATACATAAACGCTGTCACGACTAGGGTAAGCTGCCAAATCATGGCAAACAAATCTATATCTCAATCCACAATAAGAATAATAAACATGAATGAACACTATGGGTCGTGGTCTGCAGCCCACTAGCATAAATGTCCGATAAGACTCTAAAAGAAATAATAAGAGTCTAAAACTGAATCAAGAAACAGGATATCTTATGATAAGGTATGAAAGCACGAGCAGATAATAAACACGATAACGATACCTGAATCCCGCAAGCGTATCATCACATCTGTCATCCAGAACCACTAGCTAACTCCATACAATCGCTAAACCTGAAGAGATCATCAGGTCCTCAGAGGACATAGCAAGATACATAATATACATGCCTATCAAACAGTTTTATCATGCACAAGCAAATAAACAAGAAAAATAGGAACACGACAAATGACTAGGAACACGAACACGAACACGAATACGAACACGAACACGAACACGAACACGAATACGAATACGAACACGAGAACAACTACGTATAAATGAACTGCCAGATGAACGATATACGAGATCAATGGAAGAAACCAAACCCTCATCCCGAGTGTGGACTCACGGGTTTGAACTAAGCACTAACCCTCGTCCCGAGTGTGGACTCTCTGGTTAGCTCATGGCAAGGCACCCTCGTCCCGTATATGGACTCTCTGGTGCAATTGGTCAACCCTCGTCCCGAGTGTGGACTCTCTGGTGCCAATGATCACGACAAACACCCTCGTCCCGAGTGTGGACTCTCTGGTGCACCAAACAACCCTCGTCCCAAGTGTGGACTCTCTAGTTGTGTAAAACGATAATCAAGGCTATGGCAGTTCACTATACACACTCGTTCTATGACACGACTCAAGCAAGGTACTGACGAAAAACTCCAAGTGTGAACCACAAGACCAAACATGAACACGGCTATATGCAATGATACAACTCAAAAGAATAAAATACGAAAATCACATGTCCATAAACAATCAAAACTGGAAAATGAAATATAATGCATGTAAATAAAACTGTAGAGGGAGGCAAGGTATACTTGCCTGTGGTCATGCATGCGCTGCGGTTACGGTCAAGTGCCGAGTCAATTTCCAATGAACCTGGTTTAAATTGATAGAATCAATGCACATTTAAAAAGTACCAAGGAGCCTATCTAGTTCTGTTGTTTAGACTTCTAGTTTACTTGCATTTAATTAGGTGGTATACTGTCTAATGCTCCCAATCCCCTTGTGATATGTAAACATAGTCTACTTGGAGTCTTAGGGTCATACCTACATGTTCTCAGTCTCCAAACAAACCTATATTTAGCAGGTGACACTAGTTTACTAAATGGATGGCAAGGTATTAAGGTTCAATAACATGGATATTAGAATTGATGGGCAAAAACTGAAATAGGTCATACCAATTTACCTTAAATTGCTTCAATATAAGGGTATTACAAAAATTAAAACTCCAAACTTCAAAACAACAAAACTAAGGCTTGAACTCTAAACCTCACCCATACAACCTGAGCACCCAACCAGTAAGCTACGATCGTATATAAGATTGCTTATGGGTTTTGCTTATTATCAACTCCTTGTTGACAATTTACCAGGAAATGGGAGAACAAAAAAAACATATTGAATAAACACAAGGTCAAATGGCAACAAAATCCCTTCCTGTGGTACAAGGGAATCGAACCCATGTTCCCACACCACAAAACACGCGCCCCAACCAGGTGAGCTAAGCACTTATTTGTTAGATTATGGCTCCAGTGAAATATATATATATTATACTTCCCTCATACTTCCCCCAAGGCTTCTTCATGCTAATGAAACTTTTAATTAATTCTTGACACCACTTTATGTGTTGGCACCTCAAGAATCAATGGTGTGTACTGCTATGCACCTTCCTCTTCCACGTAGTGAAGGTGGCATGGGAAATACACAACACCGCTCAACCGTGGTTTACTAAGCAGGTTTTTCGTGTTCGAGTTCTTAACCACCTTACACGAGAACAACCAATGGTGCATTCTTTTTAATATGTTATATAAACTTATATAACCATCCATTCAAGCATTCCAGCTTACTTCGAATCTATCAACTAACCAAGGCGTGGAAGGAACGGAGAGAAGAAGGATCAATTACCAAGGACGGGAAGAACTTCAGTGCCTATGACTTGGGTAAGGTTGCCTCGCCAAGTGCTTGGAAATAGACGGAGTCAATGCGTCGGCTCGACGTATAGACGAAAATAGCTTCGATGGTCGCTATCCTGCTCCCGTTCGACTTGGACTTCTTGTGCGAATTCGCGGGCGGAAACTTTTCCTTTCCGAGTACAAAGTCCGAGTTCTGGTATAATACTGGTTAGCCTTTGACGTCCGCTTCTCCTTCTCAGCGCTGAACTCCGGGATGACCACACTGAGGTGGCAGCGGAGGTGGGCAACGAGGCTCTTGACGGAGTCCGGGACGAAGTCGGGGTCGTAGGGGAGATCGGTGTAGGGAGCGGCGGCCATGGCTCGTTTGTTAGGGTTTTCTCTTCTCTCTCTGATCATATATATATATATATATATATATATACCTGGGAGTTTGAGTGTTATGAACTCAGGTCGGGGGTTTCCTTTGCTCGTGTATAGGCTGGGTTTGGGGTCCAAGCTGTTGGGCCGGTTTCCTTTGCTGGTGTATAGGTGGTTTGTTTGATTTTTATTTCTATCTCGACCATAAAGTCCATAAAATATATAATATGGTCCGTATTCCCTATCCCATTGGAAGTAAATATATACACATTTATCAAGTTCATTACTCACTGTAGTATCAATGGAAAAACTTATAAATGAAAAAGTTTGATAGGAGAACCATTGATTAAACAAAAGCTATAAAGCAAATATACCTTTATCAACATACTCAGACACATGTGTGCTAAGAACTAACCAGAATAAATAATTAGAAGGTAATCATGTTCAAATACGACAGCATCAGCCATCTTTCACCATTGTCAATAACGTGATAAATTTTTACTAAAAACAAACAGTTGAATGAGGCAGTACTCTGAACTCACATTCTGTAATAAAGCAACATCAACAACCTAAATCAGTGTTCTAAAAATTGCCAATTAAATTAAATAAATAAAAATTCAAAAAAATTTCTGGGAAGGGAGGCTACACGAAAGGAAGATGGCTGGCAACAAGGCATTTCTTATTCGCCAACTCATCAACTCAAAATACACGGAGGGTACCTTGATGGCACAACATCTGAATGAGGTTCAGGGTATCATCAATCAGCTGTCTGCGATAAAGATGGTGATTGATGATGAGCTTCAGGCCCCACTGCTTTTGAGTTCTCTGCCGAAAAGTTGGAAGATGTTGGTGGTGTCGGTGAGCAACTGCGCCTGATAGAGTTGTCACGATGGAGGCAGTCAAAAGTAGCTTGTTGAATGAGGAGGTTCGACACAAGCAAGTAGAATCGTTGCAGGAGTCCGCGCTGGGGGCTTTCGACAGGAAGGAAAGACCTAAGTCACAAGCGAGGATAGGGAAGAGGTCTCAGAATCTTACGATTGTAGACCGCAAGGAGGGCTTCTTTCACTGTAGGGAAATGGGTCATATCAAAAAAACAACATGAAGCTTAAAGCTGAGAAGGCCAAAGGTAAGGATGATCAGGAGGATCTTACAGCAATAGAAGATATCATCATCGCAGTGGCCGACGCAGAGGAACCTTATGGCATATGTCATGACGACGACTAGGTCATGGACACGGGGGCATCATATCACGCCACTCCGCAGAGGAGGATCTTTATGTCATACCGCGGTGGTAGGTTTGGACGTGTGAAGATGGAAGACAAGGGGATGTCTGTAATTGTAGGCATCAGTGATGTGCACTTGACGACGGAGTTTGGTGAGAAGCTCGTCCTCAGGGGTGTGCGACCTATACTGAGTTTACGCTACAACTTGATTTTAGTAGGGAGGCTGGCAGATGATGGTTGTCGCAGTTTGTTTGGAGACAAAAATTGGATGCTTGCGAAGGGTTCTCGACAGCTAACTCGGGAAGATTTGTGTTGTGGCATATACAAGCTCAAGCCACTGAGTTTTGGAGTACAAGATGACTAGAAATTGTGGCACGGATAATGCAGTGGCGTACCTTGACTAGTGTATTAGCTATGTTAGGGAAGGCCGAGCTATAGGAGTGTTCTAACTAGAAAAACCAGGCCAAGTTGCGACATGACCTATATAAACAATTTAATTAATTATTTATTATTGATGATTGACTTTTAGGAAATCCGGTTGTACCGAACTAGCCCGGACTGGACCCGAATCGAGCTCAAGCCTACGCAGTCATGTCATGCGACCAACGGCGTCCATGTAAATATATAGACGTGTATATGTAACTGCAGCTCATTTTATAATATAGTAAGCAATTTCTATTAATTGAATATTAAATATAAAATATGCATTAATTGCTATTTTTATTTCTATTTACCTTGGAAAATAAAATATATATTTTTCTTAGATACTTGGTGCAGTTTAGGGTATTAGACTGTATATATATGGATGTATGTGTGCCTGATTTAATAACGGTATATATGTGATGGTATTATTATTATTATTAATTATAAGGGTAAGTAAATATATTTATCTCATATACGTATTATTGTTGTGTACTATTTTATTTATGGATATTAATAGCAATATTTGATTGTTATGAAGACCATTGCCAAAGAATAATTTTAAACCTTTAGGAAATTAGGTGGATATATATATATATATATATATATATATATATATATATATATATATATATATATATATATATATATATATATATAAAATATATATATATTTATATAAAATATATATATATATTATATATATAAATATATATATATATATATATATATATATATATATATATATATATATATATATATATATTGTAAAAACCCCCCATATTATTCATAAAAGGCGTAAAATGCCGAAGCCTTTACAAGAACGCTAACCGCTCCAAACACCCGTAGCCAAAAAGTATACAACCGAAAAAGTAAGGAAAAGAAGGACTAAAATAGGAGAGCGGTCCAGAAAGGCTTCTGAGCATGCGAGCATAGGGCTCTGATCTTCCGACACTGACGAAGGGTCTTCCGAATGAGCTGGACTCCGGAGTACCGATGACCTTTGAACCTGGCCTTGTTCCGATTCTTCCATAAGACTCAGGTAGCCGCCGCTGCGACGATCTGATGGCCGTGGGACGCGGAAGCCCAGCAACCCAGGAGATCGTTGAAGCACCCACTCCTCTGGTTCTGTCCACACCGATGCGAGAGGGCCCTCTACACCGTAGTCGTGAGCTCCCCCTGACAGAAGATATGATCGAAGGATTCGCTTTTACGCTCCGAGCAACAAGAACAAGCGGACGCCAAGCTA
The DNA here is from genome assembly GCA_029216955.1 of Iris pallida. Classification (NCBI taxonomy): domain Eukaryota; kingdom Viridiplantae; phylum Streptophyta; class Magnoliopsida; order Asparagales; family Iridaceae; genus Iris; species Iris pallida. The sequence continues at coordinate 11,799,725 of JANAVB010021800.1, read as the reverse complement.
AATTCGATATTGTAGAGAGTGTCATCGGTAGGAAACTTCTTCTAGACGACTCTCTAGATGAGAAAAGACCACTTTTTTGGGATGCAGGTCTGCCAAAATACGGCGATGATAGGTACGGGCGTCCCCACGCCACGAATCACGCTTCTAGCCGACCTCACCGAAAAGTATCCATAGGGCTCGATCGAATACCTCAGCATGTCATTCTCATCATCCAGTTTAAGGCTATTGCTGCAGATGCACTCTTCTGCTTCTGCTTTGGCCCACTCTCTGATCAGGCGCCAATTCCAATCATTACTAGTAAAATCCTACAGGTCCTTGATCCTGCTGTTCCCCGGAGCTGCTCTAAGATTGTTGAGCACGGTATCCCCCGCCCAACATTCCAGGAAGGTCATAGATTCTCCATTACCTAGTTGGAGTTTGATCATTGGTTCGGCGATGGATCGCCCCACGAGAATCCGCCGCCAAGCGGCCGAGGATCTGCAATTGGAGATGGCCTGCGTAGGGTGATTATGCTTGAAGTACCTTGCTTTCATGAATTTGGCCCATAAATTCTGACTCGTGCAGAGCTTCTACCACAGCTTCATGGAAAAAGCATCTACAATGTGGGATAGTTTGGAGAAGCCCAGGCCTCCCTCTTTCGTGGGCCTAGCCATAGACTCCCAACTGGCCTAATGATGTTTGTCGTGCCCGTCACTGTGACCCCAAAAGAAATTGCTAAAGATGCTTTCAAGCGAAGCAAGCACTTTCTTAGGAGGGAAGCATGAAGCAAGGGTATAGACAGGGATAGAGGAGAGTACGTGCTTGATGAGAATCATCTTGCCGCCAGGAATAAGGTAGCGTTATGCCACCCCTCAAGTTTTTTCCTGATCTTGATAATCAGGTCACCAAAGATGCCTGTGTTCGATCTTCCGTACACGAGGGGGCACCCCAGGTAGTTGAAAGGAGGATGGTCGACTGAAAATGAGGTGATGTTGGATAGGTTGATAACATTCTCTCTCTTGATGTTATGGTGGGCGTATATCACGCTCTTAGCGGGGTTGATCTTTTGACCAGAGCATCTGGAGTATTTCATGAGCGAGTTGTGGACTACTTCCACCGACCCAAATTTCCCAGAGGAGAAGATAAGGATGTCGTCAGCATAGGCCAGATAAGTAATGATGGGACAACCGCTGACCGTGTGAAAATATTAGAAGTTCGGGGTTCTGGTCATGCTGTTCAGCTGCCTGCTCAGGGCGTCGACGGCGATGATGAAGATGTTGGACGATAATGGGTCTCCTTGCCTGATACCGCGATTAGATTTGAAGAATCCTTTCTATTGGCCGTTGATCACCGTGGAGAACCAAGAGTTGCTGACCGATCTCCAAACAATTTTGATCCACGTTTTCGAGAATCCGAATGCCCTAAAAACCCAAATCATGAATTGCCAGTCAAGTTTGTCATATGCTTTCTCCATGTCCAGTTTGATGGCGATGTTCCCTCCTCGTCGGGAGTTTCATGCATATAATTAACTCTTGAGCCAGTATGATATTATCTTGAATATTTTTGCCCTTGACGAAGCCACTTTGCTCCTCTGAAATAATCTTGGGAAGAATCTCTGACATGCACGATGCGATAATTTTGGAAATGATCTTGTTAGTGAAGGTACAAAGGATGATGGGCCGAAAGTTTCGAAAAGTCTCTGGGTTATCTTTTTTAGGGATAAGGATAAGGTTGGCGCTCGAAATAGTTCTGGGGTAAGTCGCTCCCTGGAAGAATACCATAACCGCCTCATAAATGTCTTTGTTGATGATATCCCAGCAGAACTTAAAGAATATACCCGTAAATCCGTCTGGGCCCGGCGTGCTATGAGCATCAAGAGCCCAAACTGCGTCTTTCACTTCCTGTTCGGATGGCAGAAGTTTCTGTCACGACCCGCACCCACTGTGAGGGTACGAAAACGTAACAACGCCCAGCCTACGCCGCAGTATCGATGATAGAACGCTGTCCTAGGTCAATCATCTAATAATATAAAGGTACCTGTACAGTATATACACTCCGAATGGAGGTGATATATCAATATACAGTCTCAATCACATCTAAGGCAGAATGATAAGATAAAAAGATAGATAGATAAATACTGGAATGGAAGAATATACATCACAACCAGAGAGTCTAAGTGTCTACTGCCATACAAATCAGAACATCCAGCTCAATACAAGTCTCTAATACTGAATATGAAAGAATATATACAATCCAGATCTTAGAAGACAGAAATAGTAAAACCTAGACTAGGGAGCCTCAGTCTCTAAGCTAGTGGATCAGGCTAGAAATCTGGGTCACACATGGACAACCAAGGTCAAACAAGGTCACATGAAATCAATCCAAGTCAAACTTGGTCAATTTGGGTCAAGGGTTGACTTACTGTTGACTTTTGGCCAAAAAGTCAACTCTGGTCAACTCTAGTCAACACTGAGTCAACCCTAGGTCAAACAGGTCACATATTGACCAACAGTTGACTTTCAGTCAACTGGTCAACTCTGGTTTGGTTTCGGTCAGATCTAGTCGCTTAAAGGCTAAGTTTGACTCTCGGTTGACTTTTGTTGACTTTTGGTCAAAATGGTCAAACGACGTCAAAACTAGTCTATGAGCACTATATTTGATCATTACCAACCAAGGGAACCAAGTTCTAACTCTATCTTAGACTCTAGACTCAATTACCTTATTCCTAGGTAAAACCTACCTTACCTTACCAAGGTAAATACCAATACCTTGTCCAATACCACTCTAACCTAGGAATACTAGCCTAGATTTCCTAGGATAGCTAGATACTATCCTATATTAGTACCTACCAAGAAATCCTAGTATCTAGGTCATCTAAATCATCTTATGACACATGTTGGCCATTTCCCATTACCTTACTCTTACCCTTACCCTTGTACCATTCTCACATAACACTCATGATACCACACTCACTCATAATACATATATAAACTCACACACACAAATATATATAACTCATATATATAAATACATATCTAAACTCATATATATAAATACATATATATAGGCTCACATACACACACCTATACAATAGCTCACACACATACCCACTTAGGCTCACAAAGACATACACAAGTACATATATACTCTCACACCCACAAGCTCACACATATATCTCACAAACACACACCTATAGCTCCTAAACACACACACCTATATCTCACCAACACTCACACACAGGGCTGAAATGTGGCATGTTTTGGACAGCTACATGGGGCTGAATATTGTGGCATTTGGGACTGGTATAGAGGGCTGCCATGGGCTTAGTATAGGACTGAAATAGGGACATGTCAAGGGCTGTTTAGGGACTGATATTGGACATGAAGTTGGGGAATGTATGAACAGGTTTGGCACTAATTTGGGGACTGAAACATGGGGCTAACACATGGGGTTTTATGGACTGTAATTAGAGTGGTGTTAAAGAGGCAAATCTGGACTGATTTGTTAAGGGGACAAGGGGCTGTCATCAAGTGGGTTTTAGGGGACTAAATATGGAATTTAAGGAGACTAGAATGAAGTGGTTTTGGTGGTGTTTTGGGGGCATGCTAAGGGGTGTTTGGGGACTGATTTGCACTGTCATGGGGTTAAATAGGGACATCAATTTGGGACAGCCAACAAGTGCAAAACTGGACTGATTTAGAGTGGTGTGAAGGACTGATTTCATGACTGATTCAAGGGGGTTTGTAGGGCTGTCATGGGGTCTGGAATAGGTTAGTTTGGGACTGTTAGGACAGGTTTTTAGGGACTGTGTTTTGAGTGTTTTGTGGCTGAACAAATGGGACAGGTTTGGGGCTTCTAGGGGCTGTGCATAACAGGTTTTAGGGACTCATATTGCCCTGCTACTGCTACTGTTGGAGCTGCTGTTGCAGCAGGTAGTTCCCCCCTTCCTCATCTCATCATACATCATTCACACCCTCTAAATCTCTCACCAAAACAACACAAACACACACATCACCAACACCACTCTCAAAACTCTCACAAATAACTCTCTATCCCTCTCTCACACCAACTCTCAAACACCCTCCATACACACTCCTATTTCTATTTGGCCGAACCACTCCATACCCCATGCCAAACACAAAATCACACACCACCATAATATATATACATATATATATAAGCCACCATATATATATATATATATATATATATATATATATATATATATAGAATGATATATATATATATATATGGGTTATATTTATATATATCATTCTATATATATATATATATATATATATATATATATATATATATATATATATAGATAAACCAATATGATACAATATGATACATAGAAATTACACCTCTAAACTATATAAAATCTAAGATTAAATATCTAGATAAATCATTCTACAATATATATAATATACAAGTGTCCAAAATTGGGGGTTTTCCATATGGACACAAACTTACACATAGGACACCTCTACAAGTGTCCAAATGGACACGAAATGGACACCAAAGGGCACAAAATCATGGGAGTCATTCCTATGGGTCAAAATCAACCTAATGCATGAGAAGAATGAGAAAGAGGAAGGCATTTATACCTCCCGGTAGATCAAATCGAAGAAAAAGCTTCCCGATGTGCAACCGACACGTAGAGATTCCAAACGGACACGAACGAGCCCCGAATCTCTCCAAACTTGGGTAGCTCCTTCCTTGGCTTGAATGGAGAAGGAAAGAAGAAGATTTGGTGGAGAAATGGAAGGATTTGGTGGAGGAAAGATTAGGGATTGCTCTCTAACAAATTTGGGGAAGAACAAGAGAGAGAATGGAATAGAAAAATAATGAAGTGATAGAGCCTCTCCACACTTGTGTGGCCGGCCCTAAATGGGTTGCTATGGTCCTATTTGGAAAAGCCTAAAAGCCCCCTCTCTAATCTATGGGTTAATACATGGAAGGGCTTCTAAGTCGGGGGTAGTTTGGTCATTCCAATAACACTAATCCAAATTAAACCTAACCAAAATAATTAGCCTAGTCACTAACTACATGTGGGCCATGGCTAACTAGTGTGTGGGTCCACTAAAGTCAAAACTACCCCGGGTCCCCGTTTCAAGTCGGATTGAGCTGAAATTCGAACCCGACTCAAATAACCCCAAAATATTACAATAAATAAATAAATAATTTTAAAATAATTTAAAATGAAAAAAATGACAAAATACCCCTGTTTCTGGAAATTGGGGGTGACAGTTCCAGCCGGTTGTTGTCGGAGTCGTCGATGAGGTGGAGGATCTCCCCCAGGAGGGAGTTGTCTCTGTGGATCGTCTCTTTGGTGAACAACTTGGAATAGAAGTTGGCAGCTTCTCTTTGGATGCCTCGTTGGTCGATAAATATATTGTCGGAGTCATCAGTAATCTGGTGAAGAGTGAGTTTTTGTCTGCGGCCATTGACGCAAGCGTGGAAGTAGCTCAAGTTTTTGTCCCCCTCACTATCCCATTTCAGCCTCACTTTTTGTTTCCAAAACTCAGTCTCAACCTTCACCCGGAATTAGAGGATGGCTTGGTTTTTCTAGTTAGAACACTCCTATGGCTCGGCCTTCCCAAACATAGCTAATACTCTAGTCAAGGTACGCCACTGCACTATCCGTGCCACGATTTCTAGTCATCTTGTACTCCAAAACTCAACAATGACTTAAAGCATTCTACCGTAATAACTATTCAATTAAAGGTTTTAAAATGCCAAAAGTTTACCATTTTAATTCAATAAATAAATAAAAATGTTCTCAAGATTTCCGGGAAGAGAGGTTATATTATAAGACACAATATGTTATGCCATAAAAATTGATCCTAAGACAAGATTAGAAAGACCACACACACACACACATACATACATACATACATACATACATACATACATACATATATATATATATATATATATATATATATATATATATATATATATATATATATATATATATATGGAGCGGATCAAAAGCCCCCCTTAGAAAACCCCCAAAAAAAACCCCTCACTCTAATTCTTAATATTAATGTTAATATTAATGTTAATATTAATATTAATGTTAATATTAATGTTAATATTAATGTTAATGTTAATATTAATTTTTTTTAATTTTTATATATATTAATGTTAATGTTAATGTTAATATTAATTTTAATGTTAAGTTTAATGTTAATTTTAGTATTTAATGTTAATATTAACATTAATATTAACATTAACATTAATATTAACATTAAATTACGGATTAGAGTGAGGGGAGTTTTTTGGGGGTTTTCTAAGGGGGGCTTTTGATCCACTCCTATATATAGGGAGAGTATATATATATATATATATATATATATATATATATATATATATATATATATATATATATATATATATATATTGAATTAAAATGGTGAGAACATTTTTATTTATTTAAAATGGTTTTCTAAGGGGGGCTTTCCTGAAAATCTTGAGAAAATTTTTATTTATTTATTGAATTAAAATGGTGAACTTTTGGAATTTTAAAACTTTTAATTGAATAGTTATTACGGTAGAATGCTTTAAGTCATTGTTGAGTTTTGGAGTATAAGATGACTAGAAATCATGGCACGGATAGTGCAGTGGCGTACCTTGACTAGTGTATTAGCTATGTTAGGGAAGGCCGAGCCATAAGAGTGTTCTAACTAGGAAAACCAGGCCAAGTTGCGACATGACCTGTATAAACAATTTAATTATTTATTTATTATTGACTTTTAAGAAACTCGGTTGTACTGAACTAGCCCGGACTGGACCCGATCGAGCTCAAGCCCACGTAGTTATGTCGTGCGACCAGTGTCGTCTATGTAGATGTATAGATGTGTATATATAACTGCAGCTCATTTTATAATCTAGTAAGCAATTTCTATTAATTGTATATTAAATATAAAATATGCATTAATTGCTATTTTAATTTCTATTTACCTTAGAAAATAAAATATATAGTTTTCTTAGATACTTGGTGCAGTTTGGGGTATTAGACTGTATATATATATATATATATATATATATATATATATATATATATATATATATATATATATATATATATATATATATATGGATGTATGTGTGCCTAATTTAACAACGGTATATATGTGATGGTATTATTATTATTATTAATTATAAGGGTGAGTAAATATATTTATCTCATATACGTGTTATTGTTGTGTACTATTTTATTTATGGATATTTATACCAATATTTGATTGTTATGAAGACTATTGCCAAGGAATAACTTTAAACCTTTAGGAAATTAGGTGAATTTATAGATTATATATATATATATTTATATATAGGGAGAGGGTGTTAAAAAGAAAATAGAAAAACAAAAGAAAATGAAAGGAAAGCAAATCCCAGCCTATGCTGAGCTCGAGCCCAAGCCCACGCGATTCAACTCCCCCCCCCCCAAACCGACAGCATATGTATATAGAGAACGAGAAGGAGAGGAATGCGATGGAAACCAAAAAAACCCTAACCTAAAACACTGCCACAACTTCCAAGCCACCCTGGAGGCCACAACAGGCGACCGCGCCACCGCGCGAGTCGTCGGACGGCGACAGGCGTTCAACCACAGCAGATGGCCGCACGCACTTTGCAGCGACGTCACTTCCAGGTATGGTACTTCGTATACACCCCTTTCGACGTAGGAACCATCGTTTTCAATTCCATAAAGTCCTACGCCTAGTACACATGACCGAATAGGAGATCCATCTACTGGTTTTAGGGTTATTATTAAATCTTGGTCGAATTACTTTCCCGAAATTTGGGAAAAACCATAGAACACATGTTCTATTTTGACGACTTTTCTGCTGTATTGGAAGGCAGATTGCCACCAATCTGAAGAGAATTTTTGAAATCCATTTAAACAGTTTTAGAGGCAACCTAAACCGCATGGAAACCATGTTATTATTTTAATTCTAGTTTATTATATAGTAAGATAAATCAGTACAAAAATGAGGAAAAAATGTGAAAACTATTTTCAAAAACTAGAAAATTGTCTGATACGACGTGTGTCCCGCCAAATCGGGCGACATGGTCGCGAACTAAAAGCATTGAAAGGTGCGTATTGACTTCGCGGATGTGTGAGCTTTGACGGAATTCAAATTGGTTGCGTGTGCGTGACGAATTTGATGCGTATTCGTCGAAATTCACCGTATCGACCTCTTTGCAAATTTTCCAATTACTTTGTGCACGTTCTTAAAATCGAGGCAAAACTTGTGCCAACAGGACCGTATCATTTTTCTAGTCCTGTATGCAAGGTTTGGTACAATTCTGAGACAATTGATCAGATCACCGTTTTGCGGGCCCCACGATCCGACTCAACGGATGATTTTGTGCACGACCTACCGGAAACCAACTGTGGACGTACAGTTGGGTTCGTATAAAAAAATGGACCCGTAGACATATAGTTTAACAACTTTAGAGACCATAGACTGGCACGCTCTTTGGTACAAAGCGGGTCTAACAGCGGATATCATTTTGACCCGAAATGACCGTTTTGCCCTTGAGTCCAGAATTGGACTTATGGGTAGGCAATCCTAGATAATTTGAATACTATGAAAACATTGTCAATGTCTGTTTTAGCATCCGGAGGTATTTACGGGAGTTTGGATTTTATGACGCTTTGATTTGACGAATTATTTGTGAGACATGTTGCTACCACCAGGCAAGTATACCTTGCCTCCCTCTATAGATTATTTACATGCTTATTCGTATTATTATCTAGTTTTACTAGTTGATTATTGACATGTGATTTGTACATCATGCATGCTAGTATATATATAGTCCTTGTTCATAGTTAGCTTTGTAGTTCATATTGGACCTGTTGTCCCACGTATCTTGACTGAGTCGTATCGTGTCGTCACCTGTATTTTGACTGAGTCGTATCTTGTCATAGGATGAGTAAGTCATAACGGAACTGCTATACCTTGTATTCTTGAAGCTAACCTGCGAGTCTACACTAGGGGCGAGGGTTAGTAGTTATCTGTACCTTGATTCCTGAAGCTAACCTGCGAGTCCACACTTGGGGCGAGGGTTAGTAGTTATCTGTCCAACCTGCGAGTCCATACTAGGGGCGATGGTGATTCTTGAAGCTAACCTGCGAGTCCATACTAGGGGTAAGGGTTAGTAGTTGTTCAAACCCGCGAGTCCACACTAGGGGCGAGGGTTTGTGTATCCGATTAAGTATCCATTGATCTCGTGACATGTGTTCACTTGTTCTCCTCCATCAGTTCGTTTATGCGTAGTGGTTCTCCCAGTCGTGTATAGTCATGGTTTCGTGTTGATTGGTCTTTTTTTGTTTATATCCTGTATTTTTGTTAGTGCATGATAAATTGATAGATAGGCAAGTTTTTATGTATCTTGCCATGTCCCCTGAGGACTTGATGATCTCTTTAGGTTTATCGATTGCATGGAGTTAGTTAGCTGAGCAGGGTGGTAGATGATTATGATGCACTTGCAGGATCCACGTATTGTTATTACGTTATTATCCGCTCGTGCTTTCATTTCTTATCATGTTATTTATACTCTACTTGTTGGCTTACTTTACAGAATCATCATATTCTTTGAGTCTAATCGGACATGTATGCTAGTGGGCTATAGACCACGACCCATAGTGTTCATTCATGTTTTATATTCTTTTTGTGGATTGAGATATAGTTTGCCTTGCCATGATTAGGCACATTACCATAGTCTAGACAACATTTACGTATTCGAGTTGGGCTGGAGTCCGCTTGATACGTAGCTGGCTTGCTCATGCTCTCGCGTCCCGAAAAGGAGTGCGAGTCATGACATATAAGAATACTTGTATAGAAGCATGGAAAATTTCCAAGCACAATTAGGGCCAAGACACCTCAGACAACGTGCACGAAGGCCCAGAAGACCCCCAACGGAATGGCAAGTCCCAATAACACATTACCCCAAGGTACACTACCTTTACAGAACCAGAGGCAACCGGACCACTATATGCGACCAGCTCAAATGCGGCTCAGACACCATGCGGCCAAATAACCATGCTGCTCAAACTGTCCACAAGTCTCTAAACCAAATCATACGGCTCGAGTCCGAGGCTGAGCCACCTTCTTTCCCAAGACAACTGGTCCGCGCCCCGGACCATATCAATAACAAACTGGTTTGCGCCCCAAATCGGATCAATAACAAACTGGTTCATGCCCCGGACTGGATCAACAAGAAACTGGTTCGTGCCCTAAACTGGATCACCACAAACTGGTTTTCAACCCGAATCAGATTATATCAAATCATCAGCAACAGTTGGAAGGATCAACACCAATTTATGGTGTGCGCACCATAACTACCCCATTAAACTAGAGATCCCCTCAAAATCATGGCTGGCGCCACGCATCAATCAAAGATTGTGCCCCCTTATTCACATATCCCGTTTATGGCACGCACATTACACAACCGCACCATTCAAATAAGTTATCCTAAACATTCGCACGTACTAGATCACCTGTGATCATGCCGTGCGGATGGACAGTCATAACCACTATTAATTCGAGGATCCTTAAGTCCTCCCCCGGAGCTCATGCAACAATGGTTGCCCAATCAGCACCTCTACCAGACCAAGCTGTTAAACAGCTTACCTAAACAACTGTGCCACCTAGATGGCATATTGTACGAGATTCTCCCTATCAACATTACCTCCTTTATAGCTTGCCCACTAAAAGGTAAATATAGAGAGGGGCACATGATGACAGAGAGGAGGACCTCCACAGTGATCACACAAATCGAACAGAGAAAGCAGAGGGCAGAGATCACAAGAGAGGATCATCGACAAGATGATTGAGGGGATCACCAAAAAAGGAAGAGATCAGATCATCAACTGATAGAATCCACCAAATCTATCTCGTCAATGAGGACACCAGATATACATAAGAGAGTCACAAAGATCACTTCAAGAAGCTACTAAGTATCAGATAGTCAATGGAGTAAATGGTCAATTGCAGTACCCAATCTCCATCGACAAACTTTTCCAGAATATTTTGTATTAGCAAATCCTTCCCATTATAGTTTTGTTGTATTATTCAAATCGTATTATATAAAGGAAAGGAAAGGAGTCTTGTTTCATACTGTCTTTTTTTTCCTTATTCCTATGAAAGATACTTGTAATCCCAAGCACTCTTTCTATACTAAAATAATTCGATGGCGAACAAATTGGCAACTCTGATGGGGACGACTTTCTCCTCCGACGAGAAAGTAGTATCATAATCTGATACCTCCAAGTTGGGCTCATTCCAACAGATGTTGGTCATCCGGTTCGACCAACATACTTATGAAGACATGCTCTTTGAAGGGTTAATCCCTTTCCCTAGGTCGACGAAACCTAGAAAGACTCATAAGGTCTGGGTGGTCAAAGCTGCTGCACCACCACCAAAAAATGCCGAGAATGCTCTCCCGACTTCTACTAATGAAGCCCCGCATCCATCTCCTGTATATCCTTCCTATGCTCTCAAAGTCAGGAAGAACAGAGCCTAATGCTCGGGTCTAAACCGGAGAAGGCGACAAAACGCCAAGGACTCGGGAACGCGTGCTCTCAACAGGCCATACAGGCCACTCCCTGCTCAAGAAGACGAAGCTGCAGGTCAACCAGCTCACCAACAGAAGTGCGAGAGCAGGTCTCATCTAAATAAAGATGAGTGCCTGTAAACGTACATCAAGCCCCCAGAACGGTGTCGGATGACAGCACCCACAAAGGAGGCAAAATAGATCTGTCTTCCACAGAATCTCCTAAAATCCCATCCACGAGGAAGTCCTTGACGTGCTGTACTACTCAAATGCCGGTGCAAAGAGATCCAAGGCAATACGGGTCCAACATACCAAGACCATTGCCTCGACGGGTATTCATCGGAGGGTGCCTCAGATGATCATACGGGCCTCCGGCGGAAGGCGCTATCGGACGCATACATGCGCCCACCAAAATCATGCACATCAGGTTAGCCGACCTCATAGATCCCTCCTAGAGAATCTTGGTAGCAAATCAGAAGCCTCACCTGATTAGCCATACAACCCATGTGACACCGGTAAACACCCTCTGCCAGACTTGCATGAAGTATTAGACCGCAAGCGTGGGTTGAAGAAAGATGGGGACATATGCAGTAGACCCTCCACGAGACACTGTACCCAAATCACCATCAATTGCTGATGTTCTCAAATAGCAGTATCTGCAGACAAGCCGTCTGTCTTCCAACGGCTACAGTAGACAACAAAAGATGAACCAGTTCATGATTCCTGCTACTCTTCCCGAAGGAATACTCCTGTCCCGAAGGGTTCAAAGGCGTCTTTTTTCTCAACCAGTATGAAGAAGGCACAAGCGCAAAGATTAGCCCACCCGGCTACATCTACGGCAGGGGTATTCTAAAATACCCGATTGAGAAGATCCTTGCAGAAAGACATACCGCAGCCAGGGAGCACATCTTCTCCACCTATCTCGCACGCTGAGGGTAGCATTCCACCAAAGATGAGATGCAAGGTTGGGGGTAGGCTTTCGCCCAACCAAGCTGTTATAGTGGCTGGGGGTAGCCAACTGTCAGAATCAGAAGATGATGCCACCATGCGTCCCTACCCCGACGAAAATGAAGCCCAGGGGATCAGGCCAAGCGAGTCCATACCCTCACTAAGCCACATGAACTGCTGAACGACATACATGGATGATGAAGACGGTGCCAGTACGAGCGACAGACAATGCCTTGACACATTGGAAGCGATGGTGACCACCCTCAATGTCATAATGTAGTGCATATCCCAGTCAATGGCGGACATAAGGGCCAATATAGCCCCACAAACGACCTCAGGACAAGGAAGTCAGGAGGCAGGTCCCAATGGCGAGTTCAACATCCCCTCCGCGTCGCAACCGGCGGTGCCGACTCTACCTGACATTGATCAAAGAGAGATGCTGGTATTACAGATGCAATTTGAATCCATCAACAATAGAGAGAGAGAATACAAAGGCTAGGGGTAAGACAACCATATCCCATGGAGTGGAATAAGGTGGTGTTCCCCCTGAAGTACAAGCTCCAGACTCTGACTCCCTTTGACAGAAAATCATCACCCCCTCGGTAATTGAACTACTTTAAGCCCATGACGGGGCATCTGCCCAGGGACGACGCCCAGTTCACCAAGATGTTTGTGGGTTTTACGAACCTACGTCGCATACGAATGGTTATGCAGTCTTCCTGATAACTATATTAAAACATTGAACGACCTCCAAGAGCTATTCCTGCACGCTTCTATGACAACATGATGGACATTGGTATGGTCCAGTGTGACAAAGAATCGGCACATGATAGGCAAAATGCCCTAAAGATGCCGTCGGGGACTCCTAAGGCGATACTCAAGGACACATACCGACGGGACCTGATGCCAGCCACCAAATTCTATATGGGCACGGGCTAGCATGCCGACTGGGCGACCTTCATTGCAAGTGCCGACTAAGCAGAGAAGAACACCAAAAGTATTCATCTGATTGGGCTCTAGGCCCCGAACAATGGAGACAGAGGGAGGCGCCCTCAAAACAACAATGGTAGCCACAACAGAGGGAAAGAATCCTTCGGCATCAACTTAAAGAAAGAAGGGGCGAGGCAGCCACCGGCGGACTCATCCAGGCGAGAGGACACCTACTCCTTATGCGACGACCAGGTCGTCGACATCTTCAATATCCTTATGAAGAACAATACGCTCCTACTGCCAGAGCTGAGGCGCCAGCAGAAGTGGAAAGGATAGACAGTCCTAGTACTTCCTATACCATCAGTTCATTGGCCATGTGACCTAGGATTGCTACGTCCTCAAAGGGTAGATTAAATGACTCAAAGGCTGTTACCCTCGACTTCGAGGAACATACGGTTGGTGCCAATATGGTGTCGATACAGTTCGACAATCTCCCAGGAGTCAGGGTATCTTTTACTACGTTCAATCATACCTCTAGTAAAAATATTTATATCCTCACAAAAGAGACGAAGGAGACTCTTATCAAAAAGAAATTCTGTTACATATTTTATCCCACACAAGAACTTGTTTCTGTATGGAATCTTGTCGCAACTAGGTTTTCGACACTTGCATACTGTCTCCTCTAAAAGGTTAGCATGTTTCACGCATTCCAATGTAACGACGAGCTCAAGATGCTCACAAGGAACTTTCGAACTTCTTCGAAAAGATGTCCCAGAAAAGACAATGAGAAGTTACAAGAGAGGACGATTCCAAGGGAACTCCCAAGCCTCTTTCCAAGGTTAAGGATAATCCACCCGAGCAAACATGGAAGAAGAAATACGAGGGACAAGCAACCAACCAAATCCTGGAGAACAACATCCTCCCCGCATAAGGCAAGAGCAGCGTGCCTTCTCCAGGAAAGGTGAAGCTAGCAATGAGAAGACGAAGAACCCTACTTTGTACAAAAGGTACCGCTTTTCAGTCCGTCCTCATGTTAGAAAAAGAATCTCCTTGCACAATGGAGCACACGAGTCCATTCTTCGTGACATCAGGATTACTCTTTGATGCTACAACCTTCGTATCATCTGAAGACTGTTGGCCCAATGATTGTATCATGTTTTGGAATATGGTTAATATGTTAAGTTTAGCATTTCACTATCACTAATCTTCATACTATCGCTATAGCATTTCTACTTATACTTATACCTTTGGTTATATGTGCCTATTGGTTTACATTTTAGGGATATGAGCTTATCTATCTTGACTTTAATCGGGTTGCCAAAATCAAAACTATGTTTTTGATTGTGGTCATTCAATCAAGTTTTATCATTATGATATCACTAACATTTATGCTATCACCTTAGCACTTATACTTAAACTCAGCATTGTCCTAATGTGCATTAAACTTATCATACTTGCTACTATGTATATTGCTTTGTTCGTCTAACATGTACATGCAGAAAAGTAATAAGCAAGATCAATATAGACATATGCAATAAAGAATTCATGGTGGGTCAAAGACGACGGATCCCACAAGATTTCTCTGAACCACCCGACGATATCTCCGGAGCCACGCACTCGGGGGTTCCGCTACCCGGTCAGCGGACGGGAGTAGAGGGGGCAGCGCCCCTCGTTGGGGGTTCGGAGGTGAAGCCTCCGAAAGGTATTCAGTTTTCACAAACTAAATATCTTTGGACAGCTGCCACCAAGGGAAAAAGCCAACATCTACCAAGGAAAGAAGCCATGCTATGCCATCATCATTTCAAGACACTGTGTAGGCCTAAAAAATGAAGTCACGCTGAGTTAATACAGCCTATCAGAACAATGTCTAAAATACACGCTGAGTTCTATCAGACCATTTCCTCAAATATACGCAAAGTTTAAAAGGTACACAGAGACAGCTCATCATTTGTCAGAGTGTCATTATGACTGACAGCACGACAGTCAAAGAATGTCTCCTCGTATGCCACGTATACACGGGACTCGAGAGATCTCAGCCGACTATTGCATGACTTTCGAAATCTTCCTCAACAAGATTCAGTCTTCATCAAGTTGGCGTACCAAAAAGACCTTATTGTCATTTAATGTGACTGACAAGGTAATCAATGTCAAAGATTTTGTGCCAGTTGAGGCACGTCGAATCAAGACAGCTGGCCGTTCTGACTCAAGTATGCGTGTATTTTGAACTTCTATGTTCCTTCCTCAAGTTTGCGTGAATTTTGACCTTTCTGTCTCAAGTTGGCGTGTATTCTGAAGTTTTCTGCCTCAAGTTGGCGTGTATTCTGAAGCCTTCTGCCCCAAGTCTGCGTGGATTTCATCCTCAACCAGTTGGCGTAGATTTCATCTCAAAGTATCAGATTGGAGTACGTGGCAGACATGCCACAAATCTCTCGTATGCGCGCCCCAGTAACTTGCACACGACTCATGCATGATTGCCATGTGTCCAACAGTTACAGGCCACGTCTAGTAACTGCTCATTAACCTTGCGTACGTTTGAGTCCTGCGTGATTATCAACTATGCATAGGTTATGAAAACAGTTATCTTTTTAGTTATTTTTGACTCTATAAATAGAGTTCTCTCCTCATTCATTGGACAGATATACAGAATATCTAAATTGCTGTCAAATTCTTAAGAGCTTTTCTTCTTCGCATCGTCCAAGGGATAAAGCGATCGTCTTCTAGATCAGATTCCTAAAGTTGTATTTTCCCAGAATCAAAATAAATAAAGTGAATTTATTTATGGAAAACAAATTGGCGACTCTGCTGGGGAAACCCATCTCCTCTTCTGAGATGGCAACAACTCAATGCGACGCTTCGTCGGTCGGATCGATGAAGAAGGTGATATCGATTCAGTTCAATCAACTCGCCTATGAAGAAATGCAGCAGGCTAAGGGTGGCAAGCACACTTCAGCCTCTATCACCACTGCCAAATCAAAGGGACGATCTGTCTACGTCCCTAAGAATCTGTTGGCAACCAAAGACGGTGAAGTTTCTACCACAGTGTCCATTACTAACACTGGCAAGAACTCCACTGCAGGCACGCATACTCCTGTGTGCTCGAAAATGACAGCATCCAAAAGATACGCTAACAGTGATGCCAAATCTGTTTCCGTAGTCACGCAGTCCAGAAGTCACGCTGACAGCACTGGCTCTTTAGCCAAGCCTGTTCCAGCGTGCATTTCCAAACCTAAAAATTACGCTAACAGCACTGGTTCTTTAACCAAGCCTGTCTCAGCGTGTATTCCGCATGCATCATCCACCAAGTCAGCTCTCCCTGACTCAGCATGCGTATCAAAATCTGGCTTTTTAGCCAAGACTTTATATGCTGACAACACTGGCTCCTTAGCCAAATCGTCATCAGCATATTCTAAGAAGAATAGCTCTTTAGCTATTTCTTCCTCCTTGCCAAGTTCTGCTAGAACTGGGGGTAGTCTTGCTATGGCTCCTCCATAAATGGCTCACAAAGTCCCTTCGAATAGGAACAACTCTTTAGTTGTTTCTTCTGCTCCTGTAGTGTTTACTTCAGGAACAGCTTTGGCTGACAATTTTGTTAGTCAAAGAAAAGGAAATAGTCTTTTGACTACTCTTCCTTCTGGACATTCTATGTCTCAAAATTTGAACAAGTCTAAAAAGAAATATTTCTTAATGTCTTCTTCTACGACTTCTTCAAATTGGGCACAGAATTTGTCTCTACAAAAAGGTTTGTTACCAACTCCTACTCAAGGGGATGGTTCAACTCTTCCTTCTCTGCAAATATCCAGATCAATGGAAGAAAAACTTCAAGTGTCAAAAACCAATGTTTTACCTCCAACAGATCTAAGAATGAAACTTAATCAATCCCGTTTGGGAAGCACTTCTGGTGTTAAGAAACTACACCAATCAGGAGTAAAAGTAAGAGATCCGGATACAGAGTATGCCAAAAATTATGTTGCTCAGATTAATCACTCTTTGTATAATCAAGAGCCGTCAAAATCCAAGGACAAGAAATACGTTCCTAATAAACAAAGATTGTTCTCAAATATACCTCAATCTTCACATACAGATTTACGAGAACATCTTCAACAAAAAAGGAAGAATAATTCTGTGTCAATGGATCATGACCATGCTGATCATGAATGTGACTTCCAGCCAAGGGTCATAATTTAATACAGATGTCAAACTAAATGACAATCTGTCTTCAATCGAATTCAGTGTGAACCTATGCCTGATGAAGATGAACCTCTTTTCGCTTCTATCAACATGACCTCTCGGGATACTGGGGGTAGAACTGATAGTCCAGATGGAGTATATAGAGGTACCAGAGCAAGAGTCTTGGCTTCTAATCAAAGAACTTCGGTTTCTGAAGACTATTCTGAATTCCTTGGAGAATCCAACTTCCCACCTCTTCCTACTGGGGGTAGTTCTCCTACAGCTGATTTTGATACACAAAGTAATGATTCAGAGCAAACAGTATCATCAACAATCCCTCGTACAGTCACAACCTATATGGTAGATGGGAATACTGAATTGAATAATGAACCTTCTTCTTCGATGACTCCTCAAGACCAAAGAATTGCTTCTTTGGAACAACAAATGAAGTCTATGGCTGATACTATGAAGTCAATGTATGAACTCATGGCAACCCAGCTGCAAAATCGACAGACTGTACCAGATGCCATACCGATTGACACTGGTGTAGGTCCAGTGCAAGTTCCTCCAGCAGTACAATCCAATATCCTTGGACAAACTCAACCCATTCCTAGCCATTCGGGAGCTGGGGGTAGCGCTTATAATGCTGTCCCTCCTCCTAACTATTCTCTACAAGCTACAACTCCACAATCTTCCGGAGTCGTTACTGAAGAATTGAGGAATCTCCGAACCCAATTTGAGGCATTTAAACAGAAAGATGGTTTACAAAGGTTAGGTATCAAGCAACCTTATCCAATAGAATGGAAGCAAGTATCATATCCTCCTAAATACAAGCCTCCTACTATCTCATTCTTTGATGGAACCACTTCTCCTAGTCAGTTTATCAATCATTTTGAAGTGATGACTGACCAGCTACAACCAAGTGACGCCCTCCTTACTCGGGTGTTTGTCGGATGTCTCAAAGGAACGGCTTATGAGTAGTATAGAAGTCTCCCTGATGGGTGTATTACCTCATTTGCCGGCTTCAAACAAATGTTTCTTGAACGGTTCTATGAAGGGCTCAATGACATGACTATGTCTGCTCTTATAAGAATCAAACAGAGAAATAACGAGAGCACTGAAAGCTTCATTGAAAGATTTAGAAGAGAAGCTTTAAAAATGCCTCTTGGAACTCCCGATGCCGTCACTATCGACACTTGCAAGTCAAATCTCTTACCAATCATCAGCATGTGGACAGGATCCACTCAATTCCAAGATTGGCCTTCCTTCATCGTCAGTGCCAAAGCTGCCGAAGTCAGTGCCGAGACTTTCAAAGGTCTGGGGGTACACATGAATCCCAATGAATCAGGTCAAAATACTAGCAATAGTACGCGACCTAACAATCGTAAAGGAAAAGTGACTCTCGAAGTCAATCTCCAAAGCAAAAATCAAGAAGTATTATCTGCCCAAGCTACCCCAACTCCAACAAATCAACAACCAAGAGCACCTCGCCCCAAAGAAGAATACTCTTTTGACGACGATGATGTCCTTGGTATATTTGAATGTCTACTTAAAGGTAATAAAATACAATTACCTGAAATCAAGAAACCCGATGAAGCTGGCAAGACAGATCATCCTAAATACTGTCCGTACCATAGAATGTTGTGTCACACAGCTCGTACATGTTTTGTATTGAAAGGAAAAATCTAGGAAATGATCAAATCTGGAGCTGTCACTCTCACTCCGAAAGAAAAGACCGTCACCTCCAACGTTGTCTCTATGCAATTCGGAGATTTTCCTCCTCAACTCCTCGAAAGCGGGATTGTTCCTATTCCCAAGGCAACTCTTGAAATCGTGAATATTCCTCCTCCACAGTCTGAAGGATTAGTACCAATCACTATTAAAACAGGAGAAATCATCTGGATTCATCCTGATCTGGTGGCAGATTTTGAATCTCCTCCCATTCAAAAGACTACTTCCCTAAAATCTAAGAAGGCCGAAAAAACTAAGTCATGTTATATGACTTTTTTTGAATCTACTTCCGACACAGAGCCGAAAGATAAGGTAGAAGCACTTGCTGGTGCTACTAAAACGGGGAAACATTATCTAAAGGATTATTCCAAGAGTCCTGAAGATACTCCCGATAGTCCTGAAGATACTCCTGATATCTCTCCAGCTGACAAAGATATTCCCGATGTTCCTCGGGAGGAAGAATCATCCACTGTACCTGTTCCTTCAACTACACCGGTTGTATCTATTCCTTCCAAGCCCACAGCACTTGAGAAAGGCAAACAACAAGTTCGCTTCGACAAACCAATCAGGAAGTCTCCTCCCCTTGGACTTCAGAAGCCTTATAACTTTGACATTTTAGCTCAACTCGCTAATACTCCAGCTAGAATGTCCCTCTTCGAACTTGTACATCTTTCTAAAGAGACTCGGGAGACATTAAGTGAGGCACTTCTTCAGGCTGACTCTTGCCTCGCACAATTAAAGAAGCCAGATGAAGAACCTGTTACTTGCTTACATTGTAATAGTGTATTGGAGATCATTCCGAATATCACCTTTACACAAGATGATATGTTATTGGAGGATAATCGACATGATCGGCCTCTCTACTACACCGGTTATATCGATACGATGAAGGTAGATCGTATTCTTATTAATCCAGGGTCTGCTTTAAGCATAATGCCAAGGAGTCTGTTAGATGAATTAAAAATCCCTCTTCATAAACTTTCCAAGACGGTTACTACTATATTGGGATTCAATCAAAGCCGAAGCGAACCGTTGGAAAAGATTCATCTGAAACTTCAAATAGGCGATTTCAGATCCAAAGTCACTTTCTATGTGATCGAGATTGTGGGATCTTATAATCTTCTCCTGGGAAGACCTTTCCTTCATGAAAATAATGTGATGCCTTCTACTCTTCATCAGTGCTTCAAATACATTGACAGCGATGGAAAAGTACGAAAGGAAGTTGCTGATTTAAATCCTTTCCGTAGGGTTGAAGCTTATTTCAGTGATTCCCGGATATACAAAGAGGAGTATACAAAAATAGTACAAGCCATGGAAAAAGAAGATCCGTAAAGTGAGACTGTGATAATCCCTGTTAAAGGTCGAACTACTCAGCCACAGTCTCCTAAACCCTCTGGAGAAGCCCCCTTCATTATTCCAGTGAGCGGACGTATCTCTCCATTACCTCCATCATCTACCC
Organism: Iris pallida; assembly: GCA_029216955.1. Lineage (NCBI taxonomy): Eukaryota > Viridiplantae > Streptophyta > Magnoliopsida > Asparagales > Iridaceae > Iris > Iris pallida. The sequence continues at coordinate 11,778,940 of JANAVB010021800.1, read as the reverse complement.
AAGACACACTGATCATTCCTGTCAGTGGGCGTACTACATTTCCTGCATCTTCATTTACAAAACAGGACACTCTGGTATTCTCTGTTGGTGGGCGAACTACTTTTCCATCCCAAGCTTCAAGAGAGCTCACCTCTTCTGATCCATTTGTGATCGATCTTAATCGAAACAAAACTCCTTCTAGTTCTTCTTCTTCCCCTTTAGTCATTGATTTGGCTAAGATTTCTAAGGTTCAACCTCCTTCTGATATAAATACAACTACTTTTGAAGTTAATGAAATGTCTCCGTCTTTGCAGTATATTGATGTTTGTAATCATGTTCATAATTATTTGCATTTGTTAGATGCTTGAAAACGATAACCATAGAAGTTGTACAGACTTTTCATACAGAAGTATCCTTAGAATCAGTACAAGGTTCATGCTTTCTAGTACCTAGCAGAAAACCAGGAGACATTCCAATATTCTTTTACAAAGGACCAAAAAACTCTATCAACCTCGAAGATGATGATAGAAATGATGATTCTGGAAGATTACAGTTGCGTCATTACAGCCAGCAATCTAAAGATATTATCAAAAATATGGGCTATGACTTCAGAACAGGCCTCAGTAATGGGAAAGGAAGAAAAATGCCTGTTCGGATTCCTCCTCTAAAATATGGAAGGACAAAATGCGGATTGGGTTATATTGCTCCTACTCCCTTTATCAATATCATCCAAGAAGATCCCAAATCTGACGAAGATAAAAGATATGATTCTTCTAGTTCCTCCTCTTGGGATTCTGATACAAGTATTGGTGACCTCCACCGTAACATTTTGTCTTCCAACATGGTTTCCGTTGATGGTTCTGAAGAAGATGACGAAGACGAGTTTGAAATCTCATCCGAATCAGAACAATGGGCCCAAAGGCTAGATAATCAATGGGAGTTTAGATTCGAGCAAAGAGAACCTCCAACTGAAGATAAACTCGTTCAAATAGATGTTGGTGAAGAGGGATCCCCCAAACCAATCTTCATTAGTGAAAGCCTTTCAGAAACTGATAAGCAAGACATGATCAAACTTATTCGAGAATACATCGATGTCTTCGCTTGGAGCTATGAAGATATGCCAGGACTTAATCCACAGATAGCAACTCACAAACTCAATATCATGCCAAATGCTAAATCGGTCAAGCAACAACAGCGACGATTTCGTCCAGACATTATGGATGCAATTGAAGCTGAAGTTAACAAACTCATGGCTTCTGGGTTTATTAGAGAGGAACAACACCCTGATTGGGTAGCTAATATAGTTCATGTCCTTAAAAAGACTGGCAAGATCAGAGTATGCATAGACTATCGTGATCTCAATACGGTATGTCCTAAAGATGAGTTCCCCCTACCAATTACTGATGTTATGATCTATAATACTTGTGGTTTTGAACGGATGTCGTTCATGGACGGGTATTCTGGATACAATCAAATTAAAATATTTCCAGATGACGAGAAACACACTTCCTTCAGAACACCGATCGGTACATACTGTTATACAGTGATGCCATTCGGTCTCAAGAATACAGGAGCAACCTATCAACGAGCTATGAGCACTATATTCCGTGAACATTTACGAAAAACAGTCGAATGCTACGTTGATGATATTACAGTCAAAAGTCGACAAAAAGAGGATCACATCCAAGATTTGAAAACTATATTTGATCTAATGCGTCGGCATCAATTAAGGATGAACCCTACTAAGTCCTTCTTAGGCGTCTCTAGTGGCAAATTTCTCGGCTTCGTCATTACCTCAAAAGGTATACACGTAGATCCCGAGAAGATCAAAGCCATCCAAGAGATGCGTCCTCTACGCACCTTAAAAGAGCTACGAGGATTTCAAGGAAGGATCGCTTATATCAGAAGATTCATCTCTAATCTTTCAGGACGCTGCAGACCATTCAATAAACTTTTGAAGAAAGGTGTTTCTTTCGTCTGGACTGACGAATGTCAGAAAGCATTCGATGACATAAAACAATATCTGATGAACCCCCCAGTATTGGTACCTCCTATTTCAGGAATACCGTTCCTTCTATATACCCGAGCAACGAGTCATTCATTGGGTGCACTGCTCGCTCAAAAGAATAAAAATGGTCATGAACAAGCCATTTACTATCTCAGTCGTACCATGACCGGAGCTGAACCTCGATATTCACCAGTCGAAAAAGAATGTCTAGCTCTTATGTTCGCTGTCCAAAATATACGACATTATATCATTGGCCAGACCATTCATGTCATTTCCAGGATCAATCCTATACGAGTCATGATGAAGAAACAAAGTGTTTTAAATTCTCGATTGGCTAATTGGGGAATTTTACTTGCTCAGTATGATATGCACTATATTCCTCAGAAATCGGTCAAAGGACAAGCTTTAGCTGATTTTCTGGCTGCTCATTCAATTCCAGAAAATTCAAAACTCTACGATGAAATCCCAGATGAAGTCCTAGATTCAAACCAAATTGCTGAAGAAGATCCTACTTGGCGTCTATTCTTTGACGGAGCTTCAAGAATAGGTCCTAATGGTGACATTGTCGCTGGGGTTGGAATCGTTCTTGTATCGCCAGAAGGTCTTGCTATCCAAAGAGCTTATTCTCTCGATCAACCATGTTCAAACAATGTAGCTGAGTATAATGCACTGCTTATTGGTCTTTAACTCGCTAAACATCTGAATATTCAACATTTGGAAGCGTATGGAGATTCTAAACTCATTGTCAATCAGATAAGGGGTACTTATGAAGTTCGCCATCAAGATCTGGTTCCTTACTATAGATTGGCCATATCTATAGCTTTTTCATTTGAAGGATTCTTCATCGAGCATGTTAGGCGAGCATGTAACACAGAAGCTGATGCTCTTGCTAATCTTGCGGCAGTGTTAGCTATTCCGGTTAAACGTTAACAAATGATTGTTGTTTACAATCGAAAATTATTTCATCTCGAAAACAATCTAACTTTAGGACTTCCAGTTGATATTGAAGAGTCAACATCTCATGATATCAATACAACAAGAGGATTCGGTATTGATTTCGACAGATTAAATCGTAAATCATCTTCATCTTCATCTGATTCTAGTATGGAATTCATCTTCAGTAATTCGGCTGAGACTCAGAATACTGATAAAGATTGGAGACTTCCTTTCTTAGATTTCGTATTGTATGATATTCTTCCAGATAATCCGAGTGAGGCAGCATCTATTAGACGACGATCACTTAGATTTTATTACAATCATACTACAAAAACTTTATATCGTCGAGCTTATGATGGTTTACTTCTTCGATGTATTGCTGGTGATGAGGACCAACAAATTATCCGCGAAGCACATGATGGAATTTGTGGAGCACATCAGCCTGGACCTAAACTTCAAGACCGTATTCGACGTATGGGTTATTATTGGCCCACTATGGTATCAGATGCCATCGAATATGCAAGGAAGTATAAAGATTGTCAAATCCATGCGGATTTTATTCATCAACCCTCAGAATTTCTACATCCAACGGCAGCATCATGGCCCTTCGAAGCTTGGGGCATGGATATTATCGGCCCAATCAATCCGCCGTCATCAAAAGGATATCGGTTTATTCTCGCAATAACCGATTATTTCTCCAAATGGGCTGAAGCTATTCCTTTATCTGAAGTCAAGACTTCTAACGTCATCAGCTTTATCAAGCATCATGTCATCTACAGATTTGGTGTTCCCCGACGCATTATTCATGATAATGGACCACAGTTTGTCAATCAAAAGTTTACTCGATTCTGTGACGATCATCGGATCAACAATATGGCTTCTACCGCATATAATCCGGCAGCTAACGGATTAGCAGAAGCTTTCAACAAGACCATCATCAAACTCTTAAAGAAGTTTGTTTCTACTAACAAACGTAATTGGAGTGAGAAACTCGGTGAATGTTTATGGGCTTACCGCACTATAGTTCGTAATGCCACCAAATGTACACCTTTCTCTTTGGTGTATGGATGTGAAGCTGTTCTCCCATTAGAGATTCAAATTCCTTCTTTAAGGATAGCAATCGCTAATGAACTTACCATCGAGAATAATGATCGTCTTCGACTTCAGGAATTAGAAACTCTGGATAAAAAGCGGTTATATGCTCAACAGAATATCGAATTCTATCAAGCTAGAATCTCAAGAGCTTTTAACAAGAAAGTCAGAGTTCGAGCATATCAAAAAGGAGAACTTGTTCTTACAGTTAGACGTCCGATGACTATGACGCACATGAGTAAAGGCAAGTTCGATGTAAAATGGGAAGGTCCATTCATTGTGAATAAAGTCTTTTCTAATGGGGCATATCAGCTTACTACCATGGATGGTAAAGTTACTATGATGCCCATTAATGACAAATTCTTGAAGAAATATTATGTGTAATATTTTCATCTGTCAAGATTGTTCTCCTATCATTCCCCAGCTAGTAAAAATACCAAAGTCATTGTTCTTTACAAGAATCGTTTCGATATCTTTTATCCCCAGTGGAAATAGATATTCTATTTTGTATCATTTTCTTAGCAAATTTGATATCTAGAAAATCACGTCCATATTACCTCTGAATTTTCTATCTCAGTATCATATTTATGAAAATAATATCTAGTCTTTTGATTCTCGAGTCCAAAGATCATGAAAAATTGAGTTCAAAGATATTTTTATGTCTGAATTCTATTTTTTTAATCAGTATTAAACTAAGATCATCTCTGGTTTAATATCATCTGATAGAATTAAAAAGTTCATTTGTATATTCTATTCTATTGAAATGTGTCATGTATTATTTACCTCTGAACATATTTTCTATGAATACATCATTATCAAAACAACAAAGTCAAAAATCAGATCAAAGTTCTTATTTGTCTTCATTCAAAATCAAAATATTGATTACAAGTAAAAATGTAAAAGATCTATTTATTAGGAGTTATTAGCTCCTTAATACGATCAAGTACAGTACTCATTTTCTCATCATGAGCTTTGCGAACTCTTTCTGCTGCTTCGACTGCGACAATCTGTTCATCAAAAGTGATAATAGCAGATTGGTGACGATTAACTTCTTCAATTTGCTCTGCCTATATCTGCTCTCGCTCTTGTTGAAGAGTTTGATGGCGTTCAGTTTCGGTTGTACGAGCAGTGATAACCTCAGCCTGCTCTTTTTCTATGGATGCAATTCGCTCCTAAAGATGAGCCAGCTCTTCTTTTAATTTCTGAAGTTCTTCAGCTTTAGATATTTCATCTTTCTCCAGATGTTCTACTCTCCGACGAGCTGCTACTATTTCCTCATTCTTCTCTACTAACTTCTCAGATGAAGAAGCAAGAAATTCTTCTAAAGCAGCTTGTTGAGCTTGGGCTTCATGTTCCATTTGAGCGATCTCAGCCACAGTCAAAGATTTAACATCTTCTTTCTTGATCTCCCAGTATCTTCAGATAGTTGTCTCCAATTCATCTAGGAGATGTTCAAAGAAGATACATTGAGTTTCACAGCCAGCATGTCGCAGTGCTAGGAGCGGGAAATTTACCACCGTTCGGAGCTCAAAGAAGGGCATAGTTTCGTCTTTCAAGAAACACCTGGAGTACGTATCCAGATATGAATAGATGATATCTGAATACATCCCCAGAGTCCTTGCCAATCCCGTCTCAAACCCAGGAGTTGCTGTCATTATTGAAGAAGAAGCTTGTATGTTCTTTGTCCTGGGAATTGAAGTATGTGCCGCTGGAGAAGTTGGCAAATGCGAGCTCCCTTCATCAGCATCAGTCTGGATAAGTGGAGCATGAGTCGAGCTCATTGCTGCAGCAGTTCCTACTAGTCAAAGGAAAAATAATCAGCATATAAAGAAAAAGAAACAGTAGAAACAGAATTTGAAATAAAATTCTACCAGGCTGAGGTTCATATTCTATATGTTGAGGAAGTCTCGCATCCTCTCACAGTCGATCCATAATGGTGTCTGACACCTGCTTTATGTGACTACTACCAGCTCCAGAATTACTGAGTGCTGGAGCATTATCAGGAGATTGAGCAGGTTCAGAACTGAGCTCCATTCTATTTCCTCTGATTTTATCTTCATCATAATGAGTGGAAGTCTCAGGATACCAATCCTCTTCCTCTTCAGCCTCTTCCTCTTTCTCAGAGTGTTCTTCTTCAGACTCTCTTGGATCCCCAGCTTCAGGATGGGTCTCTGATCCAGAATCCATGATATTCACATCAACATCTATTTCTTGAGATGGATGAATCTCAGGAACAGTAACAATAGCGAGCTCAGGTTCTTGAGTTTCAATTTCCATGGACTTGGTATTGACTGCAGGTTCAGTCTCTTCTGGAATGTTAGTTTGAAGAATGATGTCTTTACAAATATTCTTCAATAATTCATCACCAGCTGATAGTTCAGACGTTGGCACGTCTTCATCGCCTCTGGCCGAAGAAATATTTTCTTCAACCTGAGTTTCTTCAATTTGATTAGGTTGAAAAGATGGAACTTCCAGTTGTTCCCTAACTTCTGTCCCGGGAGCTGGTTCTTCTTCTGAATATTCAATTTGATCATCTAATGCCTGGATGACACCCTCTTTCCCGTGCTCAAAAGGGATAATCCTCATCTCTGAAGGTTCAGCAGCTACTCCACTTGTCGTCGGGACAGTCGACTCTACCTCAGTCGGTTCAGCTGAAGTTGCTGGAAGATGAACATGATCAGATTCTGTTCTCTCCGTGGAAACCGCTTCATCGATCTCTGGCAAGATCCCTCCACTCATAATAGTTTCCAGGAGTTCATTGCCCTTCATCTTTCCGACAGTCTTCTTGACGTATCTGCCTCTCGATCTGCTTTTTATCAAAGGAGCATCGTCTTCATCTTTGTCGGCAGCATCGTCTTCATCAACTGGGATGCCACCTAGAGATGAGGTGGCAGTTATTGAAACTCCTTTCTTCTTGGAAGTCTGAGACTTAGTACTCTTTTTAGAGACTGTCTCAGATTTATCACTTCGTTTCCTCTTAGAGATGGACACGAATATTGGAGGAAGAACTTTATCAGGAAAGTTTTGCTCCAGAGATAATTCATATAAGGGTTCAACTTCTGCAGTCTCGTCTTCAGGTTCCGGAGTAAATCGTTGAATAACAATATTCTTCTTCGACCTCTTTGATGGAGCTGGGTCATCTTCTGCAGCAAAAGTCTTCAAATGAAAACTCGGCATGAAAGTGCTCGATGAAACATAGAAGCGGGCATATGTATAGAGCATTTTCTTTCCCGCCCTGGATAGAGGATTCGGCATAGAGAATTCAACTTTTGTATCTCTAGCCGTGAAGTATCTCCATGCCCGAGCTCCATCAATTAGTCCTCCACGAGCAGAAAGGCAGGTGGTGGCATTCCCAACATGAAGTTGGTTATATCCAAATTGCCGAGCAAATCGGCTCGGTAGATATGGTTCTAAGTACATCATTTCTTCATGACGATATACCAGGTGAGATGGCCGAATCCGCTGCAGCCATTGAAAAGCTACGTCATCTAGCCTGTGCCCCTTTTCTCCGTCTATCATGTTCAGAGGCATGCTCTCATAACCCAGTGGCAGAGGAGCACATTGAATCGACCAATGTGATGATTGGTTCAAAATATTTCTGTATTCTGGAAGAGTGTGAACCTTCCAGAAAGTTTCTCCGGCGTACTTCTCTAAAAAGAGGCTGCCGCTCCCTCCTGCTCCCGGAGGTATCAGACCGTCGTAATAGAGAAGAAGCCAACCATACAAATAAGTATAGGGCATCTCTATTCTTGGGAATTCATCGGTCATCTTCCTTTGATTAGACAGCATATTGGTTACAAAATTTCGAAGACCTGCGTTCAGCCTGCAAGTCATCGCTGATAATAAGTCTGTCTTATAGCCGTATATAAGGCGCACTACTGCAAAAACAACGCCTCTATGTAATCTATCCAGAGAGCTGGAGCCAGGAACAACAAATCTTCTTAGCCAGAGAGAGAGGAATCCGGCTAAATGACCGTTCTTTGACAAAGGTTTTCCACTCTGTCTCACATATGATCTGAAGGTAGTTCCGGCTTTAAACTCATACCAGTCTTCATTGATTGTGAAATCTTTACAGTCATACTTCTCTAGTAGATTGGTGATTTCACTCTCAGAGAGGGGCTTGAAGGATTTAATTTGATACCTTCTCTTCTCATTTATCTTCTTCTCATCTTTCTTACGATTCATGAAAAGATAAGACATCCACTTCTGGATGTGGCAGTCGGCTTCCTCTTTAGCACTTTTATAATACAGAGTGCATGTGCCGAAATGGTACATCATCTCTTCAAACAGATGCACCATCTCCGGTTTCTTCTCCGACAGAAAATTTAGCTCCTCGGTTGTAGGCACATATTCTTCATATGGCAGTATGCCTGAAGGCAGATGAGAGATGTATTCCATCTCATGAAGGACAAAACCCATCTCCCCTTTGGGAGTCATAAATGTTCCCGTCCGGTGGTTATATCTTTCAACCAAGGCCAGGAATAGAAATGGGTTGGGTTTGAAGCCGTAGGAGGAATTGACGATCGCGTCATAGAGATTTATCTGCTTCAGCTCATTCTCAAACTTCTCCAGAACCCAATGGACCAGAGTCCTCCACCTCATATTCTTCTGATTCATTAAGCCTATCATCCTCGACGTTGAATCAGTAGGATAGAATGCCTTCTCATTTGCCATGAATTCATTTATGAAAACAGGCATCCTGAATGGCTTCAATATAGACGAGTCTTCGGGTGGCACACATCCCGGCTTCAAACCTCGAAACAAGGATATGTGATTCTCCGGAGCACTGTAGAATCCGTCTTTCTTGTAAATGATTCTGCTCGCCTTAGCTTGCTGATTTTCTGTTAAGTGCCATGTCATCTTTCTGGGGTAACTGGCGTGCATGAATCACATGATAGACAAACCCCTAGATACCTTCGGCCAGTACATGGGCTTCCTTGCATCACCTTCAAAATAGAAGCAGACCTTCTCCCTGATGCCTTTTGGTTATGATTTATGTGTTATGGCGTCCCCAAACAGAAAGGGCCGGTTTCTTATGAAGTACCAAATCAGGACTCTGGAGTGGTTCACCATTTATCAGGCAGAGCAGAGTTGTGTGGTCTTGATTCGTCAATAAAGACAATCTAGCTTCAGGAGTGTCGAATTGAGGGAACTATACATGAGACAAGTCATGTTTGAAAGAGAAGCTCAAATGTCCTTCATAATCAGCTTGTTCACTTTGGATGTTCACTACAGAAAAGAAAAAGAAAAACATCAGATATGTTTTGTCACGCAGACTTCAGAAAAATTTATGTCTACGAGCCTTATGCGTGTTTAACAGTGTTCAAAGAAAATTTCATAAGTTACGCAGACTTCAGACAAAGATCAAAAAGACACGCTGAATGATTTATTCACGCATGTGATTAATTCACGCAAAGTCTAGACAGATTAGAATGAAAGTCACGCATCATTGCCAGAATCATACTGAGGTAAAAATGACAAAAAATACGCTGACAGATCAAGACTAATCTATCCAGAGGATGACTCTCAGAAGTCTGCGTGAGTAATTCAACATCGACATCTCTGCCAACATATGAAAAATCACGCAGAGTCATGAGAGCCATGCTCATTTGCGTAAAACACAGAGCTTCATAAACACGAAGATGTGAAGTATAGCCAACCCTAAAGAGGGGGCATACTTTATTAATATCCTTTGCCCTAAGAAGGGGGATATATTTCGAAAGTTCATTATTGATTGTTTTACGAATCCTAAGATTTCTATGTGGAGTTCATCTTCATCAGTTCGTCTTCATCAGTTCGCATCCCCATCTGTCACTTACGTTGCATAGGGGGATGAGTAGCTTTGCGGCGAGGAAGTCTGTCGGTGGTGGCACGCGAAGACGTCGCAGGGGCCTTGCCCTTAGCCTGAGCGTCGATTTTAGGAGCCATTGCTGAGAAGGAGAAGGAGAAGTCGGGGAAGGCGAAGTTTCTCTTCTGTGTAGGATTTTCTCTCTCTAAAGCAAGTAAAGAAAGAAGAAAATGATTTATGGCCTTTTTATAGGCTCACGAAGAATTTCAAATGGCAAAGTCATCATTTGCTTCGATATAGGAGTTTTGCACGGGATCCTAAACCGCACAGAATCCCAACAGCCCAATCATTTCGGAAGAAATCTTTCCCTGAATCATCTCAGCGTGACTAAATTTATTTTATCATCTCGATTTCAAAGTATTTCGAAATAATTTATCATTTTTTGAAAACTTTGAAGAGGGTTTTGTAGGCCTAAAAAATAAAGTCACGCTGAGTTAATACAGCCTATCAGAACAATGTCTAAAATACACGCTGAGTTCTATCAGACCATTTCCTCAAATATACGCAGAGTTTAAAAGGTACACAGAGACAGCTCATCATTTGTCAGAGTGTCATTATGACTGACAGCACGACAGTCAAAGAATGTCTCCTCGTATGCCACGTATGCACGGGACTCGAGAGATCTCAGCCGACTATTGCGTGACTTTCAAAATCTTCCTCAACAAGATTCAGTCTTCATCAAGTTGGCGTACCAAAAAGACCTTATTGTCATTTAATGTGACTGACAAGGTAATCAATGTCAGAGATTTTGTGCCAGTCGAGGCACGTCGAATCAAGACAGCTGGCCGTTCTGACTCAAGTATGCGTGTATTTTGAACTTCTATGTTCCTTCCTCAAGTTTGCGTGAATTTTGAGCTTTCTGTCTCAAGTTGGCGTGTATTCTGAAGTTTTCTGCCTCAAGTTGGCGTGTATTCTGAAGCCTTCTGCCCCAAGTCTGCGTGGATTTCATCCTCAACCAGTTGGCGTAGATTTCATCTCAAATTATCAGATTGGAGTACGTGGCAGACATGCCACAAATCTCTCGTATGCGTGCCCCAGTAACTTGCACACGACTCATGCATGATTGCCATGTGTCTAACAGTTACAGGCCACGTCTAGTAACTGCTCATTAACCTTGCGTACGTTTGAGTCCTGCGTGATTATCAACTATGCATAGGTTATGAAAACAGTTATCTTTTTAGTTATTTTTGACTCTATAAATAGAGTTCTCTCCTCATTCATTGGACAGATATACATAATATCTAAATTACTGTCGAATTCTTGAGAGCTTTTCTTCTTCGCATCATCCAAGGGATAAAGCGATCGTCTTCTAGATCGGATTCCTAAAGTTGTATTTTCCCAGAATCAAAATAAATAAAGTGAATTTATTTATGGAAAATACTCTGAAGAAGCCTGCACCTGCTAAAGTATTTTTGGAGTCTGTAATGAGTCTTAGGAATAATTGTAAACACAAAAAATGGATGGTAAAATCGAAAGCTAGGGTAGAAATTAGCCCAGGATCATTTTCGGATGAAAATCGGCATACCGACGGTATACCGGTCTATACCGACGGCATACCGATTTTGTTCACAGAAAGTTTATGTCTACAAAATCGGTATATCGACGGCATGCCGGTCCATACCAACGGTATACCGATTTAGTAACGTTGAAATTCCAACGGTCGAATTCTGAGCATTTAATGATCCCAACGGCTATATTTCTAGCCGTTGCATTCCAGATCGGCATACCGACGACATGCCGGTCCATACCGACGGTATACCGGTTCGCTGACTGAAAAGTTTCCTTTGAGCTCTTTTCAATACTTTGGTTATAAATAGCCTTGAACCCCTTCATTCAAGGTTGATGCTTTGAGCCTAAAAATTTCTAAACCACCAAAGCCTATCCACAAACAACTCTACAAAGCTTTCATTTGCCATCAACAAATTGTGTTAGAGTTATTGAGTTGAAAAGTAAGATCTTCATCTTGTTGTATAAGGAGATCAAAATCTATTGTAAAATGTTGAAGTTGGAGAGTCTTCGTATCCAAACTCTTGGTTGAAGTTGGAGAGTCTTCGTATCCAAACTCTCGGTTGAAGTTAGAGAGGCCTTCGGATTAAAGCTCTCATGTAAGAAGTTGGCGAATTCTTCGGATCCAAACTCGTGTGTAACTATTTACTCAAATAGTGGATTAAAGTCGGAGAGAGTTCCAGGACTGGAGTGCCCCTTGGGAGGATACCAGGATATATCGTGTGTCGGTATTGTTATTGCTTCTTCTCTTGCACTTATATTTTTAAATTGCCAATTAGCGTGTGCTAAGTGCTTGATTAGTTAGCTTGACCTTATTCACCCCCTCTAGGGTTCCTACAAAGACTTGGCGTTAGCCATCGCCATGACTCTTGTTCGATCCGCCAGAGAAGAAGGAGGCCCCAGGCCATGAGTGGAGAATAGGTACTCAAACATAGAGGAGGGTGACAGATGATATTGTTTCCCTAAAGCCTTATTTATAGCCACAAGGCTCATCAAGAAGGCAGGTGAAGAGCTACTCCCTATTATATAGGAATAACTCCTCCACGACTAATGAGGAGCCTATCCCTACAACTTTCAACTAGGCCTGGTCAAATCGAGGCACTCGAAGCCCTATGCCTGCCACGATGGCAAAAAAGAAGCAAAAAGACTGCATGGTCGCTAAGTCACACCCCAACAAAGCCCTAGTGGGCCTGATCGCAGAATAGATCCACAAAAAAATAGGAGGTAAATTGTCATTACTTCTTCAATTCAAAAAAGAAATATATATATATATATATATATATATATATATATATATATATATATATATATATATATATATATGGAGAAGTACAAAAAATGGAGAAGCTACGAGCTGTTCCTTCTTCTCATGAGCAACGCGCCTAGCTTCCTGCTCGATGACAAACAAATCTTCTAGGCACTTTTGGAAGGCGAGCCTATCCCTAAGGTCCTTCACTGCATTCTCCATATGTCATACCCCAGTGCTAAAATACATAGGACTATGATACTTCAACATTCGAGCTACATATTTAACCAGACTCTAGTCCGACTCTTTAACCCTATTTTAGGATTTTTAATTAATTTATTTTATTTTAATTAATTGTGTTGGAAAATATATTTTTGTTTATAAAGGAAACTATAGACATTTTTGAATGACAAAAGATTTTCCAAATTATTTTTAAGATTGAGTTTATAAAATATGTTTTAAATATTATTTGATAATATTGAATATTATTTTAAATTATTATTGTAATCAAATATTAGAGTTAGATTTGATTAATTTAGCTTTGAAATTAATGACTGTTATCTTTGACCAATAAAAAGATTTGCTAAATTATTTTTATAAGATTTGGATTTATGCAAATATACTTTAAATTTTATTTGATAATATTGGATATTATTTTACATTATTATTATGATCAATTATGGATTGAGATTTGATCCATATAGTTTTAAGATTGATTTATTTGAATTTATGGAAAGATTTATTCATTAGATTCTTGACCCTTCCAAATTAGGAAACTGTGAGTCAATCTTCATCTATTTAAGGAGTCCTTATTCTTCTCCCAAAACTAATAACATTCCAATCTAATCCTAATTAAGTAATTGCTAGCCATTATATATACATATTTGAACCTATGTCATCTCCCATATTTTTTTCTTCTAAAATTCATCTTTTTTTTTGTCCAAAATAAGCCAAAATTTGTCATAAATTCAGCCTCATTATTTAGAAGCTATAGCAATTTCGTGAAGCCGCTACAACCAACTCCGAACTCTGTTTCACTTTCATTTTTTTGGTTAGAACCATATCGAGGTTAGCTTTCCAAATATATAATTTATTTTCTATAATTATTTACACAAATTTTTGGGGATTTATTTGAGTGCCGGTTGTCCAAAAATTGACGCATCGTACTATTTTTGAGATTTTGGGATCCCGAACTCCATTTTGTGATCCGTTTGAAGTTTGGAAAGCTGACACGAAGATTTACAACATATAATTTTTTTAGAAATTCAAAATATTGTTTAATATTTTATTTAATTCGTTGAACTCAGATTTGACCGGTAATTTATCGATTTGGTCACGGTTAGCCATAACGACGATAACTTTTGACCAAATTGTGATTTTGTGGCACGGTCGATTCCAATATTCTCGTGGCCCTAAAATCTACTAAGATGTACTCTCAAATCATTGAGCTTGTAATATTTGACTAGTTAGTCAATGGTATGCATGGATTTGCATGCCACAGATCCTGAATTTGGAACCGTGTCTTTCTAAAGCCAAAATTAGTGTTTAAATTTTATTTTAGAATATAATTAGATTAAATTATGATTTTAGATGATTTATTCTAGAATTAAATAGAAATAATTAAGTTAACCCATTAGCCACTTTCTATGACTTTTAGAATGAGATTTTAGATCTAACTTGTGATTATTCGTGCACGGGTTCGTAGTATGTGTAGGAACGAAATCGTAAAGCACAATACTCTAGAGGGGGGGTGAATAGAGTTGGCAGCGGAATATTGCTAATAAAAAAATATTAGCAGCAAGATCACAGAATAATAATCACAATTAAATAATGTAAAGGCAGAGATAAGAAAGCAAACGCAAATACAGCGATGTATACTGGTTTCCCTCTGTTGAGGACTAATCCAGTCGGTAGAACTCTTGCTACCAGTTGAATCCACTTTTGGCAAAACCGCAAGTTTTCTTATGAAGTCCTTGCAACTTCTACAACGCGAGCTTTAATACGAAGAACTCGTCCAACTTCAATTGTGAAGAGGTATTCTTCAATCAAGCCTTCTGATTACAATCTCTCAGAAACTTCTAGACCATACCGCACTGACAAATCGACTAGAGGATTGTAATTGGCTTGGGATCTGAAAATTAAAGCTCGAAAAAACTCTTTGGAAGACTAAAAGCTTTAGATAGAGAGAAGATTGAAAGTGAATGAGTGAGTTAAAATGATCAAAATCCTTCTCTATTTATAGGAGTTCCAAAGACAGTATTCTGACAGAATTCGGGCAGAATTCGGACAGAATTCGGACAGAATTCGATGAGAAAATCTCGGTCAAATCCGCAACTGCAGGAGGACCAAGTTCCAGAGGATTCAAAGATCAAAACGGCCACTAACCGAACTCTGGCCGAACTCTGGCCGAGCTCTGGCCGAGTTCTGTCAGGGTTAGGTTAGGTTTTAAAAATTAGTTTTTGGGGATTTTTGAAAACCTTTTTGAAAGCTTTTGTTAATAAGAATGTTTTTTAAAACTAAGGACATTTTAAAAGTATTTTGAAAATATTTTGGAATAGCCTATTTGCCAGAACGACTCGGTGTACAACGTATTTCTAGACTCAATAAAATAAAAAATACATTGCTCAAAGAAATACAGACTCGAACAGGCAAAAATTGCTTCAGTCTTGAATTGAGTAGATAGCTATTCTTCATCATGTCCAAGAGTCCGATACATCCTGACAAGCTTCATATATCGAGACAGAGTTTGATCAATTATTAAAATCAGTTTGACCATATGACCAATGGGCCAACAATCTTTCCCATTTTGATAATTGACAAACTATGAATGATATAACATTAAAGCTTGAAATAAAATCAAAAAATTGTTCATGTCCTGCATTTTCTCAAAAGAATGTTAGATCTTTATTTTTCTCCCCCGTTGTCACTTAGCAAAATATTTGCAAAAGAGAAAAACTCCCCCGCAATCATTGCATAAATAACAAACAGTGAAGAAATACAAGAAAATAATAATGATAAATGATAGAAATATTAAAGAAATGACATCACAGGCATGTATTTGTTCGTAGACAGTTTATAAAACAAAGAATTATTTCACAGGCATTTTATAATAGAGTAGCAGATAAAGATGCTATAAATAGGTAAATAAACTGATGTGAACCATAAACTACGTATCTCACAAAGATAAAAGGATGTTCAGATGACATCAATAAAACAAATCCAGTACAAGTCCTCAAAGAAATACTGATAATAAAGTCTGAAAAGTAGAAAAACTTGGAATGTCGGAGCATTTCCAAGTATACAGTAGATAATATCTAAGTCTCAAAAATCAGATAACATATCACAACTCCTCCTCATTATCATCATCATGATGATGACCAGCATGTCCAGAAGGACCAACTCCAGAGGTACCCACATAATTAATATTATTTTATGGATTAAATATCGTTACACAGCGACTGTTTCAGATTAGCTGTAGGAGTACTGTCCCAGCTGGCGAAGGTTCACCGGAGAACTCTTAAGTACCGCTTCGCTTCAACCGTAGTTATGGTGACAGACAGACTCTTTATTGGCTTGTTTCTAACACAGTTTTTGTGTATTAAAATATAATCATAAAACAAAATTAATTAATATTATTGACGTCCAAATTCCTAATTCTCGACGTAAATAATTGAAACGATCTTCTGCTAGAGATTTTGTAAAAATATCAGCTAATTGATTCTCAGTATCTATGTACACAAGGTCAATATCTCTATTTTGATGATGATCTCTAAGAAAATGATGTCGAATCTCGATATGTTTAGTACGAGAGTGACATACTGGATTCTTAGTCAAATTAATAGTGCTCGTGTTATCACAGAAAATAGGAATATATGTGTAAAATAAATCATAGTCTTCTAAGGTTTGTTTCATCCACAAAATCTGAGCACAACAACGTCCTGCGGCGATATACTCAGCCTCTGTTGTTGATAGGGCTACAGAATTTTGCTTTTTACTAAACTATGAGACTAAAGCCTTGCCTAAGAAATGACATGTGCCATTGATACTTTTTCTATCAATTTTGCATCCAGCAAAATCTGCATCTGAATAACCAATAAGGTCAAAGGACTTAGTTTTGGGAAACCATAAGCCAACAGAAGAAGTGTCCTTAAGGTATCGAAAGATACGCTTAACTGCGCACAAATGTGATTCCTTTGGATTGGCTTGAAAACATGCACACAGGCAAACACTAAACATAATATCTGGACGACTAGCAGTTAAATAAAGTAAACTACCGATCATACCTCGATACTTATGTGTGTCGACTGGCTTGCCTTGTTCATCAATATCAAGCTTTGTTGAAGTTGCCATCGGAGTGCCAATAGGTTTGACATTGTCCAGATCAAACTTCTTTAGCAAATCTTTTGTGTACTTGGCTTGATTTATGAATGTCCCATTGTCAGTTTGTTTGATTTGCAGTCTGAGAAAGAATTTCAGCTCTCCCATCATGCTCATCTCAAACTCATTTTTCATACACTTAGAAAGTTCTTGACACAGAGATTCATCAGTAGATCCAAATATAATATCATCAACATAGACTTGTATTAAAAGAAGCTTACCATTAAAGGACATAATAAAAAGTGTAGTGTCAACCTTGCCTTTTAAAAAACCGTTGTCAAGTAGGAAAGAGCTTAGACGATCATACCAAGCACGAGGGGCTTGTTTCAAACCGTACAAAGCTTTTTTCAACTTGAAAACATGATCAGGATTTTTAAAATCTGTGAAACCTGGAGGTTGTGCTACAAAAACTTCTTCTTTTATAAAACCGTTTAAAAATACACTATTGACATGCATTTGAAATAATTTGAAATTATGAAAACATGCAAATGTACATAACATACGAATGGATTCTAATCTCGCAACTGGGGCATAAGTGTCATCGTAGTCGATACCTTCTTCCTGATTGTATCCTTGAGCTACGAGTCGAGCCTTATTATGAGTCACTAAACCATTCTCATTAAGTTTATTTCGGAATACCCAACGGGTGCCAATGACCGGATGATCAATAGGCTTGGGAACAAGTTCCCAAACTTGATTCCGTTCAAATTGGTTTAATTCCTCTTGCATAGCATCTATCCAAAAATTATCCCTACATGCTTCATCAATAGTTTTGGGTTCTATCTGTGAAATAAATGCAACACTAGAAACAATATATCTACTGGATGTACGAGTACTTACACCTTTGGTAATGTCACCAATTACCAAATCCTTCGGATGATCAGCCATAAATTTTAATCTTTTCGACAGACTCTGAAGGTAGCTGGTTCCTGGATCTTCTCTAGGAGGATCAGCTAGTGTTGAGCTTGGTTGAGAATTAGCTGGTGTTGAGCTTGGTACAGATGGATCTTCGTCATTGTCATCGATAGTCATTTGATTCAATTCATCAAAGGTGATGTTGATTGATTCTTCGATGATCATGGTACGTTTGTTGAAGACATTATATCCTTTGCTCTTGGCCACATAACCTAAAAATATACCTTCATCGGCCTTTTCGTCAAATTTTCCCAAATTATCTTTTGTATTAAGAATAAAGCATTTACAACCAAATATTCTAAAATATGAAACTGATGGAATTCTATCAAACCATAACTCAAATGGAGTCTTCTTCGATTTGGGTCGAATTAGAACTCTATTGAGAACAAAACAAGCTGTATTGACAGCTTCAGCCCAGAAACATTTGGGTAGACTAAACTGGTTTAATATTACTCTGGCCATTTTGGATAGAGTTCTGTTCTTACGTTCCACAACTCCATTTTGTTATGGAGTCCTAGGGCAGGAGAACTCGTGTACAAAACCATGTGTTCACAAAATTGCTCAAACTCTGCATTCTCGAATTCGTCACCATGATCGCTTCTAATACGAGTGATCATGTAACCTTTTTCATTCTGTACTTTCTTACAAAAGGCGACAAATTCAGATAATGTATCATTCTTGCGTGTCAAAAAGTATACCTACGTGTATCTAGAGAAATCATCTACAATTACAAAAGCATATAAGTTACCTCCGAGGCTAGCAACTCTGCTAGGACCAAATAAGTCCATATGTAGCAATTGTAGAGGTCTAGTAGTACATACTGCATTTACTGACTTGAATGTGGATCTGGTAGCTTTGTTCTTTTCACATTGACTGCATACCGAATCCTTCTTGAATGTTATGTCCGGTAAACCGCGTACTAACTTCTTCGTAGATAATCTTGAGATTGTGTCCATATTTGCGTGACCGAGTCTCATATGCCACAGATGACTCTCATCACTTTTAGCCATTAAGCATCTACCTGAAATGTTAGTTTCTTCCAGCAAATAGAAAACATATATGTTGTCTTCCCTGATACCTTCAAAGATAGTAGTACAAGTTGAGCTATCAACTATAGTATATTTGTCTTTGCCAAAGTTGATGCCATAACCATGATCAGCTAGATGACTTATGCTGAGTAGATTATGTTTCAACTCGGTAACCAGACAGACATCCTTAATCACAGGATAGGGAGACTTACTAACATCACCGATACCAATGATATACCCTTTCAAGTTATTACCGAATGAAACATAACCTTCCTTCTTCTTCTTCGACAGTGTTGTAAATAATGTAGCATCACCGGTCATATGCCGTGAACAACCGCTGTCGAGGATCTATTTGCTTTTAGCATGTGAAGGGTATTCCACCTACAAAATAATTTGCAGATGAAACTTTTGGTACCCATTTCTTGTAGGGTCCTGAAATGTTAGCCTTTGGTATCCAAGCATAAATATTTAAATCAACAAGCTTTCTGATTCTACATGCAGGTGAAATATGACCAATGAGGCCACAATAATGACATTGTGCATGTCGAGTGTTGAAAGTTGAGTGGTGTGCATGGTTGGTAGGTTTAGGTTTTCTAGTATAGAAGAAAGCATACCTATAATCCTGTTTGGGCTTAACCTTTTGGGGTAAAGGTTTGATAGGGTTAGGTCTGACAGTGTTTGGCTTGGAAATGTTCCGATTTTTCGATAAGTGACACGTGTTAGGGTAGGAAGCAGCAGGCTCAGGCTGTTTTCCTAACCTAATTTCTAATCTTTTGGCAGTGTCATACAACTTAGTATAATCAGAAGTAAGTGTTTCCATTCTGATTTGTGCACATCGAAGACTTTTTTTCTCTATAGAAAGTTCTTCTTTCAATTGGTCGATAACTTTGTCTTTCTCTTCAGATGACTTGGTAGTCTCGTGTAATATGAGCTTGATAGAAGAAAGCTCACCAGACTCACTAACATTATTTCTATCCTCAGCTAGTAGGTCGGTAAGTCTACCTATTTCACCTTTGTACTCTTTGAGTACCTTCTTAGAGGTCTGATACTTGCTATGCAGTTTTCTGTAATCACTTATCAGTTCACTAAAGGCGTCTCCTAATTGCTCAAAGGTGAAGTCATCATATGTATCAATTACAGGTTCAGTAGGTACCTGATCGGATGCCATAAAGCATACGTTTGCAGCGTCTTCTGATTGTTCGTCTTCTGAGTCGCTGGCTTCACTTTCATGCCATATGCTGGTGTTGGCATACTTTCGTGATGTTGATCTTTTCAGGTTCCCTTTTTCATACCTGTTGCTCTTCTTGCTTGATGATGAGTTTGTAGGACAATCCTTCTTCATGTATCCCTTCTTCTTGCAGCCATAGCAGACAACATCATCTTGATACCAGTTGTTGTTGTTGTTTTCTTTGGCTCTCTTCTCATGTCTCATGAATCTCTTGAATTTCCTTGCTAGGAGTGCTTGATCTTCAGCATCAGATTCACTGCTGTCTGAGTCACCTTCAGCAGCTTTTCTGTGCTGAGCCTTGAAAGCAATCGTCTTCTCCTTTGGTGCAGGCTCTTCAAAATCTTGTAGCTCCAGTTCATGAGTGAGTAGCTTACCCATGACTACTTCGAGGGACATAGTTATGAGGTCGTTCCCTTCAATGATTGCAGTAGCCTTTGGAATCCAGTTCTTGGTAAGTGCTCACAGGAGTTTGCGAATCTTTTCATGGTTACTGTACTCTTTGTCTAGGAAGGACAAAGGATTTACAATATCCAAGAATCTCTCGAACATTTGAGTAACTGTTTCATTAGGCTTCATCTTGAACACCTCATACTCTTGAGTAAGTTTACTGACCTTTGATTCTTTGACTTGAGTCGTGCCTTCATGTGTGACTTCAAGTAGCTTCCACACTTTAATAGTCGTTGTGCAGATAGACACCCTGTTAAATTCAGTTCTGTCTAAAGCATAAAATAGAGCGTTAATAACACATGCGTCAAGACTGGTCTTTTTCTTTTTTTCCTCAGTATATCTGTTATGGAATTTTTCAACTAAAATCCATCAATATTTATACGAGGTGGCTTTTGATAGCCATCAATAACAATAGACCATAAATCAAAGTCAAGTGATTTCAAGAAGAAACTCATCCGTGTTTTCCAATAGGTATAGTTCGTACCATCAAACAGTGGAGGTCTGTTTGTGGCCAGGCCTTCACTTGTGAATTTCACAGTTGCCATGTGTTGTGCTGTGATCTATATAACAATTAATTAAATAAATAAATAATTGCACTGTTACCTTGCTTTACCTGTAATACCCGCTCTGATACCAACTGTAGGAACAAAATCGTAAAGCACAATACTCTAGAGGGGGGGGGGGGTGAATAGAGTTGGCAGCGGAATATTGCTAATAAAAAAATGTTAGCAGCAAGATCACAGAATAATAATCACAATTAAATAATGTAAAGACAGAGATAAGAAAGCAAACGCAAAGACAGCGATGTATACTGGTTTCCCTCTGTTGAGGACTAATCCAGTCGGTAGAACTCTTGCTACCAGTTGAATCCACTTTTGGCAAAACTGCAAGTTTTCTTACGAAGTCCTTGCAACTTCTACAACGCGAGCTTTGATACGAAGAACTCGTCCAACTTCAATTGTGAAGAGGTATTCTTCAATCAAGCCTTCTGATTACAATCTCTCAGAAACTTCTAGACCGTACCGCACTGGCAAATCGACTAGAGGATTGTAGTTGGCTTGGGATCTGAAAATTAAAGCTCGAAAAAACTCTTTGGAAGAATGAAACTTTAGATAGAGAGAAGATTGAAAGTGAATGAGTAAGTTAAAATGATCGAAATCCTTCTCTATTTATAGGAGTTCCAAAGAAAGTATTCTGACAGAATTCGGGCAGAATTCGGGCAGAATTCGATGAGAAAATATCGGTCAAATCTGCAACTGCAGGAGGACCAAGTTCCAGAGGATTCAAAAATCAAAACGGCCACTAACCGAACTCTGGTCGAACTCTGGCCGAACTCTGGCCGAGTTCTGTCAGGGTTAGGTTAGGTTTTAAAAATTAGTTTTTGGGGATTTTTGAAAACCTTTTTGAAAACCTTTTTGAAAGCTTTTGTTAATAAGAATATTTTTCAAAACTAAGGACATTTTAAAAGTATTTTGAAAATATTTTGGAATAGCCTATTTGCCAGTACGACTCGATGTACAACGTATTCCTAGACTCAATAAAATAAAAAATACATTGCTCAAAGAAATACAGACTCGAACAGGCAAACATCGCTTCAGTCTTGAATTGAGTAGATAGCTATTCTTGATCATGTCCAAGAGTCCGATACATCCTGACTAGCTTCATATATCGAGACAGAGTTTGATCAATTATTAAAATCAGTTTGACCATATGACCAATGGGCCAACAGTATGATGGTATGGTATTGTTTGATAGCTTCTAGGCCAAAGTTCATCTTGTCATCAACTTGTGAAATATTTCATTCAGGAATTCCTGTTGCTTTATGTGCTTAATACACTATAATGCTATCTTTTATTGTGTTTCATTGAGTATCCTGTTGAGACACGATTGTGACACGATAAGCTTGATTGTACCATTGATCGTTTATTGACTGTTTAGTGAGTCGGAAGGGAAAATGCTAAGTAGACGTTGAAAAAACCCTAATGAATGTTTAATTAATGATAGCTAAGTCATACACCTCACGTATGGGTTAGCCGTACAAAAAATGTGCGATAGCCATCGTATGATGTGTCGTATTAGCCCAACCCTTTATATATCGAAAGGTATTTCAAAGCATGGTTTGATTAGTGTTACTTGTTCATGTTCATTTTCTAGTTGTCTTATTCATACATGTTTCTGCTAGTAGTTTCTTGTACATGTTATCGTTTTTAGTTCGTATACATGTTCTTTTACTATTATATTGTATCTCTATTGTCTAGATTTATTTTGTATTAAGTTACATAAATACAATAGGGTTGTACTTTACTCCTTTTCTAACTAGCTCATTGTAGGTGAGTTGGCATACTTCCTACTTTTGTGCTATGGACTATACAGATGAGAGAGAGAGAGAGAGAGAGAGAGAGAGAGAGAGAGAGAGAGAGATCTTAGAGGCCAACCTTAGATTCTAGATAGATTAAATAGTTCTTTTTAGCGGGTTTGTTCTCGAATGTCATTTTCAGTGTATTATTTGATTTATAATTTAAAATTGTTGTGAATGAGAAAATAGATGTAATTTTGTTGTATTTGAGATTGATATCGAGACCTTGACAACATACTACCGTCGATGCTGCGGCGTAGTCTGGACTTAGCTATGAACTCGTATCCGAAAAGTGGGTGCGGATCGTGACAAGTTTTGTTGGTGGCCCATGCAGGTCTATTTTCGCAAAAGATTGCGAACTCGTAGTAGTACCTATATTAGTCATACTATTGCGAGCTTGCGATTAGGAAGTGCTCATTCACAATTAGGATTGATTTGATTTTAGGACAATGACTAGGACTAAGACTAGGAAGCCTTATTCAATTTGATTATTGGGTAGTTAAGATTGCTACATATGCCATGTGATTTAGGTAGGAATTTATTGAATTCTAAATCCTATTAGGTAACTTGAGGAATTTTCATAGAGGGATATACCATTTTGTTTTGATATGATGGTAGGATCAAAGGTGGGTAGAATATTCGCTTGGTAAATTAGGCCTTCCTAGGATTCAATCCCTAACCTTGATAATTTTTTTCAAATTATCTTTTCTGCCTAGCCCGTATTACTTATTTAATTCCCATTGCCCATAGTCAATATTTCCAACCATTGAGTTTGAGCCTAACATGATCTAATTATCCATATATTTATTCCGAGTCAGTTTTTGTTGTAATTCAAGTTCTATATGTTTTTCCCTCGATCTTCTAATATTGGAGAAATAGAAACTAAAATTTTATTTCTCTTGTCTTCGATCATTTTCTTCCTAATCATTCGTCTGATTTTCAAAACTGATACTTTTATTCAAGGACATATACTTATATTTTTCTATCATGATCAACTTGATGAATTTCTAGAAGCTCCTTTGAATTATTAAGGATATAGTTGGAAGAATATTCTGTGACTTACAATGGCGAAGCAGATGCACACTACAGCCATTTGTCTGAATTATTGAGACCGCGGGTTCACTGTAGCCAGCAGTGCACTGGTACGACATGACCCCTAAATTGAAGTAATTTCAGGTATGCATAGGTTATTGAATATTATTAAAACTATGTCCTAGTTGTCTTTATGTCAATATTGGGCCATATCCTTATTTGAGTCATAAAACCAAGAGTTTACCGCAGCCAGACGTACACTGACGAGGCATGGATTATCGATAAAATGATTTCGGATATGCTTACGGTTTTTGGATACTATAGAGGCTATATCTTTTATTGGCATATGACTATTAATTTTTCAAATTGATTTGATATCCTAATTCTTGTTACCATCTTCTCAATAAACTGGTATTCTTCCTTCCCTTCTTATCTTTCCCATTCAAAAATGATCATTTAGTTCCTCCTAGAAATTATTTAGAACGAATTACTATATTTTGATTCTATTCCACTAGATAATCATACTTAGATTTTGAATCTATGATCGTGTCTAAATGATTTAGGTTAAGTAGCAGATCGTGCCGAAATAATTTTGATTTGATCATTCTTAAACGATTTTGATCGCGACTAGACTATTTTGATTATATTTCGATCGTGCCAATTCGTATCTCTTTCTAGATTTTTATTCTATTTGCTGACTAATTTTGATCGTCATCGTATCATTTCTTGATCATGCCTAATTGTATCCATCTATTTCGAGGATAAATTTTTTCTAAGGTGGATAGATTTGTAACCCTTGTTTTAGGATTAATTTAATTTAATTTAATTTAATTTAATTTAATTAATTGTGTTGAAAAATATATTTTCGTTTATAAAGGAAACTATAAATATTTTTGAATGACAAAAGATTTGCCAAATTATTTTTAAGATTGAGTTTATAAACTATGTTTTAAATATTATTTGATAACATTGAATATTATTTTGAATTATTATTGTAATAAACTATTAGAGTTAGATTTGATTAATTTAGTTTTAAAATTAGTGACTATTATCTTTGACCAATAAAAAGATTTGCTAAATTATTTTTATAAGATTTATACAAATATACTATAAATTATATTTGATAATATTGCATATTATTTTAAATTATTATTATGATCAATTATGGATTGAGATTTGATTCATATAGTTTTGAGATTGATTTGATTTGAATTTATGGAAAATTTTATTCATTAGATTCTTGACCCTTCCAAATTAGGAAATTATGAGTCAATCTCCATCTATTAAAGGAGTACTTACTCTTCTCCCAAAACTAATAACCTTCTAATAATCATAATTAAGTAATTACTAGACATTATATATACATATTTGAAGCTATGTAATCTTCCATATTTTTTTTTTCAAAATTTCTCTCTTTTTCGTCCAAAATAAGCCAAAATTCGTCATAAATTCAGCCTCGTTTTTTAGAAGCTATAGCAACTTCGAGAAGCCGTTGCGACCAACTCTGGACTCTATTTTACCTCTATTTTTGTTAGATCCACACCGAGGTTATCTTTCCAAATATATAATTTATTTTCTATAATTATTTACGTAAATTTCTAGAAATTTATTTGCTTGTTGGTTGTCCAAAAATTGACGCATCGCACTATTTTCGAGATTTCGGTAGATCTCGAACTCGGTTTTGTGATCCCTTTGAAGTTTTGGAAAGCTGATACGAAGATCTGCAACATATAAATTTTTTAGAAATTCAAAAATTTGTTTAATATTTTATTTAATTCGTTGAATACAGGTTTGACCGATAATTCACCTATTTGGTCACGGTTAGCCATAATGACGATAACTTTTGACCAAATCATGATTTTGAGGCAAGGTCAATTCCAGTGCACTCGTGAGACTAAAATATACTAAGATGCACTCTCAAATCATTAAGTTTATAATATTTGACTAGTTAGTCAACGGTGTGCCTCGATTTGTGTGCCACGGGTCCCGAATTTGGAACCGTAATTTTCTAAAGACAAAATTACTGTTTAAATTTTATTTCAGAATTATAGAAGCTAAATTTTTTTAAAAAGAATGTATTGTGCTTGAAAAATGGCACTCAGAGTCAAATGGCGCTCATAAATAAATAGCGCCCAAAAAATAAGTGGCGCTCACAAATGAATGGCGCGTGATCCCACGTGGCAAGCTTCTTCGGGAAGCTGAAGCACCTTTCATAATGACTGACAACACGTTAGTCGAGGATAATCCTTTTGAATCCCGAGCGCATGGCGCTCGAGAAGATTGTGTCTGATTTTTTTATAATGACTAACAGCTGTCTTGCGCTATTTATCATTTTGTGCGAGGTAATTACTTCATACAGATTCTATATGAAGCAGATGGCACTAATCAGCAAATTGCGCCAAGCACCACTTATCAGTCTGTGCCACTTAATCAATTTTCATCCAGAACAGTTAGATGATGTGGCGTGCATGCCACTAATCTCGAAGAACGTGCATGTGATGTTGCCCATAACCAAGCACATCGCTCTCACAGAATGCTACGCGTCCTAAGCAGTTAAACTAACCGTTCGCACAAATGGATAATGGTGCGCCAATTGCAAGTGTGTGCCGATCAGGATAACTGTTTGACAGTTATCTTAAAATTTTATAAATAAAGTTCCAAATCACTTCCTAAGGATCACTAATGATCATAATCTCCTGACCAAGTTGCTGCAGTACTCTCTAAAGGCTTTATTCTTCGACAGCGCATTATCTAAGGGATAAAGTGACCGTCTTCTGATCAGATTCCTACAGTTGTAGTTTCCCAGAATCAAAATTGTACTTTGTATTTTCTTTTTTAGTTTGTAAACTAGTTTTCTTGGAAAACTTTTGTTCTCGCAAACAAAATGGCGACTCTGCTGGGGACGAATTTCTCCTCTAACCAGAAAGTAACAACTCAATGGGATGTTGCGTCGGTCGATACGACGCAGAAGACTTTGGTCGTAAAAGTCGACCAAACAGCCTACGAAGCCACGATTGGCGCTGGGGGTGCCAAGTGCGCATCCTCTGCTGTCTCTAAATACAGGAAGACTCGTACTATCTGGACTCCAAAGTCCTCCATCGCACCAATCATAGCTCCTTCACAAAGCAAAGGAGAACGTTCTATGGCCACTCCACCAGTTGTGAACTTGATAAAGAGCGTGCCAACCACTGCCTTGGCGCCAGTCAAAGGACAGTGCCATATGGCCATCTCTCATTCCTCCCAAAGTGCGCTAATCTCTGCTTCGATGCCAATCAAGGGACAATGCCCTGTGGCCACTCCTCATTCTTCCTTAGTTTCAAACTTGGTAGAGAATCTATCAATCACTGCGCCTGCGCAGAACAAAGGGAAGTGCCCTATGGCTACTCCTTATCCTTCCTTAGTCCTAGACTTGGTGGAAAATGCATCTGATTGTGCCTCTGTGCCAATCAATGCTAGAATACTTTTAAGTAGAAGCTCTACTTCTCTTAGTAGAGAATCAAATCAATGCCAAGAAAATAGACTTTGTCCAAAGTTTATTTCCTGCTGCCCATCTGCGCCATGCCAAATACGCTGGAACAGTATGTGCAGAACAACAGAGCATCTTGCCCATTCCTCATCAAGATGGCTGGCGCCAATCAAGACAAAGCCAAGATCTTTCTACCTTACGCATGTCAAGATCAAGGCAGAAAAAATTGATGGTGTCTCCGACAGACATGCAAGTGGTGCATAAGTCTGATATGCACACCTATCTTAACCAGCGTAGAACAAAACCAACTTCATCAAATCATATGATGCACCAGACACAGTCTGTGCCATCTACTAAACTGTGTACAGTGAAGGCTCCTAAAATCAAGAACCCTTCCACTTATGCCAATGAACTCAGCACTCTCTGTACACACAGAGAACACGAAAACTTAAGAACAGGAATCATGTTCCTAACATAATCAGAGAACATGTACCTGCTTCTTCTTTTTGCACTTCTGTTACTGAAACTGATCTCTGCGAGATTCTTGTACAAACGTAAAAGATTGCGGGACCATCTCATACACCTGTAACTCCATATCAGGAACATCACTGTAATCAGCACCATAAGATAGTAATCAAGTACTGTTGTTAATCAGCCAAACGGTCAATTTTTGACCTCTTGAATTATACTCGGACTCTTAAACTAATTATGGTAGACGAAGATGAATTGTTGTATGCTTCGGTTAACATAACGTCTCGTAGTACTGGAGGTGGAAAACGTCCAAGACGTAACCTATCCTGCAATCCTATTCAGCAATACCTTGATCAAATTCGTGACTCCAACGAAGGAGTCTACCAAAACACAAGATCAAGAAGCCGAGACTTCCTCGGTCAAAAGAATCTTCCCACTCCTCATCTTGGGGGTACCACTCTACCTGACTTCAATGCCAATAGTGAAGACTCTGATCGAACTATCCTATCCACCAGTTCATCTTCGGTGGCTAGATAAGTGACTGTCTATGTCACTAATGAGGAACAAGATGCTTCCAGCTCCGCTAATCAAGAACAGTGGATCGCTGCCTTAGAGGCCAACTTAAAAACCATGGCTAAAATAGTTACAAGTATGCATGTTGTGATTGTAACACAACATACTGTTCCATCGGTTGCGAATCTAATTCCAACCCAAGAACACATAGCAGCATCTGCACCTGTCAACACCGGCTTGGGGGTACAATCCCCTCTCAATGCAGTCTGGTGCTGGGGGTGGTACTTATCATGCAGTTCCACCTCCCAACCCATCAAAACAATCTACCACTCCTCAAGTATCAAGAGACCCTCTCGAGGCAATCAAGCTTCTGTGTAATCAGTTTGAAGCTTTTAAGTAAAAGAATTGTCTACAAAAGTTAGGGAAGTTCTATTTCCACCCAAGTACAAGCCGCCAACCATAACGCTATTTGATGGCAATACATCTCTAAGTCAGTATCTCAATCACTTCGAGGTGATAACAGACCAGCTTCAACAAAATGATGCTCTACTCACTAGAGTATTCATCGGGTGTTTGGCAGGCATTGCCTATGACTGGTATCGTAGCTTGCCGGATGGCTGGATAACATCTTTTACAACATTGAAACAAATGTTCCTGGAACGGTTCTACGAAGGAACAAACGACATGACCATGTCGGCCCTTATCAAGATTAAACAAAGGCTAATGAAACTACTGAACGTTTTATAGAGCGCTTCCGTCGCAAAGCACTCAAAATGCCTTTGGGAACTCCAGACGCATTGACTATAGATACATGCAAATCAAACTTGTTACCTATAGTCAGCATATGGATTGGACCCACACAATTCGAAGAATGGGCCTTCAAAGTAAGTGCCAGGGCAGCTGAAGATAGTGCCGACAAATTCAAACAACTAGGCATCCAGATGCCTAATCTTGACAAAGATGAGCATTCTACTACTAACAATAGTGGTCGTCAAAACAACTACAAAGGTGAGGAAGCCTTGGCCATCAATGTAAATCAATCAACACCTGCAACAACAATACTTCTGTAAAGAGCAACAGGTCCTAAGAAGGAATATTCCTTTGATGAGGACGACATCCTGAGCATATTTGATTGTCTAATCAAAAGAAACAAACTTCAACTGCCTGAAGCTAAACGACCAGATGAAGTAGGTAAAATTGATAAATCCTAAATATTGTATGTATAACAGGTTCTTGGGACATCCAACCAGGGCGTGCTACATACTCAAAGGGAAGATCCAAGGGCTGAACAATGCCAAGGAAGTCACTTTTCAACAAGACAAGAAGTTGGTAACTGCTAATGTCGTCTCTCTATAGTTCGGTGACTTCCCTGCTCAAGTAGTTCAGGATGGGGTTGTTCCTATTCCAAAAGCTACCTTGGAGATCGTCAACCTTCCGCCAGTATGAAGTGATGGTCTTGTACCTCTGTCAACTGAAAAAGGGGAAATTATGTGGATTTACCTTGACTTGGTTGCTGATTTTGAACCAAAGGCACTTGCTCTTTCTACCAAGTCAAAAAAGCAGCTAAGTACAAGTCGTGTCACATGACATCACTGGGCGGTCATCTTCCACCTTTGGATGCTACATTCATTCTAGCGGCGATTTCATCTTACTCCTCCAAGACGGTCGCACCGAAGCCAAAAATCAAGTACCAGCCAGAATTCCATCAGTACAGTCAGCAGTCCCGCGAACTAATGACAAAGATGGGATATGATTTACAGAAAGCCCCTGACTTGAAAAATGAAAAAGGGTCTCCGATATCTTTTTTTTATGTCTTCAGGACAACCGGTCCCGTGTCGGCTTGGGATTCTGGACAGATCATTCATCTCCTCAAAAGAAGTCTTCCAGGAGTAAGACACGAATGAAAAATTGTAATATGGTTTCTTTCGCACCTGTTCCGTAAGAAGAAGCCATGACTTGTACCAGATCTTGGAGGCTCTATCTCAGAGACTATCCAGAAGGACAAAAAAATATTGTCACTCATCCTCATGTCTCCGATGCCCTCCAGCATTGTCTCTTCCTGTTTCTAATGTTTCTTCGACATCATCGCCTCAAGTGGAACTTATCCCCCACAAGCCGACAATAGTTGACAAAGGCAAGCAGCCGGCCCAATTTGATAAAAACTTAAAGAAAACTACATTGCAAGGACTCGACAAACTGTATAATTTTGACATATTGGCTCAACTAGCCAATACTCCGACAAGATTATCGATTCTCGAACTATTGCGTCTCTCCAGAAAAATTCGAGAATCATTAAGTGAAGCTTTGATGCAAGTCGACGCTTGTCTGGTGCATCTCAAGAAACCAGATGAAGAACCGGTGGCATGCTCTCATTGTCATAGCGTGATGGAATTGATTCCTAATATCACCTTCACTCAGGATGATATGTTACTTGAAGACAATCGACATGACCGACCTCTCTACTTTACAGGGTATGTCGACACAATGAAAGTCGATCGTAGTCTGGTCGACCCTGGATCTGCACTCAGCATTATGCCTAAAAGTTTGTTGGATGCGCTGAGGATCCCAGTCCATAACCTTTCTACAACAGTCACGATTATTCTGGGGTTCAATTCTGGAAGAAGCGAACCGTTGGAAAAGATTCGCCTAAATGTCCAAATTGGCAATCTCCGCACAAAAGTCACATTCTATGTGATTGATAATCACGTTTCCTACAATGTATTGTTAGGAAGACCATGGTTGCATGAACATAACATTGTTCCATCAACTCTCCATCAATGCTTCAAATATGTTGATGACAAAGGAGAAGTCCGGAAAGAAGTGGCTGATCTTAATCCCTTCCGAGGTATTGAAGCATATTATACCGATTCTAGAATATATAAAGAAGAGTTCATGAAAGTCGTACTGGCTATGGACACTGAAGAAGGCCGGAAGAATAATCCAGATGAGGTCTTGGTAATTCCAATCAAGGGACGCACTTCTCGTCTCTCGTCTTTTCAGACGCTGACCATTAATCTCTCTCCTACTAAGCATCCTCCTGCTGAAAAGATAGAGAATAGGAAGCTCACCTCTTCGGAGCCTCTTGTTATTGACCTTCGTCATAACAAGCCTCCTACTTCCCTTGCTTTTGTTATTAATCTTGGCAAGCCATCAGCCAAGGTTAAAAATACTGTTGTAAATGTTGATGCAAATATCAATATCGTAGTGTCTCCTTTACAGTACATTGATGTCAATTATTACACACAATGTTATCTAAAAATTCTGGATAACTTCGAACCAATGACTTTGGAGGCAATTCAACCCCTCTAAATTGAGGTATCATTAGAATCAGTACAAAACTCATTCTTTTTAGTTCCCTTCCGAAAGAAATATGAGCATCCAATCCTCTTCAGCAAAGGACTGAATCAAAATGATACATTTGATAGCGACTCTAAAAACGATGATAGCGGACGAATCCAACTACATCGTTACAGTCAACAATCCAAGGATATCATTATTACGATCCGCTCCTGAATAATCGGACACGCCCAGCCTACGTTGGAAGACTCAACGTAGTAAGCTGTACCAAGCTAGGGAAACTAATAAGTCAATATGAATAAGTACAAATCACAGCATCTATAAACGATCCCAGAAAGATCACCATAATCCACAAGTCCATATAACATAAAGGTACCAGAGTCAACAGGAATAAAATACGCTATGAACTCTAAAAACAATATCTAGGAGTAAAGCTAAACAGTCTAAACCTGAAGCCTCTAGCTAAGTCATGTCTCCATCCTGCTCAGCTAAGATCCCGTGCTCTGGCTCATAAGGTAGAACAATATCCTGTAAGTACACCTGCAACATATCCAGTCAGGAGCGGAGCAAAGTACAATTCTAGGTAATAAACAAGAACATCATGCTATGAAAAATGTACAAAAGAACATGTAAAGCATAGGAAAGAACAAGAAAGTACATGAATGTAAAGTACAGGAAATAAAGTACAAAAAAGTAAACCATGAACCTGAAGTACAAGACATGACATGTGCACAACATTTGAAATACAACTAGCCTATATGACCAGCTGGGGTAAGTACAGGAATAAGTACATGAGTACAAGAATAATGGTACGTCTTAGGGCCCGCGTGCATGATGCGAGGCCTAAGCTATCAACATGAATTTTTGATCTCTGGGTTTGGTCACATAGCTAGTGTATTTCCCCACCCGACCACAAGTAAGTACAAGAACATAAAAGTACATGAGAACATGATATCGTGTCATGATGTGTCACAGGAAAAGCACATGATATGAATATAAATGAACATAAACCATAGAATGTACTTGCCTTGCTTAGGGTGATCGAGAGTAGGAAGTAAATCTGTGAGTCCACCTGTTTTAGTACAAGTTGGTTAGGTTCTAGATGTAAAGGCATCAACTAATTGTGACTATCTATCAAAATATACATGGCTAACCATTAACTATATCTAATTCTCCTCCAAATTAATTATACACATATCCTAGCTAGCTATATTTATATAGGCAATATTCACAGAATGTTATATTAGGATAATATCCAAATAGTATGTATTTAAGCAAAATAAAATAATTGAATAATATTCTAGAGTAGTTACTACTAAGGATTTTATGGATACTTAGATAAGAATAATTTGTATTGACTTATCATTACCATAATTAATATCCAATTCATCGCTAGTGCCTAAACTAGCTAAATCAAATAAGGGTACAATTGTTCTAATAACCTAAATAGGTTGGTCCAGAATTCTATTATGACCAAAGAGACAAATATAGACTTAAACTGATGTTGCCTCAAGCTGACAATAACTAGGAATCCAATTTAACTCATCCTGTTACCTAATATGACACCATTATAACCATACTGCTGCTTAGGACTGGTCCAAGTACTCCCAAGCCTATTGCCAAATGCAATATTTCTTGCAGCTCAGTAAACAATTCCTTCCTACAATAGGATATAGGCCCAACCAACCAATCCCTACATAAAGACACCCACAGTAATATTATACACAACTAATCTTAGCAAGACCCCATCAAATGCATACACCAGCTTCAGATTTGAATATTCAGTAGAACATTCAGTCTGCTCTGTTCTGCATTCACAAAATTCTTTAACAAGCACCCAGAGCTCAAAACAATGTTTGAGGAATAATTTAGATAGAATCCAACCCCTCTATTGTAGCAGATTAGAGAAACAAGAGTTTACAAAATAAGCATTCAAATTGAAGGCTAAAACAAAGGTTCAAAAATAACATTTCCAAAATCAAGTGTTCAAATAACCCTCAAACCAATTGTCCTGCCAAATGCTCACACAAAGACTACTCTGCTACATAGGCTTC
Organism: Iris pallida; assembly: GCA_029216955.1. Classification (NCBI taxonomy): domain Eukaryota; kingdom Viridiplantae; phylum Streptophyta; class Magnoliopsida; order Asparagales; family Iridaceae; genus Iris; species Iris pallida. The sequence continues at coordinate 11,745,141 of JANAVB010021800.1, read as the reverse complement.
CAAAACCACACACACAAGTCAATTGATAAGAATAGAATTTATAAAAATCTAATGATAAAATAGAATTATACAAACCGAATCGAAATCAAATAAAACTAATAGAAATCGCCATGGCCAACTCAGAAGGATCCTGCCCTATGCTATTCCTTCCCGCAGATCCGAAGCCAACCCCATCAATAAATCAACTCTCCCACCCAAGCTTTATTCCAAACCCAGCAGACCCCATCAAGATTGGTAGAACACACAATTCAAACTTAATAGCCGTTCAATTGAATGTTCAGTGAAACATTCAAGTCACTGCCTAGTATACATTCAAAAGTTACTGTCCCGCCAAGCATACGAACCCCCAACCCAAGCATACAGTCTTCCAGTCCATTTTGAATAACAGTCACCCCGGACACGAACAATCCCGAACAAAAACAATCCTGGATACGACCAAAGTTGGACATGCACAACTCGATCTTCCCGTTTTTTCGACCAGTCCTGGCCGATACTCCTATTAATTCTATCACAAAATAATGTTCTCCTATAATAAGAAGGGTTGAGTGAATACCTGAGAAGAAAGGCTGATCCAAAACAGAGACACGATCCCACTGTCATGGATACGATCCATTCGTGTCCGAATACGATACGATAACCTATTGGGGCAATTCATCGAACAGATTCCAAGCACCAAGAGTTTAAACAGAACATCAGAGGAATTTAAATCTCTCCTTTAAGTAATTTTGAGAAAAATCAAGAACAATAAGGGAACTTGAATTAAAACTCACAGATTTATAAATCCTAAATTCTTGCCGCCCACTCTTCCCAATCAATTAATGCTCTTCCGATTGATAGTCCTGTCCAATTCCAAACCATGAAGGAAACTAATACCAACCGATCATCAAGATTGTTGTGAAATAAATCCAAATCTGAACGAAATTGGGATCGACACTCACCTCCTCGTCGCGGTGGTGCGCCACCGTCACCTGCTGTGTGGTCGTCAACGAACACTTCGTAGAAAAAGACGACCGGAGATGAATCACTGCACGTCACGGATCCAAGCGTCGGGGAGAAACGGACTCGCCACTGTCGGGAAGACGAACTTGCTGCCTAGCCAGAGTGAGGAAGCTGCTCGATCATCGCGCACTGTAGAGAACCTCTGCCATGGCCGACCTTAGAAAGCTGGGGTTAGATTTTGAGAACAGATTGGAAAGAAGAAGAGGAAATAATGGAAAATAGAGGGAATTGAAATCGAGCAGAGGGAGCCTCTGCTCTGCCGAATCTTTGGCAGAGAAAAATAATGAGGGAGGAGTGGAGGTTTTAGTTTAAATAGAAAATTAGGGTAGTTATGTTACTTGGAGAAGAGGAAAGCAAAGGAAGGAAAAATTTGGGCTGTACTCTCAATTAAGATTTGAACAGAGGCCCAAACTCAGCATTAGGTTGGAAATAAAGAAAATAGGGATTGGAAAAATGGGATATTTGCACTTAGCTTCCCCCAAATACACTATGTGCATATTACACCCAAAAGTTGTTAGGAAAGTGGTTACACTTGTTAGAAGGGTTGTTAGAAACTTGGGGACTACTCTAGTTACTTAGAAGCTTGGGAGGCACTCCAAATTAGTTAATCCTAATTCGTAATTAACAACCATGATATAATAATTCAATTATAATATCCAACTATTACAATTACTAATTGTTTTCCATAAAGAAATTTCCTTTATTTGTTGTGTTTCTGGGAAAATTACAACTGTAGGAATCCGATCTAGAAGACGATCGCTTTATCCCTTGGACTATACGAAGAAGAAAAGCTCTCAAAATTTTGACAGTAGATATCAATGTATCTGTCCAATGAATGAGAAAAAGAACTCTATTTATAGAGTCGAAAAACTGAAAAGATAACTGTCTTCACAGCCTGTGCTTAGTTGAAAATCACACAGGATTTAACATACGCAAGGTTATGAGCAGTTACTGGACGTGGCCTGTAACTGTTGGACACATGGCAATCATGCATGAGTCGTGTGCAAGTTACAGGACACGCAGGCGAGAGATCAGTGGCATGGCTGCCACGTACTCCAATTTGATAAAATCCACGCAGACTTGTTGAAGACGAAATCCATGCGAACTCGGTGTAGAAAGCTTCAAAATCCACGCAAACTTGGGGCAGGAAGCTTCAGGATCCACGCAGACTTCGAGGCAAAGAACTTCAAAATCCACGCAAACTTGAGGAAGAAAACTTCAGAATCCACGCAAACTTGAGATGAAGATCACAAATACACGCAGACTTGAGATAGAACTGCCAGCTGTCTTGATTCGGCGTGTCTCGACTGACACAAAATCTCTGACAGTGATTGCTTTGTCAGTCGCATTAAATGACAAGAAACCCTTTTGGTACGGTAACTCGACGAAGGCTGAGTCTTGCTGAAGAAGATTTCGAAAGTCACGCGATAGACGGCGATGATCTCTCGAATTCTGTGTATACGTGGCATACGAAGAGATATTCTTCGACTGTCGTATTGTCAGTCATAATTACTCTTTGGCAAATGATGAGCTGTCTCCCAGCGTGATTTGTTTATATTGTCTGGATCAACTGAGCGTGACTTTTGACTCTGTCTTGATCAACTCAGCGTGACTTTCATTTTTGAGGCCTACAAAACCCCCTTCAAAGTTTTTGAAAAATGATAAATTATTTCGAAATACTTTGAAAATAGAGATGATAAAATGGATTTAGTCACGCTGAGATGACTTCAAAATGAGAGATTTACTCCGAGATGTTTAGACTGTTGGGATTCTGTGCTGTTAGGATCCCGTGTAAATCTCCAAATATCGAGGCAATAATGACTTGACCGTCATTTAGAATTCTTTATGAGCCTATAAATAAGCCATAGATTACTTCTTTCTTTCTTTACTTGCGTTTTGAAAGAGAGAACCCACAGAAGAGAACTTCATCTTCCCCGACGAACTCCTTCCTCTCCGACTTCTTATTCTACTTTTTCAGCAGCAATGGCTCCCAAAAAAGCTGATGCTTAGGCCAAGGAGAAAGCCCCTGCGACTTCGTCGCGTGCCACAACTGACAGACTTCCTCGACAAGAAGTCCCGCGAGCTCCTATGCATCGTAAGTGATGGAAGAACACAATCTGTCGAAGACGATGAAGATGAACTCCACATAGAATTTTTTAGGATCTTAAGATATTAAACTTCAGAAATATATCCCCCCTCCTTAGGGCAAAGGATATTTAATAAAGTATGCCCCCTCTTTAGGGTCGGCCATACTTCACATCTTCGTGTTTACTAAGCTCTGTGTAAAGGAGCATGGTTCTCATGATTCTGCGTGACTTTTTACGTTGGCAGAAATGTCCATGTTGAAATAGTCACGCAACTTTCAGGATGACGCTGCGTGATTTTTCACATATTGACAGAGATGTCAATGTTGAATTATTCACGCAGGCTTCTGAGAGTCATCTTCTGGATAGATTAGTCTTGATCTGTCAGCGTGTTTTTTGTCATTTCCATTTAAATGTGATTCTGGCAAATGATGCGTGACTTTCATCCTAATCTGTCCGAGCTTTGCGTGAATTAATCATCCACGTGAATAAATCACTCAGCATGTCACAGTAATATATCCATGTGGAGTCTGCGTGACTTTTGAATTTTTCTTCAAATACTGTAATACACACATAGACATAGGTATATCTGACTTTGTCTTCTTGTCATTTTCTGTAGTAAACATCCGAAGCGAAGAAGCAGATTTTGAGGGGTGCTTGAGTATTTCATTTAAGCATGATCTATCTCATATAACATTCCCTCATTTTGATCTTCCTGAAGCAAGACTATCACTGTTGGCTAATCAAGACCACACAACTTTACTCTGCTTGATGAATGGACAACCTTTCCAAAGTCTAGATCTGGTATCCCATAAGAAACCAGTATTCTTGTTCGGAGATGCTATAGCACAAAAATCTCAGCCAAAGGGCATTAGGGAGAAGGTGTGCTTCTGCTTTGAGGGGGATGTGAAACAACCCATGTATTGGCCAAAGGTTTCCCGGGGCTTGTCAATCATGAGACTTATGCATGCCAGCTATCCGAGAAAGATGTCTTGGTATTTGACTGAATATCAGCAGACGAAAGCAAGTCATATTATTTACAGGAAAGAGGGATTTTTCAGTGCCCCGGAGGATCATGTATCAGTGTTTCGGGGTCTGAAGCCTGGATGTATACCACCAGAAGACTCATCCATAGTGATGCCCTTCAGGATGCCCATATTCATAAATGAATTTATGTCAAACTGGAATGCATTCTATCCGACCGATTCAACGCCGAGGATGAATGGCCTAATGAATCAGGAGAATGTGAGATGGAAGACTTTGGTCCATTAGGCTTTGGAAAATTTTGGAACTGAGTTGAAGAAGATTAATCTTTATGATGCTGTCGTCAACTCATCTTATGGCTTTAAACCCAACCCCTTCCTATTCCTGGCTTTAGTTGAGAGAGATACAACCACAGGACGGGGACTTTTATGACTCCAAAAGGAGAGATGGGCTTCGCCCTTCATGAGATGGAATACATCTCACACCTGCCTTTAGGCTCGCTGCCGTATGAGGAGTATGTTCCTACGACAGAGGAACTGAACTTTCTGTCAGAGAAGAACCCAGAGATGGTCCATCTATTTGAAGAGATGATGTGCCATTTTGGCACATGCACCCTATATTACAAGGGTTCCAAGGATGAAGCTGGCAACCACATTCAGAAGTGGATGTCCTACCTTTTCATGAACCGTGAAAAGGATGATAGGAAAATAAATGAAAAGAGGTATTATCAGATTAGCAACTTCAAGCCTCTCTCTGAGAGTGAGATCACTTATTTGCTGGAGAAATACGACTGCAAGGATTTCACCATTACTGAAGATTGGTACGAGTTCAAAGCTGGAACCACTTTCAGCTCTTATGTGCGGCAGAGTGGCAAGGATCTGTCAAGGAACGGTCACTTGGCCGAATTTCTATCTCTGTGGTTAAGGAGATTCATCGTTCCCGGCTCCAGTTCTTTGGACAGAATACACAGAGGTGTTATCTTTGCAGCGGTACGCCTTGTGTATGGTTACAGGCTGGACTTATTATCAGCGATGACCAGCAGACTAAATGCAGGTCTTCGGAATTTTGTAACTACCATGCTGTCTGCTCAAAGGCTGATGACTGAAAAATTCCCAAGGATAGAGATGCCTTTCACATTTTTATATGGTTGGCTTCTCCTTCATCATGATGGTCTGATACCTCCAGGGGCAGGAGGGAGTGGCAGTCTTTTTCTGGAGAGGTACTCTGGAGAGACGTTTTGGAAGGTTCACACCCTCCCAGAATGCAGAAATGTATTGAATAGGGCGTCACATTGGTCGATCCAATGTGTCCCTCCACCATTGGGCTATGAGAGTATGCCCTTAAATATGATGGACGGAGATATGGGAAACCGACTAGATGATGTAACCTTCCAATGGTTACAGAGGATCCGACCTTCTCATCTGGTATATCGTCACGAAGAAATGGCATATCTGGAACCATATTTACCAAGCCGATTTGCCAGACAATTCGGGTATGACCAACTCCATGTTGGGAACGCCACTACTTGTTTATCTGCTCGCGGAGGACTCATTGACGGAGCTCGAGCTTGGAGATATTTTGCAGCTAGAGATACAAAGGTCGTATTCTCTATGCCTAATCCTTTGTCTAGCTCAGGGCCAAAGATGCTTTATACGTATGCACGTTTCTATGTGTCGTCGAGCACTTTCAGACCGAGTTTCAATCTGAAGACCTTTGTTGCAGAGGATGATCCAGCTCCATCGAAGAGGTCAAAGAAGAAAATTGTTATTCAGCACTTTCCTTCAGAATCCGAAGATGAGACAACAGAAGTTGAGCCTCCCTATGAATTATTCCAGGAAGGAAATTTTTCTGATGAGGTCCTTCCTCCTATATTTATATCTCTTTCTAAGAGGAAGAGAAGTGACGAATCTGAGACCATCTCCAAGAGGAGTACTAGGTCTTAAACATCCAAGAATAAGAAGAAAGGGGTCTCGGTGACTGCTACTTCATCTTTGGGCGGTATATCAGTTGATGGAGACGATGCCGCTGATAAGGATGAAGAGACTGATGAAGACGACGCTCCTTTGATAAGGAGGTCAAGAGGGAAGTATGTTAAAAAGTCTGTCAGCAAAATTAAGGGCAATAAACTCCTAGAGACGATCATGAGTGGAGGAACTTTGCCGGAAATCAATGAAGCAGCTTCTTCTGAGAAGACTGAGTCTGATAATATTTACCTTGCAACAGCTTCAACTGAACAGACTGAAGTAGAGTCTGTTCATGCTCAGGAAACAACTGCTCCAATCAGAAGTAGAGTAGCTATTGAGCCCTCAGAGACGAGGATAATCCCATTTGAGCATGGGACTGAAGGCGTCATTCAAGCACTGGATGATCAGATTAATTACTCTGAAGGGAAACCAGCTCTAGAAAAAGTTTCAGAACAGCCAAAAGTTCCTGAAACTCAAGATGAAGAAAACATTTCTGGGACCAGAGGCAATGAAGACGTGCCTGCGTAGCTATCAGCTGCTGATGATCTATTGAAGAATGTTTGTCAGGACATTATTCTTCGGACCGATATTCCAGAGACGACTGAACCGACAGCTAACACTGAGCTTGCTATCGTCACTGTTCCAGAGATTCATGAAGATGTGAATATCATTGACTCTGAATCAGAAGTTCATCCTGAGGATGAAGAAGAAGAAGCTGAAGGAGGAGAAGACTGGCATGCTGGCACTTCGACTCCTTATGATGAAGATAAAGTGAAAGGGAACAGAATGGAACTTTGTCCTGAACCTGTTCAGTCACCGAACAATGCTTTAGCACCTAGTAATTCTGGAGCTGGAAGCAGCCATATAAAGCAGGTATCGGATACAATCATGGAACGGCTACGAGAAGAAGCAAGACTCCCTCCACATACCGAATATGAACCTCAGCCAGGTAAAGCTTTATTTCAGATTCTATTTCTGCTATTTCTCTTCCTTTAAATGCTAATTATATTTTTCTTTAATTGTAGGAACTGCTACAGCAATGAGCTCGACTCATGCTCCGCTTATCCAAGCTGATGCTGATGAAGAGAGTTGACACTTGCCAACTTCTCCTGTCGCACATACTTCTGTTCCGAGGATAGAGAATATTCAAGCTTCTTCTTCCATGATGACAGCGACTCCTGGATTTGAGACTGGGCTAGCAAGAACCCTGGGAATGTATCCGGAAATCATTTATTCATATCTAGATACATATTCTAGACGTTTCTTGAAGGATGAAGCTATGCCCTTTTCTGATCTCAGAACTATGGTCAAATTCCCACTGATGGCGCTGCGACATGCTGGTTACGTATCTCAGTGCATCTTCTTTGAACATCTCCTGGATGAGTTAGAAGTAACTACCGAAAATACTGGGAGACCAAGAAGGAGGACATTCAATCTTTAACTGAAGCTGAGATTGAGCAACTAGAGAATGAAGTACAGTCCCAACAGGCAGCTCTAGAAACATTTTTTACCTCTTCTACTGAAAAATTAGTAGAAAAGGGCGAAGAAATATTAGCTGCTCGTCAAAGAGTAGAGTTTTTAGAAAAAGACAACGCATCCAAGACTGAAGAATTGAAGAAATTGAAAGAAGAATTAGCTCATCTTCAAGAGCGCATTGTCGTCATGGAAACAGAACAAGCTGAAGTTGCTACGGCTTATATCTTTGAAGCCGAACGTTGTGAGATTCTTCAGAAGGAACGGGAACAGATGCAGACGGAACAGTTTGAAGAAGCCAACCGTCGCCAGTCTGCCATCATTACTTTTGATGAACAGAATATTACAATTGTAGCAGCAGAAAGAGTTAGAAAAACTCATGAAGAGAAACTGAATGTTGTTCTAGATCGTATTAGGGAGCTGATAACTCCAAGCAAGTGAATTCCTCCCTTTTTTTTATTCTCACTTTCACTTGTATTCCATGTTTTGATTATGAAATGACAACAAATAAAAGTTCTTGATCTGACTTTTGGTTTTGCTGTTTTGATAATGATAGATTCATAGAAAATATGTTCAGAGGTAAATGATACATGACATATTTCAGTAGAATAGAATATACAAACAAACTTTATAATTCTATCAGATGATATTAAACCAGAAATGATCTTAGTTTAATACTGATTGGAAAAAATAGAATTCAGACATAAAAATATCTTTGAACTCAATTTTTCATGATCTTTAGACTCGGAAATCAAAAGACTAGATGAATGAACGGGTTAACCGTCATATTATAATGAACGGGCGAACCGTCGGATGAATGAACGGATGAACCGTCAGGCATTAATGAACGGATGAACCGTCAGATGAACGGATGAACCGTCAGATGAACGAATGAACCGTCAAGTATTAATGAACGGATGAACCGTCAGATGAACGGATGAACCGTCAAGTATGAATCATTTTTCAAAACAGTCAATAGAAACCATATTGGAAGACAGAATGTTGCAGTAGAAGTCCCCGATACTTGTATCGGAATCCCAAGAAGTGGTACTAGAAGAATCAGATCTCTTATCTTCGTCAGACTCAGGATCTTCATGGATAATATTGATAAAAGGAGTAGGAGCAATATAGCCCAATCCGCATTTTGTCCTTCCATATTTCAGAAGAGGAATACGAACAGGCATTTTTCTTTCCTTTCTACTATTGAGGCCAGTCCTGAAGTCATAGCCCATATTTTTGATGATGTCTTTAGATTGCTGACTATAACGACGTAGTTGTAATCTTCCAGTATCATCATTTTTGTCATCATCTTCAAGATCAGAAGGATTTTGAGGCCTTTTGTAGAAGAATATTGGAATGTCTCCTGGCTTTCTGCTGGGAACTAGAAAGTATGAAGATTGTACAGGTTCTAGGGATACATCTGTATGAACAGTCTGTAAAACTCATATGGTTATTATGTTCAAGTCATCTAACAGATGTAAATAACTATGAACATAATTACACACATCAACGTACTGCAAAGGTGGAGACTTTTCATTAAATGTAAAAGCAGTAGTATTTACATTGGGAGAAGGCTGAGCCTTAGAGATTTTAGCCAAGTCAATGACTAAAGGGGGAGAAGAAGAAGAAGCTTTGTTTCGATTAAGATCGATAACAAATGGCTCAGAAGAGGTGAGCTCTCTTGAAGTTTGAGTAGAAAGAGTAGTCCGCCCTCCAACTGGAATTAGCAGAGTATCTTGTGAAGATACAAGAACTGTAGTATGCCCACTGACAGGAATGATCAGTATATTTTGAGTAAACGACTGAGGTAACGGAGAGATCCGTCCACTCACTGGAATGATGAAAGAATTTTCTCCAGAGGGTTTAGGAGATTGTTGCTGAGTAGTTCGACCTTTAACAGGGATTATTAAAGTCTTACTTTGTGCATCTTCTTTCTCCATAGCTTGTATGATCCTTGTATACTCTTCTTTGTACATTCGGGAATCGTTGAAATAAGCTTCAACCCCATGGAAGGGATTTATATCAGCAACTTCTTTTTGTACTCTTCCATTGCTATCAATGTATTTAAAACATTGATGAAGAGTAGAGGGCACCACATTATTTTCATGAAGAAAGGGCCTCCCCAGAAGAAGATTATAGGATCCCACGATCTCGATCACATAGAAAGTGACTTTAGATCTGAAATCGCCTATCTGAAGCTTCAGATGAATCTTTTCCAAAGGCTCACTTCGGCTTTGATTGAATCCCAAGATAGTAGTAACCGTCTTGGAGAGCTTGTGGAGAGGGATTTTTAGTTCATCCAACAGACTCTTTGGCATTATGCTTATAGCAGACCCTGGATCAAATGAGAATACGATCTATCTTCATTGTATCGATATAACCGGTGTAGTAGAGAGGCCGATCATGTCGATTATCCTCCAATAGCATGTCGTCTTGTATAAAGGTGATATTTGGGATAATCTCCAGTACACTGTTGCAATGTAAGCAAGCGGCAGGTTCTGCATCTGGCTTCTTCAATTGTGCAAGACAAGAGTCAGCTTGTAGAAGTGCTTCACTTAATGTCTCCCGAGTCTCTTTGGAAAGACGTAGAAGTTCAAAGAGGGACATTCTAGCTGGAGTATTAGCAAGTTGAGCCAAAATGTCGAAGTTGTAAGGCTTCTGAAGTCCAAGAGGAGAGGACTTCTTGATTGGCTTATCAAACCGAGCCTGTTGTTTGCCTTTCTCTGGAGCTGTAGGCTTAGGAGGAACAGGTTCAACTGGTGTAGTTGAAGGAACAGGTGCAGTAGATGATTCTTCTTCAGAAGGAACATTAGAAGCATCTTTATCAGCTGGAGGGATATCAAGAGGATCCTCAGGACTTTTGGAATAATCCTTTAGATAAGGTTTCCCCGTTCGAGTAGCACTAACAAGTGCTTCTTCTTTGTCTTTTGGCTTTGTGTCAGAAGTAGACCCAAGAGAAGTCATATGACATGATTTAATCTTTCCAGCCTTCTTGGACTTTCGAGAAGAAATCTTTTGAGGAAAAGGAGATTCAAAATCTGCCACTAGATCAGGATGGATCTACATGATTTCTCTAGTCTCCAAAGTGATTGGCACTAATCCTTCAGACCGTGGAGGAGGAAGATTCACTATGTCAAGAGTTGCCTTGGGAATAGGAACGATCCCACCTTCAAGGAGTTGAGGAGGGAAATCTCCAAATTGCATAGAGACGACGTTGGAGGTGACGGTCTTCTCTTTTGGAGTAAGAGAGATAGCTCCAGATTTAATCATTTCTTGGATCTTTCCTTTCAGTACATAACATGTACGAATTGTATGACCCAGCATTCTGTGATATGGGCAGTATTTGGGATGATCTGTTTTACCAGCTTCATCAGGTTTCTTGATCTCAGGTAATTGTATTTTATTACCTTTCAGCAGACATTCAAAGATACCAAGGACATCGCCGTCATCAAAAGAATATTCTTCTTTGGGGCGAGGTGTTCTTGATTGTTGAGTTGTAGAGGCAGGAGTTTGAACATTTGATGCATCTTTGCTCTGAAGATTAACTTCAAGAGTTTCTTTTCCTTTGCGAGCATTGTTTTTATTGTTAGCACCTTGTCCTGTTTCTTTAGGAGTCATCTGCACTCCTAAACCTTTGAAGGTTTCAGCACTAATTTCTGCAGCTTTGGCACTGACTATGAAGGAAGGCCAATCTTGAAATTGAGTGGACCCTGTCCACATACTGATGATTGGCAACAAGTTTGATTTGTACGTGTCAATGGTGACAGTATCAGGAGTTCCAAGAGGCATCTTCAGAGCTTCTCTTCGAAACCGTTCAATGTATTCCTCTGTAGATTCATTATTTTTCTGCTTGATTCTAATAAGAGCAGACATAGTCATGTCATTAAGCCCTTCATAGAACCTTTCAAGAAACATCTGTTTGAAACCAGCAAATGAGGTAATGCTCCCATTTGGGAGACTCCTATACCATTCATAAGCCGTTCCCTTGAGACATCCAATAAATACCCGAGTAAGGAGGGCATCACTTGGTTGCAGTTGATCAGTCATCACTTCAAAGTGATTAATAAACTGACTTGGAGAAGTGGTTCCATCATAGAATGAGATAGTAGGAGGCATGTATTTAGGAGGATATGATACTTGCTTCCATTCTATCGGATAAGGCTGCTTGATGCCTAACCTTTGTAAACCATCCTTCTGTTTGAATGCCTCGAATTGAGTTTTGAGATTCTTCAATTCTTCAGAGACAACTCCCGAAGATTGTGGAGTTGTGGCTTATAGAGAATAGTTGGGAGGAGGAACAGCATTGTAAGCACTACCCCCAGCTCCAGAGAGACTAGGATTTGGTTGAGCTGGTCCAGGAGTATTAGATTGTACTGCTGGAGGAACTTGTACTGGACTCATATCAGTGTCAGTTGGTATGGCATCTGGTACAGTCTGTCGATTTTGTATCTGTGTTTCCATGAGTTCATACATTGACTTCATAGTATCAGCCATAGACTTCATTTGTTGTTCCAAAGAAGCAATTCTTTGATCTTGAGGAGTCAAGGAAGAAGAAGGTTCATCAGTATTCCCATCAACCATATAAGTTATGACTGTACGAGGAATTATTGATGAACTAGTAGATGTTGTATGCTCTGAATCATTGCTTCGTGCATCAAAGTCAATTATAGGAGAACTACCCCCAGTAGGAAGAGGTGGAAAGTTAGATTCTCCAAGGAATTCAGAATCAATTTCAGGGATCAAATTTCTTTGACTAGAAGCCAGGACTCTTGCTCTGGTATTTCTATATACTCCATCTGGACTATCAACTCTGCCCCCGGTGTCCTGAGAAGTCATGTTGACAGAGGCAAACAAAGGCTCATCTTCATCAGGCATAGGTTCATACTGAATCCTATTGAAGACAGACTGTCGTTTTAGTTTGACATCTGCATTGCATTGTGGCTCTTGGCTGGAAGTCACATTCATGATCACCATGGTCTTGAACCGTTGATTGACATCTGCACTGAATTATGACTCTTGGATAGAAGTCACATTCAGCATGTTCCTTTGACATAGAATTACTCCTTCTCTTCTGTTGAAGATATTCCCGTAAATCTGTTTGTGAAGATTGAGGAGTATACTTTCTGTTCTTGGGTCTTAATGGCTCTTGATTATACAAAGAGTGATTAATGTGAGCCACATAATTTCTTGCATACTCTGCATCTGGATCTTTTATCTTCATATCCAATTGGTATGGTTTCTTAACACCAGAAGTGCTGAGTTTTGTTCTTAAATCAGTGGAAGGTAACACATTAATTTTGGAAACATGAAGTTTTCCCTCCATTGATCTGGATATTTGCAGAGAAGGAAGAGTTGAACCACTCCTTTGATTAGGAGTTGGTAACAGACCCTCTTTAATGGACAGATTCTGTGCCCAATTTGAAGAAGTCATAGGAGAAGATATTAAGGAATATTTCTTCTTAGACTCAATCAGATTTTGAGACATAGAATGTCCAGAAGGAAGAGTAGTCAAAAGACCATCTCCTTTCCTTTGACTAACAAAAGTATCAGTCAAAGCTGTTCCTGAAGTAAAAACTACAGAAGCAGAAGAAACAACTAAAGAGTTATTCCTTTTCGAAGGGACTTTGTGTGGAAGACCACCCCCAGTTCTAGTAGAACTCGGTAAAGAAGAAGAGATAACTAAGGAGTTATTCTTCTCTGATGAAATACATGCTGAAACAGATTTGGCTAAGGAACCAGTACTGTCAGCGTGACTTTTAATTTTAGAATTACACGCTGGAACAGATTTGGCTAAGGAGCCAGTACTGTCAGCGTGACTTTTAGGGTTGAATTCGCACGCTGGAACAGATTTGGCTAAGGAGCCAGTACTGTCAGCGTGACTTTTAGGGTTGAATTTGCATGCTGGAACAGATTTAGCTAAGGAGCCAGTACTGTCAGCGTGACTTTTAGGGTAGAATTTGTACGCTGGAACAGATTTGGCTAAGTAGCCAGTACTGTCAACGTGACTTTTGATTACTGTCATCTTCGAGCGCACAAGAGTGTGCGTGCTTGCAGTGGAGTTCTTGTCAGAGGTAGGAGTAGACACTGTGGCAGAGACTTCACCATTGACTGCCAACTGATTCTTAGGGACATAGACAGAGTGTCCCTTCGACTTGGCAGTGATGATGGAGGCTGGAGTGGGCTTGCCACCCTTAGCCCGCTGCATTTCTTTATAGGCGAGTTGATCGAATTTGATCGTCATCACCTTCTTCGTCGAGCCGATTGACGAAGTGTCGCATTGAGTTGTTACCATCTCAGAAGAGGAGATGGTTTTCCCCAGCAGAGTCGCCAATTTGTTTTCCATAAAGAAATTCTCTTAATTTGTTGTATTTCTGGGAAAATTACAACTGTAGGAATCCGATCTAGAAGACGATCGCTTTATCCCTTGGACTATGCGAAGAAGAAAAGCTCTCAAAATTTTGACAGTAGATATCAATGTATCTGTCCAATGAATGAGAAAAAGAACTCTATTTATAGAGTCGAAAAACTGAAAAGATAACTGTCTTCACAGCCTGTGCTTAGTTGAAAATCACGCAGGATTTAACATACGCAAGGTTATGAGCAGTTACAGGATGTGGCCTGTAACTGTTGGACACATGGCAATCATGCATGAGTCGTGTGCAAGTTACAGGACACGCAGGCGAGAGATCAGTGGCATGGCTGCCACGTACTCCAATTTGATAAAATCCATGCAGACTTGTTGAAGACGAAATCCATGCGAACTCGGTGTAGAAAGCTTTAAAATCCACGCAAACTTGGGGCAGGAAGCTTCAGGATCCACGCAGACTTCGAGGCAAAGAACTTCAAAATCCACGCAAACTTGAGGAAAAAAACTTCAGAATCCACGCAAACTTGAGATGAAGATCACAAATACACGCAGACTTGAGATAGAACTGCCAGCTGTCTTGATTCGGCGTGTCTCAACTGACACAAAATCTCTGACAGTAATTGCTTTGTCAGTCGTATTAAATGACAAGAAACCCTTTTGGTACGCCAACTCGACGAAGGCTGAGTCTTGCTGAAGAAGATTTCGAAAATCACGCGATAGACGGCGATGATCTCTCGAATTCTGTGTATACGTGGCATACGAAGAGATATTCTTCGACTGTCGTGTTGTCAGTCATAATTACTCTTTGGCAAATGATGAGCTGTCTCCCAGCGTGATTTGTTTATATTGTCTGGATCAACTGAGCGTGACTTTTGACTCTGTCTTGATCAACTCAGCGTGACTTTCATTTTTGAGGCCTACACTAATGAAGTTGAATATCATTTAATAAAATATTAAAATAGTCAAAAATTCATGAAACTGGAGAAGTGGGGTTACAAATCTCCTTCCTTAGAAAATTTTGTCCTCGAAATTTCAAGAGCACTGTACGAAACATTTATGACATGAAATTCAAAATTGGTTAAGCGCGAGTGTGAATACGCTCAACGAATAGATACGAAGTTCGTAAAAATTTGAAATAACTTTTCATGACGAAGGAAAGGATAACTGACATGATTGACAAAAATTTAGCCGGCACAATTAAGCGAAAAATTAATTAAGATCAGGTACGATATTTTTATACAAGGGTTGAATTAACACGTTTTAACAATGATCAGAATCGAACTGACACGAGGTAGAATAAATTTTAATTACGACCTAGAGGAGTAAATCTTGAGGGCACGATATTCAAAGCATGGTCAGAAGTGATAGTTTAGTATAATTGAACTAGAACAAAATAAGAAAGTCACGGTTAGATAGGCATGATTAAGACCAAAATTTAGACAAAACATGATAGAAATATAAGTATGATTTAAAAATCTAGTGAAACAGAATCAAATTGAGCAATGTATATTTATTTAAAGAAATCAATGATCCAATGATAAAATGTAAGAAGGAAAATTGTAAGGGTCGATTGAGAAAACGTATGGAAATACCCAGGAGGTATTAGTACCAAATCAAGGTAAAAGTGCAAGGATTTGTGACGCAAGGAAAATCAATAATCATATGAAACATAATATAGCTTCTATGGTATCCGAAAAACATATACATATATATATATATATATATATATATATATATATATATATATATATATATATATATGTATATATATATATATCTGAAGTCACTTCACTTAGGATCCATGCCCCGCCAGTGTATCCTGGATGCAGTGAACTTTTTTGCTCTGTGACTCAAATAATGATATGTTACCGAATATTCTATCGATTTTATTCATTTTCAAACAATTATTAAAGAATCAACTCAAGAGGTGTAATGCCCCAGTCCCAAAATACTTAGGACTAAGTACATAGACATGACAGCTGCATACATATGAGTATACTCCAATATATAGACACCTCGTATGTATACATAAGCTGTAAAATGCAGTAACCCAAGAGTAATCTAATCTCATCCACAAAATAAAAGAATAAAAAATATCATATAATCAACTATGAAATATTTTTGTACAATATGTTGGGCGGAGACAAATCCACTACCAACAACTAAGGAAAGAAATACATGAAAAATAAAACGATTTGTTGAGAGTAGCAAAAAAAGATCCAAGACATGTTATATTCGAAGGGAATGAGAAGATCACGACCTCGGCTAGAATACATGCGGAAGATAAGAACACACTGTAGAAGCATGAAAATTTTAGCAATGAAGCTCTATGTGCCCAAGCCAATGAGGACATATGCGCCCAAGTCATCCTGTGAGGCTCTATGCGCCTAAGTCATCCTGTGAAGCTCTATGCGTCTAAGTCATCCTGTGAAGCTCTATGCGCCCAAGCCACCCAGTATAGGAGGGCACATAGCCTGAAACAGGGCTATGCGCACAAGCCTGGCTCGGTTAAAGCCATGATCGAAACGTGCACCGAAGTGCACAGCCACGTCAGTCTCTATGAGCAGTCGTGTACCGTAGCATGCAGCCACGTCAACACCATGACCAACCTACAATCTCGCAGCCTGCATGCGCCTACACCCTATACGCCCAAGGCAGGACTATGCGCCCACATGAAAACCAGTGTATTTTCCTCATGTGGGTGCATAACATCATTCCATCTCAAGAACGACTATAAAAAGGGGTCTCATCCCTCTTCAAAACATAGAACGGAGAGCATTTTTAAGAGCCAAATTGCTGCACTTCTTGCTAGTGAGCCGAGAGTTAGCAATTTTCTTAGGTTTTCTCCTACTTTTGTAATCGGAGTGTCAACGGAGTAAAGGAGCAACTGCCACTCGATCTCTATCGTCCCATTCCCCAGAATTCTTTTTTGTACTTGGGGATCCTCAGCGTAGGATCTCTCAGGCATACTCGATTTGTGGTGCCTTGCGCCAATAAAAAAAGATAGCATTTCTTCTTTTTTTTGTGTGTGTCCACAAAAATGGTGACTCTGCTGGGCACTACATTTTCTTCGGACGAGAAGGTGGTGACGCAATCCGATACTGACAAAGTGGGGAGTACTCAGAAGATGCTGATCGTAAAGTTCGATCAGCAGGCGTTCGAAGAGATGCTCTCGAGGGATGGCTCTACTCCCTCAAAATCAACGAAGCCAACAAGTCTCGCAAGACTTGGCTTCCGAAGGCTCGCTGTGCGTATCCTGCTAGGGTCATAGCAGATATGCAACTGGAGGACTCTGTCACATGGGCACATGACTCTGCCATAGAAGCTCCCTAAATGGAGAAGGCTTATACCGTTCTGGGCTTTACTAGCCCAGTGACTTCTTTTCTGCACAACCAACAATAGAGTGTTCGACGCTCGAGACTTGGCATAGGAAAGCACTACGATACCAAGAATAGGAGTCTTCGACACTCTGGGCAAACCCAACGAGGCTCAAAAACGAAGAAGGCGAAGCTGGAAGAAAATAGCACTGCTCCACCGAGCATGCGCCCAAAGCCATGCGCCCAAGGGGATGTTTGGGCGCATAACTCCAATCAGAAGGCCTCTGTCTTCAACAGATTGGGCATCCAGGATCATTCGCCCAAGGCTATGCGCCCAGGCTCACTGGATCCATACTATGCGCCACATCAAAGAGGCTCAGACACGCTTCTAAGAAGCATACGCCCAAGGCCAGTATCCAAGGCCTATGCGTCCACAGCAAAAAGACAGGCCCCAATGCATATAGCATGGGGCTGTCTTCAAGGACATCACAGAACTTAGGTGTAGGGGTTACCCCTGCATATGAACTAAGTTTGGAGATGCCAACTCTCCTTACGAACCCGCATGCAAAGCTCGATGATGCATGTAACATGGGTTGTAAGGCAAAACTCCCTTTTGCTGACTTGTGCGACATGATAAATCATAAGCGTAAAGCGAGGGAGGACATAACAATTCATAGTGCACATCCGTGCACCAGTATTGTCATCAACTGTTGCTGCTCCAAAGCAACGGGAGTGCCTCAGAGACAGTCTATGTTCCGATGGTTGCATTTTTTTGACGACAAAAAGTCGCTGTTTACGGAACTGGGGATTCCCAGGACCCTTCCTTTGGTGTGCGTATTGATCGATAGAAAGTTAAATAGATCTAATACGTGTTCTAACCCTTCATAGGCGAAAATTAGGGTTCACGAATTATACCTGCGGCGAAAAGGAGACAAGTAATTCCTGGCAATCTCGAGCGGACGACCCCAAGATATTCTGTACGTACTCCTTCCTCGAGTTGGACGTTGTGTGGCCGACGATCTTCTATACGTACTCCTTCCTCAAGTTGGTTCACTAATGAGCTATTGTTGTACTACCTCCCTAATCCCAAATTATATTTGTAGGCTCCTTTTATTATATGCTCGTTTGGCTCCCCATGTTAAGATATCGTATGTCCGTCGATCAAATTAAGTTACTGACAACTATATTGATTCGAC
Organism: Iris pallida; assembly: GCA_029216955.1. NCBI lineage: Eukaryota > Viridiplantae > Streptophyta > Magnoliopsida > Asparagales > Iridaceae > Iris > Iris pallida. The sequence continues at coordinate 11,726,757 of JANAVB010021800.1, read as the reverse complement.
ATCTTTTATCCTTAAGTAGTACCACTCAACTTTATTTGTCATGTCGGATATAATCTACCTGCAGGGTTTACATGATAATCCTTATGAGCTCCTTAAGGGGACATCATCAACCCGATGTATCGGGACATGGATTCCATTTATAATCAACAGCCCATCATACATACAATGTTATTACCTAATTCATAGAGGTTGTTGATCCATAATAAATCTCACTCTTTTATGAGTCAAAGTAATGCACATTGCATATACATGTCCGTTATTATATCGGATTAAGAGCACAAGCATCCATAATAACAGAGGTGTTTGTTCTCTTATGTAGTCAGTACAAAGAGAACAACCTCAAGTGCTCCTGTTCAATACACATAAAGTGTACTAGTGTAAACCTATAGTCAAGATAGACTAATACCAGATTACACTACAACCTTTCCAATAGATTGTCCAAGTCCATCTAGGTTGTGAACTATTTATATACTCCATAGGGAACTGATAATATGATCTTCTGTGTGACACCACACACCATATTATCTACAATATAGAATATCAGACATTTGTATTAACACTTGCAATAAATACAATATGCAAACATTTCCCTATATGATTGTCATTCAAAATTTAAGAAAATAAGGTTACTACAAAAGTGATGCTTTAATATATAACACTAACGATCTCCCACTTATACTCAAAGCATTGCTTTTCAGTATACTGTTACAAATCTTCCACTTATACTTAAAGCCATGCTGCTACACATCTGACTCCCATTCCCTCAACATGACTGTCAAAAGTTAAAGGGATCAGCTAGGTTGTCGGCTGATGCTATCTTGATCACAACAACTTTTTCTTTCTTTAGGAAATCTCGTATCAGGTGGTACTTGCGCTCAATGTGTTTGCCTGTCTTATGGGCTCGTGGTTCCTTCGAGTTTGCAACTGCACCACTATTATCACAATAAATTGTAATAGACTTAGGCAAACTAGGTACCACATCCAAGTCCAACAGAAAGTTTCTGAGCCAAACCGCTTCTTTGGCTGCCTCAGAGGCTGCCACATACTCGGCTTCCATGGTAGAATCAGCAATACATTTTTGCTTGATACTCCTCCACACAATGGCTCCACCTCCCAAAGTAAACACATAACCTGAGGTAGATTTTCTGGAATCCCTATCTGACTAAAAATCTGAGTCTGTATACCCCAAAGGAACTAAACTATCTGCCTGGTAAACTAGCATATACTCTTTAGTCCTTTTCAGGTACTTCAAAATATGCTTTACGGCAGTCCAGTGCTCTTGTCCTGGGTTAGACTGATATTTGTTGACCATGCCTATGGTAAAGCAGATGTCTGGTCTCGTATATAGTATTACATACATTAAGCTTCCTACAGCTGAAGCATAAGAAATTGCTTTCATGTTCTCTATCTCTTTAGGTGTCCGCGGACACTACTCCTTTGATAGAGCAATTCCATGTCTAAAAGGTAAGAAACCTTTCTTAAAATTTTGTATACTAAAATAAGTTAGTACAGTATCGATATAGGAAGCTTAGGATAAGCCCAACATCTTTTTCTTGCGATCTCGTAGAACTTTGATCCCAAGGATGTGACCTACTTCTCCCAAGTCCTTCATATCAAACTGTTTGGATAACCATACCCTTACATCAGATAACACCTTCACATTGTTTCTAATGAGCAAGATGTCATCCACATAAAGTACTAGGAATACCACCACGTTTCCGTCACACTTTCTGTATACACATGATTCATCCTAACATTAATCAAATCCATAGGATTTTATCACCTGATCAAAATATATGTTCCAAGATCTGGAAGCTTGCTTAAGTCCATAAATGGACTTCTTGAGCTTACAAACAAGATGCTCCTGGCCCTTTTCAATGAACATGTCTGGTTGCTTCATATAGATGTCTTCCTCAAGACTTTCATTAAGGAAAGCTGTCTTGACATCCATTTGCCAAATCTCATAATCTAGATGAGCTGCAATAGATAAAAGAATCGGGATAGACTTAAGCATAGCTACAGGAGAAAAGGTTTCCTCATAATCGATACCCACTCTTTGAGTAAAAACTTTTGCTATAAGCCGAGCTTTAAAGGTTTCAACCTTACCGTCTGATCCTCATTTTCTCTTATAGACCCACTTGCATCCAATGGCTTTTACACCAACATGTGGTTCTACAAGCTCCCAGACCTGATTAGAATCCATAGATTCTATTTCAGATATCATTGCTTTTTGCCAAGACTCTGCATCTTTAGCTTGGAGTGCTTTATTGTAGGTACAGGGATCATAATCTTGTTCCTCAGGGACGAAGTCTGACGACTCTCCTAAGAACATATATCTATCAGATTGTATCACAATCCTCCCACTACGACAAGGCACTATCGGTTGTGGTGTAACATTTGTGACACGTTGTGCAGTTATTTGTGGTTCATACTCTTGTACTGTTGGTACTGAAGTACTTGGTGTCTCACATCTCAGTTCTTATAGAACAACTCTACTTGTGGGTTTATGGTTCATCACATAGTCTTCCTCTAAGATTCGGGCATTGGTGCTAACAATGACCTTCTGATCCTTAGGACTATAAAATAAACCTCCTTTCGTTCCTCTTGGATAGCCTACAAACAAGCGTTCTTCTATACGAGATTCCAACTTATCTGCTTTTCCATTCAGCACATGTGTTGGACTACCCCAAATGCGAACATATTTCAGACTACGCTTACGCCCAATCCACAGCTCTATGGGAGTAAGAGAAACTGACTTAGAAGGAACCAAGTTCAAAATATAAGCTGCAGTCTCTAAGGCATATCCCCAAAATGAATCTGGCAAATCCGAATAACTCATCATATATCTAACCATCTCATAAGAGTTCTATTCCTTCTTTCGGCTACACCATTCTGCTGGGGCGTTCCAGGTGCATTCAATTGGGATGCAATCCCAGCCTCTGATAAATAATCCCTAAACTCTACAAAGAGGTACTCGCCACCACGATCTGATCGTAATGACTTGATACATTTTCTATGACGTTTTTCCGTTTCAGTCTTGTACTCTTTGAATTTCTCAAAGCACTCAGACTTACGGCGCATCAAATAAATATATCCATACCTTGAATAATCGTCAATAAATGTGACAAAATATTCAAAGCCACCTCTAGCTTGGATAGTCATGGGTCCACACAAATCAGAATGAACCAATTCCAACACATCTTTGGCCCTATACCCCTTTGCTGTAAAAGGCCTTTTGGTCATTTTACCTTCCAAGTAGGATTTACAGACTGGTAGTGCCTCCACTTCCAATAAGCTCAAAGGTACATCTTCAACCAGTCTTTGAATCCTTCTTAGGTTAATATGCCCCAATCGCAAGTGCCAAAGATATGTTTGGTTCATACAAGAAGGTTCTTTTCTCTTATTTAAGTTAGATGACATATTATTCATTTCCATAAGTTACATGATAGACGAAATAGGATTAATGACATACATCAACCAATGCACCAGAACAGATAAAATGTTTATTCTTTCTAATAACAATATTGTCATTAAAATAAACTGAATATCCATCCTTAACTAACATAGAAACAGAAACTAAATTCCTTCTAAGTGAAGGTGCATAAAGACAATCTCTCAATGTCAAAGACTTATTTCTACTAAAAGATAAAGTAATATCTCCTAATGCAACGACCGATACTTTTATAGCATCACCTATGAACAAGCATATCTCTCCATCACTGAGCCGTCTTGTTTCCTGGAACCCCTGCAATGTATTGCAGACATGATTAGTGGCTCTTGTATCTACACACCAGGTATCGGTAGATAACACCGCTAAACATGTTTCAACTACTAGTAAATGAGATATACCTTCTTCTTTTTCTTGTTTGAGAAGTGGACAATCAGTCTTCCAATGTCCTGACCCTTTGTACTTGAAACATTTGCCTTTCGGCTTTTTTATCGTGCCTTGAGGTCCCATGCCCTTCTTTGCTGAGTTTGCCTATTTTTGAATGTTATTATTCTTCTTACCGCATTTTGGCTTAGAAGTAGAAGCCTTTTCAAAAACAAAAACATGACCACTCTGCCTAAAGAGAGATTCAGCATCCTGTAGCTCTTTTGCAAGTTCTGCCAAACTATACAACCTTTTATTCATGTTGTAATTAAGGCAAAAATTGTTAAAACTTTTAGGCAGAGTCCCGAGAATGATATCGACCTGGGATTCTCCATCGATTTCAGCTCCAAGGATCTCCATCTCATTCAGATGATCCATCATCTTGAGAACATGATCCCTTAATGGTGTACCCTCAGCCATTTTTGTATTCATCAAACATTTTATAGCAAACTGCCTAGCTGCTCTACTCTGATGTTCGAAGAGTTCCTTGAGGTTATACATCATGTCATAAGCAGTGGCCATGGCCTGATGCTGATGTTGTAATACATTTGACATAGATGCCAGAATGTAATACCGCGCCATCTCATCTACCCTTGTCCACTTCTTATAAGCCTCTTTGACCTCTTCATCAGAGTTAGCATCAGGCTTAGGTGGGCATTCCTCAATAAGTACATATTTGTACTCCTAAGCTGTCAGAACAATGTCTAAATTACGTTTCCAGTCAATATAATTTGGTCCAGTAAGTTTGTTTTCTTTAAGAATCACCATAAGTGGACTGAAAGAATCCATTTTTTTAAAATCCTGATAATCACATAAATAAAATTATGTAGGGCAAAAAAAACTTTTTGAATTAACTAAATATTGATTCCCTCAAAACAATAATAAGAAATTCACCAACACCTTGAACGCCATGAATTTAGCATGCCACGATAGTGTGGACGTATACAAATTCAACTTTGTTCAAGTAGGTTTTTCTTATTAATTTTACTATCATGTCAACATAACTTTATGACAAATAAAATTAATATGCTGGTCTTGCTCTGGTCATACAAATAATAGCAGTGACTCCGATGGGAAGGATACCATTATTTGTATCTAAGTGTATACCATTACTTAATATTAAGTCCATTACCTTGTAATGAGTTCCTTCAGATAGAGAAGTGAACACATACTAGGTAACTTTCTACAATTATCCCTAAGGAAGTTTGTACTGGTGATCCATAATTATACTCATCCGATATGGAGGAAAGCACTAAAGCCAACACGCAAGTATAATTACATCACCTACAAACGATTAATGGAGACCATAGGATTTATACTAAATAAATATCCTCTCCCACTTAGTTATTTAATAATAAGGGTTTTTCTACTAGTTGATATTATGTCCATGTTGTCCATTATTAATGTAGGCTTGGTTTTTCAAAAACAATAACCACATAATAATAAACATGCATAATCAGAAAAAGTAAAATGACAAAAATAAGAGAAAATATCCAACTATTATGGTCATCTTTGCTGCTCCATCCTCAACTATCTGAATCCAAAATCTGGTGCTGCGCAGATCTATTCGGGGTTCGACCTGCCCGGTCAGGTCGCGGGGTTCGGGGCAGCGTCCCAAATTTTTTTTAGTTTTGGCTGTCGATTCCTTCATCGAAAATCATCTATCTGCCTCTGGACTGCTTAAAACCAGCATCTCGTCCGGCGTCAGAAACAGCCACCACTGCCATCACGATTGATCAAAAATAATTAAAATTATATAAATCCTATGCCTCCCGAAGGAGTTCACACATAATCTAGATTAAAAAAATAAAATAATAAGCACGATCAACCCTCGTGATTTTAATTACATCCACAACAACAACAACATCCACGACATGTCCGTGGTTTAAACAACACAATCAAAAACATACATTGGACCATAATAGTTGGATCTAAGATGCCTGTAAAACCGAGTTAGAACAGATCTACATCTACCGACTATTATACAGCGCAGGTTTTATTGGACAACATGGACGTATCAATCAATACGTAGATCCAAAGTGGCTTTGATACCAATTGATGGAACTGGGGATTCCCAGGACCCTTTCTTTGGTATGCATATTGATCGATAGAAAGTTAAACAGATCTAATACGTGTTCTAACCGTTCATAGGCAGAAACTAGGGTTCACGAATTATACCTGCGGCGGAAAGGAGACAAATAATTCCTGGCAATCTCGAGCGGACGACCCCAAGATCTTCTGTACGTATTCCTTCCTCGAGTTGGATGTCGTATGGGCGACGATCTCCCAACCTTTTCTTCTCCTTGGCAGCCCTCTCTTTCTCTCCTTACATGAATCACGAATTTAGAGAAAGTTTCTGATTTCTGATCAGTAATCTGGCGGCCAAAGAATAGAGGATATATATAGGCTACGACAGGGACCATGAGAAGAAATTAGGGTTAGGCCTCCTAACGGATCTGGATATCCCGTGTTCAGCCCGAACACACAATCCAGGCCCATTAACAATAGCTTGGTCCACTAATAAGCTATTGTTGTACTATCTCCCTAATCCCAAATTATGTTTGTGGGCTCCTTTTATTATATGCTCGTTTGGCTCCCCATATTTCGATATCGTATGTCCGTCGATCAAATTAAGTTACTGACAACTATATTGATTCGACATCTTTTATCCTTAAGTAGTACCGCTCAACTTTATTTGTCATGTCGAATATAATCCACCTACAGGGTTTACATGATAATCCTTATGAGCTCCTTAAGGGGACATCATCAATCCGATGTATCGGGATATAGATTCCATTTATATTCAACAGCCCATCATACATACAATGTTATTACCCAATTCATATAGGTTGTTGATCCATAATGAATCTCACTCTTTTATGAGTCAAAGTAATGCACACTGCATATACATGTCCGTTATTATATCCGAATTAAGAGCACAAACATCTATAATAACAGAGGTGTTTGTTCTCTTATGTAGTCAGTACAAAGAGAATAACCTCAAGTGGTACTGTTTAATACACACAAAGTGTACTAGTGTAAACCTATAGTCAAGATAGACTAATACCAGATTATACTACAACCTTTCCAATAGATTGTCCAAGTCCATCTAGGTTGTGAACTATTTATATACTCCACAGGGAACTGATAATATGATCTTCTGTGTGACACCACACACCATATTATCTACAATATAGAATATCAGACATTTGCATTAACACTTGCAACAAATACAATATGCAAACATTTGCCCATATGATTCTCATTCAAAATTTAAGGAAATAAGGTTACTACAAAAGTGATGCTTTTAGTATATAACCCTAACATATATCCACCTGCAGGGTTTACATGTCAAGGCTAGTGTCATATGTATTTGGATGGACATATACACCACAAGTGTTGGAGGCTAAAATCCTCCAAATTGACTCCGTATCGTACCGTATCATGACATGATCTATATGTATCCATTTGTGGGCACAAATCAAGATACGCCCAACCAAATCTACACTAAATAGATCTAACACACCTAATGAGAAACACTTGGTTCACCATTCTCAGAATTCCTCCAAAAATGGCACCAAAATTAATCTAGCTTTCAAATAGAGAGTCATTTGAGTCTCCAACTCTCCCTATGGGTAGTCGTAGTCCATGGGTGAATTCCCAAGGTTTCCATAATATAAATAGAGTCTAACTAGCAAGAAAATGAGGTGTATATACATATTGGGAGATGGATTCCTAATAAAAAGTCAAATGGACACGATCCAAACACGTAGCTCATAGCAATGGACTCCTCTTCTTGTGCTCCTCATCTCTAAGCTTTTAGGCTCCTTTTAGCGCAGAGAATTGAGAGGGATTGATGTTGGCTTGAGAGAGATTTTGAGAGGAAATGGTGGAATGGTTCCAAATAGGGAAGAACACCAAATTGAGAAGGAAATGGACTTAACAAATGGAATGAGAGAATGGAATCCCCTTCCATTCATGGCCGACCATAAGTAGCTAGGGCTTGCCAATCCACAATGTCAAATATGCCCTCTAAACTTGTCATGAGAGCTAATTAAGTGAATTGAAGGGTTTGAACCTATTTCGGTAGTCGTGACTAATGAGCCTAATTAGCCTAGTCAAAAGAGTTGGTCCATGAGTCATGTCATGTTAATTATTGGGCTCTAGTTTAGTGTCTAGTCTAAAGGGGTTCACTAACACAAGTCTAACCAATAGACCAGCCACTAACTGTAATAACTAACACAATATTAATAAATAAATATACACAACACAAAGTAAATAATTAGGCACAATATATATATATATATATATATATATATATATATATATATATATATATATATATATATATATATATATATATATATATATTGATAGTGGCGTGGTGGCGCACCGGTAAGACCCTAGCACTCGGGGGTGAGGGCGCGGGTTCGAGCCCCCACTCCGACAGGGGCGGCTGGGTGGCGTTGTCCACGACCTCCGGGCCAAGGCTGGCTAGGTGGCATTGTCCACAATATATATATATATATATATATATATATATATATATATATATATATATATATATATATATATATATATCTATAGTGGTGCGGTGGCGCACCGGTAAGACCACTGGCACTCGTGGGTGAGGGCACGGGTTCGAGCCCCCACTCCCACGAGGACGGCTGGGTGGCGTTGTCCACAGGCCTTGGTTTTAAGAATTGACAAAAATATCCATCTCCCGGATTTAGGTAGTTACAATCCTACCTCCATAGAAAAATTGTCCTCATAATTTGAGTTGGTTGTACTCTTCTCTAGGTCAAGCCCCCAAAAATCATGGTCCAAGAAAGTCCTATCTAAATCACACATCCTTATTGAGAACAAACATGCATGGCTATGGAGTTAACTATGAAAGATCTTGCAGCCTCTATATTGGTTTAACTTATAGTAAGTTTTAATGCAAACACAAGGTACTAATGATCAAACAAGTTAATGGAACGAAAGGAAAAGGAACTGGCTAACCCATCATGTATATACAACAAAATTTAAAAAATTGTCATAAAATACAAGACTTGACTGTCATATGGAAACATGCAACTAAATTTGAAAAATGGTCATAAAATATAAGATACTGTTGTATCATCTTCCTCGTCCAAATCTTAAACACTACTTGAGTTTAATATAAAGACTTTTACAAAACACACCCTTATGATAAAAACTATCGGGAGCATACTAAATCACAAATTTCCAAAATGGTTTAGTTTAGTTCCAAGTATAGATAAAAATCATTTTTTTACCTCAGTCTAAAACTATATATGTGACTTGATTCTAACCAGACCCTACATTCAATCGACTTGACCCAACTTAACTTGGACTCGACTTGAACTTGATCTGACCCAACTAACTTGGACTCGATCATGATGGCAAGAACTGAGTTAGACTCGACTAAACTAATAGGTACAACCATGTTCTATTTATTTCCATAAAAGAAATTTACCCGTTATACTCCTTATCTCATAATCCGTAAAAATTCTAATTTATTACAATTTTTGAGGTAAATATTTGTAAACAAAATCAAACATGCAATCAATTTCAATTCTCACACATAAATTTTTTATTAGTTAAGAAACATTTTCCAAGTGATTTGCAAAAGATTTTACTTCCATTAACTTTATTATGCACAACCAATGTGGGAGGAATTTGAGCTTTCGCTCATTTTGTGTGTGTGAACATACACAGACAGCCAATAGCCACGGCAACGGCCACGGCGCCCAAAGTTGATCGTCACCGCCTTCTCGCCATTGACATCTAGAGTGAATGGCTTCAAGAAGCCGTGAAATAGTTGTGCAACTTCGTAATCCTCCATAATAACCCCTAGAAGTGATAATAGAATTTAATGACAGTAAAAACTATAAGAAAATAATATTGATTGTGATTGAAAATAAACCTTGAATAGTATTATTTATATTGGTCATATATATATACAACTTATAGCTGGAATACAAAAGGTAACAATAACTATCGTAGTTATGTCTGGAATACAAAAGGTAACGATTTGAAAAAGAGAATAAGTCATTGAGAAAGAATGAGTAAATTAAGGAGCATTTACGACTAATATTCTTAGTATCATGCCATTAATCAAGAGATTGATTCTGATGTATCTCTATCATGCCCCCGAAAGATGGACGATCAGTTCGTAAGACCAATCTTGGATATGATCTCATGAAATCGGGTATGAGCAAGTGGCTTGGTGGGAGCATCGGCGAGTTGATCGTTACCGAAAATGTATGGGATACGTAGGTTTTGACGTTGTATTTTCACATACAAAGTGGTAGTCAAGTCCACTCTTAGCCAAATCCAGTATAGTTCTCTTCAATCTAGAGTTTTGGTACTGACGAGTTGTATCAGAGACAGCATTCAGAAAATGTTTCAGTTTTTGAAATCATCTTGTGGAGTCGGTTGTGCGCTCGTCACTAAGCACGGTGTTGTAAAAGACTACAAGCTCTCAATTAGCTTGTGCCACAGTGGATTAACATCGAGCAAGAGTACTTAAGACTAGATTAGTCCTTTCAGAGGGAGACCAGTATATATCGATGTATCACTGAGTTTAAATTCTTGACTCTTACTTTGCCGTATTTTATTTACAGTCATTTACCTGCCTTAGTATACAGTTTCTTATTTTTAATTGGTGATAAATTCTGCTACACACGCACAAACTCTATTCACCCCCCAAGAGGTGCTCAATGGTCCTACAATTGGCATCAGAGCAAGGACTTTATTACTTGGCTTAACATCCTTAGAGGAGATCCTTATTATCAATTGTTATACTCTGATTCCAATTGTTCCTACAATTGGTATCAGAGTAGGCTATATTCATATATATCACTCTGGAGATTATACATATAGAAGCCATGAAATCAATATTCACAGGTGAAGGGCAATACACAAATAGACCTCCACTATTTGATGGAATGAACTGTTGGCCCATTGGTCATGGTCAAACATGATTTTAATAATTGATCAAACTCTGTCTCGATATAAATGCAAGTCAATTTAGATGTTTACCTACGACGTTTTGGACACTGCTCAACAATGGATATCAACAATGTTCAAGATTGAAGCCGTTTGCCATTCAGAATGTACTTCCTGTTAAGCAATGTAATTTTTTATTTTATTGAGTCTAGGAATACATTGTACACCGAGTCGTACTGGCAAATAGGCTATCCAAAAACATTTTTCAAAACTATCCTATTCTTTTACAAATGACCAACATTTTTGAAAAATATTCTTTTTACAAAAAGCTTCTGAAGGATTTTTCAAAAAGCCAAAATTTATTTTCTCCAAAAATGAACTGGCATAACCCCAAGAGAACTCGGGCCAAGTTCGGCCAGAGTTTGGCCATTTGGAACGTTAATGAACGTTGGATTTTTGAACTTGGTCATCCTTCAGTTACGGTTTGTTACAAAGAGTTCTGTCCGAATTCTGTCCGAATTCTGTCAGAGTTCTGTCTTTGGAAAAACTATAAATAGAGAAGTATTTCGATCTTTTCAAATCACCAATTTACTTTCAATCTCTTCTCTTCCTGAGCTTACATTCTTCCAAAGAGTTTTAAAAAGCTTTTATTTTCAAATTCTAAGCCAGTTACAATCCTCTAGTCGATTTGCCAGTGCGGTACGGTCTAGAAGTTTCAGAGAGATTGTAATCAGAGGCTTGATAGAAGATTCAACTCTTCATAATTGAAGTTGGTCGAGTTCTTCGTATTAAAGCTCGCGTTTGTAGAAGTTGTAAGGACTTCGTATGAAAACTTGCGGGATTTTCCAATAGTGGATTCGACTGGAAGCTAGAGTTCTTCCGACTGGACTAGTCCTCACAAGAGGGAAACCAATATAAATCTCGGTGTTTGTGTTTGCCTTCTGATCCCTTTTAATTTCTGTCATTTACTTTTTGTGATTATTATTATTATTATATCTGTGATCTAACTGCTAACAAGTTTTTAATTAGCAATATTCTGCTGCCTACTCTATTCACCCCCCTCTAGAGTATTCTATTTTACGATTTCGTTCCTACAATTGGTATCAGAGCGGGTTATACCGGTAAAGCAAGGTAAAAATGTAATTATATTCAATTTTTATATAGATCACAGTATTACACGTGGCAACTATAAAATTCATAAGTGAAGGCCAAGCCACAAACAGACCTCTACTGTTTGACGGCACAAACTACACTTATTGGAAAACACGTATGAGTTTCTTTCTGAAATCTCTTGATTTTGACTTATGGTCTGTAGTTATTGATGGCTATAAAAAGCCACCTCGTATTAATGTTGATGGTGTTTTAGTTGAAAAACCCCATGACAAATATACAGAGGAAGAAAAGAAAAAGGCCAATCTTGACGCACTTGCTATTAACGCTTTATTTTGTGCTTTAGACAGAAATGAATTCAACAGGGTGTCTAATTGCACAACATCAAACGAAGTATGGAAACTTCTCGAAGTAACCCACGAAGGAACAACACAAGTCAAGGAGTCAAAGATCAGCAGACTTACTCAGGAGTATGAGGCGTTCAAAATAAAGCCAAGTGAATCAGTCACTCAGATGTTTACAAGATTCTTGGATATTGTAAATCCTCTGTCCTCACTAGGCAAGGATTACAGTAACCATGAGAAGATTCGTAAACTTCCACGAGCCCTTACAAAGAACTGGATTCCAAAGGCTACAGCAATCATTGAAGGGAACGACCTCTCAACAATGTCTCTAGAAACACTCATGGGTAAGCTACTCACTCACGAGTTAGAACTTCAAGACTTTGAAGATGCTACACCAAAGGAAAAGTCAGAGAAGACGATCGCTCTCAAGGCTCAACATAGAAGAACCATCGAAGATGATTCCGACGACAACGACTCCGACTCTGAAGATCAAGCTCTTCTGGTAAGAAAGTTCAAGAAGTTCATAAGATTTAACAGAAGAACAAAGGACAGCAAAGACAACAACAACAACGAAGAAGATCCTATTTGCTACGGATGCAAGAAGAAAGGACACATGAAGAAAGATTGTCCCTCAGCTTCATCATCAAAGAAAAACAGCAAATATGACAAAGAGTACCTGAAGAAATCAACATCAAGAAAGTACGCCAACATAAGCATATGGCATGAAAGTGAAGCCAGCGACTCAGAAGATGAAAAATCAGACGACGCTGCAAATGTGTGCTTGATGGCTTGCGATCAGGTAATCACTAATCCTCTATTTGATCTTTATGATGATTTCACCTTTGAGCAACTAGGAGAGGCTTTCAGTGAACTGTTAGATTATTACAGGAAACTGGATAGTAAATATGAAACCTCTAAGAAGGTACTCAAAGAGTACAAAGGTGAAATAGGAAGACTTACCGACCTACTAGATCAGGTTAGAGAGAATGACTCTTCAAATGAGTCTGGTGAGCTTTCTTCTATTAAATTGTTGTTACACGAGACTGTTAAGCTATCCGAAGAAAAAGACCAAACTATTATCCAGTTAAAGGAAGACATATCTAAGGAGAGAAAGAGTCTCCAGTGTGCACAGTTCAGATTAGATTCACTCACATCTGACTATACTAGATTATATGACACTTCCAAAAAGTTGGAAATTAGTTTAGGAAAACGGCCTGAAGTTGCTACTTTCTATTCTAATACGTGTCAATTACCGAATCATCGGAACACGTCCAACACTGTCAGACCAAACCATACCAAGACTATGCCCAAGAAGACTAATAGGCATGCATTCTTCTATACTAGAAAACCAAAACCTACCAATCATGCACCTCACACTACTTTCAACACTCAACATGCTAAATGTCATTATTGTGGCCTCATTGGTCATATATCTTCTGCATGTAGAATCAGAAAGTTAGTAGATTTAAATATTTATGCATGGATACCGAAAACTAACCAGTCAGGACCCTACAAGAAATGGGTACCAAAAGTTTCATCTGTAAATTATTTTGTAGGTGGGACACCCTTCACATGCTAGGAGCAAATGGATCCTCGACAGCGGTTGCTCACGGCACATGACCGGTGACGCTTCATTATTTGCAATACTGTCGAAAAGGAATAAAGAAGGATACGTCTCCTTCGGTAATAATTTGAAAGGGTACATAATCGGTATCGGTGACATTGGTAAGGCTCCCTATCCAGTGATTAAAGATGTTTGTCTTGTTACCGAGTTAAAACATAATCTGCTCAGCATAAGCCATTTAGCTGATCACGGTTATGGCATTAACTTCGTAAAAGATAAATGTTCTATTATTGATAGTTCAACTGGCAGTACTATATTTGAAGGTATTAGGGAAGACAATATATATGTATTCTATTTGTTAGAAGATGCTAACACAGCAGGTAGATATTTGATGGCCAAAAGCATTGAGAGTCAACTATGGCATATGAGACTCGGTCATGCAAACATGGATACAATTTCAAGATTATCTACGAAGAAGTTGGTACGCGGCTTACCAGATATTTCTTTCAAGAAAGATACGGTATGTAGTGAATGTGAAAAGAACAAAGCTACCAAATCCGCATTCAAATCCAAGAACGCTGTAAGTACCACTAGACCTTTACAATTGTTGCATATAGACTTATTTGGACCCAGCAGAATTGCTAGTCTAGGTGGTAAGTTATATGCATTTTTCATTATAGATGACTTCTCTAGATATACATAGGTTTATTTTCTTGCACGCAAGAATGATGTATTATCAGAATTCGTCACCTTTTGCAAAAAGGTACAGAATAAAAAAGGGTTCATGATTACTCGTATTCGTAGTGATTATGTCGACGAATTTGAGAATGCAGAATTTAAGCAATTTTGTGACACACACGGTTATCTGCATGAATTCTCTTGCCTTAGGAATCCGTAACGAAATGGTGTTGTGGAACGTAAGAATAGAACTCTATCTGAAATGGCTAGAGTTATGTTAAACCAGTTTAGTCTACCTAGATATTTATGGGCTGAAGCTGTAAATACAGCATGCTATATTCTCAATAGGGTTCTAATTCGACCTATATCGAAGAAGACTTCCTACGAATTATGGTTTGATAGAACACCAAATGTTTCTTATTTCAAAATCTTTGGTTGTAAATGTTTTACTCTTAATACCAAAGATAAATTTGAGTAAATTTGATGAAAAGGCTGATGAAGGTTTACTTTTAGGTTATGCAGCAAAGAGCAAAGGATATAGAGTCTTCAACAAAAGAACCATGATCATCGAAGAATCTATCAACGTCAAGTTTGATAAGCTAAATCAAAAATTAGACGATAATGACAATGAAGACATAATCACACCAAGTACAGCTACTGCAAAACCTTCACACAAAGATACAGAACCATCACATTAGGCATCAGATGAACCTCCAAGCAAAGAAGCCGAAACTAGCAATCCTGAGACTACACCAAAAGAGATGAGATTCTTGGCTAGTCATCCAAAGGGCTTGGTAATTGGTGAGATTACCAAGGGTGTAAGTACACGTTTCTCCAATAAAGATATAGTTTCTTGTGTTGCTTTTGTCTCGCAGTTTGAAACCAAAAATATTGATGAAGCATGTAGTGATAATTTTTGGTTAGATGCTATGCAAGAGGAATTAAACCAATTCGAACGGAATCAAGTTTGGGAACTTGTTCCCAAGCCTATTGATCATCCGGTCATTGGCACCCGATGGGTATTTCGAAATAAACTGAACGAGAATGGTTTAGTGACTCGTAATAAGGCTCGACTCATAGCTCAAGGATACAATCAGGAAGAAGGTATCGACTACGATGAGACTTATGCCCCAGTTGCGAGATTAGAATCCATTCGTATGTTATGTACATTTACATGTTTTCATAATTTTAAATTATTTCAAATGGATGTCAAAAGCGCATTTTTAAATAGTTTTATAAAAGAAGAGGTTTATGTAGCTCAACTACCCGGTTTTATTGATTTCAAATTTCCTGAATATGTTTTCAAGTTGAAGAAAGCTTTATACAGTTTGAAACAAACCCCTCGTGCTTGGTACGATCGTCTAAGCACTTTTCTACTTGATAACGGTTTTTCAAAGGAAAAGGTTGACACTACTTTGCTTATAAAATCTTTGAATAATAATATTCTTTTGATTCAAGTCTATGTAGATGATATTGTCTTTGGATCTACTGATGAATCTCTTTGTCAAGAATTTTCAAAGTGTATGCAGAATGAATTTGAGATGGGCATGATGGGAGAGCTAAAATTCTTTCTCGGACTGCAAATCAAACAAACCAACAATGGGACGTTCATAAATCAAGCTAAGTACACAAAGGATCTATTGAAGAAGTTCGACATGGAAACAGCAAAACCACTTAGCACTCCAATGGCGACTTCAACCAAGCTTGATATTGATGAACATGGCAAACCCGTCGACATACGTAAGTATCAAGGTATGATCGGTAGCTTACAATATTTAACTGCTAGTCGACCAGACATTATGTTTAGTGTTTGCTTATGTGCACATTTTCAAGCTAATCCTAAGGAATCACATTTGTGCGCAGTTAAGCGTATCTTCCGATACCTTAAAGGCACTTCTTTTGTCGGCTTATGGTATCCTAAAACCACGTCGTTTGACCTAACCGGTTATTCCGATGCTGATTTTGCTGGATGCAAAGTAGATAGAAAAAGCACTAGCGGCACATGTCATTTCCTAGGAAAAGCTCTAGTCTCTTGGTTTAGTAAAAAGAAAAATTTTGTTGCATTATCAACAACCGAGGCTGAGTATATCGTCGCAGGACGTTGTTGTGCACAAATTTTGTGGATAAAACAAACCTTAGAAGACTATGGATTGTATTTTACATACATACCCATTTTCTGTGATAACACTAGTTCTATTAATTTGACTAAGAATCCTGTATGTCATTCTCGTACTAAACATATCGAGATTCGACATCATTTTCTTAGAGATCATCAAAAAAATGGAGATATAGACCTTGTGTAAAACCTCATATTTTTTTAAAATTATTTTTATTATTTTATTAGACTTAAAAAAATAAATTTATACAATTTATGGTTTTATTTATTTATTTTTTATAATGACCTTCCATTTTTGAGTTTTGGAGCACTAGACGACCATGACTTTTAGCACGAAAGTTGTAGCAGTGTGCCTTGACTAGTGTACCAGTCATGCCGGGGGAAGCCTAGCCATGGTGATGTCCAAACTAGGAAAATCAGACCAAATTGTGAATTTACTTATTTAAAGTATTTTGATTAAATATTATTTTATATATTGATTTTTAGATGACCCGGTTTGTCCAATTCAGTACGAATTGGGCCCGAACCAAATTTTAGCCCGTGTATGCAGGTAGTGTGACCAAATGTGGCCATGTAGACATATTTTATGTACTTAGAAATATCTCCTAAATTATTTTAGAATTTTATGTACAATTTCTAATTATTTAAATATTTGTACAATTATTGGTATTTTATTTTAAATAATATTTTACAAGATTGTACGTGTTCCTGGACCCAGATAAGGGTGTGTGGTACAGTTCACCCATTGGAGCAATTTTTATTAATTTATTATTATTAAAGTTATTTTGTGGAGATTTAATAAACATGTTTTCCTATTTAAATATTATTATTTTGAGTTGATTTTTTCAGGATTGAATTTATATATATATGTAGATATGCTCAAATATATTAAATAATTGGATAGTTGACTTTTAAATGGTATTTGGATTTTAAATAGATTTTTGGTGTATTTATGGATATATACATGTATAAATATATATATATATATATATATATATATATATATATATATATATATATATATATATAAGTAGATAAGATTTGGAAAAAAAAATGGTTAATGGATGGTCGGCCCCACCCGACCACCCACATATGCGCATGCATGCAAAGAGCAGCACAATTCTTGTGCGCCCCCTTGTCCCAGCAGCAAGTAGCAGCATGAGCCATGTAGAGGCCGAACACCGTAACCCCATTATATATATACATATATATTCATATATATTTAACTCTCAAAAGAAAAATCCTAATTTCCTCCTCCTTCCTCCTCTTTCCTCCTCCATCCTCCTCCCTCTCCTCGGCGTGTGTGTCCAACCTCGCCGGAGCGACAGCAGTTCCGTCTCCCGGTCGTCACGACGACAACAACAACAACAGTTTTCCACTTTAAGGTATTCCACTTCCCCGATCGATATCTCCCTCATTTTAAATTCGTTTTTAGATCCGTAAATTCATGTAGAAAGCCCACATGACCCTCTTCGAGATCCACTAGGTGGATTTTGACATGGCCATCCAACTTGCTCAAAAAATCGAGGCAAAGTTGGAGAAAAACTATTTTTCTGGAATATTAAAAACTGTTTTAAAACACCAACTTGTCGGCCACTTTTCTTTCTGTACAATAGGATTTTATAAAAACTAATTGAAGACAGAGAATAACAATATAACCGAGATTGTAACGTACCTTCTGGATTCACTTTTCATCTAGTGTGTAAAAAGTTACGCGTAGTTGAAGTTCTCAAAAATATGTAAAATTCTGTTTTCAAAAAGGTAGAAAAACACCCGTTACGGCATGTGTCCCGACAAACCGGGCGACGTGGTCGCACACTATACACATCGAAAGGCGCGTATGGATGTCGTTGACATGTGGAAACTGACAGAACCCAATTTTGTTGCATGTGCGCGACGAAATCAATGCGTATCCGTCGAGATACCCCCGTATCGACCCTTTGCAAATTAAGTCACAACTTTGTGCACACTCACCATATTGCGATAAAACTTGCGCCATTGGACTCAAAATATTTTTCTGGTCCTGTGGGCCAAGTTTGGTCCGATTTTGAGACCGTTGATCGGGACGCTATTTTGGCGGGCCCACAATCCCACTCAACGGGCGATTTTGTGCACGGCTCATCGGAATCCAAAATTGGACATACTGTTGAGTTCATCTCGAAAAAATAAATCTGTAGACATATAGTTTGACGACTTTAGAGATAGTAGATTCTGGCATGTATTTCGGTGCAAAGCGGGTCCAACGGTGGACATCGTTTTGACCCAAAATTATGAATTTGCCCCTGTTCCAGAATTTGACTTTTGGACAAGCATTTCCTAGGCATATCTTTTATTCCAAACTCGTTCGTGATGTTTGTTTCAGCATCCGGAGCTTTTTGTGGATTTTGATTTTCGTGTTGACGATTCTGATTGTTGGATTTTACTGCTTCTCGCACCACCCTCAGGCAAGACACCTTGCCATTTGTTGTTTATTTATTTTAGCTCATATTTCATGCATTATTATTATTTTCTTTATGCAAAATAAATTGTGATACATGGCATAACCTGTTAGAACTTACTGTTCATTTATATTTCCTGCTATGTATTATTTTTCTTACACATTAAACCTAGATTTAAGAGACCACCTTGTGTGTTGCATTCATCGGCCTTGACACGTTGTACCACGAAGTTGTGTGTCGCATGTAGAACACGGACGTGCGTGATTGGCTGGCCACCAGTACGTACAAGCCGTGCGAAAGGATTAACCGCTAATAGAGGTTGCATGCTTAGTTTGACTTAGCGGTTAATAGTGGTTTTATGTTGTGGATACAACATAGTAGGCTTTGGGCGGGAAGGACAATTCCTTAGCATATGGACTTCGATGCACTTTCCCTTGTGACCCGAATTCTCCGCTGGAGATACGGGGTTGATGACCCATGATTACTGACGGCCACTGACGTTCTGCGGAACGTTATGCTCTTATTGATGGGGCCTCTGGTGCCCAAGGGGGACTACGCCGATCCTATTTAGCCAGGGCCCATGCGTAGGAAGGATTATTCTTAACTATATTTCACTTAGACTGGTTAGGCACCTTTATCCGTTAGGTACAAGTACTTTTGGTTTGGGTACTTGTATCTGACCGTGGCTTGGAACAATAACTTATCGCGGATTAGTTCGTCACATCTTGTCCTTGTTTGGTTGTAAGTGTGACTTACTACTTCGATGAGAAGGTATTGAACCTTGTTGGGGTCCGAATACCATATTAGATTCATAGCATGGAAAGATACGTCACCGTGAATTAGTTTACCATCTCCTGTCCTTGTTTGGTTGGGGGATGGTAAGCTAGTTCAATAGGTGTGTATTGGACCATGTTATAATTCAATTGACTTATTTATTTAAGCAATATTTATTCAGTTTATATGGCATGATATTATGTGTCTTGTTACGTCCCTCTGAGGACCTGGTTATCTCTCCAGGTGTGTGCTCTTGTCTTTCGCAGGTATTCTAGCTCTAGCCGTGGTCCTCTCTATTTTTTCGAGGATGATTGCACTTGGATCGTCTTCGCTTCGCTCGCCAAAAATTATTTCTTTTCTCATGTATTTTTCCTTTACTTGTTGGTAGTGGATTTGTCTCCGCCCAACATATTGTATCAAGACAGTTCGTTATCATTATATGATATCTTATAATCATTTATTTTCTGTGGATGAGATTAGTTATGGTTCTACTGTATTTTACAGCTTATGTATCCATACGAGGCCTATGTACTTCGTATGAATACAGCTGGCATGTCTACGTTCCTAGTCCTACGTATTTTGGGACTGGGGCGTTACATGTTTTTGTGGTGGCCCATGCAGGTTAAGATAAATTGTTTGGTTAGTTTACCGTACCAAGCAAGCCTGCGAATAGGATTAGAAGTCTAGGATCTCATCTACATACTTGACCTCCTATCTCGATTCCATCTTCAAAGTCTCACTTGACTTATTGATTGCATCTTGCTTGATCCTTCTATCGTAAATCTCATCTTTCCACGGGCTGGGGACGAAATTGTTGGAGGAAACACGAGTTAAAATATTAATGGTGGGCCACAAAGGTAGCCCTAATGAGTTAGAAGTATTCTACAATAATTGCCATGTCACTTATGACCATGATAGTAGTATATACACAAGTGTTGTTAGTCATCTACCCAGCTATGTGACTGTATTTCCACCTCGACTTACTCGACCATCCTTCAATTCTAGATCTTTTTAATTGTGACCTTCTAACCCATTTACAATTTGAATAATGAGTTAATGGTTCCTTAACTGTATTCATCTAGAAGACTATATTCTTACTAGAACGGTGTCCCTAAATTATTATTTTACTGGATTCATTAATTAATTTTATTTCATGTTTTAACTTGATCTTCTTTATTTTTGTGCATTAATTATCACCTCGTGAACTCCCACTTTCTATTTTTGATCTTCTGGCGTCCCCTACCGTGACTTGTATATTTGGAGTACAACACTAGACTTTTGCTTCCAACAAATTTCATATGTAAAGCCTGGACAAGCCCACCTTTATGTAGATATATCATGTCCCACTAAACACGTCTCCTTGTACTCTATTTCTTGATATGACCTTCTGGTCAAAATGGCTAAACTATAATCTGTACCATGATATCGATATATTTTTCAACCACGGATAGGGATTCAACCTCGACCCAATTCTTTCGACCCGATATGTGATTTTGTTCTACTTAATTCGTTAAATGCTTAGATTTGTGCTTTATCTTGATTGCTTGACCCATTGTCCCATCACACTACTAGCTTAACTCTTGTAAGTTGGGTAGAATACCTCACAGCCCAACAAAGCCTTTGTCCTTGTGACCCATATTGATAAGTTTACTTAGACTATGGAATCTGAAGGATTCTAACCCATTAGCCAACCAAGCCATAAGCAAGCAAACACTAGGACGATTGCATAGGCCCACACTTCGGGCAAGACTTGATTTTAAAAAGATCTTGGACTATTTAAAATTTTCTTCATCAGTACCTCCTTTGCTCATATTTTGACTATCTCTTGCTGCTAATGTAGCTTCAGTTTTGCAAGCTTATTTCGTTATCAAGCTTGATCATGACATATTTTATTGGGTGCACCCACTAACATATTGTCTAATCAGAACCGGTGCATGATGGTCTGATCAACCTATTGCACTTTGGTTCTCTTTTCATGTATTATTCTACGTGGATGGAGACATAGTTAAACTTGCCTTAGAGTCTCATCCACGACAGCATTGACAACTCTCATTTGAATTATTTCCGTCTCCTATGAACCTCGTATTTCGTACTAAATAGCATCGTCCTTGAACTCTTTTGTTGTGGGCTTTACTTACTTTAGAAAGGCCAGGCACTGTACTTGATAGATAGACTCGAAGTATCACCTTTAGTAGCCCTATCAGTTATATATACACAAAATGTAGATAGCCACCGACCGACTAATGTGGCTGTACCCTCGCCTTTAACAACTCCTTATTTCCTCAACCCTAGATTTGTTAGCGTGCCCTTCCAATTATTCTTGAGCACTCAAGAGTGATTCTAATCATCACTTAATCCAACTCTCAATCAAGACGATTAGTATCCAGTTTTCTCGAGGAACCACATCTCCCTAAAAGTTTTAATTATTCTCTTTGGTCTACTCAAATCCTTACTATTTCCTAAACTGGATTATCAAAATTTTGTTACCATCACTAGCAACTCTTATTCAATTCCATAACCATGATATATTTTTGTATATATCGACTCCCTAAAATTTTCTAATGCATGGTTATGTTGAACGCCGTTTTATCGCCTCCTCCAAAATTTAATTTCATTTTGGTATTGACGAACTTTTTCTATCCCTCAACCCTATCTACCCTATTAATCCTAAATTTCGAGGACGAAATTCTTGTAAGTTGGGTAGGATGTAAAACCTCATATTTTTTTAAATTATTTTTATTATTTTATTAGACTTAAAAAAATAAATTTATACAATTTATGGTTTATTTTTTTACAATGACCTTCCATTTTTGAGTTTTGGAGCACTAGACGACCATGACTTTTAGCACGAAAGTTGTAGCAGTGTGCCTTGACTAGTGTACCAGTCATGCCGGGGGAAGCCTAGCCATGGTGATGTCCAAACTAGGAAAATCAGACCAAATTGTGAATTTACTTATTTAAAGTATTTTAATTAAATATTATTTTATATATTGATTTTTAGATGACCCGGTTTGTCCAATTCAGTCCGAACTGGGCCCGAACCAAATTTTAGCCCGTGTAAGCATGTAGTGTGACCAAATATGGCCATGTAGACATATTTTATGTACTTAGAAATATCTCCTAAATTATTTTAGAATTTTATGTACAATTTCTAATTATTTAAATATTTGTACAATTATTGATATTTTATTTTAAATAATATTTTACAAGATTGTACATGTTCCTGGACCCGGATAAGGGTGTGTGGTTACTGTTCACCCATTGGAGCAATTTTTATTAATTTATTATTATTAAAGTTATTTTGTGGAGATTTAATAAACATGTTTTCCTATTTAAATATTATTATTTTGAGTTGATTTATTAAGGATTGAATTTATATATATATGTAGATATGCTCAAATATATTAAATAATTGGATAGTTGACTTTTAAATGGTTTTTGGATTTTAAATAGATTTTTGGTGTATATATATATATATATATATATATATATATATATATATATATATATATATATATATATATATATATATATATATATATATATATATATATATAAGTAGATAAGATTTGGAAAAAAATATAGATAAGATTTGGAAAATATATATATATATATATATATATATATATATATATATATATATATATATATATATATATATATATATATATATATATATATATATAAGTAGATAAGATTTGGAAAAAAAAAGAAAAGAAAAGGTTAATGGGTGGCCGGCCCCACCCGACCACCCACACATGCGCATGCATGTAAAGAGCAGCACAATGCTTGTGCGCCCCCTTGTCCCCACAAAGCAGCAAGTAGCAGCATGAGCCATGTAGAGGCCGAACACCCTAACCCCATTACATATATATACACATATATTCATATATATTTAACTCTCAAAAGAAAAATCCTAATTTCCTCCTGCTTCCTCCTCTTTCCTCCTCCATCCTCCTCCCTCTTCTCGCGTGCATGTCCAACCTTGCCGGAGCGACAGCAGTCCCGTCTCCCGGTCGTCACGACGACAACAACAACAATAGTTTTTCACTTTAAGGTATTCCACTTCCCCGAACGATATCTCCCTCATTTTAAATTCGTTTTTAGATCCGTAAATTCGTGTAGAAAGCCCACATGACCCTCTTCGAGATCCACTAGGTGGATTTCGACATGGCCATCCAACTTGCTCGAAAAATCGAGGCAAAGTTGGAGAAAAATCACTTTTCTGGAATATTAAAAACTGTTATAAAACACCAACTTGTCGGCCACTTTTCTTTCTGTACAATAGAAATTTGTAAAAACTAATTGAAGACAGAGAATAATAACATAACCGAGATTGTAACGTACCATCTGGATTCACTTTTCATCTAGTGTGTAAAAAGTTACGCGTAGATGAAATTCTCAAAAATATGTAAAATTCTGTTTTCAAAAAGGTAGAAAAACACCCGATACGACGTGTGCCGCGGCAAACCGGGCAACGTGGTCGTGCACTATATGCATCGAAAGGCGCGTATGGATGTCGTCGACATGTGGGAACTGACAGAACCCGATTTTGTTGCATGTGCGCGACGAAATCAATACGTATCCGTCGAGATACCTCCGTATCGACCCTTTGCAAATTAAGTCACAACTTTGTGCACACTCATCATATCGCGATAAAACTTGCGCCATTGGACTCGAAATATTTTTTTGGTCCTGTGGGCCAAGTTTGGTCCGATTCTGAGACCGTTGATTAGGACGCTATTTTGGCGGGCCCACAATCCCACTCAACGGACAATTTTGTGCACGGCTCATCGGAATCCAAAATTGGACATACCGTTGAGTTCGTCTCGGAAAAACAAATCTGTAGACATATAGTTGGACAACTTTAGAGACAGTAGGTTCTGGCACGTATTTCGGTGCAAAGCGGGTCAAACGGTGGACATCATTTTGACCCGAAATTATGAATTTGCCCCTGTTCCAGAATTTGACTTTTGGACAGGCATTTCCTAGGCATATCTTTTATTCCAAACTCGTTCGTGATGTTTGTTTCAGCATCCGGAGCTTCTTGTGGATTTTGACTTTCGTGTTGACGATTCTGATTGTTGGATTTTGCTGCTTCTCGCACCACCCTCAGGCAAGACACCTTGCCATTTGCTGTTTATTTATTTTAGCTCATATTTCATGCATTATTATTATTTTCTTTATGCAAAATAAACTGTGATACATGTCATAACCTGTTCGAACTTACTGTTCATTTATATTTCCTGCTATGCATTATTTTTCTTACACATTAAACCTAGATTTAAGAGACCACCTTGTGTGTTGCATTCATCGACCTTGACACGTTGTACCACAAAGTTGTGTGTCACATGTAGAACACGGACGTACGTGATTGGCTAGCCACCAGTACGTACAAGCCGTGCGATAGGATTAACCTCTAATAAAGGTTGCATGCTTAGTTTGACTTAGCGGTTAATAGTGGTTTTATGTTGTGGATACAACATAGTAGGCATTGGGCGGGGAGGACAATTCCTTAGCGTATGGGCTTCGATGTACTTTCCCTTGTGACCCGAATTCTCCGCTGGAGATACGGGGTTGATGACCCATGATTACTGACGGCCACTGACGTTCTGCGGAACGTTATGCTCTTATTGATGGGGCCTCTGGTGCCCAAGGGGGACTACGCCGATCCTATTTAGCCAGGGCCCATGCGTAGGAAGAATTGTTCTTAATTACATTTCACTTAGACTGGTTAGGCACCTTTATCCGTTAGGTACGATTACTTTTGGTTTGGGTACTTGTATCTGACCGTGGCTTGGAATAATAACTTGTCGCAGATTAGTTCGCCACATCTTGTCCTTGTTTGGTTGTAGGTGTGACTTACTACTTCGATGAGAAGGTATTGAACCTTGTTGGGGTCCGGATACCATATTGGATTCATAGCATGGAAAGATACGTCACCGTGAATTAGTTTACCATCTTCTGTCCTTGTTTGGTTGGGGGGATGGTAAGCTTGTTCAATAGGTGTGTATTGGACCATGTTATAATTCAATTGACTTATTTATTTGAGCAATATTTATTCAGTTTATATGGCATGATATTATGTGTCTTGTTACGTCCCTCTGTGGACCTGGTTATCTCTCCAAGTGTGTGCTCTTGTCTTTCGCAGGTATTCTAGCTCTAGCCGTGGTCCTCTCTATTTCTTCGAGGATGATTGCACTTGGATCGTCTTCGCTTCGCTTGCCAAAAATCATTTCTTTTCTCATGTATTTTTCCTTTACTTGTTGGTAGTGGATTTGTCTCCGCCCAACATGTTGTATCAAGACAGTTCGTTATCATTATATGATATCTTATATTCATTTATTTTGTGTGGATGAGATTAGTTATGGTTCTACTGCATTTTACAGCTTATGTATCTATACGAGGCCTATGTACTTCGTATGAATACAGCTGGCATGTCTACGTTCCTAGTCCTACGTATTTTAGGACTGGGGCGTTACACCTTGTATACGTAGACACACAGAATCAATTAGCTAACATACTCACAAAACCTTTAGCGGAAGTTAATTAATTTTGTTTTATTAATTATTTATTCAATACTCATAAACTATTTTTCGAGACAAGCCTAAAAAGAGTCTGTCTGTCACCACGACTACGGTCGAAGCGAAGCGGTATTTAAGAGTTCCCCGGTGAACCTTCGTTAGCTGGGACAGTACTCCTACAGCTAATCTGAGACAGGTGCTGAGTAAAGAATATTAATTTGTAAAATAATATTAATTATATTATTTTGAGATTTTAAATTACTAAACTTTGAATTAAGCATTTGAAACGAATTAATGAAAAAGAATGTGGCCTCATTTGAATTATTTTTAATATATATATATAGCCAAGCAACCCTTGGCAAATTTGGCCCGAGTTCGGTCCGAATTCGGCTGGGTATTTATATATATCTGTGCCAACCCGAGGCTTCATTCTTCTTCATCCTTCCCCACATCCTCATAACAGCAGCAGCGCGCCTCCGAAACCCTAGCTTCTTCTCCATCATTATTCTTCCAATCCTTGTGGAGTTTCTTGTCAAAACTTTGGTTTCGTGCGAAGATCATCATCCTCTACAACATATCCAATTCTTGGAAGGTATAATCCCTTCTTTCCTCTACTTTTCAATACTTAGGGTTTCTAGAAATTTTTGGGAAAGAATGCCTAAGTTCAATCCCTTCAAGAGAAAGAAGACCAATGCCAGTGAAGAGGCGTCGTCTTCAGATCCGCATACGAATTGCCTCTTTTCTCCGGTCCAATCTGACGATGGTGCGTCGGATGAGTTTTACTTTAAAACTTCCGATCAAGCTTTATTGTGGTACGCCAATTTTATCATGCGTACTATTTGCACCGGATCACCGATTAAGTGGAATGTTTTTCCGGATCACCGCCCTTATTTTGAGGCATTAGGGTTACAATATTTTGTCACCTTACAATTCCCCATTGCCACTAATGCCATTAGATTATTCTATTGTAATTTTGTGTTAGACACTTTTACAGCGAGGACACGTGTCAGAGGAATTGATATCGAATTCACTGACGAAACGTTAGCGAAAATCCTTGGTATCCCAAATGAAGGTGCCCCGCTCGATGACATCACTGATTTTGATTTCCCTGATGGCACGACACTCGTTAGTTTCAAGAATGAACTTTGTGCGCCCGCACGCGTTCTTCCTGGAAAGTTCAAGGCTAATAACTTGAACTTATTTAACTACGAATTACATCGCATCATCTATTCCACCTTACTTTCAAAATCCACTTCTAAAGATGATGTCACTGCACTTGTGTAACGCCCCAGTCCCAAAATACGTAGGACTAGGAACGTAGACATGCCAGCTGTATTCATACGAAGTATACTCCAATATATGGAAGCCTCGTATAAATAGATAAGCTGTGAAATGCAGTAAAACCACAACTAATTAATCTCATCCACAAAATCAAAGAATAAAAGATATATAATGATAATGAATTGTCTTGATACAATATGTTGGGCGGAGACAAATCCACTACCAACAAAATAAGGAAAAGTACATTAGTAAAGAGATGAATTTGGCGAGCGAAGCGAAGACGATCCAAATTCAATTATCCTCGAAGAAGTAGCGAAGATCACGGCTAGAGCTAGAGCACCTGCGAAATACAATAGCACACACCTGGCAAGACAACTAGGTCCTCAGAGGGACGTAACAAGACACATCATAGCATGCCATATAAACTAAATAAATATTGCTCAATAAATAAGTAAATGGAATTTATAACATGTTCCAATACGCACCTACTGAACGAGCGTACCATCCTCCCAACCAAACAAGGACAGAAGATGGTAAACTAATTCACGGTAACGTATCTTCCCATGCTATGAATCCAATATGGTATCCGGACCCCAACAAGGTTCAATACCTTCTCATCGAAGTAGTAAGTCACACTACAACCAAACAAGGACAAGATGTGACGAACTAATCCGCGACAAGTTATTGTTCCAAGCCACGGTCAGATACAAGTACCCAAACCAAAAGTACTCGTACCTAACGGATAGGGTAGCCTACCGTTCTAAGTGAAATGTTGTTAAGAACAATCCTTCCTACGCATGGGTCCTGGCTGAATAGGATCGGCATAGTCCCCCTTTGGGCACCAGAGGCCCCAGCAGGAAGAGCATGACGTTCCGCAGAATCGTCAGTGGCCGTCAGTAATCATGGGTCATCAACCCCGTATCTCCAGCGGAGAGTCCGGGTCACAAGGGAAGTGCATCGAAGCCCATACGCTAAGGAATTGTCCTTCCCGTCCAATGCCTACTGTGTTGTATCCACAACATAAACCACTATAACCGCTAAGTCAAACTAGCATGCAACCTCTATTAGCGGTTATTCCTATCGCACGGCTTGTACGTACTGGTGGCCAGCCAATCACGCACTTCCGTATTCTACATACGACACAACTTCGTGTTTACAACGTGTCAAGGCCAATGAATGCGACACACAAGGTGGTCCCTTAAATCTAGGTTTAATTTGTAAAATAATACACAGCAGGAAATATAAAATAACAGTTATGCCATATATCACAGTTTATAAAGAAAATAATAGACATGCATGAAATATGAGCTAAAAATAATTAAACAGCAAATGGCAAGGTATCTTGCCTGGTAGTACGCCTGGTGTGCTGCGATAATCATGGTGGCACGATCTGCAACTTTGGTGCAACAACTTGTACAAGGGGACCTCGGATGGTGACACGGTCGGTTCCATTGGGTCCAGAAGGATCAAATTGGTTAGGTTAGACATAAGGTAGGCTCGGACAGGCGAAGGAATGAGATTAAGGAAATTTGTTATGGACAAGATTGGATGATGACTAAAAAGAATTTGAGAGAATAGGTACTTTTAATTATTTTGAAAATGTACATAATATAAAACTAGATATGTTATTGTCTAGAAAATACTTATTTATATTAGTGAATCTATGTTCTATTAGTGAAAACACTTAGATAACTATAGCTAGTAAATTATTTTAGCAACAACAAAATAAAATTTAATTTATCAAAATACCTCTCAGTTCAAAACTACATTCAAATTACCACAGTTTGCATAATAATATATTTTATAATATAATTAAACTTCTAAGCCAAAAATCATGTTACGAATAAAATTCTACAAATATTTTTAGGTTTACTTTAAAATGAATGGTTGATATAATATACTAATAAAATAATATCAATTAATAAAATGTTAATGATAGTAAGGGAAACAAGGAACCTAAGAACAAAAATTATACAAATAAAAGAAATAATAATAATAATAATAATAATAATAATTATGGTACACACAAAAATACCAAATACAAACAGTGACAGAAACCACTTAAATGAAATATAAATTAATCCATAAATAAAGTAAAAATAAACCAACTCCTACTCTTCAAAAACGAACAGGAAAAAGAAAGAGAAAAAAGAAATGGAGAACAACTGTTCTCCTCTCGTTAGATCAAACAAAAACTTTCAGAAACCAAAACAACACTTAGAGAAAAAAAAGAACATATAGAAAGAGAGAGAGAGAGAGAGCAGAGAGAGAGAGAGGGAAAGTAGCTGAGAGAGAGAGGGGTCGACGAGAGTAGGAACGAAGGAAAGGAAGGGGGAGAGAGCGGGCGGAGCAGTCAGCGACCGGAGCGGTGCGGCGGCGCGAGGGAAAGGCGGCGGAGGTAGCGGCGTTGAGCGGAGCGGCGACGGTAAGGCCGGCCGGTCAAGGAGTGGCGGCGCGGCGGAGGCGCTCAAGGAGGAGATAGGGAAGAAGAGGGTTTTCCTAAGGAAAAATTTTTGGGCGGAGCTCGGCCGCGGAGGCCAAGGCGGATCTGAGGCGCGCTCGACCGGCGGAGTGGGAAGTCGGATAGGGCGGAGGGCACGGCGACTAGAGCTGCGGGGGCGACGCTCGACGCGAACGCCGGTGTCGAAGCTGAGGGAACCGGGGAGTCTCTGGCGCCGGACGCGGTCGGCGCTCCGGAGTTCGGGCGAGGGAAGGAGCAAAGGGGAAACGGGAGGTCGGAAGCGGAGAGGGGCGGACGACGGCTGGACGCCGACTCGTCGGACACGGCGGAGGTCGAACCTAAGGTTAGGGTTTTCTACTTACTCTTCTCCTCTGTTGATGACAGCGGTTGTGTTTTTCCGGCCAGTGGCCGTGGTCGGGGTTGGGAGTCGCCGATGGTGGCGGGTGGCTTGTCTTGGCGGTGGTTTGGGTGATCGGAGCGGGGGACAGTTTGTCCATGGGTTAGCCGGAGGCAAGTGGCTTGGTGGTGGGTTCTGGTTTGGTGGTCGTGGTTTGAACGAGGCCGGGGGACGGTGTCGGGCTATCGTGGTGGTCTGTCCATTGGGTGGTGTAGGCGATGCTGGTGTTGGCAGGGGACGTCGAGGCTGGGTGGTTGTGGTGGAGGTTGTGTTGGGACTGGCGGTGGCGAGGCGGTGTGCTGGGTTGAGACGGGGTCGGTGGTCAGGGAGGAGACGAGAATCATAGATTAGGTTTTAATTACGTCGGGGTTTGTCCGACAAGAAATTTGTAAATGTAAATAAGAAGAATAACCTATTGGAAAGACACCGGGGTCGGACCCGAGGCTGTCACGGCCGACACGGAAAGATGTTGGACATGGACACGAGGCACGCACATTGAGGATGAATGGAATACCGACACGAGGCACTCACTTGTGGGATTTGTGGGAAAATTGTGTAAGAAATAAAAGTTGGAGGAGTACCTGCCTATTTATATAGGATGTGGGAATTCCCAATTTGATATGGACTATGAGTAAATTAAACCCAATAATAGATAAGTCCTAATTTAAATTAAAAGCAATCAAATCCAGATCCAAATCTAATTAAAATCAAATTAAATTTAAATCAAATTAAAATACCTTTAGTTTAAAATCAAATTAATTAATCCAGTTTCAAATATAGATTCTAGTTTAAATAATTCCAAACATTAAATCAAGATTTAATTGGCCAAAATAACTTCCAAAAATATTTTTCAAAATACCAATAATAATAATTTCGAAAATAATAAATATTTTTAAATATCCATTTTGAATAATAAAATATTATTATAAATAAATTTCGAAAATTATATTTTTATTTACAATAAACTAGCAAAAAAAATTTATGAAATGTGTGCATGCACTAAAAATATTATTTATTCTAAATAACTGCCACAAACGAAAGGCTTTCATAAATACAATAAATAAAATACCAACTTGGAAACTTTGGTACGATAATTAAAATAATTATTATATAAATAAAAATATTTTTCTAAAAATATGTACGCTCGCACATATTCGCACTCGTCGAGCAAAACGAAAAATAAAATTTCGTGCACGACGTACAATACGACTACGCGATGAACAATACAAAAAATTTAAATCAGTACAAATAAAATAATAAAAAAAATAGTAGAAATTTAGGGGTTTTACATCCTACCCAACTTAAAAGAATTTTGTCCTCGAAATTAGGAATTAGTAGGGGGTGAAAGACACAAGGGGGTATCGTTAAGGAAGCATAGTCAAATCAAGATAAAGGAATGACGTTTAATGTAAACTTGCATTAGCGTCGTGATTTCAATAAGGCGAAGATAGTCATGGATTTACGCGAGAATGAGATGTTAAGGTTACGCGCAATAAAGAATAGTATAGGTTCAAATAAAATAAATTAGAGGCCTTAAAGTTATGGTCTCTTGAGGGCACGATTTTAGAGAACGAATTAGATTTACTCGATTAGAAGGTCATGACAGTAATTATAGGGCCGAGAAGGAGGGCGAGGAGTTTAGGATGAAGATATAGCAATATCGAGCGGGAATGGTCATAGTCGATAGGAAGGCTAGAGGAAGTTCTAGTGTAATGCCTTCGTCCTTCTAAAATAGGTGAAGGCGAAAGCAAGATAGAGTTCGAAGGAGGCGCTATCGAATACGAATACGTGATTCAAAAATGATTGAATAATTTTAAAGGAATTGTCAAGGCAGTCGTGGATGGGACTCTAGAGGACAAGCTTGGCTATGTCCCCATCCACGTAGAATAATAGACAAAAGCGAACCAAAGTGCACTCGGTTGATCAGACCATTATGCACCGGTTCTGATAGACAATATGTTAGTGGGGTACCTCCATTAACATATATGTCGCGAACAAGCTTGGTAAAAGGCTAAGCTTGCAAAAACTAGGCTACATTAGCATCATTAGTCTAGATAGTAAAAATATAGGCACGAAAATAGATGAATAAAAATAATTTTGAATAGTCTAAGAGTCATAAGGATCTAAGTCTTGTTTATTCCTATACCATCATTCTACGGTTTTATTAACCAAGGCTTGGTTGACCAAATAGGTTAACTTCCTCTAGTCTCTATGGTATAGATAATACCATTTGTATTTCCTTAACGGTCAAGGGTGTGTCAAGTCGTGGGGTATTCTACCCAACTTAAAAGAATTAAGCTAAGGGTGTTTGGGACATCTAACTAGTAGGGTCAATCTCTAGCAAGCACGAAGGGAAGATAAGAATAGGGATGGAGGAAAACAAGTAAGATGCAATTGATGAGTCAAACGGTAGATGAAATCAAGGAAAGAGGTCAAGTATGTGGATGAGGTCCTAGACTTCTAATCCTATACGCAGGCTTGCTTGGTACGGTAAAGTAACCAAATAATTTATGTTGACCTGCATGGGCCACCACAAAAACATGTAACGCCCCAGTCCCAAAATACGTAGGACTAGGAACGTAGACATGCCAGCTGTATTCATACGAAGTATACTCCAATATATGGAAGCCTCGTATAAATACATAAGCTATGAAATACAGTAAAACCACAACTAATTAATCTCATCCACAAAATCAAAGAATAAAAGATATATAATGATAATGAATTGTCTTGATACAATATGTTGGACGGAGACAAATCCACTACCAACAAAATAAGGAAAAGTATATTAGTAAAGAGATGAATTTGGCGAGCGAAGCGAAGACGATCCAAATGCAATCATCCTCGAAGAAGTAGCAAAGATCACGGCTAGAGCTAGAGCACCTGCGAAATACAATAGCACACACCTGGCAAGACAACCAGGTCCTCAGAGGGACGTAACAAGGTACATCATAGCATGCCATATAAACTAAATAAATATTGCTCAATAAATAAGTAAATCGAATTTATAACATGTTCCAATACGCACCTACTGAACGAGCGTACCATCCTCCCAACCAAACAAGGACAGAAGATGGTAAACTAATTCACGGTAACATATCTTCCCATGCTATGAATCCAATATGGTATCTGGACCCCAACAAGGTTCAATACCTTCTCATCGAAGTAGTAAGTCACACCTACAACCAAACAAGGACAAGATGTGACGAACTAATCCGCGACAAGTTATTGTTCCAAGCCACGGTCAGATACAAGTACCCAAACCAAAAGTACTCGTACCTAACGGATAGGGTAGCCTACCGTTCTAAGTGAAATGTTGTTAAGAATAATCCTTCCTATGCATGGGCCCTGGCTGAATAGGATCGGCATAGTCCCCCTTTGGGCACCAGAGGCCTCAGCAGGAAGAGCATGACGTTCCGCAGAATCGTCAGTGGCCGTCAGTAATCATGGGTCATCAATCCCGTATCTCCAGCGGAGAGTCCGGGTCACAAGGGAAGTGCATCGAAGCCCATACGCTAAGGAATTGTCCTTCCCGCCCAATGCCTACTGTGTTGTATCCACAACACAAACCACTATAACCGCTAAGTCAAACTAGCATGCAACCTCTATTAGCGGTTATTCCTATCGCACGGCTTGTACGTACTGGTGGCCAGCCAATCACGCACTTCCGTATTCTACATGCGACACACAACTTCGTATTTACAACGTGTCAAGGCCAATGAATGCGACACACAAGGTGGTCCCTTAAATCTAGGTTTAATTTGTAAAATAATACACAGCAGGAAATATAAAAGAACAGTTATGCCATGTATCACAGTTTATAAAGAAAATAATAGACATGCATGAAATATGAGCTAAAAATAATTAAACAGTAAATGGCAAGGTGTCTTGCCTGGTAGTACGCCTGGTGTGCTGCGATAATCATGGTGGCACGATCTGCAACTTTGGTGCAACAACTTGTACAAGGGGACCTCGGATGGTGACACGGTCGATTCCATTGGGTCCAGAAGGATCAAATTGGTTAGGTTGGACATAAGGTAGGCTCGGACAGGCGAAGGAATGAGATTAAGGAAATTTGTTATGGACAAGATTGGATGATGACTAAAAAGAATTTGAGAGAATAGGTACTTTTAATTATTTTGAAAATGTACATAATATAAAACTAGATATGTTATTGTCTAAAAAATACTTATTTATATTAGTGAATCTATGTTCTATTAGTGAAAACACTTAGATAACTATAGCTAGTAAATTATTTTAGCAACAACAAAATAAAATTTAATTTATCAAAATACCTCTCAGTTCAAAACTACATTCAAATTACCACAGTTTGCATAATAATATATTTTATAATATAATTAAACTTCTAAGCCAAAAATCATGTTACGAATAAAATTCTACAAATATTTATAGGTTTACTTTAAAATGAATGGTTGATATAATATACTAATAAAATAATATCAATTAATAAAATGTTAATGATAGTAAGGGAAACAAGGAACCTAAGAACAACAATTATACAAATAAAAGAAATAATAATAATAATAATAATAATAATAATAATAATTATGGTACACACAAAAATACCAAATACAAACAGTGACAGAAACCACTTAAATGAAATATAAATTAATCCATAAATAAAGTAAAAATAAACCAACTCCTACTCTTAAAAAACGAACAGGAAAAAGAAAGAGAAAAAAGAAACGGAGAACAACTGTTCTCCTCTCATTAGATCAAACAAAAACTTTCAGAAACCAAAACAACACTTAGAGAAAAAAAAGAACATATAGAAAGAGAGAGAGAGAGAGAGAGCAGAGAGAGAGAGGGAAAGTAGCTGAGAGAGAGAGAGGGGTCGACGAGAGTAGGAACGGAGGAAAGGAAGGGGGAGAGAGCGGGCGGAGCAGTCAGCGACCGGAGCGGTGCGGCGGCGCGAGGGAAAGGCGGCGGAGGAAGCGACGTTGAGCGGAGCGGCGACGGTAAGGCCGGCCGGTCAAGGAGTGGCGGCGCGGCGGAGGCGCTCAAGGAGGAGATAGGGAAGAAGAGGGTTTTCCTAAGGAAAATTTTTTGGACGGAGCTCGGCCGCGCTGGGCCGAGGTCGCGGAGGCCAAGGCGGATCTGAGGCGCGCTCGACTGGCGGAGTGGGAAGTCGGATAGGGCGGAGGACACGGTGACTAGAGCTGCGGGGGCGGCGCTCGGCGCGAACGTCGGCGTCGAAGCTGAGGGAACCGGGGAGTCTCTGGCGCCGGGCGCGGTCGGCGCTCCGGAGTTCGGGCGAGGGAAGGAGCAAAGGGGAAACGGGAGGTCAGAAGCGGAGAGGGGCGGACGGCGGCTGGACGCCGACTCGTCGGACACGGCTGAGGTCGAACCTAAGGTTAGGGTTTTCTACTTACTCTTCTCCTCTGTTGATGATAGCGGTTGTGTTTTTCCGGCCAGTGGCCGTGGTCGGGGTTGGGAGTCGCCGATGGTGGTGGGTGGCTTGTCTTGGCGGTGGTTTAGGTGATCGGAGCGGGGGACAGTTTGTCCATGGGTTGGCCGGAGGAAAGTGGCTTGGTGGTGGGTTCTGGTTTGGTGGTCGTGGTTTGAACGAGGCCGGGGGACGGTGTCGGGCTATCGTGGTGGTGTGTCCATTGGGTGGTGTAGGCGATACTGGTGTTGGCAGGGGACGTCGAGGCTGGGTGGTTGTGGTGGAGGTTGTGTTGGGACTGGCGGTGGCGAGGCGGTGTGCTGGGTTGAGACGGGGTCGGTGGTCAGGGAGGAGACGAGAATCATAGATTAGGTTTTAATTACGTCGGGGTTTGTCCGACAAGAAATTTATAAATGTAAGTAAGAAGAATAACCTATTGGAAAGACACCGGGGTCGGACCCGAGGCTGTCACGGCCGACACGGAAAGATGTTGGACATGGACACAAGGCACGCACATTGAGGATGAATGGAACACCGACACGAGGCACTCACTTGTGGGATTTGTGGAAAAATTGTGTAAGAAATAAAAGTTGGAGGAGTACCTGCCTATTTATATAGGATGTGGGAATTCCCAATTAGATATGGACTATGAGTAAATTAAACCCAATAATAGATAAGTCCTAATTTAAATTAAAAGCAATCAAATCCAGATCCAAATCTAATTAAAATCAAATTAAATTTAAATCAAATTAAAATACCTTTAGTTTAAAATCAAATTAATTAATCCAATTTCAAATATAGATTCTAGTTTAAATAATTCCAAACATTAAATCAAGATTTAATTGGCCAAAATAACTTCCAAAAATATTTTTCAAAATACCAATAATAATAATTTCGAAAATAATAAATATTTTTAAATATCCATTTTGAATAATAAAATATTATTATAAATAAATTTCGAAAATTATATTTTTATTTACAATAAACTAGCAAAATTTTTTTATGAAATGTGTGCATGCACTAAAAATATTATTTATTCTAAATAACTGCCACAAACGAAAGACTTTCATAAATACAATAAATAAAATACCAACTTGGAAACTTTGGTACGATAATTAAAATAATTATTATATAAATAAAAATATTTTTCTAAAAATATGTACGCTCGCACATATTCGCACTCGTCGAGCAAAACGAAAAATAAAATTTCGTGCACGACGTACAATACGACTACGCGATGAACAATACAAAAATTTTAAATCAGTACAAATAAAATAATAAAAAAAATAGTAGAAATTTAGGGGTTTTACAACTTGATCTTTCTGCTCTCTATCATATTCTTAAGGGGATTCCTTTTTCTGCCCCTAAGACTATCATCCAGATGATGGGTAGATGTCGCGGGAGAGACCGCAACCTATCTTATGCGATGCTTATTCCTCGCATTTTTCAGAGATTTGATATTGATCTATCTACTTGTGCTGTCGACCCCGAGCCCAAGTTTCTCAAACTATCTCGTCGCAGCATTGTCTCTGTTCCTCCACCTACTGCACCTACTCCTCCTGCACCTACTCCCACAGCTTCCACAGCACCTGTTCCTCCTCATTCTTACCCTATGATATTTGAGGGTATCCATCAGCACTTATCAGATCTGCAGTCTTTTTATGTTGCGACCTCTAGGGAACACGAGTTTCGTGATATGACTCGGTTCCAGGCGATTGCCAACTCCTTCACCGATCTGAGGTTTGCGTAGACGGGTCATTCTGCTAGCTCTCTACCTCGAGACCCTTCTGTTTCTGGCTACCGTATTGGCGACGAGGCGGTTCACTCTCCGTTCCAGCCAGGGAACGCATATGATTGGTATCATACTGCTCGTGCCCCTCCTTGAGACTATGTCGGTAAGTTTTATGCTGGCGCCACTCCTCGCACTTATGGCGCTGGTACTTCTAGAGCTGGTCCTTCTGGACATGCTGGAGCTGCAGCTGATGACGTTGATGATGATGATGATGAGTTTTTAGATGTTAGATTATTGAGACTGTTACTTTTGTCTTATGTTTACTTGGAAATGCTCCGACATTCCAAGATTTTATCCGTACTCTTATTTTTTTATCAGCACTTTTTCTATTATGTGACTTTTCATAGACATGGTTTTTTATTATGCCTCAGTTTTGGCATCTTAGTCTATTATTCAGCACTTTATTTGTTTCAGTATTATGGTAGCACTATCTATCTTTTGTTGCTTCATTCTTTATTAAATACTGCCTGTGACAAATACATGCATGTGTTGTGTTCTATAGACTATCTGTTTCTCTTACTATGTTTACTGTTTCTACCATACCTGTCATGATTATCTATGTTTATTGTGTTTCTTCACTATTTATTACTTATGCATTTATTGCGGGAGAGCTTTCTCTTTTGCAATTATTTTGCTATGTGACAACGGGGAAGAAATAAGATCTAACATTTTCGTGCATACAGGTTATGAATAATTTCTTTTGATTACTATTTTGAATTGATTCCAAGCTTAGATGTTATATCGGCAAGGTTTGTCAATTATCAAAATGGAGGAGATTGTTGGCCCATTGGTCATGGTCAAACTTGATTTTAATAATTGATCAAACTCTGTCTCGATATAAATGCAAGTCAACTCAGATATTTACCTACGACGTTTTGGATACTGCTCAACAATGGATATCAACAATGTTCAAGACTGAAGCCGTTTGCCATTCAGAATGTACTTCCTGTTAAGCAATATAATTTTTCATTTTATTGAGTCTAGGAATACATTGTACACCGAGTCGTACTGGCAAATAGGCTATCCGAAAATGTTTTTCAAAACTATCCTATTCTTTTACAAATGACCTACGTTTTTGAAAAATATTCTTTTTACAAAAAGTTTCTGAAGGATTTTTCAAAAAGCCAAAATTTATTTTCTCCAAAAATGAACTGGCAGAACCCCAGGAGAACTCGGGCCGAGTTCGGCCAGAGTTCGGCCATTTGGAACGTTAGTGAACGTTGGGTTTTTGAACTTGGTCATCCTTCAGTTACGGTTTATTACAAAGAGTTCTATCCGAATTCTGTCAGAGTTCTGTCTTTGGAAAAACTATAAATAGAAAAGTATTTCGATCATTTCAAATCACCAATTCACTTTCAATCTCTTCTCTTCCTGAGCTTACATTCTTCCAAAGAGTTTTAAAAAGCTTTTATTTTCAAATCCCAAGCCAGTTACAATCCTCTAGTCGATTTGCCAGTGCGGTACGGTCTAGAAGTTTCAGAGAGATTGTAATCAGAGGCTTGATAGAAGATTCAACTCTTCACAATTGAAGTTGATCGAGTTCTTCGTATCAAAGCTCGCGTCTGTAGAAGTTGCAAGGACTTCGTATGAAAACTTGCGGGATTTTCCAATAGTGGATTCAACTGGAAGCTAGAGTTCTTTCGACTGGACTAGTCCTCACAAGAGGGAAACAAGTATAAATCTTGGTGTTTGCGTTTGCCTTCTGATCCCTTTTAATTTCTGTCATTTACTTTTTGTGATTATTATTATTATATCTGTGATCTAACTGCTAATAAGTTTTTAATTAGCAATATTCCGCTGTCTACTCTATTCACCCCCCTCTAGAGTATTCTATTTTACGATTTCGTTCCTACATGAACTACACGTACTAGAAAATACGGATGAGCTTGTACCTGAAGTCTCATGACTTTGACTTATAGTCAATTGTCATCAATGGCTACAAAAAGCCTACTTCTTACTTTCTCTATTATTAACAAGCCTTATTATAGTTACATAGAGGAAGGAAAAAAGTTAGCTAGCCATGATGCAAAAGCAATACATGCTTCCTATTGTGCTATAGGCATAAATGTATTCAACCTTCATAGGCGGCTCCAGGGGGAGACGGGCTAGGTAGCCGCCTAGGACCTCCTCCCCCCAGGGGCCTTGATTTTGTTTAAATTTTAATTATTATACTGGGCCAAAAAAACTACGAATCTGGGGAAGTCTATGGCTAATGAAATAAAATATTCATATATAAGTAAGAAAAAATGAAATGTTGCACCTATTTCTAAGTCGCCTCTTTATCTTATCTCTCACAATTCCCACGAAAAATCTCTATCCTACGGTAAAAATGAAATGGTCACTCTATCCCTCAACAAATGTGACAATATAGGGTTCTTTACTCATTTCTAGTTTCTAACATCTTCTTTTGTCTTGTGAAGCTTCTAACATTAATTGTTTATATACTGGGAAGAAGTGTATAAGTGGAAGAGACAACAAAGTAAATATATCTTCGTTACTTGTAAAAAATAAAAATTACATAAAGGGATAAGGGTCTAATTTTTGGACTTGTCTAGGGCCTCCAAAATGTTGGAGCCAGCCCTGTCAACCTTACTACTACTTGCACAACATCTCATAAAATTTGGAAACTTCTTGAAGCTACTTATGAGTGCAGGTATGAAAGCAAAACTAGCAACTCCAGAGAGGAGGATAGTTCTCATAATGATGCAAATGTGTGCACGATAGCATTGGGATTTAAGGTACAACATAATCCCTTATATAAAGAAGAACTTGTAATTGACAACTACAAGAGGATAGGCCACATCAAAGAAGAATGTACTATTGCTAGAAAGGAGAGTCACTACGAACGATCAAACAAAGGAAGGTCGACATCTCATAAGTACGCTAACACGAGCATGTGGTGTGAAAATGAAGCAAGCGATTCCAAAGTAGAAGAAAGATCTCGTCAAGATTCAAATATATGCTCAATAGCATTATCTAACATGGTATAGAATAATTTCCTTCTTGAAGAGAATGAATTCTCTTATGATGAGTTATCTGATACTTTCAGTGATCTATTGGAAGAACACAAGAAAGTATTAGATAAGTATAAGCAAGCTAGAAAGGATATTCTAGCCTATAAACTTGAGAATGAAAAGCTTACTTGCTTATTGAATGATACTAGAACACTTCTACTTCTGATAATTCTACTGAGATTTCTAAACTAGAGTTTAGATTGCATGAGGAACTTGAATGCATTGAGAAAAATATTCAAGAAAATTCTAAACTTAAGGAGGAATTAAAATCAGGAAAGAAGAAGTATTCTATTACTTCATGTAGAATTTTACTGTAGATATGATGAGATCTCTGCTAACTCTAAAAAGTTAGAGATTAGACTGGAAAAGTAGGTAGTACAACCTACGACTCAGTCTAGCACGAGACACATGACACATCACAAAGTCACACACGACGGACCTTTTACAAAGGAAGCAAGCAAAGCTAAAGCTTCGCATAACCATGCCTTCTATTACAAGTATCCACGTACATCATATCACACCACTGCACGTTCTCATACTGCTGCACATAGCACTAATGTTAATACTTTTTGTCGTTATTGTGGTATGAGTGGACACATTTCTAATTGTTGTCAGATTAGAAAACTAGTTGATATGAACTTGTGCAAATGGGTTTCCAAAGCTAACAAATGTGGATCCAAGTATTGGATACCAAAGTCTTCACCTAATATTTCAGTTGGAGCTACTTATGATGAACCATAGAACCATGGAACATGTTGGTGATTGCAAAGCAACAAAGGTCATCTTCCAAGCAATTACACCAACATAAGTGTGGTCACCAGAACCTCTTTGGTAACATGCTAAACAATTCTTTCTAAATGGATAAATTTGTAGAATCTTGTATGTTTTAATTAATAGCTTGCTACTAGCTCTTATTTGATTTCTTTTAAATGATCTACCTATTTAATTGTGACTTTGAGAGAAGATATTTTTCTTGCATATGACTAAATATGGTTATTTGTTTTTGTTTTTTAACTTGACGTGTAATCTCCATATTTATTAGATCACATTTTTAGTATATTTCTTCTATATATTTATCTCTATAAGTGCACTATGAAAAGGTTTTTGAAAATATTCTTAGTAATCTTGATGATCATTCTTTACTCATTCTTTGGGTATTTACTTCTCTTGTATTAAGGGATTCTAGATTTCTATGTTGTTTGATGATACTGCATACATTCTTTTAAATCTAAGTTCCTAAAAGTAGAGATAATTTTGGGTACAAGCCAAAAGGGTTCTTCTGCCATACATGTGTAAATAGCCTGAAGAGACACAGTGTACTAGTCTTCGGACTACCACTAGCTGGGATCCGGCCCCTAAAGCTAACCTAAAGTGATCAATACTTTATAGAACTTAAGATTTATTAAGGTCTACTTGCAACTATTATCGAGTTCTGGATCCAAGGCACTCAACCCGATCCCCTAGGTTCCAGAATACATCATCATATCTAGGCCTTATATTTTGATTTATAAATGATTTATATTTTATTGTTGCCCAATGATTTTATAGCACATATAAGGATACATGCAATTGATACATCTTATGCTTGTAGCTACAAATGATTTGAATTTTTTCTTTGTTTGAGGTCTTTCGATTCCAGTGGATACATTTATATCGTCATAATATTTAATATTCTCAAATCGATCTCTAATCTAGGGTTGATCTCAATTATAAGCAAAGAGATATAGATTTCGTCTTTAGATTTGGACTTTCATTTTGATGAACAATATTATATTTTTCATAAAAGGTAACATATGTTGACCTATCTTGTCTATTATGAGATACTATTGCATAGATCAATTTATGTCGTCTTTTGAATTATATGATTATTGATCGTATTTTGATTTATATATGCTAAATTGAATTATCTTTTGATTGTTTCATCTTAAGTGTTCATTTAATGGATATTCTCTCTTTTGTCTAAAGATGATTGTTTTTCGTATTCATGATACTCGTTTTATCAAGCTTTTATTATTCTCTTCTTATTCAAGTTAGTAACTGCCTATAGCAGTAATTATTTGCGGGAGAGAAATCAGGCATATTGAATTTCTCTCTCTCAAAGCGTTTCTTTTCTTTAACCCTAGGGTTATCAGATGGACACCGTGCTAAGATTTTAAAAGGGAAGAAATGAACTTTGATAAGAAGACCAAATATTTTGGTGAATTAG
The DNA here is from genome assembly GCA_029216955.1 of Iris pallida. Classification (NCBI taxonomy): domain Eukaryota; kingdom Viridiplantae; phylum Streptophyta; class Magnoliopsida; order Asparagales; family Iridaceae; genus Iris; species Iris pallida. The sequence continues at coordinate 11,683,826 of JANAVB010021800.1, read as the reverse complement.
TTTCCTATATCTGGAAATATTTTTCTGGATATAAAATTTTCAATTAATTTTGAATATACCCATGTAAGGGGGAACAGTTAATTGTTTCAAATCAATTATTCTCCTCACATGCCATATATCTAGAATACTACTCTTTTAAGCATTTATCTTGTCTTGTTTTGGCTATTTATAATTCATGGATTCTTTTCTTAAAGTTGTTCTTGTGATACAAAAATTTGAATCGTTAACTGTTAGTCTGAGGACTAAATGAACACGTTCGAACATTTATTAAGACGACTTTTCATAAAATTATGTATTTAAAAGTCTTTTGATTTCTTTCTGATATTTTGAACCTGTCTGTTACTCAGACAGTTTTCAAAAATCCTTTACTGTCTTGAAATTTTTTTTTATTTGATATATATATATATATTTTTTTTTTGAATATATATATATATATATATATATATATATATATATATATATATATATATATATATATATATATATATATATGTCCCGACCCGCTCCCGAATAATCGGACACGAGTCGGACACGCCCAGCCTTTGTTGTTAGACACAACAAAGTAAGCTGTACCAATCTAGGAAAACTAACCAGATAATATGAACATGAATGAATCACAGCATCTATATAAATGTGTCCCAACCAGAGTAAAGTACAATATCTGAATTATTACATTCAACTAAATGAAAGAGTCTGCTAGTCTCAATACATGGAAAGATAATAGGAAAATACTAAGAAGCACTAGGCTTCTGCAGCCTCTAGGTCACAAGCAGCTCCAGCTGGCTCAGTAGGGAAAGCAATATCCTGTCCGTAGTAGGTGTCACACAAGGCCTCCATCTCACCTGCAACATATCCTATTCAGGAGCGGAGCAAGTACAATTCTAGGTAATGAACAAGACATCATGATATGAAAGTACAAGGAAACATGGAAAGTACATGATGAACAGGTAAATAAGTACATGAAGAATAGTGTAAAGTACATGAAAGAACATGAATGTAAGAACATGATATGTAATCACCTGAAAGAACATGATATCATGGAATCACAGGAAATAAGTACAGGGTAATCTCCTGAACATGTGTGTACTACATTCGAAATATAACTAAATATGTGACCGGCTAGGGTAAGCACATGAAAGCACATGAATGGTGACTTAGGACCTGCGTGCACGATGCGGGGTCTAAGCTAAACACACCTGAGTTGTTACTTAGGATTGGTCACATAGATAGTATATTTCCCCTTCCCAGATACAAGTAATAAGCACAAGAGTACAAGAGCACCAAAAAGTACATGACGTGTTGCAATTGTGTCAATCAAGGAAGCACAGGATATATAATGTAAAGTACAAAACCGTAGAGTGTACTTGCCTTGCTCCAGGAAAGTACAAGTAGGCAAAAGAGCTGGATGATCTCCTGTAATTAATGATGTATACAAGTTGGTTAATAAACTAGTTCTAACTTGGTATCATGCAATTTATATATTCCTAACTACAAGCTATGATATTGTTTTAAGCCCAATATCAACTAATCAATATTACATCCTATAATTCACTTAAATAGTAGTTGAACTAATCACCTAGAGGACTAATCATGATTTAAGCTAGAGCCTACATCTATATCAGTTTTAATTTAGGAAAACCAACTTCTAACATACCTTGCTATAGAGTTAAATCTATAATCTAAGTAGAAATCTAGTTTGCAAATCTATACACATATATTGGTATAACCCATAAGTTAACTCTACTATATATTTCACCCAAGACAGATTACAAAGTGTAGTTGATAAAATCTACTGAATTCATCCTGGGTTACCTGGATTACCTTCCTGTGTTTACACAGGAAAAATACATTCCTGGGATTACTCAGGAATTTACTCTAGGCTAATACAGGATTACACCACTGTTTACACAGGAAAATACACCAAGTTTCTCAGGTTCTGAGTTCTCAAGTATCTCAGGTTTTTCCCTGAACAGAAATGGACTTATGTCCCAGGTTCCTTCCTGAATTAACATCTCAGTTTTTATTGAGATGGCTTCTCAAGCATTCTCTGTGAATTCTCTGAGATTACACTGAGACCTTTCTCAGTCTACACTGGCCATCCAAACTTAGGTCTCTTATAGAGAGTCTTGCACCCATTCCCAGGTTTTATCTTGAACACAGGAATGCCTGGCTTACTAATACTTATCATACATAATAAAAGAGAAATATCAGTAATAACAAACTCTAGGTTTCTCAGCCCAAAGTCAACTAGGTGTTCACAAGGAACCTGGTAATAAATTCTCAGTGAGTTATCAAGAACTTGATACAAGAATCAGTTAAATCCTCAAAATAGCACCTGGTAAGATGTCCTATGAACTCAGTATAAAAATGAACCCCAATTCATTGCTTGGACTAACTGGCTTGAGTCTCAAATTTAAAACACAGGTCAGAGCCTAATATGGCCTCATTACAACAATACTGTGCAGTCCAATAGATAATTCCCAGTTTGCACTGAGAGTAACCCCTCAGGTACAATAATGTATGCTTCAAAAAGGGTCAAGCTGATGTGGTTCTCAGGACACATTTAGCTACTGCTGATCCACACTCAATTTAACTGAGTTAGCAACATTGGCAATCATGAAAAATAAAATAGGAAATCCTGGAAATCCATTCTCAGGTTTACTGAGACCCATAAATCTCATATGACAATGATGATTAACCTTAGTTTACCCTGAAAATGTTCTCAGGTTACACTGGAAGTGTTCCCAGTCTAACTGAGATTACTCTCAGGCTAACTGAGATTAACTCTCTGTTTCCCAATGGACTAGGGCAAGAGATAAACAACCATATTGAATATGAGGTTCCAGGTTCATTTGAATGCCATCTCATGTTTACTGAGATCAAATCTCATGCTCACTGAGATCAAATCTCATGCTCACTGAAATCACTCTGGACCCAGGGCAATGATATGAAGCCCAGTTCATAGACTAAATCACAATACTACAATAAAACCATTCCTGTATACCCCCCAACCCTTCAGTCACACATTCGACTAAAATCCTCACTACACAGAAATTATTTGCTACCAAATAATTCAAACTCAACGGCTACTGCATTAGGTTGGCCTTCCCTTCCCAAATATGAACAACCACTCTACCTTCTCATAACTAAAAAGTTCGATTACTGTACTGAACAGGAAGCAAGGCAAGATAATTCATACCTGTAGGTAGATATAACTCTCTAATTGTACTGCAACGATGAGTCGAAATGAGTTCCAACGATCGATTTGGAAGTAGAATACTCTGATCAGACATTTAATCAAACAGTTGCGACGTAATCAGAGTTTAGATGAAATGTCATAAGTAATTGAATTCTTTAAACCAAATAAATTGGAAAAACAAGTTCAAACATAATTTCCATACTCACAATTCGATCAAGGATACAAATCCTTCAAATCCTCAGCTCATCGATCAAATCATGATCATCCACTCATTCCTACTATCAAAATAAGGAATGCCTCTACATCCGACCATGCCAAAACTAAATTCTAATACTGACTTCAAAACTAACAGAGAGAAGGAAATCAGAACTTACTCGAATTGGTTGATTGTTGATACGAGCAGATCGTCTTCCCCCCGCACGAAGACTCGATCGATCACAGTCGATTTCAAGGACTGATCACACAAATGGGTGATCAACAACTGGAAATGCGAACGATCGAAAATAAAGGAGGATCGGCCTACACTCACTGTCGATCGTCGGAGATCATGCTGATCTGCTGCAGGAACGTCATCGTCGTCGTCGTCGTCGTCGTCGTCGTCGTCGTTCTTCTTCTTCAGTGAACAGCTACTCCTACTGCCATTGCCATCATCATAAGCTCTGGAAAGAAGAAGGAGAAGAAATTGCTCTCTCCAAAGTTGGTTAGATCTGAGCAGTAAGAAAAGGAATGGATAGAGTTTTATAGGCAGTTGGGGTTTGTTACAACAGCTGTCAGAGGAATCCGTGGGAAAATTAGAAACTTTTCGAAAATTTTAAAATCAATCGAGCAATGCTTTCCTTCCATCTCTGGAGAGTTGGAATAAAATTTTGGTTGTAGAGAACACTCCTGAGAGTAAGGAGTTTAAACATTGGGCTGAATGTATTGGGCTGGATCATGGGCTTTAGTAAAAACCCAAAAATAATTAAACAGAGAGGAGAGGCCCAAATAATTTGGACTAGAGAAAATCAATAACAGCAAAATATTGGTTTAGAAAAATATTCAGGAAAATTATTTGAAAATTAAAATTTCCTGAAAAGTGGAGTTACAAATATCCCCCCCCCCAGAAAAATTTCGTCCTCGAAATTCAATGACCAAATCAATCTCTGCAATTCTCAAAAGATCCATACACCAGTTTTATTATTGAAAATTAAAATTCAAAATACAATCACAAGAACAATCTAGGGTAGCGTTCTCGTATCTCATCTTCATGCTCCCATGTGGACTCTCCCGGAGAGTGATGTCTCCACATGACGCGAACAAAATGGTCTGGTTCCGCAGACGCTTCTCCCTCCGATCCAAGATCTCTACTGGCTGCTCCTCGTAAGTCAATCTCGGGCCCACCTCCAGCTCGGAATAGTCCACCACATGGCTCGGGTCTGGAATGTATCGTCGAAGCTGGGATATGTGGAAAACATCGTGCACTCCCTCGGGTCTGGAATGTATCGTCGAAGCTGGGATATGTGGAAAACATCGTGCACTCCCTCCAATCTAGCTGGAAGCGCTAGTCGATATGCCACCTCGCCAATCCGTGCCGTCACGTCGAAGGGTCCGATGAATCTCGGACTGAGCTTCCCGCCTCTGTCTAACCGAATGACACCCCTGGTCGGTGAGATCTTCAGTAACACTCTGTCTCCAACCTCGAACTCAAGTGGCCGTCTGCTGCTGTCCGCCCAGTGCTTCTGTCGATCCATGATGCTCTGAGCCTTGAGTCCAAGTACACATAAGAAGTTTGGGATATCACGCTTTGACAAAGATCGAGGATTAAATAGTCACGAAGTGGAAGAAATTTCAATTACAACTTAGAGGAGCAACATCATGAAGACACAAATATTAAGTACGATAAAAAATAGACTAGGTCAAAATAGGGAATCATGGTCAGATGGACATGACTTAAGATCGAAGTTTAGACAAATCACAAACGAAGTACGAAATCACAATCTGGTAATATACAATTTTGAGGAATTCAATGATCTAACGATAAAATGTTAGAAGGAAAATTTTAGCAAGTGTTGATTTAGGAATGTACGAAATACTCAGGGGTACAGTATCAAATCAGGATAACGTGCAAGGATTTGTGATTCCCGAAAACCAATAATCATAGGGAAAGGAACATAGTTTCTATGGTATCCGGAAACATATAGATATTTGAAATTACTTAACTCAGAATCCCTACCTCGCCAGGGTGTACCTGGCTGCAGTGAACTTCGGCTCCGTGACTCAAATAACGATATGTTACCGAATATTCTATGCACTATATCCATTTCCCAACAGTCATCAACAAAGCAACCCAAGAGATCACGACATGAAAAATTTAGGACAAGTCTCCATAATACCCGAAACCTATGAATATCTGAAGTCACTTCAACTTAGAGTTCCTGCCCCGCCAGTGCGCTACTGGCTGCAGTGAACCCTCAGTCTCCATAATCCAGCTAATGGCTGCAGCGCGCAACTGTCATGCCATAGTAGGTCATCGAATAGCCTCTCGACTTTATCCCTAGGAATTTCAAAAGAGTTTTAAGGAATTCAAAATGAATTTCAATAGTCCAAGTCACGGAAATGGTGAAATTATCTGACTGTTAGAATACAAGGATTTATTAGGTACTACGAGACGACAAGGAATCCAATCAGTGAGTACAAAAGGGCAACCAGGGAGATTTAAAATTTCAGACAGGGAGCAAAGTTTCAAATTATAACGAAATTCCAACTGATATCTGGAAGGGTAACAAGATTCCATATATGGGACATTATCCCGAAGGGATAACAGAGTCTCGAAGGATGAACTGAGGCAAGGTATTAGATAGGAGACAAGTTTCAAAATAAGAGTAAAATCTCGTACTGGAAACAAGTTTCAATAAAATCTTGAATAACAATGAAATCTCGAGAAAAACTTGAAGTGAAAATGAATTCCCCAATAAGGTACACAGTGAAAGAAAAATAGAAAAACAAGTATCAACAAAGTCATGAATAAGGAACAAATTCTCGAATAGAAAATCTCAATGAGGAGACAAGATTTGGAATAGGGAACACGGTCTCAACGAGTCGCGAGTAGGAACTGAAATTCAAAGTCCGGTAAATCTTGGATGGAAGGCAAAATCATAAACAAAACAAAGTCTCGAAATAGGAAATAGGATCTTAAATTTTCGAATGGAATCAAGTTATGAATAGGAAAAAAAATCAATGGGTGAGTAAAATAATATCCAGGAAACAAATGATACCTCAAATAGGGAACAAGATTGAAGCAAAGTTGTGAACGGAACAATTTCCAAGTAGAAAACAAGCCACGTAGGAATCGAATCTCTCATAGGGAACAGGTCAAAACCGAAGTTTCCAAACGATGTTTTGAATGATGAATAGAAACAAGTGTTGAATAAAAATCAAATTCCAACTATCCCCAAATAGAAAACTGAACTTCGAAAAGAAAACAAAATTTACAAATTGTAACTAGTCCTGAATAGGAAACAAAATTCCTGAGTAGAATCTCGAAAAGAGCAAGGTTATGAAGAATGGATTGGAGGAGTACCAATCAACGAATAGGAAACAATATCTCAAGTTAAGTTTCGAATACCAACCAAGATTCCAAAATAGAAAACAAGAAGTTCCAAGAAATGGTCTAGATGCTAAAAGAAATTTAAGAAAAACTAGGTTGCTAATCAAGATACATGGTTTTCCTAACCGTGCAAAATCTTCAGTCTTTAGTCTGTCTTCAGTATTCCTCCGGAACAGAAATCTCTCTAACCTTCTTCAATTGTCCTGGCGTAGGTTGATCCCTGCGGTAGTACTCCACATTGTTGCTGAATCTAGAGAGGCTGGTCCCCTTGCTGTAGTCCTGGTGTTCTTCGTGTTCGCCCTTAGGCAGTGTGATCAATGGTCTCTGGCAATCCCTGACTGGGTGAGCAGACGATCCGTAGAACAAGCATGGACTCCATCTTTGCGGCACTCTTCATAGTGGCATCCTGAGAGGTGGTAGAAATTGTAAATGATCGTCGGCTGGATCTGAATCTGGATCTCCCGTTAGGGCTGAAGTGTAGGGCTCTGGCAGGAATATATGACTGCTGGCGTGCTGGCTGCTGAGATCTACTCCTGATGATGCGACTGGTGGTGTGACCGAAGGAACGCCAACTGAGTGTTACGACGCTTTGCGGATCAAGGCTAGTTATTGTCTTCGTCATAAGTCTTCATGTCTCTCATGTGCTTCAGCTTTCCGTCTCATTCCATTGTCTATGTTATATTCTGGATCTTTTGGCTAGTTGCTTCAGTCTTCAGAGAGTCGGATCCTCCAAAACTTGGATAATCTTTAGTGGCAGCTCCAGGTTCTCGATCTGCTCTTTGGTGCAAGATATGCGCTCGATGTCGGAAAAATCCAAGTGCCTGAGAGTCTGGAAATCAGAAGTCCTTCCTGGCTCGGAGAGTGTATCCATAAGTCTAACTTGGAAAGGATGGCCTGCTTCCTCTGGTTGTCAAGGGACTCTTCAAACGTCTCCGTCAACTATGTACTACCCATGGGGATAGTAGAGTGGTAGAAGGTAGTGGAAGCTCGAAAACGTCAAGTGCAGGTGAATTGACAGTTCTGGTGTCGCATGCTTTTGAACTATCTGCAAAATAGAAAATTGTTAAAATAACCTAGACCTACATACAACAAGTGTTTATAGAACATTAAAATACCTGATACACCTGATATACCTGATCTACCCTTATTTCCCGATTTTCCTATGCTGTGATCAAGTTTCCCTAGTGTAATCAAGTCCCCCAATAGTACGCTAAGACCTAGGTACCATTAGGATGGACCTGCATGGGCCACCACTAAAAACATGTCATGACCCGCTTCCGAATAATCGGACACGAGTCGGACACGCCCAGCCTTTGTTGTTAGACACAACAAAATAAGCTGTACCAATCTAGGGAAACTAACCAGATAATATGAACATGAATGAATCACAGCATCTATATAAATGTGTCCCAACCAGAGTAAAGTACAATATCTGAATTATTACATTCAACTAAATGAAAGAGTCTGCTAGTCTCAATACATGGAAAGATAATAGGAAAATACTAAGAAGCACTAGGCTTCTGCAGCCTCTAGGTCACAAGCAGCTCCAGCTGGCTCAGTAGGGAAAGCAATATCCTGTCCGTAGTAGGTGTCACACAAGGCCTCCATCTCACCTGTAACATATCCTATTCAGGAGCGGAGCAAGTACAATTCTAGGTAATGAACAAGACATCATGATATGAAAGTACAAGGAAACATGGAAAGTACAGGATGAACAGGTGAATAAGTACATAAAGAACAGTGTAAAGTACATAAAAGAACATGAATGTAAGAACATGATATGTAAGCACCTGAAAGAATATGATATCATGGAATCACAGGAAATAAGTACAAGGTAATCTCCTGAACATGTGTGTACTACATTTGAAATATAACTAAATATGTGACCGGCTAGGGTAAGCACATGAAAGCACCTGAAAGCACATGAATGGTGACTTAGGACTCGCGTGCACGATGCGGGGTCTAAGCTAAACACACCTGAGTTGTTACTTGGGATTGGTCACATAGATAGTATATTTCCCCTTCCCAGATACAAGTAATAAGCACAAGAGAACAAGAGCACCAGAAAGTACATGACGTGTTGCAATTGTGTCAATCAAGGAAGCACAGGATATGTAATGCAAAGTACAAAACCGTAGAGTGTACTTGCCTTGCTCCAGGAAAGTACAAGTAGGCAAAAGAGCTGGATGATCTCCTGTAATTAATGATGTATACAAGTTGGTTAATAAACTAGTTCTAACTTGGTATCATGCAATTTATATATTCCTAACTACAAGCTATGATATTGTTTTAAGCCCAATATCAACTAATCAATATTACATCCTATAATTCACTTAAATAGTAGTTGAACTAATCACCTAGAGGACTAATCATGATTTAAGCTAGAGCCTACATCTATATCAGTTTTAATTTAGGAAAACCAACTTCTAACATACCTTGCTATAGAGTTAAATCTATAATCTAAGTAGAAATCTAGTTTGCAAATCTATACACATATATTGGTATAACCCATAAGTTAACTCTACTACATATTTCACCCAAGACAGATTACAAAGTGTAGTTGATAAAATCTACTGAATTCATCCTGGGTTACCTGGATTACCTTCCTGTGTTTACACAGGGAAAATACATTCCTGGGATTACTCAGGAATTTACTCTAGTCTAACACAGGATTACACCACTGTTTACACAGGAAAATACACCAAGTTTCTCAGGTTCTGAGTTCTCAAGTATCTCAGGTTTTTCCCTGAACAGAAATGGACTTATGTCCCAGGTTCCTTCCTGAATTAACTTCTTAGTTTTTATTGAGATGGCTTCTCAAGCATTCTCTGTGAATTCTCTGAGATTACACTGAGACCTTTCTCAGTCTACACTGGCCATCCAAACTTAGGTCTCTAATAGAGAGTCTTGCACCCATTCCCAGGTTTTATCTTGAACACAGGAATGCCTGGCTTACTAATACTTATCATACATAATAAAAGAGAAATATCAGTAATAACAAACTCTAGGTTTCTCAGCCCAAAGTCAACTAGGTGTTCACAAGGAACCTGGTAATAAATTCTCAGTGAGTTATCAAGAACTTGATACAAGAATCAGTTAAATCCTCAAAACAGCACCTGGTAAGATGTCATATGAACTCAGCATAAAAATGAACCCCAATTCATTGCTTGGACTAACTGGCTTGAGTCTCAAATTTAAAACACAGGTCAGAGCCTAATATGGCCTCATTACAACAATACTGTGCAGTCCAATAGATAATTCCCAGTTTGCACTGAGAGTAACCCCTCAGGTACAATAATTTATGCTTCAAAAAGGGTCAAGCTGATGTGGTTCTCAGGACACATTTAGCTACTGCTGATCCACACTCAATTTAACTGAGTTAGCAACATTGGCAATCATGAAAAATGAAATAGGAAATCCTGGAAATCCATTCTCAGGTTTACTGAGACCCATAAATCTCATATGACAATGATGATTAACCTTAGTTTACCCTGAAAATGTTCTCAGGTTACACTGGAAGTGTTCCCAGTCTAACTGAGATTACTCTCAGGCTAACTGAGATTAACTCTCTATTTCCCAATGGACTAGGGCAAGAGATAAACAACCATATTGAATATGAGGTTCCAGGTTCATTTGAATGCCATCTCATGTTTACTGAGATCAAATCTCATGCTCACTAAGTTCAAATCTCATGCTCACTGAAATCACTCTGGACCCAGGGCAATGATATGAAGCCCAATTCTTGGACTAAATCACAATACTGCAATAAAACCATTCCTGTATACCCCCCAACCCTTCAGTCACACATTTGACTAAAATCCTCACTACACAGAAATTATTTGCTACCAAATAATTCAAACTCAACGGCTACTGCATTTGGTTGGCCTTCCCTTCCCAAACATGAACAACCACTCTACCTTCTCATAACTAAAAAGTTCGATTACTGTACTGAACAGGAAGCAAGGCAAGATAATCCATACCTGTAGGTAGATATAACTCTCTAATTGTACTGCAACGATGAGTCGAAATGAGTTCCAACGATCGATTTGGAAGTAGAATACTCTGATCAGACATTTAATCAAACAGTTGCGACGTAATCAGAGTTTAGATGAAATGTCATAAGTAATTGAATTCATTAAACCAAATAAATTGGAAAAACAAGTTCAAACATAATTTCCATACTCACAATTCGATCAAGGATACAAATCCTTCAAATCCTCAGCTCATCGATCAAATCATGATCATCCACTCGTTTCTACTATCAAAACAAGGAATGCCTCTGCATTCGACCATGCCAAAACTAAATTCTAACACTGACTTCAAAACTAACAGAGAGAAGGAAATCGGAACTTACTCGAATTGGTTGATTGTTGATACGAGCAGATCGTCTTCCCCCCGCACGAAGACTCGATCGATCACAGTCGATTTCAAGGACTAATCACACAAATGGGTGATCAACAACTGGAAATGCGAACGATCGAAAATAAAGGAGGATCGGCCTACACTCACTGTCGATCGCCGGAGATCACGCTGATCTGCTGCAGGAACGTCATCGTCGTCGTCGTCGTCGTCGTCGTTCTTCTTCTTCAGTGAACAGCTACTCCTACTGCTATTGCCATCATCATAAGCTCTGGAAAGAAGAAGGAGAAGAAATTGCTCTCTCCAAAGTTGGTTAGATCTGAGCAGTAAGAAAAGGAATGGATAGATTTTTATAGGCAGTTGGGGTTTGTTACAACAGCTGTCAGAAGAATCTGCGAGAAAATTGAAAACTTTTTGAAAATTTTAAAATCAATCGAACAATGCTTCCCTTCCATCTCTGGAGAGTTGGAATAAAATTTTGGTTGTAGAGAACACTCCTGAGAGTAAGGAGTTTAAACATTGGGCTGAATGTATTGGGATGGATCATGGGCTTTAGTAAAAACCCAAAAATAATTAAACAGAAAGGAGAGGCCCAAATAATTTGGACTAGAGAAAATCAATAACAGCAATATTGGTTTAGAAAAATATTCAGGAAAATTATTTGAAAATTAAAATTTCCTGAAAAGTGGAGTTACAATATATATATATATATATATATATATATATATATATATATATATATATATATATATATATATATATATATATATATATATATATATATATATAAACCCCCAAATTTTCAACATTTTGTTTATTTATTTTATTTTGAGTTTTCATATTTTAAAACAATTTTTTTTAAATATCGCCTTAGTCATGGCTAAGTTTTGTTGTGTAGGTTAATTAGAAAGTATGGCACTGTTGGTGCAGTCGTATGCCATAACTAGCCTTTGGGTTGTAAGCCCTCTAAATACCTAGGAAGGACTTACTTAAATATTTTAATTATTGTAGTATTAATTTTCTTAGTTAATCACATTTGTTTTGTACTGGTAATTATTAGTTATTATTGTAAATGTTTTGTTTAAAATTTATTATGAGATAAGTAGAGGATATTTATACTAAATAAATATAAACTTATTTGAGAAAATGAATTGTAAATATTTGGGTTGTTCATTCTATTTTTAGAATATTTTAGTTTTATTAAAATTCTCATTTTTGGTATGATTAAAATATATGCTAAATAAATAGAGTTTATTATACGATTTTTATTGATAAAGAAATATTAAAAATGTTATGATTTCTACTATAAATAAATATGTCTTTTATACTTTTATAATTTTTAGGAATATAGTATTCACTGGATTTGGGGTATATATATATATATATATATATATATATATATATATATATATATATATATATATATATATATATATTTTTATATATATATATTTTTATATATATATATATATATATATATATATATATATATATATATATATATATATATATATATATATATATATATATATATATATATATATATATAAAGCCATAAAAAGTAAAAAATAAAAAAATAGAAGAAATAAGCAGCCCAGCCGAGCCCAAGTCTCAGCATCACCCTGACCACCTAAGTAAACCAATAGGACCCGACATCATCTCTTCCCCCCTGTTCCATATTTAGATGGGAGAACAACTAAGAAACCCTAACTCCAAGATAGCCGACACCCCAGGCGACCCCCAACCTTGTCCTGCTACCGTGCGACACCTACGTGCTGTTGCATCAGTCATCGGACCGCCAGAGCGCCGCCCGACAGCGAGCGCACACCATACAGCAACCGTAGCATGGCAGTCCACGTACCCTTCTTCTAGCCCGAGAATCTCGAACAATACTCGACCGTTTTTGAATTAGTAAAATTCTATGCGTAGCCTACCTAACCAACTTTAAACCCTAGTAATTAGTTTGGTCTAGGTTTGACTGGTTTCGTCGAGAAACTGAGACAAAATAAAAAAAAGTCACAGAAATATGTGACAATCCCGATGGCTAAGACCCTAATTTGGAAGGCGATTTCTCGCCAATCCATCGACAACTTTAAATTTTTTTGAAGTGATTTATAAACAACATATACGAGATGGAAACCCCCTCTTTTTGTTTATTTTTCATCGATTAAATTCTTGTTAAATCAGTTTCAAAGATCGACAAAAACAGTGCTTAAAACCATAAAAATTTTAGAAATTTTCACCGATACGACATGTGTTCCGTCATACCGGGCAACGTGGTCGCAACCCATGAGCATTAAAAGATGCGTATAGACGTTGTCAACATGCGGGATTCGACGAAACTCGATTTTGCTATGTGTGCGCGACAAAATTGAGGCGTATCCGTCGAGATACCTCGTATCGACCCTTTTGCAAACTAGTCCATAACTTCGTAAACATTCATTTTCTCGAGACAAAACTTGTGCCATCTGGACCATGTCGTCTTTCTGGTCCTGTATGCCAAGTTTGGTCCAATTTTGAAAAGGTCGACCGGAATGCTATTTAGGCGGGCCCGCGATCCGATCTAACGGGCGAATTTGTGCACGGCCTACCAGAATCCAACTTTGGACATACGGCTGGGTTCATATCATCAAACCGGACCCGTAGATAGATAGTTTGACAACTTTAGAGATCGTAGATACTGGCACACTTTTTGGTGCAAAGCGGGTCCAACAGCGGATATCGTTTTAATCCGAAATTATAATTTTGCTCATGTGTCCCGAATTGGACTTTTGGACAGGCATTTTTAGACATTTCTTTTATACCAAACATATTGGTGATTTCTGTTTCAGCATCTAGAGACTGTTGTGCGAGTTTGATTTTGTGTGGCACATTGTGTGATTGGTATTATCGGTTTCACCAGCAAAGGACCCCACGCGAGTACATTTGTTGTTTGTTTTCGATATTGTTAATTATTATAGTTCATTATTATTCATTTAATATTTGATTCTCGACACCCTTGTCACGCGGATACCACATTTTGTCTTTCTTTTATATCTTGTTATGTTTCTTACCAGTCATGTCTGGATGGAGAAGTACCAAGTAGTTGTGTGATCTGACCATAGACCATGTTTTATTTTATGCAATATAGATCTCGTAGATCATGTTTTATTTCATACATGTAGACCTCGTAGACCGTATTTTATTTCATAAAATGTAGACCTCGTAGACCGTGTTTTATTTCATGTATTATAGACCTCGTAGGCAGTGCTTTATTTTTATTGGTATTTAGACATTGTAGACCATATGGTGTAGTGCCTCAGCCGATCACACATCAAAAAGAGTACTTCAATACACTTAGATAGCTATGTTCCTCGTTTCACCCTTTATATATTTTTATATATTTTTCCTATCTCTAGTTTATTGCATTACCGTGTTATAGTAAATTCTCTCATCATGTATTTTATGTCAAACTCTGTCTTATAGTCGTTATCATATATAGAACTACACTCAATGAATTGTACGCGTTCCATTCCTGACTGGAAACCAATATTTTTATATAATTGCCTGATACATTGTGCTCGGACCATTGGTGGAGATATGGGTATATATTGAGGTCAACCATAGAAGACTAGTTAGATGTGTTGGCAGTTTTCAATATTTGTACGAGTTTATATTTTTCTTTAAATGTAAAACTTGTGAATATTGTAAGTTTAATTTAGTTATTGTGAATGAGCAGAAAGTTATTATTTATGTAATTTTGAGTATCATGGCCTTGACAACGTTCTACTACCGACACTGCGACATAGGCTGGTTTGGACATACATATATATATATATATATATATATATATATATATATATATATATATATATATATATACTATATATACATATATATAAATTAGAGATATATTTTGATTGTTCATCTTTAAGCGATTATTTACTGGATATTTTTTACTTGCCTAAAGATGTCATTTTGTTTTAAGTTTGGAACTCTATATGCATCGATCAAAGGGAAGAAAGATACATATCTCAGCCATCCCTTAGATCATGTGATTATTTTATCTATTTTATGCATATAAAAGCTTTTGAACTAGATACGCATATTTAAGGGGAAACAAACTAATTGTTTCGATTAATTCATTCCCTTAATATGTAGTATACCTAGTTATTTATGACAAATGATTGATTTTTACTGTATTAGTATATATCTTTTATTTTATTGGTCTTTTTCAAAACTATATTTATACTCTTTATCAGATTGTGTTTTGAATGGTTTCTTTCAAATCTCTACCATAATCCTTGATCATGATTATTTGTCTTCCTCCTACCATGGTATATTTACTTATGCGTAAGTTCATTTTATCTCTTATTACAGGGGATCTTATTTTTTTGATCATGTCAACGAGGGAGAAATAAGTTTAAGTTAGCACACAATATTCTAGTAATATGTGTTTATTAGTGATATATGCATTTATCGTATTTATCTTAAACTTAACCGATTTGCCATAATCAAAAAGGAGAAGATTGTTAGCCAAATGATTGCATCATGTTTTTGAATATGGCTAATTGATTAAGTTTAACATAATGATGTCACTAATAAACATGTAAACACTATCATCGTGCTACTTAAACATAGCATTGTCCTGCTGTTCATTAAATTCATCATACTATTATACTGCTTTGATCGTCTAACATGTACTTGCAGACAAGCAATAAGCATGATTAGACCAGGAAATATGCAATGAAGGGTTGATGATGGACCAAAGACGGCGTTCTACAAGAAGATTTTTCTGAACCGCCTAACAACCAATCATGGGCCTCGCACTCGGGGGTTCCGCTGTTTATCTTTGGACGACTGCCGTCAAGGAAAAATACGTCTTTAAGTCTGCTCAAATATCAGAAGAAAGACGCCATCAAAGGGCTATTAGTTTTTACATATTTCTTCTGTATTTTTATCTTTATTTGAGTCTAGGAGAATATGTAAGTTTGACTGGATCAGTACTGACTTAGCTATTTCTCAGTCTACAAAACATAGCCTACCTATCTAAATCCCAAAAGTCCACAATTTCAAAAAACCCAAAGCCTATGTAAATTTGGCCCATTCATTTCAGTTCTGACCCAACAGAACTCTGGGTGAACTTTGACCGAGTTCAGTCCGAGTTCGGCCCGAGTTCGGTCTGGATATTTTGAAAGTCAGTTTCCACCAATCTTCTTCAAACGTTCATCCGAACTCTGCCAGAACTCAGGCAGAGTTCGTCCAGCAAAAATACTATAAATAGAGGAAAATTCTCACCATTTAAAATCACTCATTCACTCTCTTCTCTATCTATTCTAAAGTATTTTCTATGATCAAAGCTTTCAATATTAAGCCTATGCCACTCTTAGCCAAAGTCAGTACAGTTCTGTTCAATCTAGAATTTTGGTACTGAATAGTTGTATCAGAGGCAGCATTCAAAAAATGTTCCAATTTTTGAAATCGTCTTGTGGAGTCGGTCGTGTGCTCGTTAGTAAGCACGGTGTTGTAAGAGACTACAAGCTCTCAATTAGCTTGTTCCATAGTAGATTAACATCGAGCAAGAGTACTCGAGACTTGATTAATCCTATTAGAGGAAGACCAGTATATATCGCCGTGTCACTGAGTTTGAATTCTTGACTCTTACTTTGTCGTATTTTATTTAGTGTCATTTACCTGCCATAGTATACAGTTGCTTATTTTTAATTGGTGATAATTTTTGCTACACACGCACACACTCTATTCACCCCCCTCTAGAGGTGTTCAATGGTCCTACACTGTTTACAACATAAGAAAGAGATATTGGAGGCTTTCCACAAGTGTGCAATATTCAGTTGGGTTGGCTAGAGGAGTGCCAGTTTGTGTGGTTAAAGGAGGATGCATGGCCATAGGAGTGGGTACGAGTTTGGCAATAGACATATGGGCACGGGTTAAAATGTCTTAGATATCACTACAAAAAATATCCCTATTTTGCAACGGTTTTAGTGCAATGCTATTTTTAATGTTGCTGAAACTACAATTTGCAACAGTTACGTAACTGTTGAAATAACTGTTTCTAAATTAAATATATTTGCAATGGTTAGAGATTAACCATTGCCTAATATATTTTTTACAACGGTTCATAAACGCTTGCTAAACATTTTTCTTTTTTACAACGGCCAAGCAACAATTTTATGAAAGTGTTATCAAAGCGAGTTGAATGGGCAATGGTTATGCAAAGGTTTTAAGTATTTGTTACAAATTTATTAATATTTTGCAATGATTGCATAAAGTCTTATAAAAAGGCTCATTGTTAGCAACAGTTGTGCAATAATTTTTGTAACATGTTGTGAGTGGGCTTATTATTTGTAATGATTGTGCAATAATTTATGCTACCAGTTGTAATTTTTTATTTAATAACAACGTTTATGATAACAATTGTCAAAAGAATAAACAACTATTACAAAAATATTGATCTCGCAACTATTTGTTTATAGACGTTGCAAATTCAATGTCCAATTTGAATTTTGTTTATACACAGTAGGGATTTAAGTATTAGAATTACTCATATTAATTGGTTCCTTGTTCGCTAACAAAAATTATTAGATAATTAATATATAACATCGATCCAAAAGCTTCAAATGATGAAAATGATATAAGTACAAATATATTATATACATAAGTATTTATATACAAATGAGCTTGTAGCCTAGTGGTAGAGAGGAGTTATGTGATCCAGGAGGTTAGGAGTTCGAGCCCCATTGGAGGTAAAATAAAAAAAGTACTTGATATTGACCGTTGCCTATTATCTGCAACAATTTTTAACCGTTGTATGAAATATTTTAGGCAACAATTATCAACCATCCTACTTTACTCAATATTTACAATAGTTTGTTAATCGTTGCCAAATATATTATTGACAACACTATGTAACCGTTACGAATTTACGTGAGATCCGTTGCATAATACGTATTTGCAACTATTTATATAAAGTTTCAAAAACCTCCTATAACCGTTGTAAGAGGAATTTGTAACGCTAGAATTACAATGGTTCTAATAACTGTTGTAGAATAATTTTGCAACGGGTTATATCATTTTTGCAATAGTTTTCGACCGTTGTAAGACACCCTTGTTTCTTGTAGTGTATATTTATGTTGGCTAAGACAGATGCCATAAGGATGAGGTAACACCTCAACTCCAAAAAAATAGGATAGGTTACCAAGATCTTTGAGAGAGAAATGAGAGAAGAATTGAGAGATGAATCTGTTTAGAAGAGATGAACTAGGGCCAGTGAGAATGATATCGTCAACATAGACAAGTAGGTAGATTAGTTCATGATGTTGATGTAGAATAAATAAAGATGTGTAGAGAGAATTTTTGAACCCAAAAGTAAGAAGATAGGATTTGAGTTCATTATACCAAGATCGATGAGCTTGTTTAAGTCCATAGAGAGCTTGACGAAGTTTGCAAACATGAGTAGGATGAGATTGACTAACAAAACTAGAGGGTTGGATCAAACACGTCCTCCTAGAGAGAAATTTGGAGAAACACATTAATAATGTCAATTTGAAGGCCGAGATGTTGGTGGAACCCTTTAGCTACTAGACGAGCCTTGTGACGGTCTATAGAGCCATCCGTGTTATATTTTGTCTGAAAGACCCATTTACAACCAATGAGATTTTGTGATGTTGAGGACGAAACAAGGTCCCATGTTTTATTTTTAAGAAAGGCATCGTATTCATTTTGCATGCCGGCACGCCATATTGGACTTTTGAGAGCTTGAATGGTGGTGTTAGGTTCGGTAGAAGAAGGTTGGAAAGAGACATGTAGGTTTATTTTGACAATGGGTTTACGAATATTATTTTGTTGGCGAGTAAAAGGTGTAGTGCCCCGCTCCACGAAGGCACTAGATAAACAGAAATATCGGATTGCTGGCTCTGCAACAGAAGACGATTGATTCGCTTATAAGAAAAGAGATAACATGTATGCTAACGAAAGATTGTTGCCTGCTAATAAGAAACGAATGTTTGCTTTGTTAAATCAAATAAGATGATGCCATGCTAATATAGATCTTTGTTCTGAATATGACTCATTATCATGCTTGATAAGAAAAGAGAGAAGCTGTTGGCTATGTGATCCGAAAAGAAGAAAGGCATGAAATGAACGTGTCGTACATCTGCAAAAGGCATGAAAAGAACATGTCGTACATCTGATCACAAATCTGTTTTATCTGATAGAACTGCTAGAGCATGCATTGGTCTTGGACAAGTCATGCATGAGTAAAATTTGTCTTTCGGGTGGAATCTGGGGGCACCTGGAACCCCTCGGCCAAGGAGAGATTAAGAGCACCCTGAGGTAAAAGAGACCTCATGTTAAAAGGGTAGCCGATATCTGAGTCCTTAGCGACGAGCTGAACCAAAGAGTCACAACAGCTAATCATGGGATTCTCCATGGACCATCATATAGATAGGTGTTGATTGGTGCAGAGCTGAACCGGAGAGTCACAGCTGCAAATTGAGTCTGCATGAGTCGATAAAGAATATTTTGCTAAGAGGTAACGATGCAGAGACGAACATGGAATAAGAATGTTGGTTATATTATGTTTATGGTATTCCTTGTCTTGTGCAGGGATGGACCGTCGGCTATGGTAAGAATCACTGAAAAAGTGATACATTCCTTGCTTAAGTTTTCTGATCATGAATTGCTTAAAGAGAATAACCTTCGCAAGGAATAGCTATGTCCCGATCAAAGAAAAGATGTGATAATCATGCTTGTAATCTGACCCTTAGAATGTCTTGAATCAAATAAAAGAATGCTAATGCTGTTGTCCCTTATAAAATGATATGGTTCATGAAACACGCTGCGCACTGCACATGAAATGAATAGTTATCGTGCTTGAATTGAATAGTCCCTTGTATTCTTCAAATGAAATGAAATGAATTGTGGCTTTTCAAAGATGTTTTCAAAAGAGATGTAAACTGACTCTGTATGCATGAAATGTATATAGGTAAAAAGTAGCAAGATCACATCACAAGAAATGTTTTTCTTACTAAATGAACAGTGATCGTTTCAGACAAATGTAGCTCTTTGTTCATAATCACCAGTATGCTGATATACTGACCCACCATTAGTCTGTATGCAGCTGCAATATGCATCGAGAAGGATAGTCCGAAGCGATAGCCCGAGCCTCATCCTCAGGAGCCAAAAATCAGAAGAGATTTCAAGAGATGACATCTGTTGCAAGAGTTGGTTTTTGTATATAAAGGGATGTAATGTATGAGAATGGGATCATTGTAATCTGTAATATTTCTAAGAGAATGTAAACATTGTATCAGAGAGAAACGAAAGCTTGTAATCTGTTCAAACGATACCAATAAAGATATATTGTTTCTTGTTACCATTGTGTACAAAATGTTCGCTGCTGCTTCAATTATCTGCTATATGTTCCGCTGCGCTATTGTCAACCTTGTCTATCTTATCTTTGTTACAGGTTATGGCCTTGTGCAAGCGCAACTTATGCTTGCACGACATCACGCCTTAGCGAGGACGAACGGTCTCACAGAGTCCAAAGTGATGACGAAAAGACTCTGCGGGATCGGGGCATGACAAAAGGGCATGGTGGAGGTGGAGGTGGAGGTGGAGGTGGAGGGGGAGGGGGAGGAGTGGAGGTTGTTGAGGAAGCCAAATGCTGGGATTGGGTGATAGATTGGTCCGGAATAGTCGAGGGTGGAGATAGAGGTGGTTGTGGGTTTTGGAAATGTGTAGCCGGAGTAGGCGAGGCAGCAAAAATAATGGGAAGATGTGAGGTACACCATTTATCTGTTTTAATGGACATGTATGGTGGTGTCGTCATGGAAGAGAAAGAAAAAGGGAATTCATTTTCAATGAATTTTGACGTGTGGAAAAACATAGATTTTGTTGGAGTTAGGAACAAGACAATAGTGCGCGCTTTGTATAGCAGTATAACCAACAAAGACACAAGGAGATGAGCGGGGATCAAGTTTATTTGATGTGTATGGACGTAGCCATGGATAACAAAGACATCCAAAGCTGCGAAGTTTGAGATATTTAGGTGTGTTGCCATGGAGTTTAGAGTAAGGAGATTGAAGTTCAAGTGTAGGAGTAGGCATACGATTAATTAAATAGCAAGCAGTAGCAAAAGCAAGAGACCAATATTTTCGTGGCATAAAGTAATGAGTAAGGAAAGAAAGACCTATTTCAAAAATATGACGGTGACGACGCTCCGAATAGCCATTGTGCTAGGACGTATGAGGAGGGGAAGTGAGGTGAGTTATACCATGAGACTCAAGTGTTGGATTTAAAATAATATATTCACCACAATTATCACTAAAGATTGTAATTATGGGGCGTTTAAAATAATTTTCAACCAAAGGTTTGAAATTTTGAAAAGTGGCAGTGGTATCATTTTTATGTTTAAGAGGATAAAACCCCACATATTTGGAATAATGATCATAATATAATATTTATAGCCATCATAAGAAAGACTGGGAGAAGTCCAAACATCACTATAAAGAACATCAAGAGGGCCATAAGATTGAATGGTATTTTGATAGAATGACAATTTATGGCTCTTATTACAATGACATGAATTGTAGTAAAAAGAAACAGTCTTTGGAATATTGAATTAAAAGCATTGCTAATATGACGTAGAATAGAATATGATGGTCTAATCTATGATTCCAATCGGTAGTGGATGTCAATCTGACGGAGTGGGATGCCATTCGTAGATGCCTGATTTAGTTAGGCCTGAAGAAGCAGTACCTTGTGCAGAGATCCTTCATAAGATAGGAATTAGGTAAGAAAGTGATAGAAGCATTATTATCATGCCAAAATTTAGATATAGAAATAATATTACGAGAAACGGAAGGCACATAAAGAATATAATTAAGATTAAACATAACTGTAGGGGTAAGAAGGGAGGTTGAACTAGTGTTAAGATAGTGAGGCCCGAGCCGTCTCCAATAATTAGTTCTTCAGTACCATCATAGGGAGAGTAAAGAGCAAGGTTGTCAAGATCATGGATGACATGATGGGCAGCACCATTGTCAAGAAGCCAGACATTAGAGGAGGAGTCCGTAGCAGTGGTATCATAGGCACGAGAAAACGAGGATTGATAGCCTTTGGCACCAAGGTGAGTTTGAGAATGAGTAGGAACCATGGGTGGATTGGATTATGGGGAAGGTGGCATTGCATTTGGATATTGATATGGAAATGGGACATTGAGAGACATAATGACCTTGGGTTCGGCACCACTGACATTGTCCTTTGAAGGGTTGAGAAGAACAGTACAAGGGGGAGAATTGGAGTGGTTTGGATTGGGGAGAATGCCAGTATTGAAGAAGGGAGGATGGTTGTGAGATTGATCATTGGATGCCATTAAGAGAAAAGAAAGAACAGGCATGGAGGAAGAAAAAAATGGATCTGGACTCTGACACCATATAAAAGAAAATAATATTGATTGTGATTGAAAATGAAGCTTGAATATTATTATTGATATTGGTTATATATTGTCACGCCCCAGAACCAGAATACTGGAGAACGGGGGCAGACATAGCCAGCTACGTATATTGAAATAGAATACATCTCAACTATACGGTCACGGCTGTCTAGATATGAGGGTTTACTACAAGCCAACAGTCTCTTAAGGTCAAGCCTATTGTCTCAATCTCAAGCAAGTAATATAATTACAAGATGTTTGACCACCAAATATACAATAAAAGGCGTCCCAAATATTACATATCAGCTGATCATGAAGCTAGTCGTACAAAATACGAGGACTAGCAAGAGTTTAAGTCATACATGATCAACCCTAGGATTTGTTAATCATGTTTACAGCCCGTAGGCAGACAGTAAGTAAAAGTGCATCGAGCTAACAGGTGCTCGTCGGCTAAACGCCTCAAAAGAATAGTTTTACAATAGAGTGAGCGAAACAAAATAGAAAACCCACTCGTAGCCCGGGTTCCTTCTAGTCGCCACCATTGGGCTGGAAGCTTGGTAGATCCTCGGGAGCTGCTCGGAAATCTGGCCACACAAAACCAGCTGGGTCAACCCCAGAAAGAGCAAGTGCCACAAGGGGGCCACGAAATAAGAACAAAAGCCAGCAATCAGCACAAGAAAATTTAATATTAAAACTAGAATTACGAAAACATGTCAGGATGATATACGACGAGATAACCATGGAACTATTCCGATAGCCAGGTTACAACTCGTAAACCAAACAAGGACCGGAGTTGTAACCCTTCATCAGAACAGATCTTGGTTTCCCACCATTTATCGGTAAGATAAGTAATGCAATAAATCAAGACAGGAAGCAATCTAGTACTGGATCAAGACATGGCTAAACTTGTTATACCTCATTCAATCAATCACGACCAAGCAGATACTACGGCTTACTACTTTAACTAACTAGGGTTATTACAGGCCTAATTACTAGCAAGATGCAGTGAGATTGTTCCACAGCCACAAGCCCTGCAGACCATCCAGGTTACCCAGGTCGAAAATTAGGGGTTGAATTCAGGTGGGTACATCGCCCAGAAGACAAATGTACCCTTAGGTGACTTAGAGGGTACAACACTCGAGGGTGCGCTGGAAATGTGCCCTACTCGACGGCAGGCTACAGATCCCAAGAGCGCCCAGGTAACGGGATTGCCTGTAGCTGTGTCATCTCTTCATGACTACTGAGTTATTCTAGTTATTAACCTTAATCCATTTTAGTAGGTACTCCTGACCGTGGTACTCAGGAGTCCCCTCCTAGACATGATGCAAGACAGGACAAGTGGATTTAACAAGCAACCAAGAAGAACTACCCACGGTGTCAAGGCAGGTCAAGTTAAATTATCAAGATAAATCATGTCAGGGTACTTGTCAGGAGTGCGCCACGACGGGCCACTATCATGTCAGGTTGGTCATGTCAGGAGTGCACCACCACGGGTCACTGTCGTGTTATGCTAGTACCTTGCCATACCAAGCCATGTACAATAGTCATTCCAAACATATTAAGTAAAATCAAGTTCATGACAAAAGGCGTAAGGATATAAAATGGGCATAAAATATCTAATAAAATATCAACATATAGGGCTATAGAAGAGCCAAGCTTAAAGAAATAAAACCAAAACTCCAAGAGCCAATCGGTTAAGCAAGGGGTCAGGGGAGCAGCATACGAAAAAGTCACGCACGCTGAGAGCAGCGTAGGTGAAAAGTCATGCACGCTGAAGGGAGCAGTGTACGTGAAAGTCACGCATGCTGAGGGAAGCACCATACGTGAAAGTCACGCACGCTACAGGGAGCAGCTGCATGAAAGTCACGAACGCTGAAGGGAGCAGTGTACGTGAAAGTCACGCACGCTGAGGGAAGCAGCATACATGAAAGTCACGCACGCTACAGGGAGCAGCTGCGTGAAAGTCACGCACGCTCAAGGGAGCAGCTGCGTGAAAAGTCACGCACGCTCAAGGGGAGCAGCCGCGTGAAAAGTCATGCACGCTCAAGGGAGCAGCTGCGTGAAAATCACGCACGCTCAAGGGAAGCAGCATACGTGAAAGTCACGCACGCTACATGGAGCAGATGCATGAAAAGTCACGCACGCTCAAGGGAGCAGTGTACGTGAAAGTCACGCACGCTCAAGGGAGCAGCTGCGTAAAAGTCACGCACGCTCAAGGAAGCAGCTGCGTGAAAAGTCATGCACGCTCAAGGGAGCAGTGTACGTGAAAGTCACGCACGCTCAAGGGAGCAGCTGCGTGAAAGTCACGCACGCTCAAGGAAGCAGCTGCGTGAAAAGTCACACACGCTCAAGGGAGCAGCTGCGTGAAAGTTACGCACGCTCAAGGGGAGCAGCGTACGTGCAAAAGTACGCAAGCAGAGAGCTGCGTACGCATAAAAATACGCACGCAGGGTCTGGGTCTTCTTCTCCATGGCTGAGAGGAAGCTCGAATGGCTCCAAAACTTCAAAACCTCATAACTTAGCTATCCGAACTCCAAATCCAGATTTCCAAAGTTCTAACCAGGGTGGAATTGAATGCTCTTCCACATGGAAACATCAAAAACCCATAAAATCCAAAATAAGTAGCTCAAACCATGCAAAATCCAAAAATAGATATAACTTAGATCTACAACAATGGAGGGTCCAAATCATAAAAACCCAAGTTCTAAT
Source organism: Iris pallida (assembly GCA_029216955.1). NCBI lineage: Eukaryota > Viridiplantae > Streptophyta > Magnoliopsida > Asparagales > Iridaceae > Iris > Iris pallida. The sequence continues at coordinate 11,658,539 of JANAVB010021800.1, read as the reverse complement.
GTTGATCACCATGTCCTAATCTAGCAAATGGACCAAGAAAATAGGGCTCTCCTGAAGTGGCAAGATGCACTTGCCAAGGGTTAGGAGAGTTGTGGAGGAAGGAGAAGAAGAAAAAGAAGGAAATTAATGGTAGAAGTTATGAGGAGAGAGAGTGGTAGGTGGGGATATAAAGTGGGGGAGTTGCGATGGGGATGAGGGGTAGCATAAGCTAAGGTGCTCCAATACATAAACCAAACCGAACCAACCCAATAAAACCGAGCCAAGCCAAAACCCAAATACGAGAAATACCAAAATTCCACAGGCTGAGAAAAATAAAAATACATGCCAAAAATCCAGATACGAGTAAAATACGAAATATGGAAAAAAATACGGGAAATACGGGAAATGAGGGTGACATATATATACAACTTATAGCTGGAATACAAAAGGTAACAATAACTATCGTAGTTATGTCTGGAATACAAAAGGTAATAATTTGAAAAAGAGAATAAATCCTTGAGAGAAAGAAGGACTAAATTAAGGAGCATTTATAACTAATATTATCTCTATCATGCCATTAATCAAGAGATTGATTCTGGTGTATATTTATCACGACAACGTAAGATTTGGAAAAAAAAAGTAAAAAAAGGAATGAGATAGACTTCCATCCATGGCGACTGAAGAGAATAAGAAGGAAGAGGAAGAAGAAGAAGGGACAAACTTATTCCCTTCATAGGCATCGCAGCACGTTGTATCTTTATTTAAAAAAAATCCTAATGACCTTTTTTCGCTTTAGTCCTATATATTTTGCACACACTAATTCACTCAGTTCTTCTATCTACTTTTACAAAAAAAAGTCCAAAGCAAACTTCAACCACATTGATACAAATCCAGTACAAAGTTATGTAGAAATCTTTATCACTTCATAGTTAAAATTGAATGGACGACATTCGAAAGTCCAGATAAGCTAGGGTACATACTAGTTAGCATTTTTTTATTCCTAGAAAAAAATCCTTAATATATCTTATTCCTAGTAAACCTTAACTTGAAAATGTTAATATATTCCTTAATTTATCTCAGAACTTTATATTTAGTTCCTTAATGAATTAGTGAATACAAATAATTTGTCGTTACTTTTATAATTTTGTATTATGCTACCTAAACCTATTTTATTATTGTAGAAGCATGAAAATTTTAGCATCTCAAGTCAGGAAGTATCCATGCACCCAAATCAAGAAGCATCTATGCGCCCAAGCGAGAAATGAGCTATACGCCCAAGTCAGAGATTGCTATGCGGCCAAGTCAGAGGTTGTAATGCGCCCAAGCCAAAGAGTGGCTGACACTCACAAAGCAAAGCCTATGCGCCCAGTCCTATGCGACTACAGCAAAGCTTATGCGCCTATAAGGCTCCTCCAGAAGAGGGCTCATAGCCCCATTCAAACCTATGTGCCCAAGTCAGGATAGCTGCACGACTCGATCAACATCTATGACCAGTCGTGCACCAAAGCATGCGGCCACGTCAGTCACCATGAGCAATCATGCACCGAAGCATGCGACCATGTCAACCCCACGATCAACCGACGATCATGCAGCCTTCATGCGCATACACCTTATGCGCCCAAAAGAAGTCTACACACCCACATGGAAAATTAGTATATTTTCCCCTGTGGGCGCATAATAGTCGTTTCAGTGCAAAATGACTATAAATAGGGGTCTCATGCCTCTTCAAAAAGACAGAATAGAGAGCATTTCAAGAGCCAAATCGCTACCCTTCTTGCCAGTGAGCCGAGAGTTAGCAATTCTCTTAGGTTTTCTTCCACTTTTGTAAATCGGAGTGTCAATGGAGTAAAGGAGCAACTGCCGCTCGATCTTCATCGTCCCATTCCCCAGAATTCTTTTTGTACTCAGGGATCCTCAGTACAGGATCTCTCAGGCGTACTCGATTTGTGGTGCCTTGTACCAATAAGAAAAGATAGCATTTCTTCTTCTTTTTTGTGTGTGTCCACAAAAATGGCGACTCTGCTAGGGACTACCTTTTTCTCTGACGAGAAGGTGGTGACGCAATCTGATACTGATAAAGTAGAGAGCACTCAGGAGATATTAATCGTGAAGTTCGATCACCAGGCGTTCGAAGAGATGCTCTCAAAGGACGGCTCTACTTCCTCGAAATCAGTGAAACGAAACAAGTCTCGCAAGACTTGGCTTCCGAAGGCTCGTGCTACATATCCTGCCAGTGTAGTAGAAGATATGCAACCGAAGGAGAACTTCATCATGGGGGCACATAATCCTTCCACAATAGCTCCCAACGCGAAGAGGGTGCATACCATTCTGTGCTCTACTAGCCCAGCGACTTTTCACTTGTGCAATCAACAACAGAGTGTTCAACACTCGAGACATGGCAAAGAAAAATACTATGATGCCAAGAATCAAAGTGTTTGACGCTCTGGACAAACTCAGCGAGGCTCGCAAACGAAGAAGGCAAAACTGAAAGAAAACAACACTGATTTCCAAAGCACGTGCCCAGAGATATGCACTCAAGGCAGTATGTGGGCGCATAACTCCGGCCAGAGGACTTCTGTCTTTGACAGGTTATGCGTCGAGGGCCATGCGCCTAGAGCTATGCTCCCAGGCTCTGATGACCTAGAGCCATGCGACCAGGGCCATGCGTCTAGAGCTATGCACCCCGGCTCTGATGAGCCATTCTATGCGCCCACATCCAGGAAGGCCAGGCATACTGCCAGGACTTCAGAAAAGCATGCACCCAAGGGCATGCTCCAGGGTCTATGCGCCCACAGCAAAAAGACAGGCCCCACCGCGTATAGCATGGGGCTGTCTTCAAGGTCATCAAGGAACTTAGGTACGGGAGTTTATCACGACCCGCTCCCGAATAATCGGATACGAGTCGGACACGCCCAGCCTTCGTCGATAGACACGACAAAGTAAGTTGTATAATACTAAGGAAAACTCCAAGTCATAATGTAATGTAAACATCCACAACTTTATATATAACGTTTCCAGAAAGATCACCAACATCCACTAAGTCATTTTAGTACAAAGTCATCCGGAGATGAATCCGGTAAAATAAAATATACAATGATGAATCATAAAATACAATATCCAGAAAAACTAAAAAAAATAAATTTCGCAATATCCAATGCAATCACATGCTCCATGTGGCCTCTAGCTCACCTACAACGTATCTTGTCAGCAAAAGAGCAAAGTACAACCCCGACAAGAATAATATACAGTGTAATCTGTAGTACAGAATACAAGGTAAAACCAGAATACCATAAATGAAAATGAAACTATGGTACCAAAAATGAAATATAAACTGCAGGTAATGGACGCGACAATCAATATGGAAGACAATGAATACGGCTATCAATGAACAAGACAATGAATACGACAATCAATGCAAGTGTGACATTTTGAAATATTAAACTAATCTGAGACCGGCTAAGGACCACAATCAATCAATGTACAATCAATTCTACAAGATCTGGCTTCAATGTACGTGAAGTGTACGATTAGGCTATCCACAATACCTATGTTGGGTGTGGTCACACAAAAGCTAATATTTCTCCCAATCCCTGTAATAAACAATGACTCACAATGCATTGAACAAGGTACAAGACAATCGTGTGTATCTCGTGTCCGATATGAGAACATGGCACATGAATGTAAGACAGAAAGATAAAGTAAAAGTCGAGTCGGTGTACTTGTCTCGCCTTGGAAGCACGTGAGTAGTACTGTATAGATGTAAATGGATCACCTGCTATTTGTACAATTTTAGGGTTTTAAAGACATTACAATTAGCTAGAAAGCTAACTTAGTTAAATATTTATAAACCATTTACTTACTTAAATAATTTAATATTCTTTATGGAAAATAGTTTTTAACTAGATAGATACATCTACTAGTCTACTATATAGAAACTTGCTTTTAAACCATATTTTACAAAAAGTATAATATAGTTTTAATCCAAATAATTACTAGTAAGATAATTTTAAACTGTGTTTAACAAAAGAACTATTTTTAGAAAAAATACTTGTCAGCTAACTATTATATATTTATTTTAAAGGCTTAGCAACTAGTATTCTATGACAGGTTCTGCTAGCAATATTTATCTAATAGAAAATACTAATATATAGAATAGTCAACTATTAAGAAATTTCATATTAGATAATAATATTTATGTAACATTTAGAGGGCAAGTAATAAATCCACTCAGGAGAATTTGTATGATAACTACAATAACATTAAATAGGAAAATACAATTAATCAAACCCAACCCAAACTTACATCTCACATCTCATTAATCCAAAGAATACTCAAAATCACCATTAATTCCCTGTCCTGCCAGGCCCAGCCTCACTCCAAACAATCCATCTACTTGATATCAGTCACCTAACTTTAAATACTGATCAAATATTCCTCAAAGCCACATAGACTCGATAAAACCCAACTTAATTCACACTAAAACAAGTAAAACCTACATTCTGACCTAGTCTCCTCTTCTCCATTCATTGCTTAAATATCTGCAAATTTAATGGAATCAAGTGGCCGACTGATCCTCGATTTCCGAGAAGTCATGAATGGCCCTTCGGTTTCCTAAGTGGCAGAACACAAAAAGAGGAAAAATACTTGAAAAGGACTCTTTCTCTCTATCGCTCACAAGCCCCACACAACCGAACACAACTCCCAAGTCCTTACTCAGCCTACTCACCCATACTTCATTTTTCCTCTTCTCCCCCATTAATAACTCACAGCCGAACACAATGGAACTAAAGAAAAGTAGGGTCAGATAGATGAAACCCTTCACTATCTCTCCATCAATCACACTCTCGTCAGTAAATTGACAGGCTGACAGCTACCACATTTAAGAGAGGCATATGGCACTCTCTCGTCCCAAGGACACAAATTAATATACAAAATGTAAAACCCCTATTTTTTTGAATTATTTTTTTATTATTTTATTTCACTTCAAATTTAATTTATACAATTTATGGTTTTTATTAATTATTAAAAATGACCTTAGCCATTGTTGTGTTTGGAGCACAATGCGACCATGAATTTTGGCACGGAAGATGTAGCAGTGTGCTTTGACCAGTATATTAGCCATGTCATGGGAGGCCTAGCCATAGTTCACCCCGAACTAGGAAAACCAGGCCGAGTTGTGAAATGATGCATTTAAAATAGATATTATTTAATATATTGTTTTTTTTATGACCCGGTGGGACCAAACCAGCCTGAACTGGGCCCGAACCAAATTTAAGCCCATATAGGCATGTGGTGTGACTAAGGTGGCCATGTAGAGATATTTTATGTACGTAGAAATATTTTCTAAATTATTTTAGAATTTTATGTACAATTTCTAATTATTTAGTTATATGTACAATTATTGGTATTTTTATTATTAAAAAATATTTTACAAGATTGTAGATTTTCTGGACTCGGATAAGAGTGTGCGGTATTTGTTCACCCATTGGGACAAGTTTATTATTTTATTATTATTATAGTTATTTTGTGAAAATTTAATAAACATGTTTCTCTATTTAAATATTACTATTATTTTGAGATTGATTTATTAAGGATTGAATTTATATATATATGTAGATATGTTTAAATATATTAAATAATTGGATAGTTGACTTTTAAATGGTATTTGAATTTTAAACATATTTTTTTGGTGTATTATGGATATATACATATGTAAAAATATATATATATATATATATATATATATATATATATATATATATATATATATATATATATATATATATATATATATATATATATATATATATATTGAAGTTTAAATAAGATAAGTTTTGATTAGAAAAAAAAAACTTGCTTGTGTGGCCGCTCACTTGTGCTCCCACAAGCAGCAGCGGCATATGCATTAACTACATGGTGCGCCCAAAGGGGCCGAACCCTTCAGAACCCCTCAGCCGAACATCCCCCCCTTAGGCCAATTCATATATATATATATAATTTTTTTTGATTTCACAACCCAACAAAAACCCTAATCTCCTCCTTCCTTCCTCCTTCTTCCTCCTCTCTCCTTGGCCGTGTCCGCAGCCACAGCAGTTCCCCGGCTACGGCGACAACATCAAACGACGTCAACGATAACAACAACAACAACAGTTTTAATACTCCGAGGTACACGACTTCTCCGATTAATTTCTCTGCCAATTTAAGTCCGTTTTTAGATCCGTAAATTTATGTAGAAAGCCCACATGACCCTCTTCGAGATCCCCCAGGTGGATTTCGACATGGCCATCCAACTTGTTCGAAAATCGAGACGAAGTTGGAGAAAAACCACTTTTCTGAAATATTAAAAACTGTTTTGAAATACCAACTTGTCGGCCACTTTTCTTTTTGTACAATAGGATTTTGTAGAAACTAATTAAAGACAGTCAAAGACAACCTAACCGAGATTGTAACGCACTTTTTGGATTCACTTTTCATCTAGTATGTAGAAAATTACACGTTGTTAAAGTTTTCCAAAAAATTGTAAATTTTGTTTTCAAAAAGTGAAAAAAACACCCGATACGGCGTGCGCCCCGACAAATCGGGCGACGTGGTCGCACACTATACGCATCGAAAGGCGCGTATGGATGTTGTCGACGTATGGGAACTGACGGAACCCGATTTTGTTGCATGTGCGCGACGAAATCAGCACGTATCCGTCGAGATACCCCGTATCGACCCTTTGTAAATTAAGTCACAACTTTGTGTACACTCATCAAATCACGACAAACTTGTGCCATTGGACTCGAAATATTTTTCTAGTCCTGTGAGCCAAGTTTGGTTCAATTCTGAGACCGTTGATCGGGATGCTATTTTGGCGGGCCCACAATCCCACTCAACTGGCGGTTTTGTGCACAGCCCACCGGAATCCAAAATTGGACATACCGTTGGGTTCATCTCCTCAAAACAAATCCGTAGACATGTAGTTTGATGACTTTAGAGACCGTAGGTTCTGGCGCGCATTTTGGTACAGAGCGGGTCCAACGGCAGACATTGTTTTGACCCAAAATTATGATTTTGTCCTTGTTCTAGAATTTAACTTTTGGACAGGCATTTCCTAGGCATATCTTTTATTTCAAACTCGTTCGTAATATTTGTTGCAGCATCCGGAGTCATCTGTGGGATTTGGCTTTTCTTGCTTTGTTTATTTGTCGCTTCGAGCTACTGGATTATTCTCTTTTGTACATAACCTCAGGCAAGATACCTTTCCATCTTTACTGCTTATATTTAGTTGCATTTTATTTCATTTATTGTATTATATTCCTTGTTTATTATTTTCTTTTGCTTGTGGACCTAGAGTTAAGAGACTCCGTCAATAGAGTGCATGTCATTAACTTTGTCACGATTGTATCACGAGTTGTGTGTGAGTTATGAGTATTATGTAGTGGTCACTTGCATGTTGGCTGATCATCCGTACGCATGCGTAAGAATAACTGTCAATAGATGCATGTTAGAAGACTTGACAGTTATCTATTATAAAACTGTGTGGTAGAAATGACACGTGTTGGTGTATCGTAGTTACGATGCATGTACAGTATCATTGTGGGAGGGGACAGCTACTAGCGTAGGGGCTACATTTACTTTTTACACACATTATGGGTGATAGTGACTCGGATGAGCACTACGTGCTGCCCGACCGATAGTGTCTCAGATGACCGCTATTTGACGGCCACTCTTTATTACTTGCTTGCGTGAATCCGTTACAGCCCCTACGTAGAACCTTGTCCTCAAAGTGCATATCACATAGATGGTTAGGAACCCTGTTGTGTTGTAGTTTATAGTATTTTTACTTATGCAGTTATAATGGCATGTTCTTCCTGTATCTTGCTACGTTCCTCTGAGGACCTGGTTATCTCTCCAGGTGTCTGCTTTCATGGTTTACTGCAGGTGTTCTAGCCAAGATTATGGGCGTCTCCATTTCTTCGAAGATGATCGCTCTTGGTTCGTCTTGATACTTTCATGGATCATTTTCTTGTATACTTTATCTCCTTTTGATAGTTTGTAGTGGACTTTGTCTCCGCCCAACGATTGTACCATAAATATTCAAGTTGATTTTATACTATTATTCTTTTTATTATGGATGAGATTTAGTTGTCTTAGATTACTACATTTGACAGCTTTTGTATACATACAAGGTTTCCATATATTGGAGTGTGCTTCGTATGTATACAGCTGGTATGATACGTATCTGGTCCCAAGTATTTTGGGACTGGGGCGTTACATATTTTTGTGGTGGCCCATGCAGGTCCAGTTTGTCACTTCGGTTACGTTACTGTACCGATGTGAGCCTGCAACATAAGATTAGAATCTAGGAATCTCATCCATACAGCTTGACCTCTTCCCTTGGCTTTGGATTTCGAACTCTCGTTCGACTTTCTTGAATTGTATCTTTCTTGATTCCTTTCTACCGTTGATTCTTATTTTCGTGCTTAGTGTCAACTAGGAAGATGACTACACTAGTATATGCTCATAGGTCAAACACATGGCTAGAATGGTTATATTGGCAATTGGAATACATTTAAGACTCTAATTGAGTTAAAAAGGCTTTTTAAAAAGGGTATGATTTAATGATTAGTAAATTGTAAAGTAGGATATTACCAAGGAAGGTTTTAATCTTGAGATTTCTAAATAGTAAACACCATAGGATTGATACTGCAGGAAGGAAAAAAAAAATATAGCTAGAATCTTTATACCCTTGATTTAAGAAATTGATTGGCTTTTTGAGATTTGATATTTATGATTTATTGGGTTATAGCTATACATCTTTGCACAAGTATAAAATTGATTTGCTTTTTGAGTTGTGATATTTATAAGTTTTGGGTGATAGATATACATCTTTGAACAAATATAAAATTTATTTGATTTTCGAGTTTTGATGTTTATGATTTATTGTATTATAGTTATACACCTTTGAACAGTTATAAATTTGGTTTATAAAATGATCTTAGCTTTTAAAAATGGCCATAGGAATTATTTAAATTTAAGTTGTACAACTTGCGATTTTCGTGTTTAGTAAATTTTAAATTTTAAGTGGAAGTAATGAAGGTAAAATTTGGTTTAAAATATTTGAAAGTTATGAAAACAATTTTTGAGAAATTTTTTTATTTTAAATGGTGTCCTATGATTGAGGATTTACAAATCTATTTAGATTTTGGTAAAAAAAAGATTTTGACTGATAAGATTATTTGAAAATTTAGTTTAATGAGGGATTGCTAATATTAAAATTTTTAGGAGAATTTCGAATGATGTGATAGAAAGTTATTTTGATTGATTAAAGGAAGTTACCATTTAAAAGTTATGGTTTTGTTGGAAAAACTTAGCATGAATAGAAGTTAAAATTGATGAGAGCATTGAGCTTAAATTTTGAGATTTCTTTTAATATGCTAAGGGTTTTATTATGAGTTATTTAAAAATTTTAGAGTGTTAAATTTTTGATTGATTGTGAAATTTTTATGGATTCGTAAATGTAATGCCTGTGTTCGTATTGCGTATTTTTGGAATACGTATACGTACTTATTCTTGTATTTTATCTTGTATTGCTTGATATCTTGCTTAGTTTTCTTCTTGACTTGGTCTATTCTTGGGTTGGGTTCGGTTAGGCTTGGTTTTCTTTGGTTTATTATGAACCAAGGGTGAACCCCCTACCTACCACCACTACTACCATTTATTAACCCCTTCTCCTTTCTCTCTTTATTTATCATCTTTTCCACCATTACTTCCTTACCTACCAGAGAGAGAGAGTGAGCTCTAGGCAAGTGCAGCTTGCTTCATGGAGGAACTCTAATTTTATTGCTTCATTCTCTTCCTTACAGCATTTTAACTTACTTTAGTACTTAGCATTTTTACTTTTCATGGCTAGATTCTTGTAGATCTACATTTATATTATTTTCAGAATTCTTGGGTTTGATCTACTTAATCTTGTTATTACTAAGTTTTGATGGTTCCATGCTATAGAGAATTTTGTTCTACCCTATTTTGACCTATGGAAGTTCAGATTTGGGCTCCGGATGATAGAGTTATGCAGCTTGGAAGCCATGGCTTATGGTGTACTTCTTCTCGGAATATTGGAGAAGAAGCACAGTCCTGAGCCGCATGGTAGCACTTGACCGCATGAACATTCATGCGACAAGTTAGTTCCAACCGCATGCACTACCGCTTTGACTTGACCGTATGACAAGTTCATGCGGCAAGTATTCCTTCTAGCCGCATGAAGTCCTTCCTTCTTAAAACGCATGACTGAGCTCCCCAGTCCAGCCGCATGGGACTCCGCCCACCCTGAGCCGCATGAACTCAACACTCGCGAGCCGCATAGTCATTGCTCCCCGCAGCCGCATGGGTTGCTCCTCCCCGGCTGAACGTACCTGATTGGTCAGCCAGCCGCATGGACCCATCCCCCGCCAGCCGTATGAGTTCCCTATCCTCCTTACCGCATATGTCTTGCCTTTCTCAGCCGCATAACGGACTGGATCTCCGAGCCGCATATGACTGATACCCCTTTAACCGTATAAGCCTTTCCCTTTTAGCCGCATGCGCCTGACCCTATTCAGCCGCATGGACTGTTCTCTTCCAGCCGTATGAGATCACTCCTGGCCGCATATGCCTTAGCTGCATGGCTCTTCTATAGCCCCAAATACTGATATTTTAATATATATTTTACGTCCATTTTATATCCTTACGCCTTTTGTCATGAACTTGATAATCTCGAATTCATTTAATATGTTTGGAATAATAATTGAGCATGACATGATAGTGACCCGTAGCGGTGCACTCCTGACATGACTAACCTGACATGATAGTGGCCCGTTGTGGCGCACTCCTGAGAAGTAAACCTGACCTGATATCTTGATAAGCTGTTGCGACGGCTCCATGACATGACATGACTTGTATAAATAACCTGGACACCGTGGGCGATTGTGCTTGTACAAATAATTCAGTCTTGTCTTGCATCATGTCTAGGATGGGACTCCTGAGTACCACGGTCAGGAGTACCTACTGAAATGGACTAAGGCTGATAACTAGATTAATACATTAATCATGAAGAGATTTCCCAGCTACAGGCGATCCCGTTACCTGGGCGCGCTTGGGATCTGTAGCCTGCCGTCGAGTAGGGCATATTTCCAGCACACTGTTATGTGTTGCACCCTTCATGCTATCTAAGGGTACATACGATGTATCCACCTGAATTCAACCCCTAATTTTCGTCTTGGGTAACCTGGATGGTCTGCAGGGCTTGTGGCTGTAGAATAATCTCATTGCATCTTGTTAGTAATTAGGCTTGTGAGAACCCTAGTTAGTTAAAGTATCAAGCCATAATTCTTGCTTAGCCGTAAAATGATTGGATAAAGTCTAACCAGTCTAGTCTTGTCCTGATTCTGTTCCAGGTTACTGCATGACCGGAATGCCTGTATTTATTTTACCAATAAATGGTGAGAATCCAAGTTCTGTTCAGACGAAGGGTTACAGCCCCTGTCCTTGTTTGGTTTACGGGTTGTAATCTGGTTATCTGAATAGCTCCATGGTTATCTCGTCGTATATCATCCTGGTGTATTTTCTTTATTTCTAGTTCTTACTTTTATGCTCTTGTGCTGATTGCTGGTTTTAGTTCCTAAGTGAAGCCTCCTTTGTGGCACTTGCTCTTTCTGGGATCTGACCCAGCTGGTTTTGTATGGCCAGATTTCGGAGCAACTCCAGAGGATCTACCGACCTTCCAGCCAGATGGTGGCCACTAGACGGAACCCTGGCAACGAGTGGGTTATTCTTGATCTCCACGCTATTGTAAAAATATTCTTTTGAGGCGTTTAGCCGACGAGCACCTGTTTAGCTCGATTGCAATTTACTTACTGTCTGCCTACGGGCTGTAACATGATTGACAGATCCTAGGGTTGATCATGTATGACTAAACTCTTGCTAGTCTTAACATTTTGTAACGACTAGCTTCATGATCAGCTGAATATGTAATGTTTGGGACGCCTTACTATTGTATATTTAATGATCATACATCTTGTAACTTTTACTTACTTGCTTGTGATTGAGACAATAGGCTTGTTCAAGACATTAAGAGACTGCTGGCTTGTAGTTAAACCCTCATGTATCTAGACAGCCGTAACCGTATAGCGAGATGGATTCTATTTCATATACGTAGCTGGCTATATCTGCCCCCGCTCTCCAGTATTCTGGTTCTGGGGCGTGACATGGTTTAAGTGGTGGCCCATGCAGGTCTTGTAAATCAAGATATGTAAGGGTTTACCGGATAGATGTCTCAATCAGTATTCGCCCTTGAACTCTGCTTGTATCCTCTGAATCCCTGGATTCTTGTCATGATCACATGCTTGTATCGTTGATCTGTCCTGGTCCTTCCTTATTGTTCCCCATGTCGTCTTCTTCAGTGGCATTGTTCCTGGTCCTACCGCTCAGCAAGGCGGAGCTCCTTCCGCGGACCAGCAGCAACCTGGAGATCAAGTCCAGCATTCAGGAGTATCCTCCAGAGTCGTGCCTTCTGACGGAGAGCCACCAGTCCAGCCAGTTCAGCCTGTAGAACCTGACGATGGCACTTTGGTAGGTCTCGTCAGGACGTTGATAGCTTCTCAGGATCGTAGAGGAGATGTCTTGTACCAGGCAGTGACGTATGCTTTGACCCGAGGCGGTCATCAGGGTAATAACGCGGCCAACAGCTTCAAGCGCTTGAACCCTCCCTTCTTCGACGGTAGTGAAGATGCTATCGCAGCAGATGCTTGGCTTCAGGACACAGAGGTGATTCTCGAAGCAGCCAGGACTCCAGAGAACGAGAAGGTAGCCGTAGTGCGCCTGCAGTTGTTGGATCTTGCCCGCAGCTGGTAGGCGGCGCAGGCCGTTGGATTAGTGGCACCCATTGCTTGGACAGTATTCAGGGAGAGATTCCAGACCAAGTATTTCGATGCTATAGCTCGGTATGATCTACAGACCAGGTTTACCAATCTGTAGCAAGGAGGCAGGACGGTCGACAGATATGCGACCGAGTTTTCCAGGCTTAGTCGGTTTGCTCCCACCTTAGTGGCAACCGAGTATGATAGAGCCCAGCGATTCCAGCAGGGACTTTATCTGTAGATCTTGTTGGCAGTGGAGCAGTTTGAGCATCAGACTTTTGATGCAGTCTTGAGAGCAGCTAGAAGGCATGAGTATACCTCCCAGAGGATTGTGGATAGGGTCGGAGGTCGGAAGAGATCTCACGGCCAGATGAATCAGTCATCGGCACTTGCCCCGGCAGCCAGGGCTTTGACTATTGGAGCTCCGAGGCGAGCGGCCTCAGTGACGTCGGTCCAGCATTCAACCCCGACGTACCCTCAGCAGCAGCAGCAGAAGCAGAAGCAGTCTTTCGCAGTGGGTTGTTCTTATTGTGGGAAGCCAGGCCATGTAGTGGTAGAGTGTCGTAGGGCGCAGGGATTGTGTCTGGCTTATGGAGCACCAGACCATCGGGTTGGATCCTGCCCGAATAGGGGTGGTTCATCATCGTCCAACCTTTTTAGCTCTTCGGTGAGAGGACCAGGTTCGGTCCAGCAGCAGCAGTATCCATTGCCGAGGCCCTTACCGCCTCAGTCCCAGGCGTTCCAGCAGCAGAACCCACAGCAGCATGCTCAAGCCCAAGCCTTGAGTCAGAATAGGCAGCGAGGATTTCAGCAGAGGGGACCAGCACCCTGTGGGCACGGTCAGGCTATGGTGATGACCGCAGAGGAAGGAATGGCACCAGGAGAGGTAGTGGCAGGTACTATTCTCGTCAACTCCTTTCCAGCTTCAGTTTTATTTGATTCTGTTGCATCGCATTCTTTTATGTCTGCACGATTCGCGACACGGGTAGGATTGGAGCCCGAGTCATTATCAGTAAGGCTCAATATACTTACTGGTAACGGACTTGTGGGAGTCGATAGAGTGTTTTCCTCGTGTCGGATCGTAGTTAGCGGTAGGAAGTTCCCCGCTAGATTGATAGAGCTCCCGATGGCCGATTATGATGTGGTCTTAGGGATGGATTGGTTAAGGAACCAGTATGCTAGGATAGACTGCCACATCGGCAGAGTCGTTTTTAGCATTCCAGGTGAGCCAGAGTTTTCTTTCTCTCGAGGCAAAGTTGAGCCTTCTCCTCCAATATTGCGGATGGCAGTAGCAGCAGTTCAGTTGCCCAGGATAGTGGATGAGTTCCCAGATGTTTTCCCAGAAGAGCTTCCAGGTATGCCTTCAGAGCGGGAGATCCAGTTCACCATAGACTTGATTCCCGGGACAGCCCCAGTATCAGAGAGAGTCTACAGGATGGCGCCATCAGAATTAGAGATCTTGTACAAGATGATTGAAGAACTTCGAACCAAGGGATTCATTCGTGCTAGTGGATCGCCTTGGGGAGCCCCGATGCTTCTTGTGAAAAAGAAGGATGGTACGTTCAGGTTATGTGTTGACTATCGTACCTTGAACACAGTGACAATCAAGAACAGATATCCTCTCCCGAGGATAGATGACTTATTTGATCAACTCAAGGGGGCTTCAGTATTCTCGAAGATTGACTTACGCTCAGGATATCATCAGATCAGAGTCAGAGAGCAGGACATCCCGAAGACAGCTTTTAGATCTAGATATGGGCATTGGGAGTTCCTTGTTATGCCCTTTGGAGCAACCAATACGCCGGCAGTATTCATGGACCTCATGAATCGCATCTTCATGCTTTACTTGGATCACTTTGTAATTGTGTTCTTGGATGACATCCTGGTCTACAGCAAGGGTGAGGCGGAGCATGAGCAGCATCTCCGTGTGGTCCTTCAGATTCTCAAGGAGCACGAGTTATATGCCAAGTTCAGTAAATGCGAGTTCTGGCTCGATCGTATTTCGTACTTGAGTCATATCATTACCAGAGGTAGAGTGGAAGTGGATCCCCAGAAGATTGTGGCTATTGAGTCGTGGCCAGTACCCAGCACAGTTGCAGAGGTTCGCAGTTTTTTTGGATTAGCTGGCTATTACCGGCGGTTTGTTTCAGATTTTGCTCGAATATCAGCGCCATTGATCCAGTTGACCCGCAAGGATGCACAGTTTGCTTGGACAGCAGAGTGTCAGAATTTATTTGAGAAGTTGAAGCGAGGCCTGATAACGGCACCCATTCTCACGCTTCCAGATGGAACCGGAGGATTGTCAGTATATTGTGATGCTTCAGGCAGAGGTTTAGGATGTGTTCTGATGCAGCATGGGAAGGTAATAGCTTATACGTCACGGCAACTTCGTGATCATGAGAGAAATTACCCAACCCATGACTTGGAGCTGGCAGCAGTGGTATTTGCACTTAAGTTGCGGAGGCACTATTTGTATGGAGATAGGATGGAGATTTTTACCGACTACAAGAGCCTGAAGTATGTTTTCACCCAGAAGGATCTTAACATGCGTCAGAGACAGTGGCTGGAGCTTCTTGTGGATTATGATGTCAACCTGCAGTATCATCCTGGGAAGGCCAACGTTGTAGCAGATGCATTGAGCAGGAGAGCCGGAGTTTATTTCCTAACAGCGTAACCAGAGCTGTTAGCAGATCTTCAGAAGATAGGTATTGAAGTTGTTCTCCCTTCCAGTATTATTGATGGCCAGTATGCAAGTTCAGTCCACTATATTCGAGTGGATCCGGATGGCTCAGTCAACAGATTCCAAGCTTCAGCGACTCAGGGCAGAGTGTGAGGCAGGACGAAGACCAGAGTTGTGCATTCATGAAGATGGTACACTTAGGCATGGTAAGCGTCTTTGTGTACCTAGTGGAGATATCAGACAGAAAATCATGTCAGAGGCGCATAGTTCTCAGTATTCCATCCATCCTGGCAGTACGAAGAAGTACCGTGATATCCGTCAGCACTTCTGGTGGAATGGCATGAAGCGGGAGATAGCTCGGTTTATCTCTCGATGTTTGGTTTGCCAACAAGTTAAGGCCGAACATCAGAGACCGGCTGGACTTCTTCATCCCTTGTCGATTCCAGAATGGAAGTGGGAACATGTGACCATAGATTTCGTGACTGGATTGCCTAGATCCCCAGCTGGTCGAGATGCTATTTGGGTTATAGTTGACCGGCTCACGAAGGTGGCTCACTTTCTTCCATTCAGAGTTGGTTAGTCGACGGCTCAGCTAGCGGAGATGTACCTTAGGCAGATCGTCAGATTGTACGGAGTGCCCGTCAGTATCACTTCGGACCGAGATTCAAGATTCACATCTCACTTTTGGCGTAGCCTGCAAGAGAGTTTGGGGACTCTTCTCCAGTTCAGTTCAGCATATCACCTACAGACAGATGGCCAGTCGGAACGTACGATCCAGACCCTTGAAGATATGTTGCGATCTTGCACACTCGACTTCGGTGGTTCATGGGAAGATCACCTGTACCTGGTGGAGTTCTCGTACAATAATAGTTTCCAAGCTAGTATCCAAATGGCATCGTTCGAGGCACTGTATGGTAGGAAGTGCAGATCCCCGCTAGCTTGGGACGATGTCGGAGAAAGGCAGATGCTCGGTCCAGAAATGATTGCCCAGACAGTTGAAGTAGTCAGAAGAGTAAGGAATCATCTTCGAGTTGCCCAAGATCGCCAGCGCCATTGGGCCGATTCTCATCGGCGCCCTCTCGAATTTTCTGTCGATGACCATGTATTCCTAAGGATTTTGCCTAACCGTGGCGTCATTCGCTTCGGCGTACGGAGAAAACTTAGTCCTAGGTATATAGGGCCATTTGATATTCTGGAGCGAGTAGGAGATGTATCCTATCGTCTCGCTCTTCCACCATCGCTACGTGAGATGCATGACGTATTCCATGTATTCCAACTGCGACGGTATATCCCAGACCCGAGCCACATCCTGGATCATTCGGAATTGGTTGTTGGTACCAACCTTTCGTGTGAGGAGAGGCCCGTGTCTATATTGGACCGCAGAGAGAAGACACTCAAGAACAAGACTATCAAGTTAGTCCGAGTTGCTTGGGGTCATCATTCTTTAGGGGAGTCAACGTGGGAGCGTGAGGATGATATCCGATCGCGATATCCCGACTTGTTTGACTCATGAGGTATAATGTCTTCCTTATGCCTCATGCCTTCGATTCCTTGCTTGCGTGATTGATTGATTGTCTAGTATAGCTTGCTTGTTATTAGTGTAGCTTGTCATTTCTCCTCTAGCCTCTTGATTAAATTCCGAGGACGGAATTCTTTTAAGGTGGGTAGAGTTGTAA
This sequence comes from Iris pallida, assembly GCA_029216955.1. Taxonomy (NCBI): domain Eukaryota; kingdom Viridiplantae; phylum Streptophyta; class Magnoliopsida; order Asparagales; family Iridaceae; genus Iris; species Iris pallida. The sequence goes on along the minus strand of JANAVB010021800.1, from coordinate 11,641,326 downwards.
TGCCTGTGTTCGTATTGCATATTTTTGGAATACGTATACGTACTTATTCTTGTATTTTATCTTGTATTGCTTGATTTCTTGCTTAGTTTTCTTCTTGACTTGGTATATTCTTGGGTTGGGTTCGGCTAGGCTTGGTTTTCTTTAGTTTATTATGAACCAAGGGTGAACCCCCTACCTACCACCACCACTACCATTTATTAACCCCTTCTCCTTTCTCTTTCTTCATTTATCATCTTCTCCACCATTACTTCCTTACCTACCAGAGAGAGAGAGTGAGCTCTAGGCAAGTGCAGCTTGCTTCATGGAGGAACTCTAATTTTATTGCTTTATTCTCTTCCTTACAGCATTTTAACTTACTTTAGTACTTGACATTTTTACTTTCCATGGCTAGATTCTTGTAGATCAATATTTATATTATTTTTGGAATTCTTGGGTTTGATCTACTTAATCTTGTTATTACTAAGTTTTGATGGTTCCATGCTGTAGAGAATTTTGTTCTACCCCATTTTGACCTATGGAAGTTCGGATTTGGGCTCCGGATGATAGAGTTATGCAGCTTGGAAGCCATGGCTTATGGTGTACTTCTTCTCGAAAAATTGGAGAAGAAGCACAGTCCCGAGCCGCATGGTAGCACTAGACCGCATGAACATTCAGGCGACAAGTTAGTTCCAACCGCATGCACTACCGCTTTGACTTTACAGCATGACAAGTTCATACGGCAAGTATTCCTTCTAGCCGCATGAAGTCCTTCATTCTTAAACCGTATGACTGAGCTCCCCAGTCCAGCCGTATGGGACTCCGCCCACCCTGAGTCGCATTAACTCAACACTCGTAAGCTGCATAGTCATTGCTCCCTGCAGCCGCATGGGTTGCTCCTCCCCGGCCGCATGTACCTGATTGGTCAGCCAGCCGTATGGACCCATCCCCCGCCAGCCGTATGAGTTCCCTATCCTCCTGACCGCATATGTCTTGTCTTTCTCAGCCGTATGACGGACTGGATCTCCGAACCGCATATGACTGATACCCCTTTAACCGCATAAGCCTTTTCCTTTTAGCCGCACGCGCCTGACCCTATTCAGCCGCATGGACTGTTCTCTTCCAGCCGTATGAGATCACTCCTGGCCGCATATGCCTTAGCCGCATGGCTCTTCTATAGCCCCAAATAATGATATTTTAATATATATTTTACGTCCATTTTATGTCCTTACGCCTTTTGTCATGAACTTGATAATCTCGAATTCATTTAATATGTTTGGAATGATAATTGAGCATGACATGATAGTGACCCGTAGCGGTATACTCCTGACATGACTAACCTGACATGATAGTAGCCCGTTGTGGTACACTCCTGACAAGTAAACCTGACCTGATATCTTGATAAGCTGTTGCGACGGCTCCATGACATGACATGACCTGTATAAATAACCTGGACACCGTGGGCGATTGTGCTTGTACAAATAATCCAGTCTTGTCTTGCATCATGTCTAGGATGGGACTCCTGAGTACCACGGTCAGGAGTACCTACTGAAGTGGACTAAGGCTAATAACTAGATTAATACATTAGTCATGAAGAGATTTCTCAGCTACAGGCGATCCCGTTACCTGGGCGCGCTTGGGATCTGTAGCCTGCCGTCGAGTAGGGCACATTTCCAGCACACTGTCATGTGTTGCATCCTTCAAGCTACCTAAGGGTACATGCGATGTACCTACCTGAATTCAATCCCTAATTTTCGTCCTGGGTAACCTGGATGGTCTGCAGGGCTTGTGGCTGTGGAATAATCTCATTACATCTTGTTAGTAATTAGGCTTGTGACAACCCTAGTTAGTTAAAGTATCAAGCCGTAATTCTTGCTTAGCCGTGAAATGATTGGATAGAGTCTAACCAGTCTAGTCTTGTCCTGATTCTGTTCCAGGTTACTACATGACCGGAATGCCTGTATTTATTTTACCGATAAATGGTGAGAATCCAAGTTCTGTTTAGACGAAGGGTTACAACTCCGGTCCTTGTTTGGTTTACGGGTTGTAATCTGGTTATCTGAATAGCTCCATGGTTTTCTCGTCGTATATCATCCTGGTGTATTTTCTTTATTTCCAGTTCTTACTTTTATGCTCTTGTGCTGATTGCTGGTTTTAGTTTCTAAGTGAAGCCTCATTTGTGGCACTTGCTCTTTCTGGGATCTGACCCAGCTGGTTTTGTATGGCCAGATTTCGGAGCAGCTCCAGAGGATCTACCGACCTTCTAGCCAGATGGTGGCCACTAGACGGAACCCTGGCAACGAGTGGGTTATTCTTGATCTCCCACTCTATTGTAAAAATATTCTTTTGAGGCGTTTAGCCGACGAGCACCTGTTTAGCTCGATTGCAATTTACTTACTGTCTGCCTACGGGCTGTAACATGATTGACAGATCCTAGGGTTGATCATGTATGACTAAACTCTTGCAAGTCTTAACATTTTGTAACGACTAGCTTCATGATCAGCTGAATATGTAATGTTTGGGACGCCTTACTATTGTATATTTAATGATCATACATCTTGTAACTTTTACTTACTTGCTTGTGATTGAGACAATAGGCTTGTTCAAGACCTTAAGAGACTGCTGGCTTGTAGTTAAACCCTCATGTATCTAGACAGCCGTGACCGTATAGCGAGATGGATTCCATTTCATATACGTAGCTGGCTATGTCTGCCCCCGTTCTCCAGTATTCTGGTTCTGGGGCGTGACTGTAAATTATGAACTCTTGAGTTAAATAGTTGATTTTAAACGTTAATTTTGGAAAAGGTTAGTAGTAACGTGATAAAATTTTGCTTTGAGATTTATGAGAGTGATTTAAAAAATTTTATGATGAATTTGAACGGCTTGGAGTGAATACAAATTTTGGTGGTTTATTTTTAAAAATTTTATTAAGAAACTTTTGGAGGAAACTTGAGTTAATTTTAATGGTAGGCCCCAAGATAACCCTACTGAGTATTCCACACTAATTGCCATGTCACTTATGACCATGATAGTAGTATATACACAAGTGGTGTTAGTCATCTACCCAGCTATGTGACTGTATTTCCACCTCGGCTTACTCGACCTTCCTTCAATTCTAGATCTTTTAATTGTGACCTTCTAACCCACTTGCAATTTGAATAATGAGTTAACGGTTCCTTAACTGTATCCATCTAGGAGACTATCTTCTCTCCGAAATTGTGTTCCTAAATTATTTTTACTGGATTCTTTAATTAATTTTATTTATGCTTTAACTTGATCTTCTTTATTTTTGTGCATTAATTATCACCTTGTGAACTCCCACTTTCTATTTTTAGATCTTTTGGCATCCCTTACCGTGACTTGGATATTTGGAGCACAATACTAGACTTTTCCTTCCAACAAATTTTATGTGTAAGACCTAGACAAGTCCACCTTCATGTAGATATATCGTGTCCCACTAAAACACGTCTTCTTGTACACTATTTTCATTATATGACCTTCTGATCAAAATGGCTAAACTATAATCTCTACCATGATACCGATATATTTTTGACCACGGATAGGGGTTCAACATCGACTCAATTCTTTTGACCCGATATGTGATTGCGTTCTACTAAATTCCTTAAATGCTTAAATTTGTACTTTATCTCGATTGCTTGACCCATTATCCCATGATACTATTAGTTTAACTCTTGTAAGTTGTATAGAATACCTCACCACTTAACAAACCTTTTTCCTTGTGAACCACATTGGTAAGTTCACTTAGACTATAAATTCAGAGGACCCTACCTTATCTAGTCTACCAAGCATAAATGAAGAAACACTAGGACAACTGTATAGGCCCAAACTTTGGGCGAGCCTTGATTTTAAAAGATCTTGGACTATTTAAAATTCCTTCATCAGTACCTCCCTTGCTCATATTTTGACTATCTCATACTGCTAATGTAGCTTCAGTTTTGCAAGCTTATTTATTTACCAAGCTTGATCATGACATATTTTATTGGGTGCACCCACTAACATATTGTCTAATCAGAACCGGTGCATGATGGTCTGATCAACCTATTGTACTTTGGTTCGCTTATCATATATTATTCTACGTGGATGGAGACATAGTAAACTTGCCTTAGAGTCTCATCCGCGACAGCCTTGACAATTCTCTTTTGAATTATTTTTGCCGCCTATGAACCCCGCAATTCGTACTCAATATATAACACCATCTTTGAAACCTTTGTTGTTCTTGTCTTTCACTTATTTTGGAAAGACAAGGCACTGTACTTGCTAGATAGACTCAATGTATCATCTTTGGTTGCCCAATCGGTTAATTATACACAAATGTAGATAGCCACCGACCGACTCATATGGCTGAATCCTCGCCTTTAACTACCCCTCATTCTTCAACTCTAGAATTATTATCGTGTCCTTCCAATTGTTCTTGAGCACTCGAGAATGATGCTAATCATTCACTTAAATCAAACTCTCAATCGAGGCGATTAGTCTCCAGTCTCTCTCTAGGAACCACATCTCCCAAATGTCTAAATTTATTCTCTTTGGTCTACTCAATTCCTTACTATTCTCAAAAACTGGATATTCAAAATTTTGTTACCTTCACTAGCAATCCTTATTTGAAATCCATAATCATGATATTTTTGTATATATCGACTCCACAATTTTCTATTGCATGGTGGTGTTGAACGCCGTTTTATCGCCTCCTCCAAAATTTAATTGTATTTTGGTATTGACGAACTCTTCCTATCCCTCAATCCTATCTACCCTATTAATCCTAAATTTCGAGGACAAAATTCTTGTAAGTTGGGTAGGATATAAAACCCCTATTTTTTTAAATTATTTTTTTATTATTTTATTTGACTTCAAATTTAATTTATACAATTTATGGTTTTTGTTAATTATTAAAAATGACCTTAGCCATTGTTGTGTTTAGAGCACAATGCGACCATGAATTTTGGTACGAAAAATGTAGCAGTGTGCTTTGACCAGTATATTAGCCATGTCGTGGGAGGCCTAGCCATAGTTCAGTCCGAAATAGGAAAACCAGGCCGAGTTGTGATATAACGCATTTAAAATAGATATTATTTAATATATTGTTTTTTATGACCCGGTGGGACCAAACCAGCATGAACTGGGCCCGAACCAAATTTAAGCCCATGTAGGCATGTGGTGTGACTAAGGTGGCCATGTAGAGATATTTTATGTACGTAGAAATATTTTCTAAATTATTTTAGAATTTTATGTACAATTTCTAATTATTTAGTTATATGTACAATTATTGGTATTTTTATTATTAAAAAATATTTTACAAGATTGTAGATTTTCGGGACCCGGATAAGAGTGTGCGGTATTGGTTCACCCATTGGGACAAGTTTATTATTTTATTATTATTATAGTTATTTTGTGAAAATTTAATAAACACGTTTCTCTATTTAAATATTACTATTATTTTGAGATTGATTTATTAAGGATTGAATTTATATATATATATATAGATATGTTTAAATATATTAAATAATTGGATAGTTGACATTTAAATGGTATTTGAATTTTAAACATATTTTTTTGGTGTATTATGGATATATACATATGTAAATATATATATATATATATATATATATATATATATATATATATATATATATATATATATATATATATATATATATATATATATATATATATATATATATATATTGAAGTTTAAATAAGATAAGTTTTGATTAGAAAAAAAAACTTGCTTGTGTGGCCGCTCACTTGTGCTCCCACAAGCAGCAGCGGCATATGCATTAACTGCATGGTGCGCCCAAAGGGGCCGAACCCTTCCGAACCCCTCGGCCGAACACCCCCCTTAGGCCAATTCATATATATATATATAATTTTTTTTGATTTCACAACCCAACAAAAACCCTAATCGCCTCCTCCTTCCTCCTTCTTCCTCCTCTCTCCTTGGCCGTGTCCGTAGCCACAGCAGTTCCGCGGCTACGACGACAGCATCAAACGACGTCAACGACAACAACAACAACAGTTTTAATACTCCGAGGTACACGACTTCTCCGATTAATTTCTCCGCCAATTTAAGTTCGTTTTTAGATCCGTAAATTTATGTAGAAAGCCCACATGACCCTTTTCGAGATTCCCCAGGTGGATTTCGACATGGCCATCCAACTTGCTCGAAAATCGAGACGAAGTTGGAGAAAAACCACTTTTCTGAAATATTAAAAACTGTTTTGAAACACCAACTTGTCGGCCACTATTCTTTCTGTACAATAGGATTTTGTAGAAACTAATTGAAGACAGTCAAAGGCAACCTAACCGAGATTGTAACGCACTTTTTGGATTCACTTTTCATCTAGTATGTAGAAAATTACACGTTGTTAAAGTTTCCCAAAAATTTGTAAATTCTGTTTTCAAAAAGTAGAAAAACACCCAATACGGCGTGCGCCCCGACAAACCGGGCGACGTGGTCGCGCACTATACGCATCGAAAGGCGCGTATGGATGTTGTCGACGTGTGGAAACAGACGGAACCCGATTTTGTTGCATGTGCGCGACGAAATCAGTGCGTATCCGTCGAGATACCCCGTATCGACCCTTTGCAAATTAAGTCAAAACTTTGTGTACACTCATCAAATCACGACGAAACTTGCGCCATTGGACTTGAAATATTTTTCTGGCCTGTGAGCCAAGTTTGGTTCAATTCTGAGACCGTTGATCGGGATGCTATTTTGGCGGGCCCATAATCCCACTCAACGGACAATTTTGTGCACAGCCCACCGGAATCCAAAATTGGACATACCGTTGGGTTCGTCTCCTCTAAACAAATTCGTAGACATATAGTTTGACGACTTTAGAGACCGTAGGTTCTGGCGCACATTTCGGTGCAGAGCGGGTCCAACGGCGGACATCGTTTTGACCCAAAATTACGATTTTGTCCCTGTTCCAGAATTTAACTTTTGGACAGGCATTTCCTAGGCATATCTTTTATTCCAAACTCATTCGTAATGTTTGTTACAGCATCCGGAGTCATCTGTAGGATTTGGCTTTTCTGGCTTTGTTTATTTGCCGGTTCGAGCTACTAGATTGTTCTCTTTTGCACATAACCTCAGGCAAGATACCTTGCCATCTTTACTGCTTACATTTAGTTGAATTTTATTTTATTTATTGTATTATATTCTTTGTTTATTATTTTCTTTTGCTTGTGGACCTAGAGTTAAGAGACTGCCGTCAATAGAGTGCATGTCATTAACTTTGTCACGATTGTATCACGAGTTATGTGTGAGTTGTGAGTATCATGTAGTGGTCACTTGCGTGTTGGCTGATCACCCGTACGCATGCATAGGAATAACTGTCAATAGATGCATGTTAGAAGATTTGACAGTTATCTATTATAAAATCGTGTGGTAGAAACAATACGTGTTGGTGTATCGTGGTTACGATGCATGTACAATATTATTGGGGGGAGGGAACAGCTACTAGCGTAGGGGCTATATTTACTTTTTATACACATTATGGAAGATTGTGACTCGGATGAGCACTACGTGCTGCCCGGCCGATAGTGTCTCGGATGAGCGCTACTTGACGGCCACTCTTTATTACTTGCTTGCGTGAATCCGTTACAGCCCCTGCGTAGAACGTTGTCCTCAAAGTGCATATCACATAGATGGTTAGGAACCCTGTTGTGTTGTAGTTTATAGTATTTTTTACTTATGCAGTTATAATGGAATGTTCTTCCTGTATCTTGCTACGTCCCTCTGAGGACCTGGTTATCTCTCCAGGTGTGTGCTTTCATGGTTTACTGCAGGTGTTCTAGCCAAGATTGTGGGCGTCTCCATTTCTTCGAAGATGATCACTCTTGGTTCGTCTTGATACTTTTATGGATTATTTTCTTGTATACTTTATCTCCTTTTGATAGTTGGTAGTGGACTTTATCGCCGTCCAACGATTGTACCATAAATATTCAAGTTGATTTTATACTATTATTCTTTTTATTATGGATGAGATTTAGTTGTCTTGGATTACTACATTTGACAGCTTATGTATACATACAAGGTTTCCATATATTGGAGTGTGCTTCGTATGTATGCAGCTGGCATGATACGTATCTGGTCCCAAGTATTTTGGGACTGGGGCGTTACACAAAAGGAGGAGACTCACACTCTCTCCATCAATCCTAACTTTCTCTCTCTCTCTATCCTCACTTATTCTGCAGCTGACCGACTCCTAAAGCTTCTTCCTCACACTCATTATTACACGAAAATACCTTATTCCCCATTCTTCCATTCCTCACATCCAGTCTATTCTTTACTCCATTCTACTCTATCACTCAGCCGAATAAGCAAGCCCAGCCTTGCTTGTCTTCCTAGGAAATCCTAACCACTAAAACAGCACACCACACAGCCCATAATCTCCAGCTCCCATTTCCTTCTCTCTCAAACAAAAACCTAGCCTAGGTTCTTCCATCATCCTTTCACTCACCCAAAGCAAAAATCCTAGAATGAAGAAAAATAAGGAGAAGAAGAACACAGCAGGAGGTCGAGAGGATAGAGGCGAAAGCTTACCGGTGGCGCGTGCTTCTCGAGAAGCCGCTGGTTGCAGCGGACGAGGACAACTCGGTCTCCAAGAACTAGTATGGTCTACGAGGAGATGGCGAGATTCGGCTCTGTCTTCGAGATGGCGAGTCACTGCGGCATCGATCTGATGGCGAATCTCACGAGCGGTGGTCTGATCTCGGTCGTTGACTGCCTCGGGATACGATGGTGTGTCATCGTCCCCGGCGAGGTGGTGGCTCCTTCGAATTCGACGAGGCGCACGACGTCGGGATGGACACGATGAACTTCGACGAGGTAGATACTCCGTACGAGAACTGTGGCGTCACGGACTCTGATAAGGAGTGGATCTGAGCTTCATTAGTAATGGTGGAATTCTTAACGAGGCCGACGATGGCGAGTGTGGGTGTTCGGCCGAGAGATCGGCCACGAGAAGAGAGGAGAGAGGAGAGAGAAAGAATAGTGGAGAGAGAGAGACTAGAAATGTGTCAGAATGATGTGATAGTGATCAAAATTTTAGAAAAACGTGTACAGTATATATATAATAAAATAATGAGTGGCAGGCTGGTAAATAGCAACAGATCTGGGGGAGTTCTCCAAGATAGAACAATGGCACTGCTGGTAATTAGGAATAGATCTGGGGCTAATTAGAACAAATTGTTACAGATTTTCAAATATTTAAAGTTAACAGATTTCAAATTCAAAAATTCAAACAGTTTTTTTTTCAAAACAGATTTTCAAATATATATTCTAACAGATTTTTCAACTGAAATTAGTTACTACCAATTAGTCAATAGCTAACCAACTGATTACATCAATTAGTTAACAACTAATTATTTAATAGCTAAATAAATAATATTCAGAAATAAGGAACTGCTAACCTCTTCTCTTCATAAATAAGCTAAATTCAAAACTTGTAAGTAATCCAGCCACAAATTAATTTAAATCAATTAATAATCTAGATGATAAAAATTATTATTAGGAATTAATATATAAAATATTAGTAATAAATATTAATTACTATAATTATAAGAAACAGTATTTAGAAATTAGTAAGAAATATCTTTTTAGAAATCCATAATATATATATATATATATATTCATGTAGAAATAGAATTTAGCTACTGTAGAAGCATGAAAAAGAACATAATTGCCCATGTGGCTCAGAACAGGAAAACCCATGCGGTTCAAAAACAGACGAGCTTCATGCGGCTCAAGAGCATCATGCGGTTCAAAAGTCACCAACTTGGACATGCGGCTCAAGCAACACCACGTGGCCTTCTACGGTTCGCTTCTACCATTGGCCATTAAGCAAAGGCCCTATTTAATGCTCTAACATAAAGGAGAACTGACGGCTCTGACATAAAGCTGCAATAATGACTATGCCATAATGGTAGACTCCTAGGAAAATGAAAGAAATCTCTGACACAATCCATCAGATCCCAAAATCCTTCATGCGGCCTTGACACATGGACAGTCACATGCGGCTCAGACAGAGGCCACCCCATGCGGCTCAGGTAGAGGCCACCTCATGCGGCTCAGGCAGAGTCTACCCTATGCGACTCACGAGGACTATCTTCATGCGGCTCACTGAGAAGCCACCCATCATGCGGTCGCCTACGCTCATGCGGCTCAGATCATCTCCATACGGTTCAAATGTTCAGAGGCCACGCCTGTTTGCCATGAAATATAAAAGAACAGAACAATTATCGGAGGACTGGACTTTTACTTCACAATACAAACTCGCTTGTACAAAGAAAGCCTAGGGACAAAAACCTAGGTACAACAATCTAAGTACAATTGTTTATTTTAGATTCTTGGGGGTGACGATAGAGGATCGGGAAAGCGACGGCCGCTCTGCCTTACTCCTTGGACGATCGGGTGCAGCCTTGGCTCTGTGGAAGAACTGCTGGGCGTTGATGAAGAAATGCTCTCCTTCGATCTTTGTATATTCTCTCTCTGGCTCTCTGGCTCTCTGTGTCTTCTTTTTTTTTTAAATAAGAGAGTTTCCTTCTTCGTAAGGGAATGTCACCTTGCTATTTATAAGAGTAGAGGGCATCACTAGGGTTTGTAATGATTGCCCATTCTCCAAAGTCTGCGGCTTAGGATCAATGAATCTGGGCCGCTCATCTTGAACATAATAGATCCGAGCAATTAATGGGATTGCATCAAATCTTTATGGATAATTAATGATGATTGACTTAAATCCTCATGATTTGTTATGCCAATCTTGGATCTTCTGCCACGTGTCATTGATTTGCTTGATTGCAAATGATCTGATTTGATCCCAATATTTTATTGGGATTTGTTGATGGATTTTAGTTGATTTGATGCCACGTGTCCCATTATCATGCCACGTGTCTTAACCATGAGCCACTTAGAAAATCTGAGCCGCATGAGGATTGATCCTCATTGAGCCGTATAAGACTGGCCACGTGTCAAGGCTGCTTGGGAGTGACCCCTGAATATTTGAACCGCATGGTGATGATCTGAGCCGCACGATCGTAGGTGACCGCATGATGGGTGCCTTCTTCGTGAGCCGCATGGAGATAGTCCTTGTGAGCCGCATGAGGTAGCCTCTGCTTGAGCCGCATAGAATAGCTTCGGCCTGAGCTGCATGTGATAGCTTCGGCCTGAGCCGCATGTGATAGCTTCAGCCTGAGCCGCATGGGGTGGTCTCTGCCTGAGCCGTATGCGATTGTCCATGTGTCAAGGCCGCATGAAGGTTTCTGGATTTTGGAGGATCGTGTTAGAGATTTCCTTCACTTCCCTAAGAGTCTGCCATTATGACGGAGTCATTATTGTTTCTTTGTGTCAGAGCTGTCATTTGTCAGAGCTGTCAGCCGTCAAGGCATTTAATGCAGTAAAGGACAAAGGGAAGAGCTGTTTGTAGGCCACGTGGCTCCTCTCTGAGCTATATGGAACTTATTCGAGCCGTATAGACGCTTGAGCTGCATGGATTCCTGAGCTGCATGAGCTCTCTGAGCCGCATGGGGCTCCCTGGCTGCATGGATCTTTCTTTATTCTTTTCTATGCTTCTTCAAGACCCCCTTCAAAGTTTTTAATTTACAAAATCAAAATACTTTGAATACGAAGCATGGCTATGTATAAACTCTTCTGGCCACATATGATGTCCTGGCCACATGGATGTCTCGGCCATATGGATGTCTCGGTCGCATGGATATCTCAGCCACATTGAGTCAATCAGCCGTAGGGACTTTCGGGCCGCATAGCTCCTTGCCACGTGTGCGTGTCTTTAATTGCCTCAAATTCGTTTTAGTGTCATCTTTAGGGGAAATCCCAAGGGTCGGCTCATTAAATCTTTAGATTTTATGCCCTAGATGAATCTTCTTTATGAGAGAGGGGACAAAATCCGAGGAGTCGGTTTCGTCTTTTTCGAGGCGGTTATTAGTCTACGTGTCCCCCCTCTCTTGTCCTCCTATAAATAAGAGGAGTTTTAAGAGAGAAAACTTCTTTTACTTTCTCCTTTTACTTCGAACCTTCCCTACCCCGATTGTCATCCTCTTCTTCGATCACCAATGGCTCCCAAGAAGACCGTTGCGGCGAAGGGTAAGAAGGCGACGTCTTCGTCGACTGTGGCGGCGAAGGACAAGAAGACTGCTTCTACTTCGACTGCGGCCGCTCCTCCGTCGGCCGACGTGCCCACAGCTCACCCTGACGTCCATCCCCCTATTGCTGGTAAGGACATTATATGAGTTTAAAGAACTCTAACTGCTAAATTTGTCTGTCACGTGGTCTGCGCGAACTTATCTGAACCCTGAGGGCCCTATGAGAGCACTGCCGCATGAACCTTTACTGAATGGAGCCGCATAAGTGTTCTTCTGAGCTTGAGCCGCATGAGGCTTCATTAAGTTGGAGCCGCATAAGTGTTCTCTTGAGCCGCATGAGGCTTCGTTAAGTTGGAGCCGCATAAGCTCGAAAACACCCATCAGTTCTTTTTGTCCATCTTTTTAACTTATCTTTTTCTGTCTTCTTCTCAGTGAATTTACCGGTTAATGCTGCTAGAGAACTCCTGGTAGGTCATGCCCAAGCTGCTCTGGACTATAGGTACGACCATAAAGTTAGGCATGTGGCAGACCAGTTTCCTAGTGACGAGCCTCCGGCGAGATTGAATGCCCTCAAGAACCAGCCTTTCTATTTTCTCAACGCTATGATGAACTCAGGGAATTTAGAAGGAGAATACTTGAAGCCTGCGTTCTTCTTTGCAGACGCCTTGACTGTGAAGAACAGTCAGGTTCTGGAGGTGTCAGAGAACTGGAGTTTTGTTTCTAACGGGATGGCAATCTGCATCCCCCAAATGGAGCGTCACTTTCTACTATCTTGGTTCAATATGCTCCCACTAGACCGGAAGATGGAAGAGTCTTTAACTCCTATCCGAAGTGGGATGTTTATGGGAGACATCCATTATAACAACAGCATGAAGTCAGTGTGTGCGGGCAAGGTGCACACCAGTCGTTCTGTAATGGGATTGGCCCCGGGTACTTTCTTGAATGTGCCGGGTCCCAATTTCACGTTTTCTACAGCCGACACTTTTATGAACCAACTTGCTCGGAAGGGCTCCTATCCCATTGGCCGGTTGATGCTCCCTAGTTGGATACATCCTATTCCCTCGTGGACCAATCTGTCTATATGGATCTTGCGAAAGTATGAGGCCTTTCTGTGTGAGATTGGTCTTTACCATGCTATTCGAGGCACCAGCCATGGTTTGCCCATAAACAAGAGATTATTTATATCTCTGCTGGAGATGTATAACCGCCGTACGGGAACCTTCTATACACCCGTAGGGGAAATGGGGCTTGCACTCCATGAAATGCACGCGATCTCCAAGCTTCCTTGAGGGGATGAAGCTTTTGAGGTGTACACTCCCACGATTGAGGAGTTCGAAGAGTTGGAAGGACGGTATCCAGGCTTCGTGGCTATTTATCAAGAGATATTGTGCCACTATAGCACATGTCATCAGATAGCCAAAAAGGATAGTACCTCGGATGGAAATGCTTCCCACACCAAGGACTGGGTGCGCTATCTCTTCACGACGGGTGCCTCAGGTCGAGTTACTTCCCGACGTCCTCAATCCCGGGAGGCGGTTAAAGCCTTAGTGTCGTCGGCTAAGAGGGTAGCCACTACTAGTGACAGATTCGGGAGTAAAACCGACTTTTTTGGTTATTTTTATCAGGATACCCAAGAGCTGTCAGAGAAGGCACTCCTGGCGGGATTCTTGATGATATGGCTGCGAAATTGTGTAGTCTCGGGAGGAGCTGGTTTTATCGAGAGGATCAGTCGTAATTTCATCCTTCCGGCTGTGAAGTTAGTTTTGCGAGTCAGGCTAGCTCTCCTTCCGGCCATGGTGTGCAGCATACACCGTGGCCTTTGCACTTTCACATCCAAGGTCATTGCCTGCGATGTGACAAAGGATTTTGAACGGACTGAGCTGCCCTATCATTATCTGATGGGGTGGCTGTTGATGCATTATCCGTCTTTGATGAGACCGGGCTCTGAAGATGGCATAACTGATGACGACGCTTTTATCTTCCGCTATCGTAATGAGTCTTGGGAGTACGAGACCATGCGTGCTTGCCGAATGGCACTGGCGAGGGCAGATATGTACAACATTTTCGTATCTGTCCCTCGTTTTACTGCTGAGGAAATAGCGACTGTACATCTCGACGATATTGGGCCCCCTCAACTTCTGGACGGCCAGATGCTTCTGTGGCTGCGTAACATCCGCCCAGCTCATCTGGGGTATCGTAACCGTAATACTGTCTTTCTGGAGCCTTATCTACCTAGCAGGTTTGCCCGGCAGTTTGGATACAGTCAGCTTTTTCTAGACAGTCCCAGCTCTTGTTTGGGTTTTAAAGGTAGCCTTCTTGACGGCATCAGGGCCTGGCACTACTATGATACATTTCATAACTGTACCATTTTTTTGGTCCCTGCTATTAAGGCGTTAGTAGAGATCTTGTATATGGCGGCTCTGTACCATGTCATGGCGAACAAGCCCCCTGTCGGTTTTAACCCGGGTGTCAGTTTTATTGTTGGTACCGGCCTGGAGGAGGGGTCCCAGGGGGCCAAGACGAGGAAGAGGAAGAATAGAGTCGAAGTGCCAGATTCGGACTCCGCTACTGTGGATGATGAAGGCGACGAGTATGATGGAGATGACTCTTCCCTTCCGGTGGCAGATGTAGGGCCGAATCAGCCGCCTGTTTTGCCAGATGAGATGGTGGTAGATCAGCCATCCGTTGTGCCTGGCCCTGCACAAAAGCGTAGCAGGCAAATTTCTCCTATTGGCGGTATTCCTTGCTTCCGGAAGCTGGCTGTGACCAGACACCGCAAGCTAACTATAAGGGAAAGAGGCGAGGAAGTTGACCCCGTGTCAGAGGTAAACAAGTCACTCCCGGCTCTTCCTTTCTTCTAGCTTTGATTTTAATCATCTTCCTTCCCTCTTGTAGGTGTCAGGAGAAGAGGAGTCTCAAGTTGTCGAGGTCGTGACTCGGGATGACGGGGGCTCTGGTGAGCCTGTCCCTGAAATTGCTAAATTCCATCAAGATGATGTTGATCAAGTCGTATCTCCCTTCGAGGTGGTTGGGGCAGAGGAGCCGGCCGAATTTAACTTGGAGATCGCGGGTGAGGAGACCATGCAAGCCGCGAATGAACTGCAGCCTCCATGCTCCTCCCCTGGTAAGATAAGCTGAATCTTATCTTGCGAGGAGGCCTATCTACTCTATCATCACATCCTTCGGGTCACGTCGATTGATTGTTGTTATGGACATACAGGTCCTGCCTCTCCAGTGCCGAGGATGGACATTATTAGGACAAACTCTGCCGAAGGGACACTGGCGGAAAGGAGCGTACCCCCTCCCCTTCCGGCTCGTCTTGATGGGCCTTCTGCGGGCTCGAGTTCGGCAAGTCAGGTAGTGGGACAACCGGGGCAGGGGACGATGGTTCTCGCGTCCTCTTCTGCTCGGGCGGCTCCGAGAGTCGACCTCTCTGCTCTGCCAAGTGTCCAGGCTCTTCGGGTAGCAAAGGAAGAGTTAGTCGCTATCCGCGCATCGTTCTGCTCGGACTTTGTCCCCTTGGTGGCAAGTTCTAGCACTACTCCTTCGATGTTGCCGGCCACGCTTCCTCTGACGCCGTCCTCTACAGAGGTCCTGGACGACGCGTTACAGGACGTGGTCGACAGCTTTTATCGTCACTTGAAGAGGGGGATAGTGGCTGCTGTGGAAAGAGGGACCTCTTTCGTCTTGGCCCGGCAATGCGTCCAGGGTCAAATTGATATCCTTAAGACTCTTCTCGGTAGGACAAGTGTGGCTACACTTCTGGAGGCAAAATTGCTGGAGACTGATTAGCTGGTGGCCAAGCTTCAGGTACTGCGGTAGACTGATCTGTCTGCTGCTATAGATCAGGAGCGCGGTTCCCTCACAGCTGCTATAGAGAGGACAAGGGCTGCTCGGGATAAAACCATGTCGGCCGTACTGAAGGACCCCCGCGATCTGTCTGATCGATATGATCAATTGAGCCACGAGAGTGAAGATGTTACGGCTCGAGAAGCGAATGCCTCCCGCGGGATCACTGACATGCGGGAGCAGATCCTTGAGCTTCAGAGAAAGTTAGCTTTTCTGGAGTCTGAGCTTGAGGCTGCCCGTATCGACAGGGGGCTGATTATTCAGGAGGCTGACAGAGTTAATCAAGCTTCGGCTGACCTGGAAATTGCCCTGAAGAAGTTGGAAGATAACTGGCGGGCATATATGCACATGGATGATGCGAAGCAGTTGTCCCAGGAGGCTGAGCGCCGAGCTAGACAGCGGCTTGTGCGGGGTACTGCCTTGGTGAGAAACCGCTTCTTGGAATTGTGTAATGCCGAACTATAGTCGACCTTCCCTTCTTTTGTTTATGTTCTCTTTTTCTTTTTGAGAGGGACGTGGTCCCAAAACATGTAATGCTTTTTCGACTTTCAAATAAAGAGTACTTTCCATTCTACCCTTTATTTGTATTGCTTGTTGTGCCTGTGGTATTATGGTGGTGTTTGCCCCGCATGGGGGACTTGTCTGTGGACCTGTTACCCCTGGCATACCTTGGTTTTAGGTACGGGTAACAAGTTTGATTGGGGATATCTAGAACGGTTCCACAATAAGGTTTTTGTAGACGCTCCGAGTATCGGAAAAAAGAATGCCATGGAGCAGCTGGGCTCCCGGGGCATGATGAGAAATGAGAAAAGGTGTGCCTGTGTTGAGAAGCTTAGCACATGACATTTTATGGGCCTATTATCCTTGGCGTACCCTGGGTTAGGATACGGGTAATAGGATGAAATAGAACCAACATGCTTACTCAGAGGTAATGAGGACATGACAAGCATGAGGGTTTTTTTACCGCGGAATCTTGCTACTCAGAGGTGATGAGGACATGGCAGGAGTGGACTCAACGGAAGATATTTGTGGACTTACTATCCTTGGCGTACACCGGTAGTGGGTACAGATAATAAGTCGAAAGGGAATCAACATACTTACTCAGAGGTAATGAGGACATGGCAAGTATGAAGGTTTCTTCGACGGAGCCTTCCCACTCAGAGGTAATGAGGACATGGCAGGAGCGGGCTCAATGAAGGGGGTACGTAGAACGACTCAGAGGTAATGAGGACATAGAAGTTCTATGTAGAGGGGTGATTTATTTTTTTGGCGGAATTGAGATGACTCAGAGGTAACATCGACATGGTCGTTTTGGAAATTTGTGGATCCGTTACCCTTTTTGTGCACAGGGAGTATGGGCAGTGGATCATGAGGAAGGAGCTCTTTCAGGAAGAAAGTTCAGAGGTATGGTCATACATGACTTACTATCTGAAAGAGTGACCGAAATGTGAGTTCAGAGGTACCTGCGGGTACATAACTCGATAATCTGGGAGATTATGAATGTGAGTTCAGCGGTACTAGCGGGTACATGACTCGATAATCTGGAATTTTGGGAATGTGAGTTCAGCGGTACCAGGGGGTATATGACTCAATAATATAGAATTTTGTGGATATGAGTTCAGCGGTACCAGCGGGTACATGACTCAATAATCTGGAATTTTATGAATATGAGTTCAGCGGTACCAGCGGGTACATGACTCGATAATCTAGAAAATATCGTTTAGATATAATACTTCTTTAGGAACTTGCCATTGATGGGCAACATGAGTAAGTCTCCGTTTTGTTTTGTGAGGCAGTAAGCTCCATTGGAGAACACAACATCAATGATGAACGGCCCTTCCCACTTTGGTTGGAACTTGCCGGCGGTCTTGTGAGCCATGACCATTGGCCTCCGGACTGCCAGAACGAGATCGCCTACTTGGAATGTTCTGATCTTCACTTTCTTGTTGAAGGCTCCGGAGATGCGTGCTTGGTATAGCTCGATCCATTGCTGAGCCAAGAGGCACTTTTCATCTAAGGCCTCCAACTCTTATAGTCGACGACGGTAGTTATCATCCGTCGTCAATTGGTAAGTAAGGGCGACGCGGAGTGAGGGTATTTGAGTTTCCAATGGGAGGACTGTTTCACTCCCGTATACTAGAAAAAACGGCATGTTTCCAGTGGCTGTTCGGACTGTAGTACGGTATGCCCATAAGCATTCACCAAGCTTCTCGTTCCAGTCGCGTTTGTTGGACGATACGAACTTCTTGAGAAGTTTGATGATTGTTTTGTTGAATGCTTCTGCCAACCCATTCGCTGCTGGATTGTTTGGCGTTGAAGCAATATTCTGGATGTGGTGCTTGTCGCAGAACCGATAGAAGGCGTGGCTCGTAAACTGCGGACCATTATCGTAGATGATACTTCGGGGCAGTCCGAAGCGATAGATAACATGATGCTTGAGGAAGCTGATCACGTTTAAAGTCTTTACTTCTGCAAGAGGGACAGCTTTCGCCCATTTGAAGAAGTAATCCGTGATTGCGAGTATGAAGCGATGTCCTCGGAAAGAAGGTGGAGCGATCGGACCGATGATATCTATTCCCCATGCTTCGAATGGCCAGGACGCCACTGTCGGATGTAAAAATTTGGATGGTTGATGGATGAAGTCCACGTGGACTTGGCAGGTTTTGCACTTTCTTGCATAGTCTATTGCATCGGTTACCATCGTGGGCCAGTGGTAGCCCATTCGGCGAAGACGATCTTACAATTTTGGGCCAGGCTGATGGGCCCCGCAGACACCGTCATGAGGTTCGTGTACGGCTTCTTTGGCTTCTGTATTTGACAGACACCGAAGCAATAACCCGTCGTAGGATCGCCGATACAGCATCTTCGTCTCTGTATCGTAGAAGAATCTGAAAGAACGCCTTCTGATGGAAGTGGCTTCCTTTTGGTTCTCGGGCAGGATGTCGTAGACTACGAAGTCTATGAATGGTTGTCTCCAGTCTGGCGCTTCGTCGATCGTTTGGGCGGAATAACTCGCCACAACTTGAACGTTGTTCTTGGGACATACGAGTTCGTGGCCTATCACGTCAACCGAATGATGAGTATGGTTCGACACTGCTAGGGAAGCGGCAAGGCCTGCTAGGACATCGGCTTTGATGTTCTGGAGTCTGGGAATATGTTCGATGAAGAATCCCTCAAATGATGAGATAATGTTGATCGCTATTTGGTGATAGGGGATCATGTCTTCGTGGCGGACTTCGTACGAACCCCGGATCTGATTGACGATTAACTGCGAATCGCCGTATGCTTCAAGATATTCTACCCCCAGCTCTCTTGCAAGTTGGAGGCCAATGACCAACGCGTTGTACTCAGCCACATTATTAGAGCAGGGTTCCGTGAGGGAGTAAGCACGATTGATCACCAGTCCAGAAGGAGAAATCAACACCACCCCGACTCCAACGACGATATTGCCCTTGGGTCCAGTTCTCGAAGCACCGTCGAAGAACATTCGCCATATATTATCGTGGGAGGTCACATGTGAGTCAGCGACCTCATCTGGAATTCTTTCATATACTCTGGACGACTCCTAGCCTAGGTGAGCTGCTAAAAAGTCTGCCAGAGCTTGTCCTTTAACAGCCTTTTGCGGGACAAAGACCATATGATAAGGAGACAGCAATATTACCCATGTGGCGAGGCGGGAGCTGAGTGCCCCTGGTTTAGTCATGAGGATCCTGAGAGGGTTGACTCATGAGATCACATGTATGGTTTGTCCTGTGACTTAGTACCGCATCTTTTGAATGGCGAACACCAGGGCGAGGCATTCCTTCTCCACGGCAGTGTATCGATGCTCTGGCCCAATCATCATTCGGCTGAGGTAATATATAGCTTGTTTATGGCCCATATCGTTGTTTTGTGCCAGCAGAGCGCCGAGGGAATGCTCCATTGCTCGTACATATAGCAAAAATAGTTTTCTAGCAACAGGGGCCACCAGGACTGGTGGGTTCGATAAATATTCTTTGATGCTGTCGAAGGCACGTTGGCATTCTTCATCCCATACGAATGAGAAGTCTTTCTTCATGAGATGGGTGAATGGTCGACATCGCCCGGAGAGGTTAGAAATGAACCTCCTGATGTAAGCTAGCCTCCCCTGAAGGCCTCTGAGTTCGCGAAGATTTCTCGGGGAACCCATCTCCATAATTGCCTTCGACTTCTCTGGATCTACATGAATTCTCTGGGCAGTAATATTAAAACCCAGGAATTTTCCACTGGATACGCCCAAGAAGGATTTTGTGTGGTTCATCTTCAGGTTGTGTGCTCGCATCAGGTTGAATACCATCCTCAGATCCTGTAGATGGTCTCCCTTATAGCGACTCTTGATAGTGATATCATCAACATAACACTCCACAGTCTTGCGCAAGTGGTCTCTGAAGATGATACTCATGGCTCTTTGATATGTGGCGCCCGCATTCTTTAAATCGAAAGGCATGACTGTGTAGCAGTATGTGCCAATCGGTGTTCGGAATGATGTATGCTTCTCGTCGTCAGGAGACATCTTGATTTGGTTATATCCCGAGAAGCCATCCATGAATGACATGCGTTCGAAGCCGCATGTGTTGTCGATCATGATGTCTGTGATAGGGAGGGAGAATTCATCTTTGGGACATACCTCGCTCAGATTGCAGAAATCGATACAGATTCGAATCTTCCCATTCTTCTTGAGGACCGGAACTATGTTGGCGACCCAGTTAGGATGTTGTTCCTCACGAATGAAGCCGCTGGCTATAAGTTTGTTGACTTCGGATTTGATCGCATCCATGATGCCCGGGCGGAAGCGTCGCTGTTGTTGTTTGACTGGCTTTGCATCCGGCCGAATATTGAGCTTGTGAAGGGCGACTTCAGGGTTTAGTCCTGGCATGTCTTTATAGCTCCAGGCGAACACATCAATATATTCTTTGACAAGTCCCAGCAGCGATTCTCGCTCTTCGTCTTTTAGGCTTTTACTGACGAAGATTGGTTTTGGAGAAGATTCGCTGCCGAGGTCAACCTGTATAACCTCATCTTCAGTAGGAGGTTCTCTATGTTCGAACCGCTTTTTCCATTGTGCATCTAGCTGTTGGGCCTACGGCTCCAACTCGAGGATTTCAGGAATATCTTCATCTTCTTCGTAAGCGTCGACGAATGCCATGTTGACTGACAGGACTTGCCTGAGCATGTCCTCGATGCTGACATCTGAATCGGAAGTGGGTGATCCGGTTGAGTGTGAGTGCCAATCGCATTCCTCGTTTGAGCTTTCAGGGGTTGTCGCGGGTGTGACATAACCTAGCCCACATCTAGTTTTGTTGTAGTAATCTTGTGGTTTCTCGGCCGGGACTGGCGACTTTAAAGGTAGTCGTCGACCAGTACCGTAGTTCAAGCCTGGCGTGGTCTCCAGATCATACCCCTATTTTTGCATAAGATATTTGGATTGTGGGCTATACAGATAAAGAGGCAGTCTCCCGGCATCTGATTCGAGATCGACCTTCTCTATAGTGAAGGGCTGTGGGTCGTCCTTCCGACCGAAGATGATTGGATGGTCCCCTCCCTCGATTATGCGGTAAGCGTCTTCCACTGGAGTAAGCTGGTATGCGGTGTAAACATTCGTCACCTGTGTGTGTAGGTGAGTGTCTATACCGTGTTCCATAGCATACATTGTACAAAGCTTATTAAGCTCGAGGTAGTTCAAAGATAGCCCTTTATTGATGAAGTAAGGTATCTTTTCTAGCAGGATTTCATCATCTACGGAGGGAACATCAGTGTGGGCAGCCACGTACTTGGCTAGCTCCGGTTCTTCTTCGGCTGCCCCTGTATAAATAAAGACTGAGAGGATGACCTGGGCAGCTTGATCGTCAGGGGTTCTACTGGTGGAGCAGAACGTGGAGTCGTTGGCAAACTAGCGACCCCCAGTTTGGCACCTGATACTGGGCGGGGAGTTGTTGGCTCGCTAGAAGCCGCAGACTTTGTATCGGGGTGACGACCCTTCTTGGGAAGGCGTATCGTCATTGGCTTGTCGGTGGGGTTGAGCTTCTCCATTTGTGGCTGGCTGACTCTTGGCAATCTAATTGTGAGTGGCTCCATTGTGGGTCTTGGCACTTGGCCAGACCTTGGCAGCCGGATTATCATTTGCTCTTCTTGTGCTGAGAGTCTGATCGCGTCCTTAGACAGAGTGGCCGTAAGGGGTATGGACTTGCCAGGTTTGCAAGCTTGAAGGTGGATCGTCAGAAGTTCTTCTGATCCTGAGGCCGTCTCAGTTTGAGCTTGTACATCTCCATCCAGGTGCCTCTTCGACTTCTCGTATAGGCAGGAGTCTGAGTTGTAGGATTCGACCCCTTTGAAGGGATCGATGTCGGCAAATTCTGTCCTCACGAAGCCGTGTTTGTCGACATATTTGAAGTACTGATGCAGTGTGGAAGGCACGAACATATAATCGTGTATCCAAGGGCACCCCAAGAGGATGTTGTAAGAAGTGTTTGCATCTATGACGTAAAAGTGACTTCTGACTGGAGATCGCCAATTTGGCACTTCAAGCGAATCTTTTCGATCGGGTAGCTCCTGCCTGAATTGAAACCGCTGATGGCGGTGCTTGTTGCCGTCAGGCGATACATAGGAATGCAAAGATGATGTAACAGACCCTTCGGGATGATGCTTATAGAAGAACCAGGATCAATGTGCATCCGGTCCACCTTTACGTCCCCGATGTATCCGGTGTAGTATAACGGACGATCATGCAGATTGGTTTTGATGAGCATATCTTGCGGAGTGAAAACAATATTGGGTATAGCTCCTGTGCAAGCGCTGTCTTGGAGATTTGCAGGCGGGCTCTCTCCTGTGAGGTTGACCTGAGCCAGATAGGCGTCGGCATTTTGGAGTGCATCGCTCAAAGCCGTGCGAACATTCTTTGAGAGTCTCAGAAGCTCGTATAAGGATAATTTGGCCGGTGTGTTAGCCAATTGCACTAAGATGTCGAAGTTGTAGGGCCTCTCCAGCCCCTGAGGTGCCTCTTTTCGGAGGGATTTGTCAAAGCGAGTCACCTTCGGCCTAGGCTTGTCGGTCGCCGGAGGCTGGAAAGGTCCTGGAGTGTCAGTGGTGGCTGGCTGATGATCTTCAGCCGAGTTATCAGCCACAGGTTGGGATTGTTTCCCAGACCGAGTGACGACAGTTGTGGCTTCCTCGACATCTATCGAGATTGTGTGGCAGGATCTGACTTTTCCACTCTTTTTCTTGCAAATAGAGGATGGTATAGACTGAGTCACTTTAGGTACCAAGTCTGGATGGACCCACATGACCTCCCCTCGTGATGTGGTGAGGGGCACTAGACCAGCAGCCTGATCTTGGGGAGGTGGAAGATTAGCAATCTCCATGGTCGCCAGAGGGATGGGTATCACACCGTCTTGAGCCTTTGTTGGAGGGAAGCTGCCGAATTGTACGGACACCATGTTGGCCGCTATAGTTACTTGCTCGAAAATGATGGCCAGAGCGTTCGAATCGATGAGATGTTGGATGTATCGCTTCAATTGGTAGCAGTCGTGTGTAGCATGGTGGACGTAGCGGTGGTAATGACAATACTTTGGGCTCTCCATATCTCCCGGTCGAGGTTCCCATCTTGGTGGAGGGAGCTGAATTCTTTCTCCTTGTATGAGCATGTCCAAGATGGGCTTGACGTGACCGTCTTCGAAGGAGTAAGTGATTTACGGCCATTGTTTGTATGTCGATTTTGACTCAGGTTTCTAGGCTGTATCTGCCACCATAGCCTGCTTACCCTTGTTGTCCCGATTGTTGGAGGGGCTACCCCCATTGTCGTTGTTGGTATTAGTACGCTTGCCCTTGTTCTCTCCCTCCGAGATGTGCAATTCCAGTTGGCGAGCCTTCTTCAACCGTTCTTCGGCGCTAGTGGCACTGATGATGAACGTCTTTCAGTCCTTAAATTGACTTTCGCCCATCCAGAGACTGATTGTTGGGAGCAATCTCTTTTGGCAAATTTCAATTAAGGAAGAATCCGGGTGACCAGACGGCAACTTCATTACGGTTTGGCGAAACCGCTCAATATAGTTCCTTGTCAGCTCTTTCTCCCCTTGGACGACGTCCATGAGGGTGGACATTGTGATGTCCTATCCTACTTCGTAGAATCTCTCCAAGAACATGCGCTTGAAGCTGGCGAAGGAGTGGATGCAGTTGTCTGGCAGGTTGCGGTACCAGTCGAAGGCAACTCCTTCCAATGCCCCAATGAATAATCGTGTAAGGATGGCATCGTCATGGGGCAGATGATCGGTGGTGACCTCAAAGTAAGTAATGTACCGACTCGCGGAGGTCTTGCCATCATATAGATTGATGTTGAACGGCTTATATCTTGGTGGGAAGGGAACATCCCTCCATGCAGCAGGGTATGGTTGCTGTATTCTGAGATCTTGAGAGTTTTTTCGGGCGTGAAACACGGCTCGGAGCTCCTGGACCTCTCTTCTTGCTTCCCTGGCATCATCTGCAGTGGTAGAAGCCGTCATTTCAGAAGGATTATTGCCCAGGTTCGGTGCCGCTAAGTTTGAGTCAGCATTGACTGCAGGACCAGCGCTTGTTTGGCCAGGCGTCCCTCTTTGGAGAGTTGGAAGAGCCACTTTGATCTCGTCTACAGACTTTACCAAGGCATGCAATATGGCCTCTAGAGTGTCGATGCATTGGCGATCACTGGAACCACCTTGATTGCTATCCGTCATGAATACCGTCCTTACATGAGGAGAGATGGAAGAAACGGTGGAGGACGTGCCCTCCGAGTCATACCCCTGTACCGAGAAGTCATCGGGGTATGTGGGAATGTTCTCCTCTGGTTCGGACTCAGAAGGGATAGTACCTCCAGCTTTAGAGCTTGCTTCATCTTGAGAGTCGTGGACGTCCTCGGGGACGTCAGCACCCGTTGTATCTGATAGGAGAGTTGTTTCCCCGGGTTCGTCTTCTTGGAACATCGGATTATCGTGGATGTTCTGAGAAGTGCTACCCCCAGTTTCAGTAACCCTCAGTGGTGTGGATGATGAATCTCCTACTGTAGTAGATTTCGTCTTCGAACGGGTACCTTGGAAAACTCCAGTGGTGGATAACCGTTTAGACGACAGTTTCTTAGTCACAGTGGTTGAAACCTTCGGGCTGGGAGCATTGGTCTTCTTCCCTCTCCCATCGGTGGGGATTTTCTGAGTAGAGTTGCAAGAGACGACGGGTGGCGTCTCATCCTCTGAGCTTGGTCCTTGCAGCCTTTGGAAGACAGACTACCGGTCTTCCCGTATTGTTGTGTTGTTGCAACAGCAGTTGACGATGATTTGGGTGCAGTGACGCCCGTGGGAGGACTCTTTGCACCCCGAGACCCCCTCTCTTCCCTTGCGTTTGTGGAGGATGGCCTCACGCAAGTCGGATGGATCAGGAATGACCATGTTTGCTCCTTGGATTTTGGGAGACTTCTGGGAACCTCTCTGTCCGTTTGCCACCGGGGGCTGGACTCGAGTAGTTCTGTATAACTTTCCATCAGAGGCCTGCATAATAGTATGTGGAGCGTTCGGATGGTCAGAGGTTGGGACAGCGGACTGAGCTCGCCGAGCTCGTGCTGCCCTTGACTTTTTCACTCGGATGCCTGAAGGCGTATAGTAGGAAGAGTCAAAGTGGTGCTACAGAGAGTCAGACAGATTTTCTTGGGCGCATGAGAGATCAGGACCATAGGAGAGGCGATCGAAGACTGAGCCTGAGCTGCGTAGAGCAGGCAGTATGCGGCTGGAGTCAATAGTCCTCATGCGACAGGCAGTTGTGGCCGCGTAGGCTTTCTTCATGCGGCTGGAAGTCTCAGCCGCATGGGTTTTCTCCATGCGGCTGGAAGTTCTGGCCGCATGGATATTCTTCATGCGGCTGGCAGTTTCGGCCACGTGAGTATCATGCATGCGGCTGCAGTCTTGGCCGCATGAGTGTTCGGCTCCTTCCTGGAGCACATAGAATCACTCTTTGTTCCTGCAAGTCCAGCATCGTATTGCTTTCCTCTTCCGAACTTGGGGATAGCAGAGTCCTTTGTGGCTTGAAGTGGGGCCGCATGAGAATCGCCTTCGCCGTCTTGGGCAGCAGAGAGTACTCCGTCCCGGGCTTGGGAAGGAGCAAATGATTTTGGCTTTCACTTCCTGCGAGCCTTCTTTGTGCGGGTTTGCTTCTGGACCGGGCAAGCGCTCCCGTCGGAGAGCATTTCTTCAAACGCTTGTTGGTCGAAGCGGACGACCATCTTCTATTGCGTGGAGCCAAGTTTGGCTGCATCCGATTGCGTCACAACTCCTCAGCCGTAGAGAAGTTTGTCCCCAGCAGAGTCGCCATCGTGTTTTCCATGAAATATAAAAGAACAGAACAATTATCAAAGGACTGGACTTTTATTTCATAATACAAACTCGCTTGTACAAAGAAAGCCTAGGGACGAAAACCTAGGTACAGCAATCTAAGTACAATTGTTTATTTTAGATTCTGGGGGGTGACGATAGAGGCTCGAAAAAGTGACGGCCGCTTTGCCTTACTCCTTGGATGATCGGGTGCAGCCTTGGCTCTGTGGAAGAACTGTTGGGCGTTGATAAAGAAATGCTCTTCTTTCGATCTTTGTATATTCTCTCTCTGGCTCTCTGGCTCTCTGTGTCTTCTTTTTTTAAAATAAGAGAGTCTCCTTCTTCGCAAGGGAATGGCACCTTGCTATTTATAAGAGTGGAGGGCATCACTAAGGTTTGTAATGATTGCCCATTCTCCAAAGTCGACGGCTTAGGATCAATGAATCTGGGCCGCTCATCTTGAACATAATAGATCCGGGCAATTAATGTGATTGCATCAAATCTTCGTGGATAATTAATGATGATCGATATAAATCCTCATGATTTGTTATGCCAATCTCGGATCTCCCGCCACATGTCATTGATTTGCTTGATTGCAAATGATCTGATTTGATCCCAATATTTCATTGGGATTTGTTGATGAATTTCGGTTGATTTGATGCCACGTGTCCCATTATCATGCCACGTGTCTTAACCGCGAGCCACTTAGAAAATCTGAACCGCATGAGGATTGCTCCTCATTGAGCCGCATAAGGCTGGCCACGTGTCAAGGCTGCTTGGGAGTGACCCCTGAACATTTGAACCGCATGGTGATGATCTGAGCCGCATGATTGTAGGTGACCGCATGATGGGTGCCTTCTTCGTGAGCCGTATGGAGATAGTCCTTGTGAGCCGCATGAGGTAGCCTCTGTTTGAGCCGCATAGAATAGCTTCGGCCTGAGCCACATGGGATAGCTTCGGCCTGAGCCGCATGGAATAGCTTCGGCCTGAGCCGCATGGGGTGGTCTCTGCCTGAGCCGCATGCGACAGTCCACGTGTCAAGGCCGCATGAAGGTTTCTGGATTTTGGGGGATCGTGTCAGAGATTTCCTTCGTTTCCCTAAGAGTCTGCCATTATGACGGAGTCATTATTGTCTCTTTGTGTCAGAGCTGTCATTTGTCAGAGCTGTCAGCCGTCAAGGCATTTAATGCAGTAAAGGACAAAGGGAAGAGATGTTTGCAGGCCACGTAGCTCCTCTCTGAGCCACATGGAACTTATTCGAGCCGCATAGACGCTTGAGCCGCATGGATCCCTGAGCCGCATGAGCTCTCTGAGCCGCATGGGGCTCCCTGGCTGCATGGATCTTTCTTTATTCTTTTCCATGCTTCTACAACGCTTCAGCAGCCTTGTCACGTGCCCAGTATTATGCGGCTCAGTAGGGAACAATCCTCATACGGTTCGGATTTTCTAAGTGGCTCGCGGTTAAGACACGTGGCAGAAGATTAGTTTTTCCCGCGTCCCTACAGCTAGCAGCATAATAATAGTGAGTCATGTGGCATCAAATCGATCAAGATTCATCAACAAATCCCAACAACCAGGTTTAGTGCCATCCTCATAATTATTGGGATCAAATCAGATCATTTACAATCATACAAATTGAACACGTGGCGGGAGATCCGAGCTTGGCATAACAAATCATGAGGATTTATGGCAATCATCATTAATTGCCCACAGAGATTTGATGCAATCCACATTAATTGCCTAGATTTGCTACAATCAGAATTAATGGCCCAGATTAATTGATCTTTAACCGCCGACTTCTCAAGGAGGCAATCATTGCAAACCCTAATGATCGCATCCCACTCCTATAAATAGCAAGGTGCCCTTGCAAGGGAGAGGATTTTTGGAGAGCACTAGAGCACCTGGAGAGACTCGAAAAGAGAGCGCAGAGAGACAAAGGCACACACAGAGGGCATTTCTTCCCCGGAGCCAAGGTTGCACCCGATCATCCAAGGAGTAAGGCAAAGCTGCCGTCGCTTTCCCGAGCCTCTACCGTCACCCCCCAGAATCTAAAATAAAACATTGTACTTAGATTGTTGTACCTAGATTTTCGTCCCTAGGCTTTCTTTTTACAAGCGAGTTTGTATTGTGAAGTAAAAGTCCAGTCCTCCGATATAATTGTTCTGTTCTTTTATAATTCATGGCAAACACGATGGCGACTCTGTTGGAGACAAACTTCTCCACGGCTGAGAAGTTGGTGACGCAATCGGATGCAGCCAAACTTGGTTCCACGCAACAGAAGATGGTCGTCCGCTTCGACCAACAGGCATTTAAAGAAATGCTCTCCGACGGGAGCGCTGGCCCGGTCCAAAAGCAAACCCGCACAAAGAAGGCTCGCAGGAAGTGGAGGCCAAAATCATTTGCTCCTCTCCTGGCCCTGGACGGAGTACTTCTGCTGCCCAAGACGCCGAAGGCGACTCTCATGCGGCCCCACTTCAAGCTATAGAGGACTCTGCTGTCCCCAAGTCCGGCAGAGGAAAGCACTACGATGCTGGACTTGCAGGGACAAAGAGTGATTCTATGTGCTCTAGGAAGAAGCCAAACACTCATGCGGCCAAGACTGCCAGCCGCATGCATGATGCTCATACGGCCACAACTGCCAGCCGCATGAAGAATATCCATACGGCCAGAACTTCCAGCCGTATAGAGAAAACTCATGCGGCTGAGACTTCCATCCACATGAAGAAAGCCTATGCGGCCACAACTGCCAACCGCAGGAAGCCTGTTGATTCCAGCCGTATGCCGCCTACTCCACGCGGCTCAGTCTTCGATCGCCTCTCCTATGGTCCTGATCTCTCATGCTCCCGAGAAAACATGTATGACTCTCTCCAGTACGACTTAGACTCTTCTTACTATGTGCCCTCACACACTAAAGTGAAGAAGTCTAGGGCAGCGCGAGCTTGGCGAGCTCAGTCCGCTGTCCCGACCTCTGACCATTCGAGCGTTCCACATATAGTTATGCGGGCCTCTGATGGGTAGTTGTACAGAACCACTCGAGTCCAGCCCCCGGCGGCAAACGGGCAGAGTGGTTCCCAAAAGTCTTCCAAAATCCAGGGAGCAAACATGGTTGTTCCGAACCCATCTGACTTGCGTGAGGCTATCCTCCACAAGCGCAGGGAAA
This sequence comes from Iris pallida, assembly GCA_029216955.1. Lineage (NCBI taxonomy): Eukaryota > Viridiplantae > Streptophyta > Magnoliopsida > Asparagales > Iridaceae > Iris > Iris pallida. The sequence goes on along the minus strand of JANAVB010021800.1, from coordinate 11,611,875 downwards.
GAGAAGAGGCCTCGATATGCAAAAAGTCCTTACATGGACGTTACTGCACCCAGGTCATTATCAACTGCTGTTGCAACAATACGACAGCAAGAGAAGACCGGCAGTCTGTTTTCCAAAGGCTGCAACGACCAAGCTCAGAGGACGAAGCGCCTCCTATCGTCTCTTGCAACTCTACTAAGAAAATCCCCGCCAATGGGAGAGAAAAGAAGATAAACGTCCCCAGCTCGAAGATTTCAACCACTGTGACTAAGAAACTGTCGTCTAAACGGTTGTCCACCACCGAAGTTTTCCAAGGTACCCGTTCGAAGACGAAATCTACTACAGTAGGAGATTCATCATCCACACCACTGGAGGTTACTGAAACTGGGGGTAGCACTCCTCAGAACATCCACGATAATCCGATGTTCCAAGGAGACGAGCCCGGGGAAACAACTCTCCCATCAGATACAGCAGGTGCCGACGTCCCCGAGGACGTCCACGACTCTCAAGACGAAGCAAGCTCTGAAGCTGGGGGTACTATTCTTTCTGAATCCGAACCAGAGGAGAACATTCCCACATACCCCGATGACTTCTCTGTACAAGGGTATGATTCGGAGGGCACGTCGTCCACCGTCCCTTCCATCTCGACTCGCGTTAGGACGGCATTCGTGACAAGCGACGATCAAGATGGCCCCAGTGATCGCCAGCGCATCGACACTCTGGAGGCTATACTGTGCACCTTGGTCAAATCTGTGGATGACATCAAAGCGGCTATTCCAACTCTGCAAGAAGGGACACCTGGCCAAACAAGCGTAGGTCCCGCGGTCAATGCGGACTCAAATTCAGCGGCACCAAACCCGGGCAATAATCCTCCTGAAATGTCGGCTCCTACCGCTGCAGACAAAGCCAGAGAGGCAAGAAGGGAGGTCCAGGAGCTCCGAGCCATGTTCCACGTCCGAGAATACTGCCAAGACCACAGGATACGACAACCGTATCCCGTTGCATGGAGAGATGTTTCCTTCCCACCAAAGTATAAACCATTCCATATCAATCCCTATGATGGCAAGTCCTCCGCGAGTCGATACATCACTTACTTTGAGGTCACCACCGACCATCTGCCTCATGACGATGCCATCCTTACACGATTATTCATCGGGGCTTTGGAAGGGGTCGCCTTCGACTGGTACCGTAACCTGCCAGACAACTGCATCCAATCCTTCGCCAGCTTTAAGCACATTTTCTTGGAGAGGTTCTACGAAATAGGACAGGACATCACAATGTCTACCCTCATGGATGTCGTTCAAGGAAAGAAAGAGCTGACAAGGAACTATATTGAGCGGTTCTGCCAAACCGCCATGAAGTTGCCGTCCGGTAATCCGTATTCCTTCTTAATTAAAATTTGCCAAAAGAGACTGCTTCCAACAATCAGCCTCTGGATGGGTGAAAGTCAATTCAAGGACTGGAAGACGTTCATCATCAGTGCCACTAGCGTCAAGGACAGATTGAAGAAGGCTCACCAACTGGGATTGTACATCTCGGAGGGAGAGGACAAGGGCAAGCGCCCAAATACCAACAACAATAATGGTGGTAACTCCTCCAACAATCGAGACAACAAGGGCAAGCGGGCTATGGTGGCCGACACAGCCCAGAAGCCTGAGTCAAAACCGGCAGACAAACAATGGCCGCAAATCACCTACTCCTTCGAAGACGGCCATGTCAAGCCCATCTTGGACATGCTCATACAAGGAGATAGAATTCAGCTCCCTCCACCAAGACGGGAACCTCGGTCGGCAGAAATGGAGAACCCAAAGTACTGCCATTACCACTGCTACGTCTACCATGCTATACAAGACTGCTACCAACTGAAGCGATACATCTAACATCTCATCGATTCAAATGCTCTGGCCATTGATTTCGAAGAAGTGACTGTGGCAGCCAATATGGTGTCAGTACAATTCGGCAGCTTCCCTCCAACAGAGGCTCAAGACGGCGTGATACCCGTCCCTCTGGCAATAATAGAGATTGCTAATCTTCCACCTCCTCGGGATCAGGCTGCTGGTCTAGCGCCCCTCACCACATCACGGGGGGAGATCATGTGGGTCCATCAGGACCTGGTACCTGAGGTGACTCAGTCCATACCACCCTCCATTGGCAAGAAAAAGAATAGAAAAGTCAGATCCTGCCGTACAATTTCGGTGGTTGTCGAGGAAGCTGCAGCTGTCCTCACTCGATCTGGTGCTCAATCCCAGCCTGCACCAGAAAATCCGACTGAAGAACATCAGCCAGCTACTGCTGACGTTCCGGGACCTTCTCCACCTCCGACGACCGACAAGTCTAGGCCGAAGGAGACTCGCTTTGACAAATCCCTCCGAAAAGAGACATCTCATGGGCTGAAAAGACCCTACAACTTTGACATCCTAGCACAATTGGCCAACACACCGGCCAAATTGTTATTATACGAGCTTCTGAGACTATCAAAGGATGTTCGCGCTGCTTTGAGCGATGCACTCCAGAATGTCGACGCCTATCTGGCTCAAGTCAACCTCACAGGAGAGAGCCCGCCTACAAATCTCCAAGACAGCGCTTGCACATGAGCGATGCCCAACATTGTCTTCACTCCGCAGGATATGCTCATCAAAACCAATCTGCACGATCGCCCGTTATACTACACTGGATACATCGGGGACGTAAAGGTGGACCGGATGCACATTGATCCTGGTTCTTCCATAAGCATCATCCCGAAGGGTCTGTTACATCATCTCCGTATCCCTATGCATCGTCTGACACCGACAAGCACCGCCATCAGCGGTTTCAATTCGGGCAGGAGCTACCCAATTGGGAAGATTCGCTTGAAGTGCCAAATTGGCGATCTTCAGTCAGAAGTGACCTGTTACGTCATAGATGCGGATACTTCATGCAATATCCTCCTGGGGCGCCCTTGGATACATGATTACATGATCGTGCCTTCCACGCTGCACCAATGCTTCAAATATGTCGACAAGCACGGCTTCGTAAGGACAGAATTTGCCGACATCGATCCCTTCAAAGGGGTCGAATCCTATTACTCGGACTCCTGCCTATACGAGAAGTCGAAGAGGCACCTAGATGAAGATGTGCAAGCTCGATCTGAGACGACCATAGGATCAGAAGAACCTCTAACAATCCACCTTCGAGCTCGCAAACCTAGCAAATCCGTACCCCTTACGGCCGCTCTGCGTAAGGACGCAATCAGCCTCTCGGCACAAGAAAGGCAAATGATAATCCGGCTGCCAAGGTCCGGCCAAGCACCGAGACCCACAACGGAGCTACTAACAATCAGACTACCGAGAGCCGGCCATCCACAAACGAAAAAGCTTAACCTCTCTGACAAGCCAATGACGATATGCCTTCCCAAGAAGAATCGTCACCTTGATGCAAAGTCTGGGGCTTCTAGCGAGCCAACAACTCCCCGCCCAGCATCGAGTACCAAACTGGGGGTCGCTAGTTTGCCAACAACTCCACTTTCAGCCCCAGCAACAGAACCCCTGATGATCAAGCTGCCCAGGTCATCCTCTCAGTCTTCTTTTATACAGGGGGTGGCCGAAGAAGAACCGGAACTAGCCAAGTATGTGGCTGCCCACACTGATGTTCCTTCCATAGATGATGTAATCCTGCTAGAAAAGATACCTTACTTCATCAATAAAGGGCTATCTTTGAACTACCTCGAGTTTAATAAGCTTTGTACAATGCATGCTATGGAATACGATATAGGCACTCACCTACATACACAGGTGACAAATGTTTACACCGCAAACCAGCTTACTCCAGTGGAAGACGCTTACCGCATAATCGAGGGAGGGGACCATCCAATCATCTTCGACCGGAAGGACGACCTACAGCCCTTCACCATAGAGAAGGTCGATCTCGAATCAGATGCAGGGAGACTACCTCTTTATCTGTATAGCCCCCAATCCAAATATCTCATACAAAAATAGGGGTATGATCTGGAGACTACGCCAGGCTTGAACTACGACACTGGTCGACGATTACCTTTAAAGCTACCAGTCCCGGCCGACAAACCACGGGACTACTACAGCAAGACCCGATGTGGATTAGGGTATGTTACGCCCGCAACGACCCCTAAAAGTTCAGATGAGGAATGCGACTGGCATTCACATTCAACCGGGTCTCCAACTTCTGATTCGAATGCCAGCATCGGAGACATATTCAGACAAGTCCTGTCAGTCAATATGGCATTTGCCGACGCTTACGAAGAAGATGAAGACATTCTTGAAATCCTCGAGTTAGAGCCATGGGCCCAACAGCTGGATACACATTGGGAAAAACGATTCGAACAGAGAGAACCCCTTACTGAAGATGAGGTTATATAGGTCGACCTCGGCAGCGAATCTTCTCTAAAACCAATCTTCGTCAGTAAAAGCCTGACAGATGAAGAGCGAGAATCGCTACTGGAACTTGTCAAAGAATATATTGATGTGTTCGCCTGGAGCTATGAAGACATGCCAGGACTAAACCCCGAGGTTGCCCTTCACAAGCTCAACATTCGGCCAGATGCAAAGCCGGTCAAACAACAACAGCGACGTTTTCGCCCGGGCATCATGGATGCGATCGAAGCCGAAGTCAACAAACTGATAGCCAGCGGCTTCATTCGTGAAGAACGACATCCGGACTGGGTCGCCAACATTGTACCGGTCCTCAAGAAGAATGGGAAGGTTCGAATCTGTATCGACTTCCGCAATCTGAACGAGGCATGTCCCAAAGATAAATTCCCTCTCCCTATCACAAATATCATGATCGACAACACCTGCAGCTTCGAACGTATGTCGTTCATGGATGGCTTTTCGGGGTACAACCAAATCAAGATGTCTCCTGACGACGAAAAGCATACATCATTCCAAACACCAATCGACACATACTGCTACACAGTCATGCCGTTCGGTTTAAAGAATGCTGGCGCCACATATCAAAGAGCCATGAGTATCATCTTCAGAGACCACTTGCGCAAGACTGTGGAGTGCTATGTTGATGACATCGCCGTCAAGAGTCGCTATAAGGGAGACCATCTGCAGGATCTGAGGACGGTATTCGATCTGATGCGAGCACACAACCTGAAGATGAATCCCACAAAATCCTTTTTAGGCGTATCCAGCAGGAAATTCCTGGGTTTTATTATTACTGTCCAGGGAATTCATGTAGATCCAGAGAAGACGAAGGCAATTATGGAGATGGGTCCCCCGAGAAATCTTCGCAAACTAAGAGGCCTTCAAGGGAGGCTAGCTTACATCAGGAGGTTCATTTCTAACCTCTCCAGGCGATGTCGGCCATTCACCCATCTCATGAAGAAAGGCGTCTCGTTCGTATGGGATGAAGAATGCCAATGTGCCTTCGACAGCATCAAAGAATATTTGTCGAACCCTCCAATCCTGGTGGCTTCGGTTGCTGGAAAACCATTCTTGCAATATGTACGAGCAATGGAGCATTCCCTCGGCACTCTACTGGCACAAAACAACGATGCAGGCCATAAATAAGCTATATATTACCTCAGCCGAATGATGATTGGGCCATAGCATCGATACACCGCCGTGAAGAAGGAATGCCTCGCCCTGGTGTTCGCCATTCAAAAGATACGGCACTATGTCACAGGACAAACCATACATGTGAGCTCACGAGTCAACCCTCTCAGGGTCCTCATGACTAAACCAGGGGCACTCAGCTCTCGCCTCGCCACATAGGCAATATTGCTATCTCCTTATCATATGATCTTCGTCCCACAAAAGGCTGTTAAAGGTCAAGCTCTGGCAGACTTTTTAGCAGCCCACCCAGGCTCGGAGTCATCCAGAATATATGAAGGAATCCCAGACGAGGTCGCCGACTCGCATGCAACCTCTCACGATGATATATGGCGAATGTTCTTCGACGGTGCCTCAAGGACCGGACCTAAGGGTAACATCGTCGTCGGAGTCGGGGTGGTACTGGTTTCTCCTTCCGGGTTGGTGATCAATCTTGCTTACTCTCTCACAGAACCCTGCTCTAATAATGTGGTCGAGTAAAACGTGTTAGTCATTGGCCTCCAACTTGTAAGAGAGTTGGGGGTAGAATATCTGGAAGCATATGGCGATTCACAGCTAATCGTCAATCAGATCCTGGGTTCATACGAAGTCTGCCATAAAGACATGATCCCCTATCACCAAATAGTGATCAACATTATTTTATTATTTGAGGGATTCTTCATCGAATACGTTCCCAGACTCCAAAACATCAAAGCCGATGCCCTAGCAGGCCTTTCTGCTTCCCTAGCAGTGCCAAATCATACTCATAATTTGGTTGACGTGATAGGCCACGAACTGGTCTGTCCTAAGAACAACGTTCAATTCGTGGCGAGTTATTCCGCTCAGACGATCGACGAAGTGCCAGACTGGAGACAACCATTCATAGACTTCGTAGTCTACGACATCCTGCCTGAGAACCCAAAGGAAGCCACTTCCATCAGAAGGCGTTCTCTCAGATTCTTCTACGATACAGAGACGAAAATGCTGTACCGCCGATCCTACGATAGATTATTGCTTCGATGTCTATCAAGCGCAGAAGCCAAAGAAGCCGTACGCGAAGCTCATGACGGTGTCTACGGGGCCCATCAGCCTGGCCCTAAATTACAAGACCGACTTCGCCGAATGGGCTATTACTGGCCCACGATGGTAGCAGATACGATAGACTATGCACGAAAGTACAATGCCTGCCAAGTCCACGTGGACTTCATCCACCAGCCCTTCGAATTTCTACATCTGACAGTGGCGACCTGGCCATTCGAAGCATGGGGAATGGATATCATCGGTCCGATTACTCCACCTTCTTTCCGAGGATATCGCTTCATACTCGCCATCACGGATTACTTCTCCAAATGGGCGGAAGCTGTTCCGCTTGCAGAAGTGAAGACTTCAAACATGATCAGCTTCCTCAAGCATCACGTCATCTATCGCTTTGGACTGCCCCGAAGGATCATCCACGATAATGGTCCGCAGTTTGCAAGCCACGTATTCTATCGGTTTTGCGACAAACACCGAATCTAGAATATTGCTTCAATGCCATACAATCCAGCAGCGAATGGGTTGGCAGAAGGATTCAACAAAACCAACATCAAGTTGCTCAAAAAGTTTGTGTCATCCAACAAACGCGACTGGAACGAGAAGCTTGGTAAATGCTTATGGGCGTACCGTACTACAGTTCGAACGACCACTGGGAACACACCATTCTCTCTGGTGTACGGAAGTGCCGCAGTTCTCCCATTGGAGACTCAAATACCCTCACTTCGCGTTACTCTCACTTACCAATTGACGACGGACGATAACTACCGTCGCCGGCTACAAGAGTTGGAGGCCTTAGATGAAAAGCGCCTCTTGGCTCAGCAACGAATCGAGCTATACCAAGCACGCATCTCCGGAGCCTTCAATAAGAAGGTTAAAATCAGAACATTCCAAGTGGGCGATCTCGTTCTGGCAGTTCGGAGGCCGATGGTCATGACTCACAAAACCGCAGGCAAATTCCAGCCAAAATAGGAAGGGTCATATATCATTGAGGCTGTATTCTCCAACGGTGCTTACCGCCTCGCAAAACAAAATGGAGACTTGCTCATGTTGTCCGTCAACGGCAAGTTCCTGAAGAAATATTATATCAAAACGACATTCTCCAAAATATGAGTCATGTACCCGCCGGTACCGCTGAGCTCACATCCACAAATTTCAGATTATTGAGTCATTTACCCACCTGTACCGCTGAACTCACATTCATTCTCCAAATCCTAGATTATTGAGTTATGTACCCTCCTGTACCGCTGAACTCACATTCATTCTCCAAATCCCAGATTATTGAGTTATGTACCCTCCTGTACCGCTGAACTCACATTCATTCTCCAAATCCCATATTATTGAGTTAAGTACCCTCCGATACTGCTGAACTCACATTCACAAAATTCTAGACTATCGAGTTATGTACCCGCAGGTACCTCTGAACTTACATTTCGGTCACTCTTTTAGGTAGTAAGTCATGTATAACCATACCTCTGAACTTATTATTTTGAAAGAGCTCCTCCCTCATGATCCACTACCCACACTCTCAGTGCACAAAAAGGGTAACGGATCCACAAATTTCTAAAATGACCACGTCGATGTTACCTCTGAGACGTTTCACTTCCGCCAAAAACAAATCACCCCCCTACATAGAACTTCCATGTCCTCATTTCCTCTGAGTCGTTTTATGTACCCCTTCATGGAGCCCACTCCTGCCATGTCCTCATTACCTCTGAGTGGGAAGGCTCCATCGAAGAAACCTTCATGCTTGCCATGTCCTCATTATCTCTGAGTAAGTATGTTGGTTTCCTTTCGACTTATTATCTGTACCAAAAAAAACCCAGGGTACGCCAAGGATAATAGGTCCACAAATGTCCTTTGTTGACCACAAATATCCTCCGCTGAGTCCACTCCTGCCATGTCCTCATCACCTCTGAGTAGGAAGACTCCGCGAAAAAGCCCCCATACTTGCCATGTCCTCATTACCTCTGAGTAAGTATGGTGGTCTTCTCTCGTCTTATTATCCGTACCCTGAACCAGGGTACGCCAAGGATAATAGGCCCACAAATGTCCTCTGCTGACTACAAGTGTTGTACTAAGTTCCCTAGTACATGCACATCATTTTTCATCATGCCCCAGAAGCCCAGCTACTCCATGGCATTCTTTCTTCCGATACCCGGAACGTCCATGACCACCTTACCGTGGAATGGTTCTAGGTATCCCCATCAAACTTGTTATCCATACCTAAAACCAAGGTATGCCAAGGGTAACAGGTCCACAAACAAATCCCCCAAAAGACGGCTCTAAAACGAATTAAAGGCAATTAATGACACGCACACGTAGCATGGAGCCCATGCGGCTAGACAATGTATACGGCTAGACAGGGCATGCGGCAAAGAGGTTCATGCGGCCAGAGCATCCTATGCGGACAGCGGAGCTCACATAGCTATGCTTCTTATTCAAAGTATTTCAATTTTGCAAATTGAAAACTTTGAAGGGGGTCTTGTAGAAGCGTGGAAAAGAACATAATTGCCCATGTGGCTCAGAATAGGAAAACCCATACGGTTCAAAAACAGACGAGCTTCATGCGGCTCAAGAGCATCATGCGGTTCAAAAGTCACCAACTTGGACATGCGGCTCATGCAACACCACGTGGCCTTCTACGGTTCGCTTCTACCATTGGCCATTAAGCAAAGGTCCTATTTAATGCTCTGACGTAAAGGAGAACTGACGGCTCTGACATAAAGCTGCAATAATGACTATGTCATAATGGTAGACTCCTAGGGAAACGAAGGAAATCTTTGACACAATCCATCAGACCCCAAAATTCTTCATGCGGCCTTGACACGTGGATAGTCACATGCGGCTCAGGCAGAGGCCACCCCATGCGGCTCAGGTAGAGGCCACCTCATGCGGCTCAGGCAGAGTCTACCCTATGCAGCTCACGAGGACTATCTTCATGCGGCTTACTGAGAAGCCATCCATCATGCGGTCGCCTATGCACATGCGACTCAGATCATCTCCATACGGTACAAATGTTCAGAGGCCACGCCCAAGCAGCCTTGTCACGTGGCCAGTCTTATACGGCTCAGTAGGGAACAATCCTCATACGGTTCGGATTTCCTAAGTGGCTCGCGGTTAAGACATGTGGCAGAAGATTAGTTTTTCCCGCGTCCCTACAGCTAGCAGCATAATAATAGTGAGACACGTAGCATCAAATCGATCAAGATTCATCAACAAATCCCAACAACCAGGTTTAGTGCCATCCTCATAATTATTGGGATCAAATTAGATCATTTGCAATCATGTAAATTGAACACGTGGCGGGAGATCCGAGCTTGGCATAACAAATCATGAGGATTTATGGCAATCATCATTAATTGTCCACAGAGATTTGATGCAATCCACATTAATTGCCTAGATTTGCTACAATCAGAATTAATGGCCCAGATTAATTGATCTTTAACCGACGACTTCTCAAGGAGACAATCATTGCAAACCCTAATGATCGCATCCCACTCCTATAAATAGCAAGGTGCCATTCCCTTGCAAGAGAGAGGATTTTTTGAGAGCACTAGAGCACCTGGAGAGACTCGAAAAGAGAGCGCAGAGAGACAAAGGCACAAACAGAGGGCATCCTGAGAGCATTTCTTCTCCGGAGCCAAGGTTGCACCCGATCGTCCAAGGAGTAAGGCAAAGCTGCCGTCGCTTTCCCGAGCCTCTACTGTCACTCTTCCGGAATCTAAAATAAACAATTGTACTTAGATTGCTGTACCTAGGTTTTCGTCCCTAGGCTTTCTTTGTACAAGCGAGTTTGTATTATAAAATAAAAGTCCAGTCCTCCGATATAATTGTTCTGTTCTTTTATAATTCATGGCAAACAGCTACCAAAATTGCTTGTTATAGTAAAACAAAGTCCTAAAATAAATCAAATCATTAGAACCTCAAAATAGTATTCAAAATACTTTTTAAATTGAGAAAATTCATTAACACTCGAAATTCATTTTTAATCAACTAATAAATCAAAATTAGATTTTCACAAGAAGATAATATTAAATTCAAAGAAAATTAGAAAAAATCTCAAAATTTACCAAATATGATTTTGGGAGTTCCAAATCTACCCCCTTACAAAAATTTTGTCCTCGAAATTCCAAGGGTTTCGTAGGGGTGCACAAAATCAAGTAAATTTTTTTTAAGAAACAATTGAGTAAAAGAGATTTTTATTTGGATAACAAAAGTAACAAGGACTAACAAGTAGTCACTAGACAATCAGAAAGACTGTAAATGCAAGAAAACTTAGAGACAAGCCAGAATAGGCAATACAAGGAAATCTAGCTATTATAAGCAAGTAAGGAAGATAACGGTCCGTCCGGCTGCGCTTCCTGCAGCTACTGGTCCTCAAAGGGTGGATCCTCCCGCTGCAACTCTTGTGCTAGTCCCTGGCGAGTGAAAGCCGCAGGGCAATCTCTTACTTGGTCAGTGGCAGATCCACAAATCAAGCACTGCCCTAACTTCTTGCGGCATTCCTCAACACGGTGTCCCGGCCTCTTGCAGTATGCGCAAGAAAAGTATATCGGAGTCTGAATCTATATCTACTGCCTCGGTGATGTCGGAGCTCGAAATGAGGATGATGCTGCTGTGCTGGCCGCTGCTGAGTGTCGGTCTACTTCGGTAGGAACTGCTGGCGCCAATGTCTCGATCCCGCTTGAGCTTTGGGTCCATCTCCTTCTCCACTCCCTGAGCAACTTTAAGAATGCTCGTATAGGTAGTAGCCTGACTGATAGCCACTGCATGCCGCAACTCCCTGGTGAGGCCCTTCTCGAACTTCTAGGCCCTCTCATGTGGTGTGTTGACTAGGTTCTCCGCAAACCTGTTGAGTCGGATGAACTCCGATATATACTGTGCCACAGTCATAGTCCCCTACTGTAATGCCTCAAACTGCATCCGAAGCTCGTCCCGCTCCACATCCGGAAAGAACTTCTCCTGGAATAGCAATTTGAAATCCTTCAAGAGAACTTAGGGTTCGGACAACTGAGGCTCCTCTCTGTACCAAGCTCTAGCAATGTCAAAAAGTCGCATGTTCGCAACCTCGACCTTCAGATCATCTGGAATCCTCGCCATCTTTAACGTCCGCTCAGCGTTTTCTAGCCACTCATCTGCATAGACTATCCCCTTATGGCCCCAAAACTCCATCGGGCAGAGGTTCTGATAGTCTCTGGCGGTCCCTGGCCTCGGCGCTGCTGGCACTGGTGGTGCCGGCGGAGCTGGCAGATCTGGTGAAGCTGGCTCCCTAACTCGGAGCACGTCCATGATCGTCACCCGAAACTGCGTGGCCTGGTGGTTCTGCGCCTCTATGAACTGCTGGAACATGGCCATCATCTGGGTACCATCGAACATCATCGTCGGAGGAAGCGGCTGAGACGAAGGCGAAGGCGGTGGAAGCTGCACCTGCGCATCGGGAGCGGCTGCTCGCTAGTCCCAGTGTTCGTCGTGGCGACCATCCTGTAATAGAAAATAAACTGTTGATTGCTATGTCCTAGAAAAATCATAAACTAAACTAAAAATCATAAGTGAATCAAATTTCAAATTTAAATATCAATAACCATAACTATAAACCATTTTCTACGGATCCTATGCTGTGATGAGTTTTCCTTAGATTCGCTGGTCCCCCATAACACTTTATTGCCTAAGTGTCATTAGGATAGACCTGCATGGGCCACCACTAAAAATATGTCACGACCCGCTCTCGAATAATCGGACACGAGTCGGACACGCCCAGCCTTCGTCGATCGACACGACGAAGTAAGCGGTATAATACTAAGGAAAACTCTAAGTCACAATGTAATGTAAGCATCCACACCTTTATATATAACGTTCCCAGAAAGATCACCAACATCCACCAAGTCATTTTAGTACAAAGTCATCCGGAGACGAATCCGGTAAAATAAAATATACAATGATGAATCATAAAATACAATATCCAGAAAAACTAAAAGAAATAAATCCCACAATATCCAATGCAATCACATGCTCCATGTGGCCTCAAGCTCACCTGCAACGTATCCTGTCAGAAAAAGAGCTAAGTGCAACCCCGACAAGAATAACATACAATGTAATCTATAGTACAGAATACAAGTTGAAACTAAAATACCAGAAATAAAAATGAAACTATGGTACCAGAAATAAAATGTAAACTGCAGGCAATGGACGCGACAATCAATATGCAAGACAATGAATACGGCTATTAATGAACAAGACAATGAACACGACAATCAATGCAAGTGTGACATTTTAAAATATTAAACTAATGTGTGACCGGCTAAGGACCACAATCAATCAATGCACAATCAATTCTACAAGATCCGGCTTCATCGTACGTGAAGTGTACGATTATGCTATCCACAATACCTATGTTGGGTGTGGTCACACAAAAGCTAATATTTTCCCAATCCCCGCAATAAACAATGACTCACAATGCAATAAACAAGGTACAAGACAATCGTGTGTATCTCGTGTCCGATATGAGAATATGGCACATGAATGTAAGACAGAAAGACAAAATAAAAGTCGAGTCGGTGTACTTGCCTCTCCTTGGAAGCACGGGAGTAGTACTGCATGGATGTAAATGGATCACCTGGTATTTGTACAATTGATTAGGGTTTTAAAGACATTACAATTAGATAGAAAGCTGACTTAGTTAAATATTTATAAACCATTTACTTACTTAAATAATTTAATATTCTTTATGGAAAATAGTTTTTAACTAGATAGATACATCTACTTGTCTACTATATAGAAACTTGCTTTTAAACCATATTTTAAAAAAAGTATAATATAGTTTTAATCCAAATAATTACTAGTGACATAATTTTAAACTATATTTAACAAAAGAACTATTTTTAGAAAAAATATTTGTCAGCTAACTATTATATATTTATTTTAAAGGTTTAGCAACTAGTATTCTATGACAGATTTTGCTGGCAATATTTATCTAATAGAAAATACTAATATATAGAATAGTCAACTATCAAGAAATTTTATATTAGATAATAATATTTATGTAACATTTAGAGGGAAAGTAATAAATCCACTCAGGAGAATTTGCATGATAACTACAATAGCATTAAATAAGAAAATACAATTAATCAAACCCAACCCAAACTTACATCTCACAACTCATTAATCCAAAGAATGCTCAAAATCACCAATAATTCCCTGGCCTGCCAGGCCCAGCCTCACTCCAAACAATCCATCTACTTGATATTAGTCACCTAACTTTAAATACTAATCAAATATTTCTCAAAGCCACAGAGACTCGATAGGGTTGCCCTTGCACATGAACTAAGTTCGGATGTGCCAACTTCCCTTACAAACCCATATGCAAAGCTCGATGATGCATGTAACATGGGTTTTAAGGCAAAACTCCCTTCCGCCAATTTATACGACATGATAAATCATAAGCGTAAAGCAAGGGAGGATACTGTAATTTATGGCGTACATCCGTACACCAGTATTGTCATCAACTGTTGCTGCTCCAAAGCAACGAAGGTGCCTCCGAGGCAGTCCATGTTTCGACGGCTGCAGTGCTCTGATGATGAAAAGCCACTATGTGTTTCATCCAACATGGCTTCATGGGGTCCTCCTTACGGGAGCCCCAATCAAAGAAGGTGGACCACTAACCCAATTTTTTCTCTTTGTTCTACGAACAGAAGAAGAAGAAGAAGTCTTCCAATAAACAACCAACGAGCTGTTACATCTGAAGGAGTCTATATGGGTACTCGATCAAGGACGAGATTCCTTATAGATGACGAGGACTCTCAAGCTGGGGGTGATGTTCCCTCAGTTGGGGGTAGTATTCCCTCAGAATCTAAAGCAGACGACCTTCATACCGGGGGTAGCCTTTCAGATGATGATGATCTCTTTGAGTCCGATGGTGACTATCTACCTCCCCAGTCTGAAGATGAAGGCCTGTTCAACTCAGAGACAAACAGTATCAACACTAGTTGTACTATCTCCTCTCGCATGCTATCTGCGTACATGGCGGATGGAGAAAGACCTGAAGAAGTCCATGATCAGACCAACAAGTGGCAAAAGAGTCTTAAAATAGCATTTGCCAAGCTCACTGATATGCTTACCAGTATTATAGCGGTCCAAACTGCTGGGGCTGTTCCTCCACCTTAAATGAATGTCTCAGCACATGCTAGTTTGGTTCACAGCAACAATCCTCCTTCACTACAAAAGGAGTATTATTCCGTTGTGCCTCCTCCAAATCCCATGAATGCTGGGGGTGGTCCTTCACCAACGACGCTTGACAACCATATAGCAGCCGTTTCTCAACATCTGCTCAATCAGCATGATGCAATTGATTCTCTTGTTACCCATCTCAATACCATCTCAAATAAAGACGAGCTTTAGAAGATGGAGATATCTCAACCCTATCCTCCTGAATGGGAGAATGCTACTTGCCCTCCTAACTACAAGCCACTGACGCTAAATTCATTTGACGGGATTACTTCTCCTCGCCAACACATGACATACTTCAAGATGCATACTCTGTACTTACCAAGGGATGATCCGTTTTTGTCAAAGCTATTTATCAGCACCTTGCAGGGAGTAGCTTTTGAATGGTTCTGCAGTCTGCCTGATGGTTGCATTAATTTCTTTAAAGACTTGGAGAGGTTATTCCTCAACAGGTTTTATGAGAGTGTCATGCATGTTTGTATGTCCACCCTCATCGAAACCAAGCAAAGGAGGAGTGAGTCTATTATTTCTTTCATCGAACGCTTCAGGCGACTAGCATTGAAGAAGCACTTCAGTATACCAGACTCAGTGCTTATGGATACTTGTTGACATAACTTCCTTCCTACAGTGAAGTTCTGTTTGGGTATACATAAGTATGATACATGGCCCGCTTTCATCGGGGCTGCGGATGCTGCTCAGAATGATGTTCCTAATCTGGAATTACTGGGGTTGAAGACAACCAAATCTGAAGACAAAAGCAAGCACCCCCAAACTATCCCTATCTACGGGGGTAAAGGGAAAGAAGTCTTGAAGGTCAACACTTCCAAGGGAGTTTCCAATTCTCAGGGCGCTCTAGACAAACCTAAAGAGACTTTCTTCTTTGACGAAGATGATGTTATTACCATTTTTCACACATTGATGAAGGCTAATAAACTGACATTGCCTCCACCACGGCATCCTGCGGAGGCGAACCAACTCAACGATCCCAAGTACTGTCTTTATCATCAATACGTGCACCATTCTACCAAGGATTGTATCGTCCTGAATAAGAAGATA
Source organism: Iris pallida (assembly GCA_029216955.1). Taxonomy (NCBI): domain Eukaryota; kingdom Viridiplantae; phylum Streptophyta; class Magnoliopsida; order Asparagales; family Iridaceae; genus Iris; species Iris pallida. The sequence goes on along the minus strand of JANAVB010021800.1, from coordinate 11,596,036 downwards.
CAACAGCTTATCGACAGCCAAGTTATCAACCTCGAAGCTGTAGACAAGGTCGTATCTTCTAACATGACCTCTCTTCAATTTGGTGACTTTCCTCTCACAGAAGTCCCAGATGGCGTAGTCCCGATCCCCAAGGCAGTAATAGAAGTTGTCAACCTACCACCAGCTCGTGACTCAACATCAATGTTGGTACCGCTCACGACAGAACGTGGTAAGATCATGTGGGTCCATCCAGACCATGTGCAAGAAATAATGCAGGGGGTGGTATTTTCCAAAGCAAAGAGGGGCAAGAAATACAAATCATGCCATATGGTATCTTCTCCTATTTACGAAGTTCTATCTGGCGAAACACGATCTGGGAAGACTTACCTACGGACTTATGACCCCGCACAAGAAGATGCAGTATCTTCTCAAGCTGATGCTGCCCCCACAAGTTCAGAAGCTGGTCCATATAAGTCCTCAACTACCGACAAAGCTAAGCAGAAGAAGACGAGATTTGACAAGTCTCTGAAGGCACCAACTCCCGAAGGCATGGATCGGCCTTACAACTTTGACATACTGGCACAGCTGGCTAATACACCTGCCAGATTGTCTTTGTTCGATCTACTGCAACTCTCCAAAGAGACGCAAAAATCTTTAAGTGAGGTATTACTACATGCCGATTCTTATCTCACTGATGTCAAAGCCCCCGCTGAAGATCAAGTGTCATATTCTCACTGCCATAGTACTATGGAAGTGGAGCCAAATATCATCTTTTCACAAGAGGATATGCTACTAAAAAATAATTGTCATGATAGACCTCTATACTATACAGGGTACATCGAGGCAATTAAGGTGGATCGGATGCAAATCGATCCAGGTTCCTCCTCCAGCATCATCCCTAAAAGTTCACTCCAAATTCTAGGGATCCCTTTGCACAAGCTATCTGCAACCAATATAACTATCATGGCTTTCAATGCTGGAAGAAGCCATCTGCTGGGCAAGATCCGCCTCAATTGCCAGATTGGTGATCTTCGAACAAAGGTTTCTTGCTATGTAATTGACGCCAATGTGTCCTACAACATCTTATTGGGACGTTCGTGGATACACGAGAATATGATCGTTCCTTCTATCCTTCACTAGTGCTTCAAGTACATCAACGGTGATGGCATTGTAAAGACGGAGTTTGCCGATGTCGATCCTTTTAAGGGTATTGAAGCCTACTATGTGGATTCGGTATTTATCAATCTCAGCCCCCCAAGGATGACGGCAACGAAGCTGACGATGAAGCTGAAGTCAATTCATCCGCCAATAATGGTCGCCCGTTTATCCGAGTCAAAGGACGTACTACTCCAAAAGTACTCCAAAGCCTCTCGCAATCTGGGTCAAAAAGAAGAATCTTGATATTATCAAACCATTGACCATCACTCTCCACAAAATGACCCGGGTGGAGCCTGCTGAAGTTCGTCCTCCCAATCCTGATGAGTTACCCTATGTGGTGAACTTGACCAAGTCTGTGGCTCCTGTTCCGGACAATGATCCCATCAATGAGTATATTAATACTCAAAATAATGTACCTTCAGTGGATGATGTTATCCCTGAAGAAGAATTTGCATATTTTCTAAGTAAACGTTTATCTTTGAATTACTCTGATATCTACCAATTTGTAAACTAGTATATAGATACGACATACGCCCTAGAGCATAGCATAGGACCATATCTCTGTATGTCGGTCACGACGCCTCGTCTACGGGAAAAAATCTGGCCAGAAGATATCTGCAACTTCATTGTTCCAGCTAGAAAGAAGGGTGAAGAATTGATCATCTTCGGTCAAGTAATTGGCGAAAGAAAGTTCGTTCTAGACTTTACTACTCCCAATCGCAATACTGAAGCTGACTATGATTCTGGAAAAATACAACTTTACCGACATAGTTGGCAGGCCAAGAATATCATCCAGAACATGGGATATGATATAAAAAGCGACTAGGGACTAAACTACGGTCAAGGGTAACGATTGCCAATATGTCTCTTTGCTCCTCCCGGCAAACCTGAGAACTATTATCAACAAAACGGTGTTTGTTTGGGTTATGTTACTCCTCCAACAACTCCTGAAGGATCAGACATCGAAGTGGATCGTTGTTCTCATTCTTCGAATTTCTGGCTCTGGGATTCAGACTCTAGCATTAGAGACATGTTCAAAGCAACTTTTTCTGTCAACATGGTGTCAATTGAACAAATTACATAAGATGTCCAATCAATCGAGCTCGAACAATGGGCTCAAAAGATGGACACCAGGTGGAGTTACATTTTGACCAACGTGAACCACCTACTGAAGACGAAGTCGTCCAAGTTAATTTGGGTGATGAATCATCTCCTAAACCAATCTTTATCAGCAAAAGTTTGTCTGGTAAGGACGACAATCTCTTATATAGCTTATAAGAGAATATATTGACGTCTTTACATGGAGCTATAAAGACATGCCAGGCTTGGACCCTAAAGTTGCTATGCACCGCCTAAATATCTCGTCTAAAGCTAAGCTAGTGAAGAAGCAGCAACGACGATTCCGACTAGATATCATGGAGGCCATCGAGAGTAAAGTCAAGAATCTTATTTCAAGTGGGTTCATTCGCGAAGAACAATACCCTGACTGGGTTGCTAACATTGATCCAGTCATGAAAAAGAACGATAAAGTTCGAGTCTATATCGATTATCGTGATTTGAACTCTGTATGCCCAAAAGATGAGTTCCCTCTACCGATCACCGACGTCATGATCGACAATACTTACGGCTTTGAGCAGATGTCCTTTATGGATGGGTTTTCAGGCTACAACCAGGTCAAGATGTTCTCCGATGATAAGAAACACATATCTTTTGGAACACCGTTGGGGGTATACTGCTATACGGTGATGCCCTTCGGATTAAAAAATACAAGGGCGACATACCAGCGAGCTATGAACATAATCTTTTGCAATCATTTGCACAAAATAGTAGAATGCTATGTAGACGATATCGCAGTTAAATGTCTTCTCAAGGGCAACCACCTCCAAGATTTGAGAATGGTGTTCGAACTAATGCGTGAACACCAACTCATGATGAATCCAACCAAGTCTTTTCTGGGAGTCTCCAGCGCAAGTTCCTTGGTTTTATTATCACTTCAAAGGGTATACATCTTGATCCGGAGAAAGTGAAAGTTATCCTCGATATGCGTCCTCCAACAAATTTTAAAGAGGTACGCAGACTTCAAGGAAGGCTAGCCTACATCAGACGATTCATTTCAAATCTTTCTGGAAGGTGTCAACCGTTTACTCAGCTCATGAAGAAAAGAGTATCTTTCATCTGGACTGAACAATGTCAAGGCACATTTGACGACATCAAGAAGTATCTCACAAGCCCTCCAGTGTTGGTGGCTCCGATAATTGGAATGCCTTTCTTGTTATATGTTCGTGCTATGGATCATTCCCTTGGTGCCCTATTAGCTCAGAAGAATGAAGGCGGCCATGAACAGGCAATCTACTACCTCAGCCGCATGATGGTGGGTACCGAGCACAGATACACACCTATGGAAAAGGAATGTCTCGCACTAGTATTTGTTATCCAGAAGATACGTCACTATGTGTCTGGGCAGACTATCCACATCATATCTAAAGTCAATCCTCTCAAAATACTCATGACTAAACCGGGTTCTCTTAATTCCTGTTTAGCTATATGGGCAATGTTGTTGACTCCATACGATATGTTGTTCGTCCTTCAGAAGGCAGTAAAAGGCCAAGCTTTAGCTAATTTCTTAGCAGCTCATCCGGTGCCAGAATCTTCCAAACTCTACGATGAAATTCCGGATGAAGTAGTATAGTCTAACACCGCAACTAAGAAAATCCCCATTTGGAGAATGTTCTTTGACGATGCGTCAAGAACAGGACCTAAAAGAAATATTATGGCCAAAGTAGGCATCGTGCTTGTGTCACCCGACCATTTGGTTATACACCGTACATATTCTCTCGTAGAACTTGGCAGTAACAACGTGAATATAATGCCCTACTAATTGGCCTTCAATTGGCAAAACAAATGGGAGTTGACTATCTAGAAGCTTACGGCGATTCTAAGCTAATAGTTAGTCAGGTCCGAAGGGATTATGAAGTTCGTCACGAAGATCTTATCCCTTATCACAAAGTGACAATCGAGTTGGCTTCTACCTTCGCTGGATTCTTCATCGAGCATGTGCCTCGATTATAGAATATAAAAGCAGATGCTTTAGCTGGTCCTGCTGCTTCCCTGACCGTTCTTGTCAATACTCAGCATTCGATCACAGTGTCTGGTCGAGATTTATTCTATGTGAAAGATGCCATGCATATTCATCACAGTTACGCAACAGAAACAAACATTGACGTCAAAGACTAAAGATTTCCTTTCATAGACTATGCTGTCTACGGAATCCTCCCTAAGGAGCCAAAGGAAGCAGTGTCTGTCCAAAGACGATCCCTCAGATTTTATTATGATACAGCTACCAAAATATTGTACCGACGCTCTTACGATGGGCTACTCTTACACAGAAGCCAAACATTCACTCCATGATGCTCACGACAGAATTTGTGGTGCACATCAACCATGCCCCAAATTAGAAGATCACCTCAAACGAATGGGTTATTATTGGCCCTCGATGATAACAGATATTGTTGAATATGCAAAGAAGTATAGGGATTGTCAGTTCCACGTCGATTTCATTCATAAACCTTCGGAGTTTCTATACCCGACGGTGGCATCTTGGCCTTTTGAAGCCTGGGGTATGGACGTCATCGGCCTAATCAGCCCGCCATCCTCCAGAGGACATCGATTTATCCTAGCTATAACCGATTACTTCTCCAAATGGGCGAAAGATGTACCACTCATCGAAGTAAAGACGTCAAACATGATCAGTTTCGTCAAACATCACGTTATCTACCGCTTCTGCCTATCTTGCAGGATTATCCATGATAATGGTCCATAATTCTAGCCATGCATTCTATCAGTTCTACGATAAGAATCGAATTCAGAATGTAGCCTCTACTGCTTATAATTCAGCGGCTAATGGATTAGCCGAAGCCTTTAATAAGACTATCAACAAACTTCTCAAGAAGTCTGTGTCTTCAAAAAAGCACGATTGGAATGAGAAGCTCGGTGAATGTCTCTAGGCCTATCGTACAACGGTCCGAACTCCAACTGGCAGTACATCATTCTCTCTGGTTTATGGGAGTGAAGCAGTTCTCCTCCTAGAAATCCAGATTCCCTCTCATCGAGTAGCCTTAGCCAGTGAGTTGACTGCCAAATAAAGTTACCGTCTGCGACTACAAGAGCTGGAAGTACTAGACGAAAAATGCTTATTAGCTCAACAGCGTATTGAGCTATACCAAGCACACCTTTCTAGAGCCTTTAATAAAAAGGTGAAGGAAAGAATCTTTTAAGTTGGTGATCTGGTCTTAGCAGTGAGAAGATCGATGGTCATGACACACAAGACAAAAGAAAAATTCTAGCCTAAATGGGAAGGTCCTTTCTGTAATGTAACACCCAGTTTTCTAGATGAGGGTAATTTTAAAATTTTGTAATTATTATTATTATTTATTGATATTTATTTCACATTATAATTTTTGGTGATTTTTAATCATTTTTAAACTATTTAAAAACTGTTTTAAGTTATGACATGTGATTTTGATGTACTGCTAGTAAAACCCTAGAGACTGCATGACCTAGAGCCTAACCATGTCATTAGGATGATTTATTTATCATTTTAGCTTGAGAGTATTTTGGTCATTAGTAAAATTTGGATTTATTTTTAATTTATTGAATTGGTGATTCCTAGTTAGGACTTTGACTTATTGAGACTTGCAGACTAGCCTAGTACCTAACCCTAGCTATGGTAACCCTACTCTAACTTGAGTTAACCTATTTTAGTCACTTAGAATTTAGTTTTGGAATAGGAGGATTAGGTTTAGTGAAATCAAGTCATGACTTAAGGTTTAATGAAATGACTTATAACTTCATGACTTAAGGACTTATGACTTAAGCCCATAGCCCATTAGACAAAACCCTAACCCTAATTTTCACTTATGACTAGCCACTAGGGCTTCCCCTTCCTTATAAATAATCTCTTCATTAGTTCTTGCCTCTTTTATGTCATTTCAACACATAGAGAAAAGAAAGGTTTGTCCATTCTTCCCCAACCCATAGATTATTTATTTTAAATCCTTTTCCACTCTAATTTCTTGCATTAGAGCCTAATACTCTCCTATTTTCTGATTGTGGAGTTTAATTCCAGCTTTGGGACAATTTGGGAGCATTTGGCTAGCAAGGAGGAATTCCCCATTGGAGCTTTTTCATGCTTTTTGCACCTATAGGTAAAATTCCACAAATTGATCTAATATTCTGTTTTCTTTACATTTAGGGCTAGATCTAGGAGTCCCCTAGCTGTCCCTAAAGTTTGGGTTAATTTTGTGTCCGTTTGGTGTCCGTATCGGGCACGTGTCAATGTGTAAGTGTAGGTGTTTGTTAGAATGCCTCAATAGAAATTATTTCGTTAAATTTGAAAAGTAATTGAATGGATATGTTTTTTTATACATAGTTATTATTTTTATGTCCTACTGAGCACGTTTTTGGACACTTTTTGTGTTCAAAAATGGGACACACACGTGCGCACGAGGACACGTGCACTGTCCTGCATCTCGGGCTGGATAACTCACAGTATCGGACACGGGGACATGCCAAATTTTGGGAGGATGTCAGGGCACTGACTGACATGGCTCTCCCAAAATTTGAGCCCATATGGTTGCGTGTGCGAGGAGTTCTCCTCCTCGTACTGGTCGCACTGGCCGCGTGCGCGGGCTGTGCACGCGAGCAATTGGCCACTGATACGGCTTTAGAACTGACATAACACGTGTCTAGGACACGGTGCAGGGCCATAGAAATGTAGCCCTATATGGGGCGAACACGTGCACATGACCACGGCAAGTGTCGTGCAACGTATCGTGTCATAGAGCGATACACTCGCGTGCAAGATGCCGTGTGTCTGTGCGCGTGTCTGTGGTGTTCGTGAGCCAAGACACGTCGTGTCCTATTTCCTCAGGACCCAAGATGACTCGTGAGACACGTGCACACTAGACACAATGTTTACCAACCATTAATTTGTGTATTAACATGTTTTTTTGAATTTGAATTTGGGTTTCTCCTATCCGACTGATACACAGTCCTGATTCTCATTTTTTCTAATTTTCAAAGTATATTTAAACTGAATTTTTGATGATTAATTGTCACGTTTGATTTATACACATGTGTATTGGGTTACTACAATGTTGATTGTTGGTTGGTGTTGGGTTTTTAGATTTTAAAATAGATTTTGGGATGTAGACTGATACGCAATTCCTGAAACTGAACACTGAGTTTGAATTCCCTGTTTAACCCAATTTTTATTGATGCTTGTGTAGTATTTGGGATGTAGACTCACATCTATTTTTCATGTTGAACCTGTTGTATTGATTTGAGACTTGTGTAGTATTTAAGATTGTTGAGAGTTATTATTATTTTAGTAGTTGTCTTTCTATTTCTTAGTTATTTCTTCTGTGTGATCTTATCGTGCTTAGACTGTGATTGAGTTACAATATCTTATACTTGTCCTCCGTTCGAAGTTGATCATGATGAGTACATTATATATTATGTGAGTTGTTGGTTAGATAGTAACCTAGGACAGCGTTCTACCGCCGACACTGTGGCGTAGGCTGGGCATTGTTACGCACTCGTGCCCTCACAGTGGGTGCGGGTCGTAACACGTTTTTAGTGGTGGCCCATGTTGGTCGAGAGTCACATTGGTACTATGTCATCATAGTGCAATAATTAGTTGTATTGCTGCGCGCCTGCGATAGGAACACAAGAATAGGCTTTAGTTGAGAGAGTACTCAATCACAGTTATGACTACTTGAGAAGATTCTTGGGATGACCCTTAAGAATCTTATTATAAACTATCTCAAAATTCGATTCTGACAGTATCTGTCTATCTTTCTTATTCATCGTTGAATGTGATTCTTGGTATTCATTATTGACTTGATTTTCTACCAAGATAAACATTATGGGCTAGGTTGCCTCAGTCATAGAATCTAGAGTCTTCTATAGCCATATCAGCTGGTTGGGTGATGAGATAGAGTCTGATTTTGGATATATTTCTCGGGTGTGAGAATTTAAAATTTTCGCAGCCAAGCTAGCGGCAATGCAAAAATTATAAATACCATGATTCTAGAAGTATGTACATTAGTTGCGAACTCTATGGATTATCGCAGCCATACTTACTGATGTGACGAGGATTCTGGTAACATGGTTCAGGAAAGATGGGTATGATTATCAGATTGCAGAATAGATACTATTTAGATGGTGCCCTAGTATAATTGAGTGGAATATCAGTGTGGATATTACTTGAGTGTCATAGATTAGATAGAGGAGCTAGGCCACCTGTAGCGCAGCACCGTGTCCCATACCATTAGAGGGATACACCCCAGAGGGGCAGGGCTTTTGCGCTGACAGTCGAGTAGACTAACGCTACGGGTGACGGGTTAGCAGGTCTGTCTTCCTGTTCTTCTTTCCATCATTTTGTGTGATTCCATTAGTACCTGTCAGGATGTTTTGTGCTGTGATAGATAGTATATTGACCATGTTCAAGACCGTGATATCACGACCAGTAGGATTGTATAGCATGTTAACTATCGACCTTGATTGTTGGGGGTTTGACCTAGTAGGGGTACGTGTTAGGGTTATATACTAAAAGCATCACTTTTGTAGTAACCTTATTTCCTTAAATTTTGAATAAGAATCATATGGGCAAATGTTTGCATATTGTATTTGTTGCAAGTGTTAATATAAATGTCTGATATTCTATATTGTAGATAATATGGTGTGTGGTGTTACACAGAAGATCATATTATCAGTTCCCTATGGAGAATATAAATAGTTCACAACCTAGATGGACTTGGACAATCTATTAGAAAGGTTGTAGTATAATCTGGTATTAGTCTATCTTGACTATAGGTTTACACTAGTACACTTTGTGTGTATTGAACAGGACCACTTGATGTTGCTCTCTTTGTACTGACTACATAAGAGAACAAACACCTATGTTATTATGGATGCTTGTGCTCTTAATCCGGATATAATAACGAACATGTATATGCAGTGTGTATTACTTTGACTCATAAAAGAGTGAGATTCACTATGGATCAACAACCTCTATGAATTGGGTAATAATATTGTATGTATGATGGGCTGTTGATTATAAATAGAATCCATGTCCTAATATATCGGGTTGATGATGTCCCCTTAAGGAGCTCATAAGGATTGTCATGTAAATCCTGTAGGTGGATTATATCCGACATGACAAATAAAGTTGAGCGGTACTACTTAAGGATAAAAGATGTCGAATCAATATAGTTGTCAGTAACTTAATTTGATCGACGGACATACGATACCTTAACATGGGAAGCCAAACGAGCATATAATAAAAAGAGCCCACAAACATAATTTGGGATTAGGGAGGTAGTGCAACAATAGCTCATTAGTGGACCGAGCTATTGTTAATGGGCCTGGATTGTGTGTTCGGACTGAACACGGTATATCCAGATCCGTTAGGAGGCCTAACCCTAATTTCTCCTCATGGTCCCTGTCGTAGCCTATATATCCTCTATTCTCTCGCCACCAAATTACTGATCAGAAATCAAATACTTTCTCCAAATTCGTGATTCACATAAGGAGAGAAAGAGAGGGCTGCCAAGGAGAAAAAAAGGTTGGGAGATCGTCGCCAACACGACATCCAACTCGAGAAAGGAATACGTGCAGAAGAACTTGGGGTCGTCCGCTCGAGATTGCCAGGAATTACTTGTCTCCTTTCCGTCGTAGGTATAATTCGTGAACCCTAGTTTTCGCCTATGAAGGGTTAGAACACGTATTAGATCTTTTTAACTTTATATCGATCAATACGCACACCAAAGAAAGGGTCCTGGGAATCCCCAGTTCCATTAATTGGTATTAGAGCCATTTTGGATCTGCGTATTGATTGATACGTCCATGTTGTCCAATAAAACTAGTGCTGTGTAATAGTCGGTAGATGTAGATCTGTTCTAACTCGATTTTGTAGGCATCTTAGATCCAACTATTATGGTCCAATGCATGTTTTTGATTGTGTTGTTTAAACCACGGACATGTCGTGGATGTTGTTGTCGCTGTGGATGTAAATAAAATCACGAGGGTTGATCGTGCTTATTATTTTAATTTTTTAATCTAGATTATGTGTGAACTCCTTCGGGAGGCATAGGATTGATGTAATTTTAATTATTTTTGATCAATCGTGATGGCGGTGGTGGCTGTTTCTGACGCCGGACGAGATGCTGGTTTTAAGTAGTCCAGAGGCAGACAGATGATTTTCGATAAAGGAATCGACAGCCAAAACTAAAAAAAATTGGGGCGCTGCCCCGAACCCCACGACCTGACCGGGCAGGTCGAACCCCGAATAGATCTGCGCAGTGCCAGATTTTGGATTCGGATAGTTGAGAACGGAGCAGCAAAGATGACCATAATAGTTGGATATTTTCTCTTATTTTTGTCATTTTGCTTTTTCTGATTATGCATGTTTATTATTGTGTGGTTGTTTTTTATGAAAAACCAAGCCTACATTAATAATGGACAACATGGACATAATATCAAGTAGTAGAAAAACCCTCATTGTTAAATAACTAAGTGGGAGAGGATATTTATTTAGTATAAATTCTATGGTCTCCATTACTGGTTTGTAGGTGATGTAATTATACTTGTGTGTTAGCTTTAGTACTTTCCTCCATATCGGATGAGTATAATTATGGATCACCAGTACAAACTTCTTTAGGGATAATTGTAGAAAGTAACCTAGTATGTGTTCACTTCTCCATCTGAAGGAACTCATTACAAGGTAATGGACTTAGTATTAAGTAACACAATACACTTAGATACAAATAATGGTATCCTCCCCATCGGAGTCACTGCTATTATTTGTATGACCATAGCAAGACCAACATATGAATTTTATTTGTCATAAAGTTATGTTGACATGATAGTAAAATTAATAAGAAAAATCTACTTGAACGAAGTTGAATTTGTATACGTCCACACTATCGTGGCTTGCTAAATTCATGGTGTTCAAGGTGTTGGTGAATTTCTTATTATTATTTTGAGAGAATCAATATTTAGTTAATTCAAAAAGTTTTTTTTGCCCTACATAATTTTATTTATGTGATTATCAGGATTTCAAAAAAAATGGGTTCTTTTAGTCCACTTATGGTGATTCTTAAAGAAAATAAACTTACTGGACCTAATTATATTGACTGGAAACAAAATTTGGACATTGTTCTGACTGCTGAGGAGTACAAATATGTACTTGTTGAGGAATGCCCACCTAAGCCTGATGCTAACTCTGATGAAGAGGTCAAAGAGGCTTACAACAAGTGAAAAAAGACAGATGAGATGGCGCGGTGTTACATTATGGCATCTATGTCAAATGTACTGCAACATCAGCATCAGGCCATGCCACTACTTATGACATGATGTATAACCTCAAGGAACTCGTCGGACATCAGAGTAGAGCAGCTAGACAGTTTGCTATAAAATGTTTGATGAATACAAAAATGGATGAGGGTACACTAGTAAGGGATTATGTCCTCAAGATGATGGGTCATCTGAATGAGATGGAGAACCTTGGAGCTGAAATCGATAGGGAATCCCAGGTCGATATCATTCTCGGGACTTTGCCTAAAAGTTTTGACAATTTCTGCCTTAATTACAACATGAACAAAAGGTTGTATAGTTTGGCAGAACTTACAAAAGAGCTACATGATGCTGAATCTCTCTTTAGGCAGAGTGGTCATATTTTGTTTCTAAAAAGGCTTCTACTTCTAAGCCAAAAGACGGTAAGAAGAAGAATAACATTCAGAAACAGGCAAACTCAGCAAAGAAGGGCATGAGACCTTAAGGTGCGGTAAAAAAGCCGAAAGACAAATATTTCAAGTGCAAAGGGTCAGGACATTGGAAGACTGATTGTCCACTTCTCAAACAAGGGAACAAAGAAGGTATATCTCATTTACTAGTAGTTGAAACATGTTTAGCGGTGTTATCTACCGGCACCTGTTGTGTAGATACAGGAGCCACTAATCATGTCTGCAATACATTGCTGGGGTTCCAGGAAACCAAACGACTCAGTGATGGAGAGATATGCTTGTTCATGGATGATGCTACAAAAGTATCGGTCGTTGCATTAGGAGATGTTACTTTATCTTTTGGTAGAAATAAGTCTTTAACATTGAGAGATTGTCTTTATGCACCTTCACTTAGAAGGAATTTAGTTTCTGTTTCTATGTTAGTTAAGGATGGATATTCAATTTATTTTAATGACAATATTGTTATTAGAAATAATAAATATTTTATCTGTTCTGGTGCATTGGTTGATAATTTGTATGTCATTAATCCTATTTTGCCCACAATGCAACTTATAGAAATGAATAATATGTCATCTAACTTAAATAAGAGAAAAGAACCTTATTGTATGAACCAAACATATCTTTGGCACTTGCGATTGGGACATATTAACCTGAGAAGGATTCAAAAAGTGGTTGAAGATGGACCTTTGAGTTCATTGGAAGTGGAGGCACTACCAGTCTGTGAATCCTGATTGGAAGGTAAAATGACCAAAAGGCCTTTTACGGCAAAGGGGTATAGGGCCGAAGATGTGTTAGAATTGGTCCATTCTGATTTGTGTGGACCCATGACTATCCAAGCTAGAGGTGGCTTTGAATATTTTGTCACATTTATTGACGATTATTCAAGGTATTGATCTATTTATTTGATCTGTCGTAAGTCTGAGTGCTTTGAGAAATTCAAAGAGTACAAGGCTGAAACGGAGAAACATCATGGAAAATGTATCAAGTCATTATGATCAGATCGTGGTGGCGAGTACCTCTTTGGAGAGTTTAGGAATTATTTATCAGAGGCTGGGATTGCATTCCAATTGACTGCACCTGGAACGCCCCAGCAGAATGGTGTAGCCGAAAGAAGGAATAGAACTCTTATGGAGATGGTTAGATCAATGATGAGTTATTCGGATTTGCCAGATTTGTTTTGGGGATATGCCTTAGAGACTGCAGCTTATATTTTGAACTTGGTTCCTTCTAAGTCAGTACCTCTTACTCCCACAGAGCTGTGGATTGGGCGTAAGCCTAGTCTGAAACATGTTCGCATTTGGGGTAGTCCAGCACATGTGCTGAATGGAAAAGCAGATAAGTTGGAATCTCGTACAGAAGTACACTTGTTTGTAGGCTATCCAAGAGGAACGAAAGGAGGTTTATTTTATAGTCCTAAGGATCAGAAGGTCATTGTTGGCACCAATGCCCGATTCTTAGAGGAAGACTATGTGATGAACCATAAACCCACAAGTAGAGTTGTTATAGAGGAACTGAGACGAGAGACACCAAGTACTTCAGTACCAACAGTACAAGAGGATGAACCACAAATAACTGCACAACGTGTCACAAATGTTACACCACAACCGATAATGCTTCGTCGTAGTGGGAGGGTTGTGATACAACCTGATAGATATATGTTCTTGGGAGAGTCGTCAGACTTCGTCCCTGAGGAACACGATTATGATCCCTGTACGTACAATGAAGCACTCCAAGATAAAGATGCAGAGTCTTGGCAGAAAGCAATGATATCTGAAATAGAATCTATAGATTCTAATCAGGTCTGGGAGCTTGTAGAACCACCCATTGGTATAAAAGCCATTGGATGCAAGTGGGTCTATAAGAGAAAAAGAGGATCAGATAGTAAGGTTGAAACCTTTAAAGCTCGGCTTGTAGCCAAAGGTTTTACTCAAAGAGAGGGTATCGATTATGAGGAAACCTTTTCTCCTGTAGCCATGCTTAAGTCTATCCAGATTCTTTTATCTATTGCAACTCATCTCGATTATGAGATTTGGCAAATGGATGTCAAGACAGCTTTCCTTAATGGAAGTCTTAAGGAAGATATCTATATGAAGCAACCAGACGGGTTCATTGAAAAGGGCCAAGAGCATCTTGTTTGTAAGCTCAAGAAGTCCATTTATGGACTTAAGCAAGCTTCTAGATCTTGGAACATATGTTTTGATCAGGTGATAAAATCCTATGGATTTGATCAATGTTAGGATGAATCATGTGTATACAGAAAGTGTGACGAAAATGTGGTGGTGTTCCTAGTACTTTATGTGGATGACATCTTGCTTATTGGAAACAATGAGAAGGTGTTATCTGATGTAAGGGTATGGTTATCCAAACAGTTTGATATGAAGGACTTGGAAGAAGTAGGTCACATCTTTGGCATCAAAGTTCTACGAGATCGCAAGAAAAGGATGTTGGGCTTATCCCAAGCTTCATATATCGATACTGTACTAACTCGTTTTAGTATGCAAAATTCTAAGAAAGGTTTCTTACCTTTTAGACGTGGAATTGCTCTATCAAAAGAGCAGTCTCCGAGGATACCTAAAGAGATAGGGAACATGAAGGCAGTTCCTTATGCTTCAGCAGTAGGAAGCTTAATGTATGCAATGCTATGTACGAGACCAGACATCTGCTTTACCGTAGGCATGGTCAGCAGATATCAGTCTAACCCAGGACAAGAGCACTGGACTGCCGTAAAACATATTTTGAAGTACCTGAAAAGGACTAAAAAGTATATGCTAGTTTACCAGCCAGATAGTTTAGTTCCTTTGGGGTATACAGACTCAGATTTTCAGTCAGATAGGGATTCCAAAAAATCTACCTCAGGTTATGTGTTTACTTTGGAAGGTGGAGCCATTGTGTGAAGGAGTATCAAGCAAAAATGTATTGCTGATTCCACCATAGAAGTCGAGTATGTGGCAGCCTCTGAGGCAGCCAAAGAAGCGGTTTGGCTCAGAAACTTTCTGTTGGACTTGGATGTGGTACCTAGTTTGCCTAAGTCTATTACACTTTATTGTGATAATAGTGGTGCAGTTGCAAACTCGAAGGAACTACGAGCCCATAAGACAGGCAAACACATTGAGCGCAAGTACCACCTAATACAAGATTTTATAAAGAAAGGAAAAGTTGTTGTGATCAAGATAGCATCAGCCGACAACCTAGCTGATCCCTTTACAATGAGCTTACCAGCTAAAGCTTTTGATAGTCATGTTGAGGGAATGGGAGTCAGATGTGTAGCAGCATGGCTTTAAGTATAAGTGGGAGATTTGTAACAGTATACTGAAAAACAATGCTTTGAGTATAAATAGGAGATTGTTAGGGTTATATACTAAAAGCATCACTTTTGTAGTAACCTTATTTCCTTAAATTTTGAATAAAAATTATATGGGCAAATGTTTGCATATTGTATTTGTTGCAATTGTTAATGCAAATATCTGATATTCTATATTGTAGATAATATGGTGTGTGGTGTCACACAGAAGATCATATTATCAGTTCCCTATGGAGTATATAAATAGTTCACAACCTAGATGGACTTGGACAATCTATTGGAAAGGTTGTAGGGTAATCTGGTATTAGTCTATCTTGACTATAGGTTTACACTAGTACAATTTGTGTGTATTAAACAGGACCACTTGAGGTTGTTCTCTTTGTACTTACTACATAAGAGAACAAATATCTCTGTTATTATGGATGCTTGTGCTCTTAATCCGGATATAATAACGGACATGTATATGCAGTGTGCATTACTTTGACTTATAAAAGAGTGAGATTCATTTTGGATCAACAACCTCTATGAATTGGGTAATAACATTGTATGTATGATGGGCTGTTGATTATAAATGAAATCCATGTCCTGATACATCGGGTTGATGATATCCCCTTAAGGAGCTCATAAGGATTATCATGTAAACCCTGCAGGTGGATTATATCCGACATGACAAATAAAGTTGAGTGGTACTACTTAAGGATAAAAGATATCAAATCAATATAGTTGTCAGTAACTTAATTTGATCGACGGACATATGATACCTTAACATGGGGAGCCAAACGAGCATATAATAAAAGGAGCCCACAAACATAATTTAGGATTAGGGAGGTAGTGTAACAATAGCTCATTAATGGACCGAGCTATTGTTAATGGGCCTGGATTATGTGTTCGGGCTGAACACGGGATACCCAGATCCGTTAGGAGGCCTAACCCTAATTTCTCCTCATGGTCCCTGCCGTTGTCTATATATATCCTCTATTCTCTGGCCGCCAAATTACTTATCAGAAATCAAATACTTTCTCTAAATTCGTGATTCACGTAAGGAAAGAAAGAGAGGGCTGCCAAGGAGAAAAAAAGGTTGGGAGATCGTCGCCCACACGATGTCCAACTCGAGGAAGGAATACGTGCAGAAGATCTTGGGGTCGTCCGCTCGAGATTGTCAGGAATTACTTGTCTACTTTCTATCACAGGTATAATTCGTGAACCCTAGTTTCTGCATATGAAGGGTTAGAACACGTATTAGATCTTTTTAACTTTCTATTGATCAATACGCACACCAAAGAAAGGGTCCTGGGAATCCCCAGTTCCATCAGTACGATCATCTTAATTTCGAGGACGAAATTTTTCTAAGGGGGTAGGATTGTAACACCCAGTTTTCCTGATGAGGGTAATTTTAAAATTTTGTAATTATTATTATTTATTAATATTTATTTCATATTATGATTTTTGGTGATTTTTAATCATTTTTAAACTATTTAAAAACTGTTTTAAGTCATGACTTGTGATTTTGATGTGCTGTTAGTGAAACCCTCGAGACTGCATGACCTAGAGCCTAACCATGTCATTATGATAATTTATTTATCATTTTAGCTAGAGAGTATTTTGTTCATTAGTGAAATTTGGATTTATTTTTAATTTATTGAATTGGTGATTCCTAGTTAGGACTTTGACTTATTGAGACTTGCAGACTAGCCTAGTACATAACCCTAGCTATGGTAACCCTAGTCTAACTTGAGTTAACCTATTTTAGTCACTTAGAATTTAGTTTTGGAATAAGAGGATTAGGTTTAGTGAAATCAAGTCATGACTTAAGGTTTAATGAAATGACTTATGACTTCATGACTTAAGGACTTATGACTTAAGCCCATAGCCCATTAGACTAAACCCTAACCCTAATTTTCACTTATGACCAGCCACTAGGGCTCCCCCTTCCCTATAAATAATCTTTTCATTAGTTCTTGCCTCTTTTATGTCATTTCAACACATAGAGAAAAGAAAGGTTTGTCCATTCTTCCCCAACCCATTGATTATTCATTTTAAATCCTTTTCCACTCTAGTTTCTTGCATTAGAGCCTAACACTCTCCTATTTTCTGATTGTGAAGTTTAATCCCAGCTTTGGGATAATTTGGGAGCATTTGGCTAGCAAGGAGGAATCCCCCATTGGAGCTTTTTCATGCTTTTTGTACCTATAGGTAAAATTCCACAAATTGATCTAATATTCTGTTTTCTTTGCATTTAGGGCTAGATCGAGGAGTCCCCTAGCTGTCCCTGAAGTTTGGGTTAATTTTATGTCTGTTTGGTGTCCGTATCGGGCACGTGTCAATGTATAAGTGTAGGTGTTTGTTAGAATGCCTCAATAGAAATTATTTCGTTAAATTTGAAAAGTAATTGAATGGATATGTTGTTTTATTCATGGTTATTATTTTCGTGTCCTACTGAGCACGTTTTTGGACACTTTTTGTGTCCAAAAATGGGACACACACGCGCGCACGAGGACACGTGCACTGTCCTGCATCTCGGGCTGGATAACTCACTGTATCGAACACGGGGACATGCCAAATTTTGGAAGGATGTCAGGGTACTGACTGACATGGCTCTCCCAAAATTTGAGCCCATATGGTTGCGTGTGCGAGGAGTTCTCCTCCTCGCACTGGTCGCACTAGCCGCGCGCGCGGGCTGTGCACGCGAGCAATTGGCCACTGATACGGCTTTAGAACTGACATGACACGTGTCTAAGACACGGTGCAGGGCCAAAGAAATATAGCCCTATATGGGGCGAACACGTGGACATGACCACGGTATGTGTCTTGCATCATGGCGTGTCCTAGAGCGACACACACGCGTGCACGACGCTGTGTGCCTGTACGCGTGTCTGTGGTGTTCGTGAGCCAAGACACGTCGTGTCCTGTTTCCTCAGGACACGAGATGACTCGTGAGACACGTGCACACTAGACACAATGTTTACCAACAATTAATTTGTGTATTAACATGTTTTTTTGAATTCGAATTTGGGTTTCTCCTATCCGACTGATACACAGTCATGATTCTCATTTTTTCTGATTTTTAAAGTGTATTTAAATTGAATTTTTGATGATTAATTGTCACGTTTGATTCATACACATGTGTATTGGGTTACTACAATGTTGATTGTTGGTTGGTGTCGGGTTTTTAGATTTTGAAATAGATTTTGGGATGTGGACTGATACACAATTCCTGAAACTGAACACTGAGTTTGAATTCCCTGTTTAACCCGATTTTTATTGATGCTTAAGTTGTCATGATTAGGTTCATACATTGTTTTAATCACTGTTAGATCGATTCATGTTAGTTTAGGATTTGCATTTGAGGAATGGTTTTCGAAATGGGTGATTGGGTCATTGAGTTAACTATTAGTTTATTTATGAACTGTCAAATTGGTTTCCCAATTTCCTGAGATTAAACCGA
Source organism: Iris pallida (assembly GCA_029216955.1). Classification (NCBI taxonomy): domain Eukaryota; kingdom Viridiplantae; phylum Streptophyta; class Magnoliopsida; order Asparagales; family Iridaceae; genus Iris; species Iris pallida. The sequence goes on along the minus strand of JANAVB010021800.1, from coordinate 11,577,348 downwards.
ATTCTCTGTTTACACTGATTTTGATGATTCAATTGTCATGATAGATTCAATTACATGTGCATTACTTGAATGTTGGGTTTCAATTTGCTTTTAGGACCGAATGTGTTCACTGTTTTTTGAACTGTCATGTTGATTCCATTTTTCCTGAGTTAGCTACACACCGCTGATCTCATTTTCCTGTTATACATAGGTTACCTATTCCCTGTTTTCTAATTCCTATTGATACTCTATTTAACTATGGCTATGTGACACATTATACATACCACTGATTTTATCACACACACAATTGTAAATTCCTGAGATTCACTCACATTCACTGTCACTAATTTCCTGAGTTATACACACTCAGTCACATATGCTCACACACACCTTAATCTATATTACACTGATTTCAGTTTCTACACACACACATAACTTATTTTCTGTCACCTTGACACTTATTTACAAGACACACACACACACAAAACTATCATTTGGCACTCACCTATAACTGAGAACATCCTATATATATACACACATTACTTGATCCCCCTACTCACTGCTATACACTGTCAATGCATCTTTTGTTCACTAATTTCTATACTCCTGGACACATTGCACTAATCCTATTTTTCACTAACTGTCAGCTACACATACACACTATCAGTCACACACACTACCACACAAGACTGTCCCCCCTCACACACCCATTTATGTACAAAGGATATATGCATTACATATAGGTAGGTTGGTATCTATACAATGTGGGTATGCCAAAATATAATGCAAGCATGATGTAAAGTAGGTATATAAGTAAATGATGTTAAATGTATAAATGAACTTGGTTGAATAAATAAATATTAGCCTATGTATGCATATATATGTGTACGAGTGCATATAGGTAATGGATGTATGAGTATGCATATGTATAATGAATACATGAATGAATAAATGTAGGCAATGCATGCTATGTGTAGGAATGTATACAAGTGAGTGCCTATGCATCCTTGTATGAATGTAGATATGCATGTATATGCCTTAGCCTCACTATATATCTATGTACACATGTATGAATGTATGTATATATATATGGTATATGCAAAGTGTGTTGCTAGTGACTTTGTGTTCTGCTTGGATGCTTGTCTAGGCTCGGTTAGGCCTAGTGAGGCTGACTAGACTAGGATTGACCTAGTGGATTAGAGTGTTGACCAAGGTTAACCCAGAGTTGACCAAGTTTACACTACCAAAATATCTCGATTTAGCGACGGCCAGATCCGTCGCCCATCCGTTGCCAATTTGTATTAGCGACCGATCACTGACGGATCTTGGTCAAAATAATTCGTCGGCAATCAGCTCGTCGCTAATAATGATCCATCGCTAAGTAGTCGTCAAGCGACGGAATAGCGATGGCTTTTCGTCGTCACAATACGATGCATTAGCGATGACTTTCCGACGGCTTTCGTCGATTTCAAGTATTAAATACTGAACTGTGTAGAAGCTAGCGACGGATAATCCGTCGGTAATCCGTCGTAATAGCGTATCAGAGCGTATCGTTCCGTCGCTATTCCGTCGAATGTCGTCGCTAACAAAGGACAGATTAGCGACGGAATGCTGACGGATAATCCGTCGACCATGTTCTAGAAATGCTTGGCATTTCCAGAACCATGGCGACGGACAAGTCGTCGCTACTCCGTTGCTCATCCGTCGATGAAGCGACGGACTAGTGACGGATAATCCGTCGCCATTATTCTAAAAATGTCATGCATTTCCAGAACCTTGGCGACGGATCTTCCGTCGCTATTCCGTCGAACTATGTATTTCCAGAACCCTGGCGACGAATTTTTCGTCGCGAATCCGTCGACCACCCATCGCTAACTGGAAACAGTTTCAAATCTCCAGGTAGCGACGGATATTCCGTCGAAAGGTAGTCGGAAACTGGAAACATCCGTCGCTACGCGGTCACTAGTCCGTCGCTAACTGAGTTTTTTTGAAAAAAATACAGAGCTTTCCCTATTCAGCATAAACCAAACCAATATATAACACACACCAATTATACAACAATCACATAGACCAAATATATAATGCACACCAATTATCCAACCAATCACATAGACCAAATATATAGTACATATCAATATAAAATTATCACAAATATTCTGAAATCATAAACTAATATTCGTCGCCAATAATCTGAAATTCCCACAAATATTCCAAAATTCCCACAAATATTCTAAATTTTCTTAATTACAATACTTTAAGGAGGAGGAGGAGTTCGATTGCCCGGTGGTGGTAATCCCTGCTGCGACCGACGAATATACTGCTCCACTAGGTACGGCGGCAAGTCGTCGTAGACACTGCTCGAAAGTCGGTATAGCTGCTCTGGCGACATGAGATCAAGGAGTGTCGTCATAGTCGGAGGCGGTACTAGAGGGGCAGCAGGGTTGAAAGAAAGATGGCCGACGGAAGAAGGACCGGGAGCAGCAGTCGACGGACCGGCACCAGTAGAAGACGGACCGACACCAGCAGCAGACGGACCGGCAGCAGCAGACGGAGGTGAAAAGCACGTGGCAATTTGCTCACGTAAGGACGACACCGCCTCGTGCAGCTGCGTAAGCTGCGACCTAACATCATCGTCTGCCGGGGTCACGGAAGGAGGCGGTGTCGGTGGAAATCTCTGCGTCGCCATGTGCAACGCCCTAGGGAGCCGACTCCGTACAGGTGCCCTTTCTTAAAGCCGCCGACGGTATCTACGAACAAGTCGTTCCGAGCGGCCAAAGAAGAGGGCGTCCGGGCGGGCGTCGCTTCACCGATATCCTCGGTCTCAGTTAACTGAGCCCGACTAAGGGCCTCACGATACGCAGCCTATCAAATGAATATTTTTTTATTATAAGATTTACCTAAGTTGTAATCTAAATCCTATGTTTCACTAAGCTAAGCGTGAATCCTAAGTTTATCTAAGTTATTGTCCGAATACTTTTAATTATAACATAAATCTCATAAACATAAGTACTTACATCAGTCTCATTGGCCCTCTCGTCGACGAAGCTCCCGTCCTTCCGTCTCTTGTGCGTATGCTGGAAGACGTCGTGCATGGTGACCAATTCTGGCGCCCTTCCATCCTTCACCGCCCGTTGGGTCTGCATACGAAATTTTCGTAGAACTTAATTAACTCTGTATATTAATAATACCTAATTCGATAGTGAAATGAATTTACGGTATCTTACCAGATCTGCAAGCGTCGCTGCGTGGGGCCTGGATCCCCCCGTATGAAGCCCCGTGGCCCGTCGGTTCGCCTTCGCCTTTTTCGATTTCTCCTTGTACGCAGGAGTATTCATCATATCTAGGAGGTCCTCATAATAGTCTTGCCGGATCCAATTTGGCCTCGTCTGCCCCATTTTCAGGTCATGAATCATATCCCGTATCTTCTTCGAGGCAGCGCTTTTGTAGGTCCTGCGGATCGCTTCCTCGCGATGAGGGGGCCACCAGTACGTCGTCTAACATACAAATTCAATTATCACGTAATTTTAAAAATTGTTGATTAAACAGTAACTAATAATTAACTAGAAGATATAGATATATACCCTCAACTCGTCGAGCCAGACGTACTTCAAGTTTGGGGGCACCGACGAAAAGTTGAGGTAGGGACCATGGAAATTAGCCCTGATAATTTCTCCAAGAGCCCTGGCAACATTAAACGGAAAAAACCTACAAAGAAAAAATGACTGGATTATTAACTTGAATAAATGAAAGAAATTTAATAAATTATCTTAAATTTACTTACGAGGTCCCTGCGGGCCATAGCTCTCGTCGAAACTCGCCTCTCGGCCTCTCTGGTGTCGTCGGAGGATCCGCGGGTCTGCGCATGTACTCTCCAGTAACCGGATAGAACCGAGTATGGGGTACTCTGGGGCCTACTGTGCAGTAACTGGGGGGTCCACTAGTGGATCCGCTGGTGGGTCTGCTGGTGGGTCCGATAGCGGAACGGATCCGCTAGCAGATCCAGACTCATGCCTCGATAAAGTAGTCGATCGACGGTGGGATACGTCTGTGCCCGGGGTACTTTCCAGGTCGGGCTCGCTGGATGGGGTCACATCCCGGGAAGATTGAATGCGACCACGACCACCAGTACCACTATGACCACGACCACCACCACCACCACCGCCAGCACCAGCACCACGACCACCACCAGCACCACCACCACAGCCAGCCATCATGACCTGTAAATAGAACACATAAACATAATTAACAATATAAAAGTGTAAATGAATATAAAATTCTAAACTAAAATATACATACCACCAGTAGGGAGACGAGTGTCGCCGCGACGAAAAAGACTAAGAGTGCCATCTGCAATAAGTAAATAATCAAACGAAAAAAACATTAATTCACGTAATTGCTTTTATGAGGTCAAACTTAATTCACGTAATTGGAAGTATTTTTAATATACAACAGTATTTAACCTAATCATCGTCTTTGTTCTCATCCTCGGCCTCGTCTTCATCATCATCCTCCTCCTTATCCTCATCCTCATCCTTATCTTCATCGTCGATTTCATCTGTATCCTCATCCCCATCAAATTCGTCTTCTTCTTCTTCTTCTTCTTCTTCTTCTTCTTCTTCTTCTTCTTCTTCTTCTTCTTCTGCCTCAATATTTGGGACAAGATACCTCTTTTTCCCCTAGTTGATAACTAAGTCTTGTGTATCAACCTCTTCCTCCCCTCTATTTTCCTCAACAATATCTTCAACATCCATTGTATCTGAGTGTTGTCCCAAGTATTGGAACTTTTCGATCTGGTCCTCTTGGTATGCTGGGTCTCCAACGTTGAATGTATTTCTAGATTTAATCTTGCATACTGCCCACTAGTCAAATCGATCTCTACGACGCCTTGGATAGCTTGTATAGTAGACTTGAACAGCCTGATTTGTTATCACAAATGTATCGGACCCTCTATACCTCCTGCGATGATTTATATCGACAAATCCAAATTGTTTATCGATTCTCCAACCGATATTTGATGTCGTATCGAACCACTCACATTTGAACATCACAATATGCATATCATATGGGCCAGTATATTATAAATTTACAATATCCCGAAGCACTCCATAATAGTCAAAGTCCGGTTCATCGTCATAGATGGTGCCTCTTATGCAAATACCGGAATCCTTGGTATTGATGCTGTCATTGATAAATTCGGCACTTATAGCATTCTGAGTTGCCTTAAACCTGAAGCCATTAACGACATAGCCTGGCCAAGTCTTTGTTTGCCTCTTCGGTCCCGATGCCAGATAACGAACACTCTCATTAGTGAGTGTTATTTCAGGCAATAAAACCTGTAAATAAATATTTATAATTTAAATGTTTTAGATTATATATTTCTAATCTCAGTTAATTACGTATTTTATAAGAATATATAAAATCAACCTCAATTATAATCTCAGTTACTTACGTATTTGCGAAACCATGACGAAAATGTACAATCAACCTCTCTTTAAAGTCCCTCATCGGTAATATCGGGTGTCCTTATTTTGAATTCATCTCTAAATACACTATTAGAGAAAATAAGAATATATAAGTGTAGTCACTTACTTCATCAAATTCGAGATTATAATTAACGAGTGCAAGTGTACTGACTTACTTCTCCAAATCTCTCACTTCTTGTATGTCACAGTTTAACAGGACATATCGGTGAGCAACATCATACCCGTCATCAGTCAACCACCGTTTTTTACTAGCCCCAACAGGCTTGCCCCTTACATTGAATATACCTCCATCATCAATGTCCTCGTCATTCCTTTGAGGTCTATTTTGATTTGTCTTAACATGAGTATCGAAATAAATGGAGCAGAAGTTTGACACCTCTTCGATAAGATATGCTTCGCATATCGAAGCCTCTATATGAGCCTTGTTGCCAACTTTCTTCTTTAGATGGTATAGGTATCTAGAGAGACAAATTATCTTGAGAATTAAGAATGAATTTTAAAACCCACTGAAATTCAACTTAAATTATATTGATTTTTATGTACCTTTCAAATGGGTACACCCATCGGTAATGAACAGATGCACCGACACGGGCTTCATATGCTAGATGAATCGGTAGATGCTCCATGTTGTCGAAGAAGCCAGAAGGAAATATTTTCTCCAACTTGCAAATTGTTAAGATAATCTTCTCCTCAAGTTCAACCATGTGTTGCACAGTCAACTTAGTTGAACAAATATCCCTAAAAAATATAGATAGTTCGGCTAACGGAACCCATACAGCAGAAGGCAACAACTCTTTCAAAGCAATAGGTAGTAATCTTTCCATAAACACATGACAGTTATGACTCTTCATTCCCGTTAGCATGCGTTCATTGAGATCAACGCATCTAGACAAATTCGACACATAGCCGTCGGGAAATATTAAAGTAGATACCCACTTGCAGATTATTAATCTATCTTCCTTGCTCAATGTGTATTGTGCTATCGGCTTAGTTATTTGTCCACCAGCTCCCCTTTGTATTAAGTTCAGATAAGGACGCTTGCACATCTCGGCAATGTCTTGTCTTGCTTTTGGATTGTCCTTCGTCTTTCCTTTAATATCCATGACGGTATTGAAGACATTATCGAACACATTCTTTTCGATATGCATAACATCAAGATTATGCCTTATAAGATTATCTTTCCAATAAGGCAAGTCCCAGAAGATACTCCGTTTGTTCCAGTTATGGGTTTGTCCGAACCCATCGACACGATTGTTCGATAGATCTTCCATTACAGTGGGCAAGTCCTTTACATCTTCCCAAATATTGTATCCCAACAATCTGGCAGGCGGATGAGAAAATTTTTGTTTTCCAGCTCTGAACGCATCCTTGTTCTTTCTCCAAGGATGACTCGCGGGCAGAAATTGACTATGACAATCAAAGAAAAAAGTTTGTCCTCCATGCTTAAGGCGGAACGCCTTACTATTTTGTATGCATATCGAACAATACATGGTGCCGTGAGTACTCCATCCCGACAGCATACTGTATGCTGGAAAATCATTGATTGTCCACATCAGTGAAGCCCTCATCTGAAAGTTCTGTTTCCTGGAAATATCATAGGTCGCGACGCTGATCTCCCACAGCTGTTTCAGCTCATCCACCAACAGCTGCAAATATATATCGATATTCTTTGTCGAATTTTTGGGACCCGGTATGATAGATGTCAAGAACATATAAGGAGTCTTCATACACATCCATGGTAGCAGATTGTAAGGAGTCAGAATGACCCGCCAGTAGGAGTATTGAGATCCCGACTGCTCGAAAGGGGCGAAGCCATCAGAAAATAGCCCCATGCGTATATTTCTAGGCTCTGCAGCAAAATCTGGATGACGAAAATCAAAATATTTCCACGCCTCTCCATCCGAAGGATGTGACAATTCTCCATCGTCCTTTGTGCGTTCTTCGTTGTGCCACGTCATGTGTTCTGCTGTATTCTGAGATATACATCCTCTGCAAGCGCTTCGTGATCGACAAGTAATGCATATACTTGTAAGGACGTCATTTTCTAGTTGACTTTCTTTTTTCCCTGACTGGCTTGTAACGATCCGCATTACAGAAGCTGTAACTTTCTATATCCTCGTTCTCCTTGTAGTACAACATGCATCCGTTGTGACAACAATATATCTTCTCGTACCCCAGGCCCAGTTGTCGGACCATCATATTCGACTTGTAGAAGTTTTTTGGAAGCTTTTTTGATTCCTTCGGTAACACCTCCTTGATTAGTTGTATAATCCGATAGTGCGATACCGATAGTTCGATACCGATACCGATAGTTCGATACCGATACCGATAGTCCGATAGTCCGCTAGCGATACCGATAGTTCGATACCGATACCGATAGTTCGATACCGATACCGATAGTTCGATACCGATACCACTAAGTCCAAATGATTCCTCTTAAGCGTCGAGCATGTTATACACGGTTCAACTTGACGAGTCAGTAAATAAATATATATATATATATATATAATTCATGGTTTAAAGTATTGGCCGATACCGATCCGATACGGCCGATACCGATACGGTTTGGCATGTTCCGATCCGATACCGACCGATACCAAATATTGACCGATGCCGACATTAGGGGTCTTTGTTCCGGTCAATTCGGTAAAGAAAATTAAACAACATAGGAATAGTCCGATACCGATATTGTGAACCTAGGTTGAAAGCATAATAAGGTTGTAAAAGCATGTAAAAGAATCCGATACTACCGATAATTATTTGTTTCCCAATACCAAAAAATTCGATACTCCGATCCGAAACTGCCGATACTACCGATATCGCCGATACCAATACTCATAGAAAAAGTCTGATACCGATTCCGATACCGATACTTTGAACCTTGATATATATATATATATAGCTAAAATTAACAAACTAACATTACTAGTTAAATAGCATAATGCTAACTTGATAGTAATGAGAACAAAACATTCTATTAAAGACAAGCCCGATACCGATCCGAAACTGCCGATACTACCGATATCGCCGATACCATACTCATAGGAAAAGTCCGATACCGATTCCGATACCGATACTTTGAACCTTGATATATATGTATATATATATATATATATATATATATATATATATATATATAGCTAAAATTAACTAACTAACATTTACTAGTTAAATAGCATAATGCTAACTTGATAGTAATAAGAATAAAACATTCTATTAAAGACAAGCCCGATACCGATTCCGATACCACCATTCACTCATTAGTCATCTACTTCTCAATTTGGGACTTGTTTCATTAATGTTTTATCTCGGAAATCTTTTCTGCCTAACACTCCGAGACGGAACCATGTAGAGTTCGGGGTGAGCATTTTTTCCTTTTCGATATATATATATATATATATATATATATATATATATATATATATATATATGAGTAAAATTTTGATTTTATCCTCGAAAATCTTGCATAATGGAATGTGAGATTTCTACTATTTAAGACCTTGATACAATGCAAGCAAAAGTCATCCTTTTTCTATGACCCAAACTCCCACAATATTCCGAGCAATAGGCCATAAGGCCTCGTTTGGTTCCGAAAAGGAAAGGAAATCAATTCCTTGAATGGATGTAACCATTTTTCTTCCTAATTTTTTTCATTGGAAATCACTTTCCTTTCTTCTCAATTTATTCTTTGGATTGTAAAAGAACCAAACGAGACATAAAAGAAAGTGATGATTCCTCTAAGTGGTCAAATCTCGCCTCTTCATCGAGGAGCGCCACCCCCGCCGCCCCCGGCTGCCCCGGAGCGCGCTGCCCCCCGCCGCCCGCAGCAGCCCCGTGCTGCCCCGCTCGTGCCACCCCCGCCGCCCCCCGCTGTCCCGGAGCGCACTGCCCCCCGCCGCCCGCCGCAGCCCCGCGCGCGGCCGCCTCATCCCCGAACTGCCTCGCGCGCACCACCGCCCACTGCAGCCCCGTGCAACCCCGTACTGCCCCCCGCGTGCGCTGCCCCACGACGCCCCCGGCAGCCCCGTATACCTACGACCACAGAGAAAGAGAGAGAGAGATTACCTTTGGGAGAGAGAAATGAGAGGTCGCCGATCACCATCGTGGGAGAGAGAGAGAGGAGAGTGAGGTCGCTGACCGCCACGGAAGAGAGAGAGATAGGAGAGAGAATGAAATTTGGGGGGAATGAAAAGTTCTTTCCGTCGTTTCAACTTAAGTCTGGAACGTATATTTAGCGACGGATTAGCGTCGAATTTTATCCGTCGCTAATCCGTCGCTCTATATGATACTTGCCGACGGAATATCCGTCGCTACGTAGTCAAAGAATTGTTCCACCACTTCTTCTAACAATTCCTGCCGAATAATCGACTGCATAGCGACGGCTGTGTATCCGTCGCTATATCTCCGATGACCCAGCGACGGATGAGTGACCTTTTCTCCCCTTTAAAATGAAATAAAAAATGTATCGACATGTCGTCGCCCATCCGTCGGCTATTTGTCGCAAATCCGTCGCTAACGTCGACAGAAATTTTTCGTCGCTAATGTCCCGTCCCTAATTTACTGTATTTTGGTAGTATTGACTTGGACCTAGTTTGACCTAGACAGTTGACCAGGTTTGACTTAGAGTTGACTTTGACCTAGATTGACCTAGAAATCATGTAAATTACATCGTAGACTTTATTTACCTTATTTTAAATATATTATAACCCATATTACTCTGTTTAGGACATTGTGACTCCGGTGCAGACATCTGATATTACACTACTCTTTTCAGAGTAGCAGGCGAGTACATTCTCTGATAGTTCTCTCATTTACTTGTCAATTACTATACTTTAGTTCTAGTTAGCTGTATATGATTCTCTGTTACAACACGTATGGATATTCTGGATTCATGTATGCGACACATACCATATTTTTTGGCCTCTATTACTGGTATTATCATGTCTGGCTTCTATTACTGGAAACACCTACTGGAATCACCCTGGAATTACTTGCTGGTATTATCATGTTTGGCTGGACTCATCTCAATTCTCGTATCGTATGTTGGATTCACTTGTACTTGCTGGTAGGGGAAATACTTGAGTAAGACATGTAGACATACACCAATTCTGGAATCTTCCCACATGTTGGAATCAAACTGGAATGATAGGCATCTCACACCCGACCGAGTGTGTGATATGCCGGATTACCTATAGCCATTTACATGTCGATCTCGGTATTTTAAAATACACTGTTAGAATATAGACTGGACTCACCCTGGAATCCTTGATCACTGACTGGAATCATCTTATACTGGACTCATCTTGTACTGAAATCACCTGGTATCAGATTCATGTTGTCTGGACTTACTTGGGTTTTACACTTGTTTATATTTACTTCTGGACTTATATCATGTTACTCTAGTTCAGCTAGTTTCTATTTACAGTCTTTATTGCCATGATTCTTCTCTTGTTTTAGTTACCTAACTTTTCTTGTACTTATCTGTCTCTCTATACCATCACCTGAATATAAACTGCCATGTTTATCAATACAACTGTCTATAACTGTTTTATATTTCTCTGTCATTTACTTGGGTTTTCTTGATGAGTTGTACTCGTTCCTGTCCTGATTGGACCTGTTCATAATATTACAGATACTTGCGCTGAGGATACATGCCCTACATATTATGGACCCGAAGACGGGATGGCTACCTTTGGCCCCGACACTCAGGAGTGATCGGGATTTAGTTTAGTAGACTCGCATCTGTTTTTCATGTTGAACCTGTTGTATTGATTTGAGACGTATAGTATTTGAGATTATTGAGAGTTGTTATTATTTTAGTAGTTGTCTTTCTATTCCTTAGTTATTTCTTATGTGTTATCTTATCGTGCTTAGACTGTGATTGAGTTACAATATCTTATACTTGTCCTACGTTCGGAGTTGATCATGATGAGTACTTTATATATTACGTGAGTTGTTGGTTAGATAGTAACCTAGGACAGCGTTCTACCGCCGACACGACGGCGTAGGCTGGGCGTTGTTACGCACTCGTGCCCTCACATTGGGTGCGGGTCGTGACATGTAACACCTAGTTTTCTAAATGAGGGTAATTTTATAATTTTAATCTTTTAATAATGTTATTTAAATTATGATATAATTTTGGTGATTTTTAATCATTTTAAAACTATTTAATTGATAAATTGTGACTTTGGAGTTTTGCCAGTGAAACCCTAGAGACTACTTGACCTAGAGCCTAACCATGTGATTAGGATATTTTATTATCATTTTTGGCCTAGGGGTATTTTGGTTTCTTGGAATTAATTGTAAATTGTTTGAGTGATGGTTGTTATTTTTGACCTTTGCTAGTTGAGACTATGGAGACTAACCAAGATGTTGACTTTAGCTATGGTGACTTGATTAGCATGGTGGGACCCTAGTCTAACTTAAGTCGACCCAAGTTGACTTATTTTGAATCAAGTTTCATATAGAGATTTAGTGATTTAAGTGCATGGACTTTTGACTTATGGATTGATTCATTTAGCATTGAAACTTAGCCCAAGCCCATTAGCCACAACCCTAACCCTAATTCTTTCCATACATGACCGGCTCCTAGGGAATCCCCCATTTAATGTCTCTTCCTAGTTCTTGTCTTTTTTTACATCACATCAACTTTTGGCAAGAAAGAGGTATTGGCATTCTTCATCAATCCATAACTTCTTTATTTTAATTCATTTATGACTCTAGTCTCTTGCAATAGAACCTAATCATACTCTATTTGCTATTCATGGAGAGAAATATTAGATTTTGTGCAATTTGGAGCTTTTTACGTGCAAGAGGAATCTTCTTATTAGGGGCTTTTTCCTTGAGTTTGATACTCAATAGGTAAACACCTCAAACTATCATTAAATCTTGATTTCTTTGCATGGTAGCCTAGATCTAGGTGTCCCCTAGCTGTGGTGTGTGTTTGGTGAAGTTTTGCATTAGTTTCGTGTCCGTATCAGACACGTATCAGTTTCTATTTACAAGTGTTTGTCGAAATACCTCTGAGAACTTTTTTACCTGATTTTCGAAATATTTTTAATTAGAAATATTGATTTTGATGTGCTCTTTGTTTTGTCTAAACTCTGAGTTGATTTTTGAGTCGTGTCATGTCCACACCAGGATACGAACACGCTCGCGCGCAGAGCTAGGGTTTTCCCTGCTGTTCGATTGGGCTGTGGGATGCGATACAGTATTGTTCGACACAATACTGCAAGGACACGTGGGGGCAGTATCTGCGAACCAGACCCCCAAGTGACTCGAAGTATCATGTCGTATTGGACACGTTCTAGCTCGTGCATTGGATTTACACGCATGCGTACAGGCGCACAGACACGCGCTGGTACACGTCTCGTACACCGACACGGGGACACGTGGACACCTCGTGTTGTGTTCAGTGTGTAGCCTTAGTGCTAGGCTACACGTGGACGTGACCACGTGGACACACGTGTCGTGTGTCGTGTCTACGAACGGGTTAAACTTATGCACGAGGTAGTGCACTGTGTTCTGTGCTCGTGTGTTAGCTTTGTATTGGACACGTTTGTGTCCAGTTTATGGATACCATATCACTTGTGTGACACATACACATGTGCACAAATGTTTACCAACCAATTAATTAGAAAACTAACTGTGAATTGAATTCAAATTACATGTTTTTCCCCAAAGACTGATACATGTTCTATACATTGATTCCTGAGATTTTAATTATGTTTTACTGATGATTAGAGGTTAAATTATAATGTTAGATCATATTCTATGTCTGAGTTTAAAGTTTACATTATATGGGATTCATGTTAGCTTGGTTATTGGGGTTTCGAAATGTAAATAGATGTTAACCGGTGATCATTATACACACACATTGTATACTCACACACACACTATAAACTCTGAGAACACGCTACAGCTATCTGAACACACACACACATCACCTAATACACACACACATGTTCACAAGAATCTGGAAACTGAAACACATATATACAAACCTGTGATGAAATCTGTATCCACACACATTCACTAAATCTGAGAACACATTCGACACACTATAACCTATGATGTAATCTAGTACACACATACATCACATTATACACACACACACCCATGTTCACAAAACCTGTGATGTACTGCTATACTCACCCACACTCTAACCTGCCACATAAATCTGGAAACACACAAACCCTACAGCTACCACATACAAACTCACCCACACATTCACTAAAGCCTGAGAACACTACTGCTATACACACACTACTGCTACCACATACACACTCACACACACTCTAAACCTGAGAACACACCCTATCTACTGCTATACACACACAACCATACATTCACTAAACCTGGGAACCTTTAACACACACACACATTGTACACACACACAAATGTACGCCACTGTCACTCTATCTCTCTCTCTATATATATAATATATAAATATTTATATTCTTGCATGATAATATGTATATATTTATGTATGATTGGCTATATATATTTGTATATGTAAAATATGGTCAATATATATATATATATATATATATATATATATATATATATATATATGTGTGTGTGTGTGTATGCCAATATAGATATGTATATAGGCATATATACCCTTTATGATTTTCCCATATGTATGCCTTATATGCATTATGTGTATATATGGGTATATATACATGAAATTGTGTGTTTGATAGCTTGTGTAGTCTTGTGACTTGTGTGAATGCTAGGATAGACATGGTTAGGCTTAGTGAGACTTGTCTGGGTTAGGACTTGACCTAGTTGACCTAGTTTGACTAGTGTAGTTGACTAGAGTTGACCAAAGGTTGACTTTAGCCTAGATTGACCCAAATATCATGTAGAATGCATTGTAATGTTCTATTTTACCATTTTGGACATGTTGTGACTTGTGTTGTTCTAAATAGGAGTCAAACACCTCTCCTTGGACAGTATATTCACTTCGGATACTCAGGATATCAGGCGAGTACATTCTCTGACCGTTTCATACTTGATAGGATTTATATTTACGCTCTAGATTACTTTACTTGTAACGACCGTAGTTCGTATTACGTATTTTGGTATACGTATACGTATTTTGACTCATAATTGCATGTCGCATTGCGTGGTTTATTTTGGCATTTCATTTGCTTGGTTCGGTTTGCTTGGTTCAGCTTGGTTTGGTTTTGCATATGGACCAACCCCACCTACCACCCACTCTCTTCCTTTATAAGCCACCTACCCACTCTCTCTCTCTTTCATTAATTCCCATAACTCTCTTCTTTTTCCTCACCATTACCCTCCATCTATCCTGAGAGAGAGAGAGAGGCTTAGGCAAGTGCATCTTGATTCATGGAGGAACTCAAATTTTGTTGTTCCATTTTCTTCCTCACGAGATTCTAAGACACTTTAGTACTTAGCACTTTTAATTTTCATGGCTCATTTCGTGTAGATCTAAGCTTGTTGCATTTTCAGATTTCTTGGGTTTTGATCTATTAAACCTTGTTATTTTTAAGTTTTGAGTGTTCCAGGTTGTAGAGGATTTCATTCTACCCCATTTTGATCTATGGATGTCTGAGTTCTGACTTTAGATGATGGATTTATGGAGCCTGGAAGAGATGGCTTTCATGGTCCTTCTTCTCGAAAAAGTGGAGAAGAAGAACAGTGCTTGACCACATGGCTTTTATGCGACAAGATCCCCTGCGGCTCCCCTTTGGCCGCACAGGCATTCGAGCCGCATGGCCCTTAAACCGCATGAGCCCATAGCCATTGCCGCATGGCCTTCACCCGCATAACTTAAGTTGATTCCAGTCGCATGAGCCTGTCCCCATCTTGCCCCATGGCCTCTTCTAGCCGAGCCGCATGGCTTTGCTCGGCTTAGCCGTATGGCTTTGCTCGGGTACTTCACAAGTAAAGGAATCCAAGATTAGTAGACTCACGCAAGAATATGAGTCCTTTAAGATGAAGCATGATGAATCTATTACTTGCATGTTTACTTGTTTTGGTGATATTATTAATCCTCTCTCTTCTCTTGGTAAGGAATATCCTGCTTATGAAAAGATCAAAAAAATTCTTAGAGGATTGACAAAAGTATGGAGTCCTAAAGCTACCGCAATCATTAAGGAGAACAACCTGACAGTCATGAACCTTGAGACCCTCATGGGTAAGCTAATGACTCATGAACTCGATATGAAGGATCAAGAGGAATCCTCCATACAAGAGAAGGAGAAGGAAAAGGCCAAGGAGAAGGAGAAGTCTCTTGCTCTCAAAGTTACAAAGTCCTACTCCAAGGATAGCTCCGACGACAATAAGTCGGACGATGATGAAGAAATAGCTCTCACAACTAAGCACTTCCGGAAGTTTCTCAAATTCAACAAAGCCAACCGCTTCAGACGAGACAATGAGGAAGATCTGGCGTGTTATCAATGCAGAAGAACCGGACACATCAAGAGGGACTGTCCGATGATAAGAAAAGACCCAAGCAAGCACGAGAAGCCTAGCAAAGGAAGCTCGTCCTCCAAGAAATTTGCCAACACAAGCATTTGGTGTGAGAGTGACGCAAGTGACTCCGACAACGACAAAGAGTGCAAACACAATGCCAACGTTTGTCTCATGGCAACCGATGAGGTACTTGATGATCTCTCCTTAAATACTCTTACTTATGATGACTTGGAGAAAGCTATCCTTGAATTGCATGAAGATCACAAAGGTGTTAGGAATAAATACAAGAAATCTCTAAAAGAGGTTGATGCTCTTCAAATTGAAGTAGAAAGACTCTCAAGCATCATTATTGATGTAAAGGGAAAATCTTCTGCTTCTGACACGGATGAGATAGAGTCTTTGCGACTCAAGTTTCAAGAATCACTTGTCACTATCAAGAAAAAGGATGATAAGATTCAATCCATGAGAAGAGCTTATGAATTTGTTATGCATAAGGTTCAAGATGCTAATAGGAGAGAATATGATACTTCTATTAAGTATAATGATCTTCTTGTACAGAGTAAGCAATTAGGTAATAAGAACATTACTCACATGCATGTCCAAGACACCTCCACACTCATCACAATGCTAGGCATACTTCTTACATGAACACTACACACAAATCCTTTTCTAACACAAGGAAAGGACCATTTGTAAAGAAAAACACTTCACATCATGCTTTTTATTATCATCATCATAACACTAATGTTAGAACTCCTCGCACTACAGTTTCACATATGCATGATACTCACACTTCTTCTTCTAAATCCTCTATGATTTGCAACTACTGTGGCTTGCTTGGACACACGACCAATTATTGTCATACAAGGAAACTTGTTGATAAGAAAGTTTTTAAGTGGGTTCCTAAGACTAACACTCAAGGACCCATACAATCATGGGTACCAAAATGTTCATCTTTAACTTATGTTGTAGGTGAAGAGTCCTTCTCATGCTAGAAGCAAGAGGATTCTCGATAGCGGTTGTTCACGGCACATGACCGGTGATGCTTCATTATTTACAACGCTATCGATGAAGAAGGAAGGACACGTCTCCTTTGGTAACAATCTTAAAGTTCACATTATAGGAAATGGTAATATAGGTTCCCCTCCTTATCCTTGTATTAAGAATGTGTGTCTTGTTACTAATCTTAAACACAATCTTCTTAGTATTAGTCATCTTACCGATAATGGTTATGATATCAAGTTTGTTAAGCTCAAATGCTTCATTACCGATAGTTCAAATGGATCTATTGTTTATCAAGGCATTAGAGAAAATAATAGCTATGTTTTATATCTTGTCGAAGACACTAACAATGACAGGTACTTAGTTGCTAAGAACGATGAGAGTTGGCTTTGGCACATGAGGCTCGGACATGCCAACATGGATACCATCTCTCGTCTTGCTACCAAGAAGCTCGTAAGAGGACTCCCAAGTATTCCGTTCAAAAAGGATATGGTGTGTGAAGAATGCGAGAATAGTAAGTTGACAAAGTCATCCTTCAAATCAATCAACTCTGTGAGTACCTCTAGACCTCTTCAACTTATTCATATGGATCTTTTTGGTCCTAGTAGAGTTGCTAGCCTTGGAGGCAAGCTTTATGCTTTTGTTTTGGTTGATGATTTTTTGAGATTTACTTGGGTTATTTTTCTTGCTTGCAAAAGTGATACTTTTCGTGAATTTGTTGCTTTTTGTAAACGTGTTCAAAATGAAAAAGATTTTTCTATTAACAAGATTAAAAGTAATCATGGAGGAGAATTTGACAATGCCGATTTCAAAAGATTTTGTGAAAAGAATGGTTTTGGACATGATTTTGCTTGTCCACGAACTCCTCAACAAAATGGTGTTGTGGAGAGAAAGAATAGAACCCTTGGCGATATGGCCCGGGTTATGTTAAACCAATATAAGCTCCCCCAATATTTTTGGGCGGAAGCCGTTAACACGGCATGTCATGTTATAAATAGGGTCTTGATTAGACCTATTTCTAAGAAGACTCCTTATGAGCTTTGGTTTGACAAAATTCCCTCTATTGAATATTTTAAAGTTTTTGGTTGTAATTGTTTTATTTTGAATACCAAGGATAACCTAGGCAAGTTTGAAGAAAAAGCCTATGAAGGAATATTCCTTGGATATTCTACTCATAGTAAAGATTTTCGTGTTTTTAATAAAAGAAGTCTTGTTGTCGAAGAGTCAATCAATGTCTCTTTTAATGAACTTAACTCTTCTACATTCTTTTCTTCCGATGATATTGATGACATCTCATTTGGGTTGGAGAACTCCTCTATTGGAGATCGTCCTTCTTCATCTAATAATGAAGTTGTGACTCCAACAAAAGATTCTTCTCCTCTCGAGCCTCCTCAAAATGATCTCCCAAAAGAATGGAGATTTGTCACCAATCATCCTAAGAAACTTATCATTGGGGATCCTTCCTCCAGTGTTAGCACTAGATCCTCAACTCGTGATCTTTGTGCAAACGTGGCTTTTATATCTCAAATAGAGCCTAAAAATGTTAATGATGCTTTTCTTGATGAATTTTGGATGATAGCGATGCAAGAAGAGCTAAATCAATTTGAGCGAAATAAGGTTTGGGAACTTGTCCCAAAACCTAGCAATCACCCCATTATTGGGACTAAATGGGTGTTTCAAAATAAACTTAATGAAGATGGGTTAGTGACTCGAAACAAAGCCCGATTGGTTGCTCAAGGCTATAACCAAGAGGAAGGCATTGACTACGACGAAACCTATGCTCTGGTTGCTCGTCTCGAATCCATTCGTATGCTACGTGCTTTTGCTTGTTTTAATGATTTTAAACTCTTTCAAATGGATGTTAAGAGTGCTTTTCTGAATGGTATTATTAAAGAGGAAGTTTATGTAAAACAACCTCCTGGCTTTGAAGATTTTCAATTTCCTAATCACGTGTTCAAACTCCACAAAGCCCTTTATGGCCTCAAACAAGCTCCCCGTGCATGGTATGAGCGCCTTAGCTCCTTTCTTGTTTCACACAATTTTTCTAAGGGCAAGGTTGACACAACACTTTTTATCAAATCTCATAATGGCACTCTTTTATTGGTTCAAATTTATGTTGATGACATTATTTTTGGTTCTACTAATAATATACTTTGTGTAGAATTTGCTAAAGTTATACAGGAAGAATTTGAAATGAGTATGATGGGTGAGCTATCATTCTTTTTAGGATTACAAATCAAACAAGGACCCAAAGGGACCTTCATCAATCAAGCAAAATATACAAAGGATCTCCTCAAGCGTTTCGAACTTGACTCTTCCAAATCAATGAGGACTCCTATGGCAACAACGACAAAGCTTGACAATGATGAAGATGGCACATCAGTTGACATCCGTAAGTATCGAGGTATGATTGGTAGTTTACTTTATCTAACGGCTAGCCGTCCTGATATCATGTTTAGTGTATGTCTTTGTGCACGTTATCAAGCAAATCCAAAGGAATCGCACTTATGTGCCGTAAAGCGTATTTTTTGATATCTCAAAGGTACCGAGAACATGGGCCTTTGGTATCCGAAATCTTCATCCTTTGAGCTTCACGGCTTCTCGGATGCAGATTTTGCCGGATGCAAGATTGACCGAAAAAGTACTAGCGGCACATGCCAATTCCTTGGGAAATCCTTGGTATCGTGGTTTAGTAAGAAACAAAATTCTGTTGCTCTTTCAACCACTGAGGTCGAATATATTACGGCCGGTTGCTGTTGTGCACAAATTCTTTGGATGTCACAAACACTTATAGATTATGGCATTTCTCATACTTGCACCCCTATTAAATGTGATAACACTAGCTCGATCAATCTCACGAAAAACCCAATTTGTCACTCACGCACGAAGCACAATGAAATTAGACACCATTTTCTTCGTGACCATCAACAAAAGGGGATATTCGTCTTGAATTTATTGACACTACTTATCAGTTAGCCGATATTTTCACCAAACCGCTCCCGGAAGATCGCTTCGTTTTTCTTTGCCGAGAATTAGGCATTTTAAATTTTGACTCATAGTTGTTCTCGGCCGGCACACCGACGGTATACTGCGGTATACCGACGGCATGCCGTTTTTGGCTCAGAATTAGGTTCTGTGCCAAACTGCGGTATACCGTCGGCATACAACGGCATACCGGCGGTATACCGATACACGGTGGACAACTTTTTCAATTCAGAATCCGGGCCCACCTTTCCTTCTTTCCCTCTTTATTCCTTCTTCTCCTCATTAATACCCTTCCCATCCATCACTTCCATATTTATTATTCCTCTCCTCTTCCCCATATCCTAACTTCTCATCACATTAACTTTCCCTCTCTTCATCTTCCTCATTTCTCCTCTTTTCTCTCCATTATCCTCATTTCCAACCCACAATCCTTTCCACTTCTCTCTATAACCGTTCCCCCCTTCCCCTTCCTAACATCTTCTTAAAAACCGTCTTTTCTTCTTCATTCTCTATCCTTCTCTCATCCACACCTCAAACCCTAACTTCCTCCTCCAACTTTCTTCCTTTCCTCCATGGCCAATCTCAAGCGTCCTCGCTCCTCCTCCACCTTCTTCAATCCCTTCACTCAGGTGCCTCTCCCTCATGGATATGATCAGCGGGTCTTCACCTCCTCCTTGGCGGCCGAGACTTGGTTTCAACACTTCGTACACCATAATATTTTCAAAGGCCGCGCAATCAACTGGAATCTCTTCCCCGGCCATGTCTCTCTATTCGACGAGGCCGCACTATCTTGCCTCCTTCGGCGTCAGGTGCCCGTCTACCCCGTCGCCGTCCGTCTCTTCTACTGCAACATGGTCCCGGACGTCGTGCACGGTGCCATAGAGACGATGGTCAACGATCGTCATTTCCGTCTCACGTCTCGGGACATCGCCAACATCCTCGGCGTCCCGGACAGAGACGAAGCTCTGTCGGCCTTGGCTGCTCTTAACTCTTCGGCGGAGACCCCCTTCGACGAGTTCTGCCACATCATTTGCAAGGGCCCCAACCCTCCTGCTATCTCGGCCCTTTCCGCACAGCTGGAGCCGTTCTACTACGAGCTCTATCGGATCGTGTGCCACATACTCTATCCCAAGGGCGGCAACTATGATGCCATTACCGGCGATGCCCTGGTGTGCATGTACTACCTCTATGTAGGAAGTCTTGGTCCTTCCCCAAGACTCTCCTTCATGCCTTCTCGGGCGTCCTGCCCGCGGGGAAGCAGAATCTTTATTATGGCTCCTTCATCACTCTCATTCTGGAAGCCAAGCAAGTCGACCTCTCCCTTTGCTCCTCGGACGGCGTCCCATCCTACCTCATTGTTTCTCGCTCCGCTAGTGGTGCCTCCACATCCCGTGCCTCCTCATCCTAACAGCCACCAGCTTCCACTCCTGCTGCACCTGCCTCTACTCCTCCTGCCTTCGGCCGCTACATGCCGCTGACACAGCAATATTTTGACATGCGTATCACGCAGGCAGAGGAACAGATGCGGGCCCACACACGTGGCCTTGGCACTCTGATTCAGTCCCGCTTCCATGACTAGGCCTATTTCATTCAGCGCACTCTTCAGGACCGGGACGCTTTTTTGGATCTGAATCTTCAAGATCCAATGTACCAGGCCTCCCGCTTTTTCGATCCCAATGCCTACGGTTTCATGTACCCGGACGGCATTGATCCTTTTGGCGCTTTTCACCAGGCTCAGGATGGTGGGGATGATCCGGCTGACGAGTACGGGTTGCTTCCTTTTGATGGTGGTGTCGACTAAATGGTTGTCTTAGTTTGTTTGTGTTTGTATCTTTTTATGTCTTTTGCGGTCCTTCGGGGACCTATGTTTGGTTGGTTCTAGTAGTTTGCAGTCCTACGGGGACTTGATATTTGTCTTCTTATGTTGCTAAACTCTCGTATAGGAGATTCTTTTTAATATGTCTTATGTAGTATGGGTGTCCTGCATGTATCACTGTTTCTACTCATCTATCAATACATGATTTTATCTATGATACTGTGCTCCACATTTATGCTATTTTTTATTGTCTTCATTATTTTTTCCATCTTTGACTAAGTGACAAAGGAGGAGAAAACGTATTGAGGGGGAGTTGTCTACCTACGGAGAAGTTACTCCCTGAAGATGCTATCTCTCTATTTTGTCAATTATCAAAATGGAGGAGATTGTTGGCATATTTTATTTTAATATATTAACAGCATCTTCGTAGTTTAGTTTTCTAAGTCTTCAGATTTATATCTTCTCAGAAGCTCTACTACATAATGTCTATCCTTTCAAGTGCTACCATCCATTGCATTGAAGACTGAAGCAGATACCGGCGCTCCTTGCGTAGACGGCTTCCTACACTGCTTAAAGTTTTCGAGTCTGTACAAGGTCTAGGTATATCTGTAAACACTTAAGGTTGGATGACAAACTAAAAGCATAAGTCAAAAATCAAAATCTTACAGAGCGGCATACCGGTGGTATGCTCCGGCATACCGACGGTATACCATTTTTATCGTCCACAAACTTTCTATGAAATATTGTCGGCATACCGACGGTATGCTCCGGCATACCGACGGTATACCGTTTTATGGACCACAAAACGTTCTGTGACAAAACGTCGGCATACCGACGGTATGCTCCGGCATACCGACGGTATACCGTTTTGTTTGTCCAAAAATGTTCTGTGATAAAATGTTGGTATACCGACGGTATGCCGCGGCATACCGACGGTATACCGAGTTACAAATATTTGATTTTTGAATTGCTTTGACTAGCATTAATGGCAGCATTAAATGCTCCCAACGGATATTAATATGACCGTTACTGGGTGACCGGTATACCGACGGTATGCCGGTGCATACCGACGGTATGTCGGTTAGGCTATATCTAGGAGCATTAAATGCCACCAACTCTTGGTTTCTCTATAAATGAAAGTCTTCTCTCTCATGAAGCTTTCACCAACTTTTGCCATAAATTTTCCAAACAACCAAGAGCTCCACCATTAATACTCTACCAAGATTTTAATTGTCATCCTCTCCCAAAGTTCTAGAGTATTTAAGAGTTGTAATTTTTGATCTTCACGTGTTAGAAGATCAACAAGTTCTCTTCTCATTTGTTTGAAGTTGGCGAGCCTTCGTAAGAAAACTCGTGCGTTGAAGTTGGCGAGTCTTCGAATCCAAACTCGTGTTGAAGTTGGCGAGTTCTTCGGATCCAAACTCGTGTGTACTATTTGATTAAATAGTGGATTTAAGCCGGAGAGAGTTTCGGGACTGGACTGCCTCAAGCGAGGATACCAGGATACATCTTTTGTTTGATCTTCTTACTCTTTACTTTTATTTGTCATATATTGCTTCTTGTGCTCTAGTTATTTTTTATTTTCCTATTCACCCCCCTATGGTTCTACACCCGATTCTCCGAGCCGTATGAGCCCCTGCCGCGTGAGCCCCTGCAGCATGAGCCTGCTGACCTTAACCGCATGAGCCTCTTTTCCCCTGGCCGCATGCGCCCTTTTTCCCTGGCGTATGAGCGTGCTCCCCTCCCGAGCCGTATGAGCCCGTCCCACTTAGCCGCATGGCACTTTCCATAGTTGTGTACTCCTTTTACCATGTTGAGTTGTTACATTTATGCTTATATCTCATGACCCTCTGTGTAACTTGGGTCCCTTAATAGAATGCTTGTACCATGTAAATTCTGCACACGTGCCATGAACACGACAGTGACCCGTAGTGGTGCACTCTTGACAAGTAACATGACATGATAGTGGCCCGTCGTGGCACACTCTTGATAAATAAACCTGACATGATATACCCCGATATGCTGTTGCGACGGCTAGCCTGACATGACAAGAATGAATGGCCTGGACACTGTGGGCGATTGTGTTTGTACTAATAAACCAGTATTGTCTTACATCATGTCTACGGCAGGGACCCCTGAGTAC
This sequence comes from Iris pallida, assembly GCA_029216955.1. Taxonomy (NCBI): domain Eukaryota; kingdom Viridiplantae; phylum Streptophyta; class Magnoliopsida; order Asparagales; family Iridaceae; genus Iris; species Iris pallida. The sequence goes on along the minus strand of JANAVB010021800.1, from coordinate 11,553,494 downwards.
CACGGTCAGGGGTACCTACTGAAAATGGCTAAGGCTAATAACTAGAATAATCCAGTAGTCATGAGAGATTTCCACAGTTACAGGCGATCCCGTTATTCCGGCCGCCATTGTTGGACTTGTAGCCTACCGACGAGTAGGGCACATGTCTAGATTCACTGATACATGGAAAAGAATGAGGCATTGCTTAATGAATCCAAGTCGCCTGGATAACCTGGATTAGCTGCAGGACTTGTGGCTGGAGGAACATCTCACTGCATATTGCTAGTAACTAGGCTTATAATAACCCTAGTTAGTTAATATAGAAAGCCGTAGTCATTAATTGGCCGTGAACGATTGGATGGAGTCCGATTCGGTCTTATATGGTGTAGGTTCAGTGCACGAACGTTTCAAGTATGATCTCATGATTGTCACCTTCAATAATAATGATCAGGGGCTAACTTCTGTTCATGCGAAGGGTTACAACCCCGGTCCTTGTTTGGTTTAAAGGTTGTAACCTGGTTTCCGGAGCGGTTCTGTGTCCTCTCTTCGTTTATTGTCTTATTGCACCCTACGTTATACTCGTCATGTTTTACTTTACCAACAAGAATTAGAGACGGAGTTCTATTAAGGTGAAGGATTACAACTCCGGTCCTTGTTTGGTTTAAGGGTTGTGACCTGGCTACCTGAATGGTTCTCTCGTACTCAAATTTGATTGTTATTGTTTCTTTTATTATCAAGCTCTTTCATAATTACTTTTAATATTTATTTCTGATATGCTGGTTTTAGTTCTTAAGGAAGCCTCCTTTGTGGCACTTGCTCTTTCTGGGATCTGACCCAGCTGGTTTTGTATGACCAGATTTCGGAGCAGCTCCAGAGGATCTACCGACCTTCCATCCCGATGGTGACCACTAGGCGTAATCCGGGCAACGAGTGGGTTTTATCTTTGGCTCTCCCACTCTATTATAAAAGTATTCTTTTGAGGTGTTTAGCCGACGAACACGTGTTAGCTCAATTGCATTTTACTTATTGTCTGCCTAAGGGATGTAATATAATTGACAAATCCTAGGGTTGATCATGTATGACTGAAACTCTTGCTAGCCTTCACATTTTGTATGACTAGCTTCGTGATCATCGAAATATATAATGTATGGGACGCCTTACTGTTGTATATTTGGTGCTCTAACTTCTTGTAACTGTTATTACTTTCTTGAGATTGAGACAATAGGCTTGTTCATGACCATATGAGACTGTTGGCTTGTAGTTAAACTCTTATGTATTTAGACAGCCGTGACCGTATAGCGAGGTGGGTTGCACTTCAATATACGTAGCTGGCTATGTCCGTCCCCGCTCTCCAGTATTCTGGTTCTGAGGCGTTATATGGTTTAAGTGGTGGCCCATGCAGGTCTTGTGAATCAAGATATGTGAGGGTTTACTGAATAGATGTCTCAATCAACACTCGCCCTTGATCTCTGCTCGTACCTTCTGAATCTCTGAAATCTTGACCTGATCATATTCTTGTATCTTTGATCTGTCTTGGTCCTTCCTTATTGTTTCCTGTGTCGTCTTCTTCAGCGGCACTACTCCTGGTTCTGCCAATCAGCCGGAAGAAGCTCAGCGAGTACCCCTGCAACAAGAGGATCCAGCCCAGCACTCAGGAGCAGCTTCCCGGGTCATGCTTCCCGGAGATCCAGAACCCCCAGTTCGGCTAGTCCAGCCTGCAGAGCTTGATGATGGCACCTTGGTGGGTCTCATTAGGACATTGTTAGCATCTCAAGATCGTCGGGGCGACGTCCTGCACCAGGCAGTACAAGATTCTCTGAGCAGAGGTGGTTATCAAGGAAACAGTGCGGCCAACAGCTTCAAGCGCTTGAACCCTCCCTTCTTCGATGGTAGCAAAGATGCTATTGCTGCAGACGCTTGGCTGCAGGACACTGAGATTATTTTAGAGGTAGCCAGGACCCCAGAAGACGAGAAGGTGGCCATGGTGCGCCTGCAGTTATTAGATTTGGCCCGCAGTTGGTGGGCGGCACAGGCCATTGGATTAGTGGCACCTATTGCCTGGGTAGTATTCCATGAGAGATTCCAGACCAAGTTCTTCAATGTTGTAGCTCGGTACGATCTACAGACGAGGTTCACCAATCTGAAGCAGATGGACAGGACGGTCGATGGATATGCGGTCGAGTTTTCCAGACTTAGTTGGTTTGCTCCCACCTTGGTAGCGACCGAGTTCGACAGAGCCCAACGGTTCCAGCAGGGACTCCACTTGGAAATTTTACTGGCAATAGAGCAGTTTGAGCATCAGACTTTCGATGCGGTATTGAGAGCAGCTAGGAGGCATGAGTATACCTCCCAGAGGATTGTGGACAGGACAGGAGGTCAAAAGCGATCCCACGGCCAGATGAACCAGTCTTCAGCACCAGCCCCGGCAGCTAGGGCTTTGACCATTTGAGCTCCGAGAAGGATAGCTTCAGTTACGTTGGTTCAACATTCAACCCCGACGTATCCTCAACAAGAAAAGCAGAAGCAACCTTCCACCATGGGCTGCTCTTATTGTGGGAAACCTAGACATGTCGTTTCAGAATGTTGCAAGGCGTAAGGATTGTGTTTGCTTTGTCGAGCACCGGACCATAAAGTACGGTCCTGTTCGTTCAGGACTGCCTCATCACCAGCCATGTCCAGTTCATCGGTTAGAGGTCCAATACCAGTACCAGTCCAGCAACAGCAGTTCCCATCCCTGAGGCCATTGTCGACGCAGACCCAAGCTTTTCAACAACAAAGGCCTCAGCAGTATGCCCAGGCTCAAGTTCAGAATAGGCAGAGAGGGTTCCAGCAGAGGGGGCCGGCACCCAGAGGACAAGGATAAGTGCTGGCTTTAACTATGGAAGAAGAAAGAGTAGCGCCGGGTGAGGTATTGGCAGGTAATATTCTCGTTAACACCTTTCCGGCATCAGCGTTATTTGATTCTGGTGCACGCATTCATTCATGTCTGTATGATTCGCAACACGGATAGTGCTGTTGCCCGAGTCATTATCAGTAAGACTCAATATACTTACTGGTAACGATCTTGTGGGAGTAGATAGAGTATTTTTCTCGTGTCGAATCGTAGTTAGCGGTAGAGAGTTTCCCGCTAGGTTGACAAAATTCCCGATGGCCGATTATGATGTGGTCTTAGGGATGGATTGGTTGAGGAATCAGTATGCTAGAATAGACTGCCATATTGGCAGGATTATTTTTAGTATTCCAGGAGAGTCGGAGTTTTCGTTCTCTAGAGGCGAGGTAGAACCTTCTCCTCCAGTATTGTGGATTGCAGTAGCAGCAGCAGTTCAGTTTCCCCGAGTTGTAGAAGAGTTTCCCGATGTTTTCCCCGATGAGCTTCCAGGAATGCCACCAGAAAGAGAGATCGAGTTCACCATAGACTTGATCCCCAGAACAGCACCAGTGTCAAAGAGAGTCTACCGGATGGCACCGTCAGAGTTGGAGATCTTATATAAGATGATTGAAGAACTCAAGACCAAGGGATTCATCCATGCTAGTGGATCGTCTTGGGGAGCCCCGATGCTTATTGTGAAAAAGAAGGATGGTACGTCCAGATTATGTGTAGATTATCGTACCTTGAACTCAGTGACAATCAAGAACAGATATCTTCTCCCGAGGATAGTTGACTTGTTTGATCAACTCAAGGGGGCAGCAGTATTCTCGAAGATTAACTTTCAATCAGGATACCATCAGATCAGAGTCAGAGAGCAGGACATCCCGAAGACAGCTTTCAGATCTAGATATGGGCATTGGGAGTTCCTTGTTATGCCATTTGGAGCAACCAATGCGTCGGCTGTATTCATAGACCTCATGAATCGTATCTTCATGCCTTATTTGGATCAGTTTGTTATTGTGTTCATAGACGACGTCCTGGTCTACAGTAAGAGTGAAGCAGAGCATGAGCAGCATCTCAGAGTTGTCCTCCAAATTCTCAGAGAGCACCAGTTGTACGCAAAGTTTAGTAAATACGAGTTATGGCTCGATCGTATTTCATACTTGAGTCATATCATCACAAGAGGAGGAGTGGAAGTGGATCCCCAGAAGATCGTGGCTATTGAGACATGGCCGGTACCCAGTACAGTTGCAGAAGTTCGCAGTTTTCTTGGCTTGGCCGACTACTACCGGCAATTTGTTTTAGATTTTACTCAGATTTCAGCACCTATGACCTAGTTGACCCGCAAGGAAGTGCAGTTCATTTAGATCGCAGAGTGTCAGGAATCTTTTGAGAAGTTGAAGCGAGGTTTGATGATGGCACCCATTCTCATGCTTCCAGATGGGACCGGGGGATTCTCAGTGTATTGTGATGCTTCAAGCAGAGGTTTGGGATGTGTTTTGATGCAGCATGGAAAGGTTATAGCTTATGCGTCACGTCAACTTTGTGATCATGAGAGGAATTACCCAACCCATGACTTGGAGCTTGCAGCAGTAGTATTTGCACTTAAGCTTTGGAGACACTACTTGTATGGAGATAGAGTGGAGATTTTTACTGAGGAGATAGAGTGGAGATTTTTACTGACCAAAAGAGCCTGAAGTATGTGTTTACTCAGAAGGATCTTAACATGCGTCAGAGGAGATGGCTGGAGCTACTTGTGGATTATGACATCAACCTGCAGTATCACCCTGGGAAGGCCAACGTTGTAGCGGATGCATTGAGCAGAAGAGCTGGAGTTTATTTCCTAACAGCATAACCAAAGTTATTAGCAGATCTTCAAAAGATGGGTATAGAAGTTGTCCTTCCTACCAATGTGGCATTGATTGCCAGTATACAAGTTCAGTCCACTATAGTCGAGAGGATCCGGATGGCGCAGTCAACAGATTCCAAGCTTCAGCGACTCAGAGCTGAGTGTAAGGCAGGACGACGGCCAGAGTTATGCATTCATGAAGATGGTACACTTCGACAGGATAAGCATCTTTATGTACCCATCGGAGATATCAGACAGGAGATCATAGCAGAAGCTCACAGTTCTCAGTATTCCATTCATCCGGAAGGTTCGAAGATGTACCGTGATATCCGTCAGCACTTTTCGTGGAATGGCATGAAGAGGGAGATAGCCCGGTTTGTCTCTCGGTATTTGGTTTGCCAACAAGTTAAGGCTGAACATCAGAGACCGACTGGACTTCTTCAGCCCTTACCGATTCTAGAATGGAAATAGGAGCACAGTACCATGGATTTCGTGACTGGATTACCTAGGTCCCCGCCCGGTAGAGATGCTATTTGGGCTATAGTAGACAAGCCCACTAAGGTGGCTCACTTTCTCCCATTCAGAGTTGGTCAGTCGACGGCTCAGCTAGCAGAGATGTACTTCAGGCAGATCGTCAGATTTCAAGGTGTACCAGTCAGTATCACCTCAGACAGAGATTCAAGATTTACGTCGCACTTTTGGCGCAGTCTGCAAGAGAGTTTAGGGACTCGTCTCAAGTTTAGTTCAGCTTATCACCTGCAGACTGATGGTCAGTCAGAACGCACAATCCAGACTCTTGAAGATATATTGCGATCATGTACAATCGACTTCGGTGGTTCGTTGGAAGATCATCTGCACCTGGTGGAGTTCTCGTACAACAACAGTTTCCAAGCTAGTATCTAGATGGCACCGCTCGAGGTACTGTATGGTAGAAAGTGCAGATCCCCGCTAGCATGGGACGATGTTGGAGAAAGGTAGATGCTCGGTCCGAAAATGATTACTCAGACAGTTGAGGTGGTCAGAAGAGTCAGAGATCATCTTCGCGTCGCACAAGATCTCCAGCGCCATTCGGCCGATTCTCATCGGCGTCCCCTTGAATTTTCTGTCGGTGACCACGTATTCCTTAGAATCTTGCCTAACCATGGCGTCATTCATTTTGGCATGCGGGGAAAGCTTATTCCTAGGTATATAGGGCCGTTCGATATCCTCGAACGAGTAGGTAATGTGTCATATCGTCTCGCTCTTCCGCCGTCGCTAAGTGAGGTGCATGACGTGTTCCATGTATCCCAACTATGATGGTATATCCCGGATCCGAGCCACATCCTAGATCATTCGGAATTGGTTGTTGGTACCAACCTTTCGTATGAAGAGAGGCCCGTATCCATATTGGACCGAAGAGAGAAGATACTCAAGAACAAGACTATCAAGTTAGTCCGTGTTGCTTGGGGTCATCACCCCTTGGGTGAGTCAACATAGGAGTATGAGGATGATATCCGATCGCGCTACCCCGACCTGTTTGACTCGTAAGGTATAATGTCTTTCTTATGCCTTATGCTCTAAATTCCTTGATTGGGTGAATGATTGCATGGTGGACTGCTTTATCACTACCACATTTCTAGTATGGGGGTATTTTGGTCATTTTTGAATTTTAGGGATTATTTGGAATTATTGTGAATTATTGAGATTTATTAAAATTTATATGATTTTTAGTATAATTTAATTGAGTGATATTCTAGACATTGACTAGTGTTGACTTTGGAGCCTACCCTAGAAGCTAACCCTAGTTTTAGTGACTTGGTTAGATTATAAAACCCTTGTTTGATTTAAGTTAATCATATCCTAGTCATTAGAACCAATTTGGAAATAGGAATTAGAATGGAGATTAGATTAATGGCTTATGACTTCACAAGTCATGATCAATGACTTAAGCCCATAGCTTGTGAATTTGGCCCAAGCCCATTAGCCAACCTAAAACCTAACCCTAGCTTAGCCGGCCACATTGGGAACCCCACCCCTATAAGTAGTCTCTTCTATTAGGTTAGCCTCCTTTAGAAAGTTCACATTTGGAAAGAGAGGTATGCTCCATCTTTAGAAATTCATAGAAAATCCAATTTAATTCCTTTTTCCCTCAAACAAATTGCAATAGGTTCTAATTTAGGTATTCTTGCTATGTGTGTAATTTATTTTCAGTTTGTTAGCAATTTGGTAAAGTTTGGGGAGCAAGGAGACACCCCCTCTTTGGAGCTTTTGAAGAATTTTGACACCTATAGGTAAATCTCTAAAACTCTATTATAGATGCTGTTATTTTTGCATATTAACCTATATCTAGGTGTCCCCTAGCTAACCCTAGAAATTTGTGGCATTTCGTGTCCTTTTCGTGTCCTAAATGGACACGTATCAGTCCACTAGTGTAGGTGTTTGATTAAATGTCTCAAAGGATTTAATGTTGCTATTTTTGAAATGTTTTTGCATAAGATTATAGATCTAGAGATGGCTTAGGCATTTCCATTCAACTGAGTCAATTTTAGAGTCGTGTCGTGTCAGATATTGGACACGAACACGCGGTTCAGACACCGTACGTACTGTTCTGCTACTCGGGGTCAAGTTCTTCCTGTGTAGGACACGTGGACACGTGATTCTTTGAGGACATATTGGGGCAGTGTCTGACACGACACTCCCCAAGTGGCACGAACTCTCGTGTCGTGTCGAGCGAGCACGAACTCGTGCACTGGTTTTGCACTGCACGCGTACAGTGGGTTTTCGGCCACTGATACGTCTCTGTAACTTCGGACACGACACACCAGGACATGATACAGGGTGTTGGACACAAAGACCTATTCTAGGCGAACCTAGGGTTGTGAACACGAGGTCTGGTTTGGCCTGTGTCGGGTGCACGACACGCGTGCACACACGCACGAGGCTGTCCACACTGCACTGTGTCTTGTGTTTTAATTTGGGGTTTTTAATCTGTTTGGACACGTTTGTGTCACTTGGTTGGACACGAATGACTCCTGGGACACGTGCACAAACCCTAGTATCATTACCAACCTTTAGTTTTGTATTTTAGCTTGTTTTCGATACTCAAATCCAATTACCCTAAAAATCCTGATACCATGTTATATTCAGTATTTTCCAGTTTTCTAAATTGAACTTTGGCAACCAAATTAACATAGTTAGAAGCTCTAATTTGTATGTTTAAGTCCCTAATGTTGTTCTCCTATATGTGTTCTACTTGTATGTCGATTTTAGGGTGGATTGGCTGAGTAGTTGATTTCGAAAATGGGATTGAATGTGGTTGGACTGTTTTCAAACCTGAGATTCATCACTGTTTTGTACACTTCAGTGATTTCCAGTTTTTTCCCATTCACTAGTTTCCCCACGTACACCACACTGTTCTCAAAACAGTTGACACACACACATTTGATTCCAGTTTTTCCTGTTCTTCTATCACACACACACTCCTTCACATTTCACTCTTTCTTGACACTCACTTGTATACTCACACACACACACATTTACATGCACACAGTGACACCCTCTCACATTGATCCTATGCCAGAACACAATGTACACACACACACTCTTCACTGTCCAGTTTTGGACTGACATGTTACACCCCTTCATTGATACATAGTACACACACACATCACCCTCTTTCATGTTCACTGTGACACTCTTTATCACACACTCACACACTTGTCACTCTCCCTCACTCCTCTTTCTATCCCTCTCTACATTTCTATATACCTAATGTATATTTATGCATGTATATATATAATATATGTATATCTATATATGTAGTATATGTATGTATCTAGTATAGATACTTGTGAATAGTATGTAATATGCATCTAAGTATATTATGTATATATGTAGGTATCCTATATATTATAATATGTGGGTGTACTATTATATATGTATTATATATATGTATGTGTGGTATACATATAGGTAGCCTATATGTGTATATATATATATGTGTATGTATTATGTGATTCCATGTGTAGGCCTAGATGCAATATAGGTTGTGTGATGTTGGTTTTGACTTTATGTTATATAGGTTGTATGGACTTGGTATACTAGCATAGGCTAGTTTAGCCTTGATTAGACTAATATAGACTTGTTAGGACTTAGAATGATTGTTAAACCTAGTTTAACATAACCTAGACTTGTTTAGACCTAGAATAACTTGTTTGACCTAATTTAGACTTGTTAGACCTAGTTTGACCATAGCTGACCTAGTTTGACTTTTAGAGTTGACCAGAATTGACGAAGAGTTGACCTTTGCCTAGATTGACCTAGATTCATATAGAATACATTGTAGTGCATCTTATTACCATTCTGGACATGTTATGACTTGTGTTGTTCTAAATAGGAGCCAGACACCACTCCTCGGACAGTACTTTCATCTTGGACATTCAGATAGCAGGCGAGTACATTCTCTGATCATTTCATATCCTGTTAGAATTATTTTCCTACTTTAGATTACTTTACTTGATGTTGTCACGTTGGTAACACGGATTAGTACTATATGGATCCCTTCCTGAGATGTTATCCCCTCAGGGAGCATCGGATACTATATGTTCTGTGCGTTTCACTTACATTGTGTATCACTATGCTTCATGGTTCATTGATTACTTGTGACATGTACTCTCATGATCACAGAGTCTTCCTTGAATCACCCATTTATGGGCATTCCCAGAATCACCCATTTATGGGCCTACCATGTATCACCCCTTGTGGGCCATTACATGAATCATAACATAACCTGGCTGGATCCTTGTATATTGATTGGGGTACGGGGGAGTAGAAGTAGACATGTGAATAATATCCAAGTAGTGTAGTTTCCAGAATCACTCCATAGTATAGTTCCCAGAATCTCCTATGCCATTCACATGTCTATATTGTACTCTGACTCACTAGCCACTATTAATTCTCTATTTATAGTAGATATTTCTATTACAGTTCTTTCTCTGTTTACATTCTGTACTTTCTTTCAGTTTCCTGTATCTTACTCTACTGCATGTTTATATTTTCTAACCTGCTATGATCTATTGAGATGTATTGTGCTCGCTCCTGTCCTGACTGGACCTGTTGAAAATATTACAGAGGACGAGGAGGAGGCCTGTGTGGATACCTTCTACGGGGCAGCTCTAGATGACACCAGTGATCCGGATTTCCAGCCGGATCCATTAGCTATAGAGACTGAGGCTCCCTAGCATAGGTTTTACTATTACTGTCATTTGGGATCTGGATTGTATATATTCTTTCATATTCAGTAGTTGAGACTTGTATTTCTGTATGTTTGCTAAGATGTTATCTTAGACACTTAGACTCTTCTGTATTTCATTTTGAGTTTTATATCATATCGTACTTCTTCTTCCTTAGTTGTGATTGAGTTTACATTCTGCTATGTCACCCCCATTCAGGGAGTATAAACTGTTTAGTATTACATTGTTAGATATTGTGACCTAGGACATCGTTCTACCGTCGACACTGCGGCATAGGCTGGACGTACCCACTTCTCGTGCCCTTACTCTAGGGTGCGGGTCGTGACACATTTTTAGTGGTGGTCCATGCAGGTCTAGTTTAGAAATGTAGTGGTATTCGAACTAGAATATCACTGCAGCCTGCAGTAGAATTAGGAAATTTTTGAAGGTACTCAATCATATTAGGAAAACTCTTTATCAGATTCCGTATATCTAAATTTTGCTGCTTATTGTCTTCCTTTGAATTTAAACTGTCCTCCTTTGATATTTTGACTTATTCTCAGCAATTATTTCTTTTGATCTGTCTCCAGGATGGTTGAGACGAGATCACATCGCCAGGGCCAGGGGGACGCCGATGAGAGGTCTGCCACCTCTCATACTCAGCAGCCAGCCCCTGAGACCGTAGCCCCAGTCATGCCAGCTGGGGTAGGCATTTTAGCTGCTTTCGGAGGAGCCCCTCCACCTGTGAGGCATGAGCCAACTCCGGTGATTCCGGATGTGCTTCAGCAGCAGCAGCCACCTTCGGGGACAGTTGACGCCGTTCAGCTGTTTGCTTTCTTCTGACAGTTTATGGAGGGTCAGCAGGCCCAACAGCAGAGGCAGACAGCAGAGATCAGCTGAGGCATCGATCTAACCGTGACTACGGTAGAGAGAGTTATAGCTCAGCCAGCGGCAGCCCCGCAGCCGCCCCAGCCACGGGAGAAGGGCATCCAAGATTTTCAGAAGATGCACCCGAGGGACTTCCGAGAGACAGAGGGGATCTTGTATGCCGACGAGTGGATTGAGCACGTAGAGGAGATATTCAGGTTGGCTGAGATCCTGACGAGGTTCTAGATTGAGGCAGCGGCCAGCATGATGCAGGATCTGGCCCGTACGTGGTACCAGACCGACCCGAGGGTTGGTACTGCAGGACAGACTTGGGCAGCGTTCAAGAATCTGTTCAAGGAGAATTTCTTTTCGGACGCAGCGCTGGGAGCCCTCGAGACTCAGTTCGAGGCCCTAGTCCAGGGGAGCCAGTCTGTGGAGAAGTACGCAGGAGAGTTCTGCCACCTGAGCAGATTTATAGAGGGCTTGTCAGAGGCGACGAAGGCCCGGAGGTTCCGGAAGGGCTTGGTAAAGGAGGTCAAGTCCTACACCAAGAATGCCCGTAGTGCTACCTTTGAGGAGATCCTAGTGGACGCGTTAGCTGCAGAGGATGATCTTGAGTTTAGGCTCAAGAGGGGGCGAGACTTCAAGGGAGACAGCAGTAGCGGAGGACCGGCCAAGAGGTCGCACTTTCAGCAGCACCACCAGCAGCAGAGGTTCCAGCTGCAGCAGTTTCAGCAGCCGAGGCATCAGCCAGTGCAGCATCAGCAGCAGAGGGTGCAGCAGCAGGCCACCGCCTGTGCTTATTGCAAGAAGCTAGGGCACGGGTGGAACGAGGGTAGGAAGAGACTGGGTAAGTGCCTAGTATGTGGTTCAACAGACCATCAGATGAGGGAGTGTACCTTAACTACGGACGAGCAGCTCAGGAAGCAGCAGTCAGAGCTCCAGCAGGCCACCAGAGGGGACCAGCCCTGCCGACACAGCAGCAGAGATTTGTTTAGCATCAGCAGCTGGCCAGGGGAGTCCAACAGGGGCGAGATTTCACCATGGCGCTGAGGATGTAGAGGTGATAGGAGAGCTGATCGCAGGTTCGATTCTTCTCGACTCCAGGCTAGCTTTTGTATTATTTGATTCCGGTGCTTCGTATAGTTTCGTATCAGTATCATTTGCGATTAGACACGGTATCATATCTGAATCGTTGCCTAGGACTTACAAGATCACGATCGGGGGTGGCATTATCCTCGTGAGTGATGTTTGTAAGGGTCGGAGTATTGTTTTGGGAGGCCGTGAGTTGGAGGTGAGCCTGCTCGTAATGCCATTGCCGAACTACGATATAGTACTCGATATGGATTGGTTGAGCAGGCACCACGCCAGCATTGATTGCAGAGGGGGTAGAGTTCTCTTTATAGTGTCGGGGGAGCCAGAGTTTGAGTACTCCAGACGTCAGGCGAAGCAGAGCAGCGGAGTTTTCTGCGGAGTTTCGGTTGAGGAGCAGACGATTCTACACCCCTTGATAGCAGAGTATATGGATGTTTTTCCAGAAGAGTTGCCTGGATTGCCACCAGACAGAGACATTGAGTTCTCGATAGACTTGGTTCCAGGAGCGGAACCTATCTCTCAGCACGTCTATTGGGTGAACAACAGTGAGTTGGTGGAGCTGAAGAAACAGGTGGATGAGCTGCAGGACAAGGGTGTCATCCGTTCGAGTTCGTCGCCATGGAGTGCACCAGTATTATTTGTGTCGAAGAAGGATGGGTCAGTGCGGATGTGTATTGACTGCAGGGCACTCAACAACCTCACGATCATGAACAGATACCCACTACCACGGATTGATGATCTCTTTGACCAGTTGAGCGAAGCTCGGGTATTTTCCAAGATTGATCTGAGGTCAGGATATCACCAAGTGAAGGTGAAGGGGGAGGATATTCCCAAGACCACTTTCAGGACGCGGTACGGGCAGTTTGAGTTTTTGGTTATGCCGTTTGGGCTAACCAATGCACCAGCAGTGTTTATGAACCTAATGAACAAGGTGTTCCACCAGTACCTGGATCAGTTTGTGGTGGTGTTCATTGACGACATCTTGGTATATTCCAAGACTGAGGAGGAGCACAAGGAGCATCTGAGGATAGTGTTGGAGACTCTCAGAAAGGAGCAGCTTTATGGGAAGCTCTCCTAGTGTGAGTTCTTCCTGGACCGGGTTAACTTTTTGGGGCATGTGGTGACTGGAGATGGGATCTCAGTTGACCCCAAGAAGATCGTAGCAGTTGAGGCATGGGCAGCGCCGACTTCAGTAGCAGAGATCAGGAGCTTCCTGGGGTTGGCAGGATATTATAGGAGATTTGTACAGGATTTCTCCCAGGTTGTAGAGCCGTTGACTCGGTTGATGCAGAAGGATGCTGAGTACGTTTGGTCAGAGGAGTGTCAGACAGCTTTTGATGAGTTGAAGAAGCGGCTTACGACAGCTCCGACTCTGACATTGCCTTCGGGATCAGGGGGATTCACTATCTATAGTGATGCTTCAGGGAAGGGGCTGGGTTGTGTCTTGCAGCAGTATAGGAAGGTGATTGCCTATGCTTCCAGGCAATTACGTCCCCATGAGAAGAACTACCCTACCCACGACCTGGAGCTTGCAGCAGTGATATTTGCTCTGAAGTTGTGGAAGCACTACCTGTATGAAGAGAGGGTGGAGATTTTCACAGATCACAAGAGCTTAAAGTATGTGTTTACACATAAAGAGCTCAACATGAGGCAGCACAGATGGCTAGAGTTGATGAAGGACTTCGACATATCACTTCAGTATCATCCAGGGAAGGCCAACGTGCTTGTCGATACCTTGAGTAGGTATCCGATAGCCATGTGTTTGACCATGGACCGTCACTTGCTTGCTGATTTGGAGAGCCTGGGGATTGGGGTGATCATGTCCGAAGTTCAGATGCAGATGTGGGGCCTGCAGATTCAGTCAGACTTGGTGGAGAGGATCAAGTCGGCACAGTTTGAGGACGTTGCTATGCGGTATCTCCGAGAGCAGGTTCGAGCAGGGTTGGTAGATGGCGAGTTTTCTCTTACAGAGGATGGTGCCTTACGGCACGGTTCCAGGTTATGTGTGCCCAGCGAAGATCGCAGGGAGCAGGTTATGCAGGAGGCCCACATATCTCAGTACTCTATACACTCTCGTGCCAACAAGATGTACCGAGATCTGAGGGAGCATATTTGGTGGTACGGGATGAAGCGGGAGGTAGCTCGCTTCGTAGCTAGGTGCTTGGTCTATCAGCAGGTCAAGGCAGAGAGGCAGAGGCCCTGTGGATTGTTACAGCTATTGTCCATTCCCGAGTAGAAGTGGGAGCATATCACTATGGATTTCGTATCTGGGTTGCCGCATACACCAGGAGGAAAAGACACAATTTGGGTCATCATTGACAGGTTGACCAAATCGGCTCACTTCTTGCCATTCAAGGTGGGTACGTCTACAGAGAGGCTTGCAAAGATGTATATGCGGCAGATAGTCAGAATTCATGGGGTTCTGGTCAGCATCATCTCATATCGGGATAGTCACTTTACTTTCCATTTCTGGAGGAGTCTACAGACTAGCTTGGGCACTCAGCTCAAGTTTAGTACCATATACCACCCCCAGACAGACGGACAGTCAGAGAGAATTATTCAGACACTTGAGGATATGCTGTGGACGTGCGACTTGGACTTTTGGGGTTCCTGGGAGGATCATCTACATTTGGTGGAGTTTGCTTACAACAACAGTTTCCAGGCCAGCATTGAGATATCACCTTTCGAGGCTCTGTACGGGCGTAGGTGTCGTACACCCTTATCTTATGATGATGTTGGTGAGCGAGCTTTACTGGGACCAGAGATGGTTGTCGATGCAGCCGAGAAGGTAAAGCTCATCAGGAACAGACTTCGCGTGGCACAGAACAGACATCGGCACTGGGCCGATAGCCACCGGAGGCTATTAGAGTTTGAGGTACAGATTAGAGTAGGATTAGATTTAGGGTTGATTGTTTGTGTTTTGATTGATCATGTTTGTTTATCGTAATTAAATTAAGACCTTGCCTGTGATTAGGTTGGAGACCAGGTTTTCTTGAGGATATCTCCGACTCGTGGTACGATCCGTTTTGGTGGAGGCGGGAAGCTTAGCCCGCGCTTTATCAGCCCTTTAGTTATCAGCGGAAGAGTCGGTGACGTGGCATACAGGCTAGACTTGCCACCTGCACTAGTGGGGGTCCACAACGTATTCCATGTATCACAGTTGAGACGGTACGTGGCTGACCCTAGCCATGTGCTTGATCATTCGGAGATTGAGGTTGGGCCTTCTCTCAGCTATCCAGACCAGCCAGTGGAGATTCTGAATCGACGGGAGAAGGTACTGAGGAACCAGGTGATACCTTTGGTTCGCATCGCATGGAGGCATCATTCTCCAGGAGAGTCTACCTGGGAGCGGAAGGATGAGATGCACGAGCGATACCCATATCTTTTTGGACCGTGAGGTATACTTTCTATCCTTCTCATCAGTTGTATTTCGCCTTTCAATTTCGAGGACGAAATTCTTTTAAGGAGGGTAGATTTGTCACTACCACATTTCTAGTATGGAGGTATTTTGGTCATTTTTGAATTTTAGGGATTATTTGGAATTATTGTGAATTATTGAGATTTATTAAAATTTATATGATTTTTAGTATAATTTAATTGAGTGATATTCTAGACTTTGACTAGTTTTGACTTTGGAGCCTACCCTAGAAGCTAACCCTAGTTTTAGTGACTTGGTTAGATTATGAAACCCTAGTTTGATTTAAGTTAATCATATCCTAGTTATTAGAACCAATTTGGAAATAGGAATTAGAATGGAGATTGGATTAATGGCTTATGACTTCACGAGTCATGATTAATGACTTAAGCCCATAGCTTGTGAATTTGGCCCAAGCCTATTAGCCAACCTAAAACCTAACCCTAACCCTAGCTTGGCCGGCTATATTGGGAACCCCACCCCTATAAGTAGTCTCTTCCATTAGGTTAGCCTCATTTAGAAAGTTCATATTTGGAAAGAGATGTATGCTCCATATTTAGAAATTCATAGAAAATCCAATTTAATTCCTTTTTCCCTCAAACAAGTTTTAATAGGTTCTAATTTAGGTATTCTTGCTGTGTGTGTAATTTATTTTTAGTTTGTTAGCAATTTGGTGAAGTTTGGGGAGCAAGGAGACACCCCCTCTTTGGAGCTTTTGAGAAGTTTTGACACCTATAGGTAAATCTCTAAAACTCTATTATAGATGCTATTATTTTTGCATATTAACCTAGATCTCGGTGTCCCCTAGCTAACCCTAGAAATTTATGGCATTTCGTGTCCTTTTCGTGTCCTAAATGGACACGTATCAGTCCACTAGTGTAGGTGTTTGATTAAATGTCTCAAAGGATTTAATGTTGCTGTTTTTGAAATGTTTTTGCATAAGATTGTAGATCTAAAGATGGCTTAGGCATTTCTATTCGACTGAGTCAATTTTAGAGTTGTGTCGTGTCAGATATTGGATACGAACATGCGGTTCAGACACCGCACGCACTGTTCTGCTACTCGGGGTCAAGTTCTTCCTGTGTAGGACACGTGGACACGTGATTCTTTGAGGACACGTTGGGGCAGTATCTGACACGACACTCCCCAAGTGGCACGACCTCTCGTGTCGTGTCGAGCGAGCACGAACTCGTGCACTGGTTTTGTACTGCACGCGTACAGTGGGTTTTCGGCCACTGATACGGCTCTGTAACTTCGGACACGACACACCAGGACATGATACAGGATGTTGGACACGAAGACCTATTCTAGGCTAACCTAGGGTTGTGAACACGAGGTCTGGTTTGGCCTGTGTCGGGTGCACGATACGCGTGTACATACGCACGAGGCTGTCCACACTATACTGTGTCTTGTGTTTTGATTTGGGGTTTTTAATCTGTTTGGACACGTTTGTGTCACTTGGTTGGACACGAATGACTCCTGGGACACGTGCACAAACCCTAGTATCATTACCAACCTTTAGTTTTGTATTTTAGCTTGTTTTCGATACTCAAATCCAATTACCCTAAAAATCCTGATACCATGTTATATTCAGTATTTTCCAGTTTTCTAAATTGAACTTTGGCAACCTAATTAACATAGTTAGAAGCTCTAATTTGTATCTTTAAGTCCCTAATGTTGTTCTCCTATATGTGTTCTACTTGTATGTCGATTTTGGGGTGGATTGGCTGAGTAGTTGATTTCGAAAATGGGATTGAATGTGGTTGGACTATTTTCAAACCTGAGATTCATCACTATTTTGTACACTTCCCTGACTTCCAGTTTTTTCCCATTCACTAGTTTCTCCATGTACACCACACTGTTCTCAAAACAGTTGACACACACACACATTTGATTCCAGTTTTCCCTGTTCTTCTATCACACACACACTCCTTCACATTTCACTCTTGCTTGACACTCACTTGTATACTCACACACACACACATTTACATGCACACAGTGACACCCTCTCACATTGGCCCTATGCCAGAACACAATGTACACACACACACTCTTCACTGTCCAGTTTTAGACTGACATGTTACACCCCTTCATTGATACATAGTACACACACACATCACCCTCTTTCATGTTCACTGTGACACTCTTTATCACACACTCACACACTTGTCACTTCCCCTCACTCCTCTTTCTATCCCTCTCTACATTTCTATATACCTAATGTATATTTATGCATGTATGTATATAATATATGTATATCTATATATGTAGTATATGTATGTATCTAGTATAGATACTTGTGAATAGTATGTAATATGCATCTAAGTATATTATGTATATATGTAGGTATCCTATATATTATAATATGTGGGTGTACTATTATATATGTATTATATATATGTATGTGTGGTATATATATAGGTAGCCTATATGTATATATATGTGTATGTATTATGTGATTCCATGTGTAGGCCTAGATGCAATATAGGTTGTGTGATGTTGGTTTTGACTTTATGTTGTATAGGTTGTATGGACTTGGTATACTAGCATAGGCTAGTTTTGCCTTAATTAGACTAATATAGACTTGTTAGGACTTAGAATGATTGTTAAACCTAGTTTAACATAACCTAGACTTGTTTAGACCAAGAATAACTTGTTTAACCTAATTTAGACTTGTTAGACCTAGTTTGACCATAGTTGACCTAGTTTGACTTTTAGAGTTGACCAGAGTTGACCAAGAGTTGAGCTTGGCCTAGATTGACCTAGATTCATGTAGAATGCATTGTAGTGCATCTTATTACCATTCTGGACATGTTATGACTTGTGCTGTTCTAAATAGGAGCCAGACACCACTCCTCGAACAGTACTTTCATCTTGGACATTCAGATAGCAGGCGAGTACATTCTCTGATCATTTCATATACTGTTAGAATTATTTTCCTGCTTTAGATTACTTTACTTGATTCTGTCACGTTGGTAACACGGATTAGTACTACATGGATCCCTTCTTGAGATGTTTTTCCCTCAGGGAGCATCGGATACTACATGTTTCTGTATGTTTCACTTACATTGTGTATCACTATGCTTCATGGTTCATTGATCACTTGTGACATGTACTCTCATGATCACAGAGTCTTCCTTGAATCACCCATTTATGGGCATTCCCAGAATCACCATTTATGGGCCTACCATGTATTACCCCTTGTGGGCCATTACATGGATCGTAACATAACCTGGCTGGATCCTTGTGTATTGATTGGGGGTACGGAAGAGTAGAAGTAGACATGTGAATAATATCCAAGTAGTGTAGTTCCCAAAATCACTCCATAGTATAGTTTCCAGAATCTTCTATGCCATTCACATGTCTATATTGTACTCTGACTCACTAGCCACTATTAGTTCTCTATTTATAGTAGATATTTCTATTACCGTTCTTTCTCTGTTTACATTCTGTACTTTCTTTTAATTTCCTGTATCTTACTCTACTGCATGTTTATATTTTCTAACCTGTTATGATCTGTTGAGATGTATTGTGCTTGCTCATGTCCTGACTTGACCTGTTGAAAATATTACAGAGGACGAGGAGGAGGCCTGTGTGGATACCTTCTACGGGACAGCTCTAGATGACAACAGTGATCCGAATTTCCAACGGATCCATTAGCTATAGAGACTGAGGCTCCCTAGTATAGGTTTTACTATTACTGTCATTTGGGATCTGGATTGTATATATTCTTTCATATTCAGTAGTTGAGACTTGTATTTTTCGATGTTTGCTGAGATGTTATCTTAGACACTTAGACTCTTCTGATCTTCTGTATTTCATTTTGAGTTTTATATCATATCGTACTTCTTCTTCCTTAGTTTTGATTGAGTTTACATTCTGCTATGTCACCCCCATTCGGGGAGTATAAACTGTTTAGCATTACATTGTTAGATGTTATGACCTAGGACAGCGTTCTACTGTCGACACTGTGGCGTAGGCTGGACGTATCCACTTCTCGTGCACTTACTCTAGGGTGCGGGTCGTGACACGTTTTTAGTGGTGGTCCATGCAGGTCTAGTTTAGAAATGTAGTGGTATTCGAACTAGAATATCACCGTATGAGCCCCTTTCTCCCTGGCCGCATGCGCCCTTTTTCCCTGGCGGCATGAGCCTGCTCCCCTCCCCGAGCCGCATGAGCCCGTCCCGCTTAGCCGCATGGCTCTTTCCATAACCGTGCACTCTTTTTACCATGTTGAGTTGTTACATTTATGCTTATGTCTCATGACCCTCTGTGTAACTTGGGTCCCTTGATAGAATACTTGTACCATATAAATTATGCACACGTGCCATGAACACGACAGTGACCCATAGTGGTACACTCTTGACAAGTAACATAACATGATAGTGGACCATCGTGGCGCACCCTTGATAAGTAAACCTGGCATGATATATCCCGATATGCTGTTACGGCGGCTAACCTGACATGACAAGAATGAATGGCCTGGACACCGTGGGCGATTGTGTTTGTACAAATGAACCAATATTGTCTTGCATCATGTCTAGGACAGGGACCCCTGAGTACCACGGTCAGGGGTACCTACTGAAAATGGCTAAGGCTAATAACTAGAATAATCCAGTAGTCATGAGATATTTCTCTAGTTACAAGGGATCCCGTTATCCCGGCCACCATTGTTGGACTTGTAGCCTGCCGACGAGTAGGGCACATATCTAGATTCACTGATACATGGAAAAGGACGAGGCATTGCTTAATGAATCCAAGTCGCCTGGATAACTTGGATTAGATGCAGGGCTTGTGGCTGGAGGAAAATCTTACTGCATATTGCTAGTAACTAGGCTTGTGATAATCCTAGTTAGTTAATATAGAAAGCCGTAGACATTAATTAGCTGTGAACGATTGGATGGAGTTCGATTCGGTCTTATATGGTGTAGGTTCAGTACACGAACGTTTAAAATATGATCGCATGATTGTCACCTTCAACAATAATAATCAGGGGCAAAGTTCTATTCAGGCGAAGGATTACAACCCCGGTCCTTGTTTGGTTTAAGGGTTGTAACCTGGCTCCCGGAGCGGTTCTGTGTCCTCTCTTCGTTTATTATCTTATTGCACCCTACGTCATACTAGTCATGTTTTACTTTACCAAATGAATTAGAGACGGAGTTCTATTCAGGTGAAGGGTTACAACCCCGGTCCTTGTTTGGTTTAAGGGTTGTGACCTAGCTACCTGAGTGGTTCCCTCATACTCAAATTCGATTGTTGTTGTTTCTTTTATTATTAGGCTCTTTCATAATTACTTTTAATATTTATTTCTGATATGCTGGTTTTAGTTCTTAAGGAAGCCTCCTTTGTGGCACTTGCTCATTCTAGGATCTAACCCAGCTGGTTTTGTATGACCAGATTTTGGAGCAGCTCTAGAGGATCTACCGACCTTCCAGCCTGATGGTGACCACCAGGCGTAATTCGGGCAACGAGTGGGTTTTATCTTTGGCTCTCCCACTCTATTGTAAAAGTATTCTTTTGAGGCGTTTAGCCGACGAGCACGTGTTAGCTCGATTGCATTTTACTTATTATCTGCCTAAGGGCCGTAACATGATTGACAAATCCTAGGGTTGATCATGTATAACTGAAACTCTTGCTAGTCTTCACATTTTGTATGACTAGCTTCATGATCATCCAAATATATAATGTATGGGACACCTTACTATTGTATATTTGGTGCTCTAACATTTTGTAACTGTTATTACTTTCTTTAGATTAAGACAATTGGCTTGTTCATGACCATAAGAGACTGATGGCTTGTAGTTAAACCCTCATGTATCTAGACAGCCGTGACCGTATAGCGAGGTGCGTTGTACTTCAATATACGTAGCTGGCTAAGTCCGCCCCCGCTCTCCAGTATTCTGGTTCTGGGGCGTTATATTACTTGATGTTGTCACGTTGTTAGCATGGATTGCTACTATATGGATCCCTTCATGAGATGTTATCCCCCTCGGAAGCATCGGATACATCATGTCATGCATTTCACTTTCATCATGTATTCTTGTGCTTTTACCATTCATGTGCACTCTCGTGATTCATGTACTCTCATGTTCACGGAGCCACCATGTTTACATTCATGTACACCCATTTATGGGCCTCCATGTGATATCATGTGCAATAACATAACCTGTCTGGATCCTTGTCTATTGATTGGAGTACGGGGAAGTATAAATGGTCATGTGAACAATTCCAAAGTAGTGTAGTCATGTGCAAACTTTTATGTTTATTATCAAGCCGTTCACATGTTTATCTTGTACTCTACATCACTATTTACTGTTAGTTCTTTACTTATAGTAGATATTTCTTTACACTCATCTCTTTTACTTCATATATTTTCCAGTATTTTATGTATCTTACTCTATAGCATATTTACATATCCTGTCATATTATAAACTGCGTGAGATGTATTGTTCTCGCTCCCGCCCTAACTGGACCTGTTGAAAATATTACAGAGGACGAGGATGAGGCGTGTTGTACCACCTACTATGGGGCAGCATTAGAGGATACCTGTGACTTGGACTTTCAGCAGGATCCATTACCTATTGACGACACTCCCATAGTTTAGTTATCTTATTTCAGTTGTATCTCATCTGGATATTTGTATTAGAGATTGTGATGATGTAGATTTGTGGAGCTTGTTAGATGTTTATCTTAGACACTTGGATTCTCTCTTTTATCGTATTTCATCTGTGGATTCTGTTGATATTCTTATCTATCTTATCGTACATCTTTCTTAGCTGTGATTGAGATTTGTACTTTATATTATTCCTCCATTTGGAGAGTATAACTGTACAATATACCTTATAATTGTTAGATGTATGTGACCTAGGACAGCGTTCTACCGTCGACATACAGCGTAGGCTGGACGTACCCACTTCTCGTGCCCCTACACTGGGTGCGGGTCGTGACACATTTTTAGTGGTAGCCCATGCAGGTCGAGTTTATGTAGTGGTATTCGAACTAGAGTATCACTACAGCCTGCAGTGGGATTAGGATATATTTTTGAAGGTACTCAATCACATTAGGAAAAATACTTAATCAGATTCATATTACCTAAAATTGCTGCATTATTCTTTCCTAAAAAATAAATCGTCCTTCCTTGATGTCATCGCTTCATTCTCAGTTATTGCCCTCTCGTTTAATCTGTCTTCAGGATGGTTATGAAGACACGATCTCATCGTCTCGATCGGGAAGACACCACTGAGGGGTCTGCCACTTCTCGTCCAGATTAGCAGGACCCCGAGACTGCAGCTCCTGTTATGCCAGCTCAGGCTGGAATATCTGCAGTCCTTGGGAATGCACCTCTTCCTACTCTGAGACTTTCCCCAGTCATCCCAGACGTTCTTCAGCAGCATCCGCCGTCATGATCAGAGGACGTGGCACGATTGTTCTCCTTCTTCCAGCAGATAGTGGAGACTCAGCGGCAACAGTTGCTCAAAAGGAGACATGACATTCATGGAGCCAGCAGCAGTAGAGGTCAGGACAAGAGGCCTCATGTACAGATTTAGCATCAGTATCAGCAGAGTCCTGTTCAGCAGCACCTTCAGGGTCAGGGATGTACATATTTCCACAGGCATCTAGGTAGCAGCAGGACGCTAGGTGCAACTTATGCAAGAAGGTAGGCCATGGGTGGAACGACTGCAGGATGAGGCTTGGCAGGTGTTTACTTTATGGTTCAGCGAAGCATCAGTATAGGAAGTGTCCCAAGAGCCAGACACCATTGACTCAGGCAGAAGCAGGAGCCAGGGCTCCGACAGAGCAGCCGAGGGGACCACCGTTACAGACGCAGCAGACCCCTAGATAGCAGCATGTTATCAGTTGCCCTTTCTGTAAGAAACTAGGGCACGATTGGAGTAAATGTCGGATAAGGTTAGGCAAGTGCCTACTTTGTGGAGCATCATATCACCAGTTAAGATAGTGTCCCAAGTTTTCTGGACGGACAGCTCAGGGAGCAGGAGCGAGGACTTCGATGAGCCAGCAAAAGGGACTACCCTTGCAGACTCAGCAACAGATATTCGTGCAGCATGAGGCTGGAGGAGGCCAGCAGGGGCGAGCTTACGCTATGGCAGCTGAGGGTGCACAGGCAGTAGGAGAGCTTATCGCAGGTTATGTTCATCTCAATTTTGTTCCTTCCTTGCCATATTTTAACCATCTCGAAATTCAGTTCCAACAGATCTTGCTTATCGTTCTTGTTCTAGATGAATCTGATTCTTGGTATTCATTGTTGATTTAATTTTCTGCCAAGATAAATTATATGGGCTAGGTCATCTCAGTTATGGAATCTAGTCTTCTACAGTCACATTAGCCAGCATGGCAAGGACCTACAGTCTGATTTTGGATATATTTCTCGGGTGTGGGAATTTAAGATTTTCGCAGCCAAGCTAGCGACAGAGCAAAAATTTTAATTACCATTATTCTAGAAGTGTGTACATTAGTTGGGACTCTATGGTTATCATAGCCCTGCTTACTAGTATGACAAGGATTCAGAGTACCATGATTTTGGATGGACGCATATGATTATCAGAATTCATCTTAAAAGTTTTTGAACATATCATCTCTACTTTCGTTTCAGTCTTTCAAAAAAAATTGTTGTTGTTTGTTTTATTTTGCTTCTCATCATTCAACTTAGGAGTAGGACTAGGAGTAGCTCTAACTGTTAGTATAATCCTTGTATAACTTCTTTGTTAGGAATTTCTCTTAATGAATTAATGATTGTGATAGGCCTTTTGACTTAGAAGTGATAGTGTAGCTCTGACTCTAGAATGGTAACCCTTACAGCCCTGTTTGATTCATTTTTTTTCTTATCTTTCAAGCCTGACACCCATAACCTAGACTGTCCTACTTACCATATCCCTTGTACTGTTTTGGCAACACAACTTTTGGTCCAATTTAGGCTATTTGACCATTCCCACTTTAATTTTGATTACAATATACACATTATCGTGACTTTTAATTTAGGAGCACAAGACTAGTTATTTTCTTAAAACCAACTTTCCTTGCATGACCTATACATGACCCCCTACACTCATGACCTTCATGTTCCACTCGGACACAACATCTTGTGCTCCGTTTGCTTCATACGACTTTCCCGACACAAGACCCCATCTTCATTCACCCCATGGAGTCACTTTTTCGACTCGAATTGGGAACACCTTTTTGACCCAACCTGCCTACCCAAATTCTGGATATGACCTATTTTAAGCCTACTTCCCATATTGGACTTGCTGAACCAGGATGCTGCTAGGTAGAAGCTTTGACCTTGATTGTTGGGGGTTGACCTACTGGATTACGACCTTCTTAATTTTGAGGACAAAATTTCTCTAAGGACGGTAGACTTGTAACACCCAATTTTCTAAAGGAGGGTAATTTTGAAATTTTGTAATTTTAATCTTTTAATAATGTTATTTAAATCATGATATGATTTTTGGTGATTTTTAATCATTTTAAAACTATTTAATTGGTAAATTGTGACTTTGGAGTTTTGCCAGTGAAACCCTAGAGACTACTTGACCTAGAGCCTAACCATGTAATTAGGATGTTTTACTATCATTTTTGGCCTAGGGGTATTTTGGTCTTTTTGGTTTCTTGGAATTAATTGTAAATTGTTTGAGTGATGGTTGTTATTTTTGACCTTTGCTAGTTGAGACTATGGAGACTAACCTAGATGTTGACTTTAGCTATGGTGACTTGATTAGCATGGTGGGACCCTAGTCTAACTTAAGTCGATCCAAGTTGACTTATTTTGAAACAAGTTTCATATAGAGATTTAGTGATTTAAGTGCTTGGACTTTTGACTTATGGATTAATTCATTTAGCATTGAAACTTTGCCCAAGCCCATTAGCCACAACCCTAACCCTAATTCTTTCCATACATGGCCGGCCCCTAGGGAATCCCCCTATTTAATGTCTCTTCCTAGTTCTTGCCTCTTTTTACATCACATCAACTTTCGACAAGAAAGATGTATTGGCATTCTTCATCAATCCATAACTTCTTCATTTTAATTCATTTTTGACTCTAGTCTCTTGCAATAGAACCTAATCATACTCTATTTGTTGTTCATGGAGAGAAATCTCAGATTTTGTGCAATTTAGAGCTTTTTCCTTGTAAGAGGAATCTTTCTATTTGGGACTTTTTTCTTGAGTTTGTTACTCAATAGGTAAACACCTCAAACTATCATTAAATCTTGATTTCTTTGCATGGTATCCTAGATCTAGGTATCCCCTAGCTGTGGTGTGTGTTTGGTGAAGTTTTGTATTAGTTTCATGTCCATATAGGACACGTATCAGTTTCCATTTACAAGTGTTAGCCGAAATGCCTTTGAGAACTTTTTCACCTGATTTTTGAAATGTTTTTGATTGGAAATATTATTTTTATGTGCTCTTTGTTTTCCCTAAACTCTGAGTTGATTTCCGAGTCATGTCGTGTCCACACGAAGACACCAACACACTCGTGCACAAAGCTAGGGTTTTCCCTGCTGTTCGATTGGGCTGTAGGATACGACACAGTATTGTTCGACCCAATACTGAGAGGACTTGGGGGCAGTGTCTGCGAACCAGACCCCCAAGTGGCTCGAAGTACCGTGTCATATCGGACACGTTCTCGCTCATCCACTGGATTTTTACGTGCATGTACAGGCGCACAGACACGCGCTGATACGCATCTCGTACACCGATACGAGGACACGTAGACACCTCGTGTTATGTTCAGTGTGTAGCCCTAGTGCTAGGCTACACGTGGACGTGACCACGTGGACACATGTGTCGTGTGTCGTGTCTACGAACGTGTTGAACTTGTGCACGAGGTAGTGCACTGTGTTCTGTGCTCGTGTTATAGTTTTGTATTGGACACGTTTGTGTCCAGTTTATGGACACCATATCACTTGTGTGACACATACACATGTGCACAAATGTTTAGCAACCAATTAATTAGAAAATTAACTGTGAATTGAATTCGAATTTCATGTTCTTCACCTAAGACTGATACATGTTCTGTACATTGATTCCTGAGATTTTAATTATGTTTTATTGATGATTAGAGGTTAAATTATAATGTTAGATCATATTGTATGTCTGAGTTTAAAGTTTACATTGTATGGAATTCATGTTAGCTTGGTTATTGGGGTTTCGAAATGTAAACGGATGTTAACTTGGGATCATTATACACACACATCGTATACTCACACACACTATAAAACCTGAGAACACCCTACAGCTATCTGAACACAAACACACACACATCACCTAATACACACACACATGTTCACAAGAATCTGGAAACTGAAACACATATATACAAACCTGTGATGAAATCTGTATCCATACACATTCACTAAATCTGAGAACACATTCGACACACTATAACCTATGATGTAATCTAATACACACACACATCACATTATACACACACACCCATGTTTACAAAACCTGTGATGTACTGCTATACTCACCCACACTCTAACCTGCCACAGAAATCTGGAAACACACACACCCTACTGCTACCACATAGAAACTCACCCACACATTCACTAAAACCTGAGAACACTACTGCTACACACACACACTACTGCTACCAATTACACACTCACACACACTCTAAACCTGAGAACACACCCTATCTACTGCTATACACACACAACCACACATTCACTAAACCTAGGAACCTTTAACACACAAATTTTAAACACACACACACATTGTACACACACACACATATACACCACTGTCACTCTATCTCTCTCTATATATATATAATATATAAATATCTATATTCTTGCATGATAATATGTATATATTTATGTATGATTGCCTATACATATTTATATATGTAAAATATGGTGAATATATATATATATATATATATATATATATATATATATATATATATATATATATATATATATATATATATATATATATATATGTTTATGCCAATATAGACATGTATATAGGCATATAGCCCTATATAATTTTCCCATATGTATGCCTTATATGCATTATGTGTATATGGGTATATATAAATAAAATTGTGTGTTTGATATCTTGTGTACCCTTGTGACTTGTGTGAATGCTAGGATAGACATGGTTAGGCTTAGTGAGACTTGTCTGGGTTAGGACTTGACCTAGTTGACCTAGTTTGACTAGTGTAGTTGACTAGAGTTGACCAAAGGTTGACTTTAGCCTAGATTGACCCAAACATCATGTAGAATGCATTGTAATGTTCTATTTTTACCATTTCGGACATGTTGTGACTTGTGTTGTTCTAAATAGGAGTCAGATACCTCTCCTCAGACAGTATATTTACTTCGGATACTCAGGATATCAGGCGAGTACATTCTCTAACCGTTTCATACTTGATAGGACTTACATTTATGCTCTAGATTACTTTACATGATGCTGTCACGTTGTTAACATGGATTGGTACTATATGGATCCCTTCATAAGATGTTATCCCCCTCGGAAGCATCGGATACATCATGTCATGTGCGTTTCACTTTCATCATGTATTTTTGTTGTCACGACTCGTACCCAGTATAAGGGCAAGAGACGTGGGTACGTCCAGCCTACGCCAAAGTGTCGGCGGTAGAACACTGTCCTGGGTCCAATATCCAACACAATCTAGGAAATACTCCGAATTAAGAATAATATATAAATGGTACTACTTAATCATAATAACTAAGATAGAATGGAAGAAAGATAATCACAACAGAGAGTTATAATATAAATATAAATCCCGGTGTAAAACTACACCATAATAAGTCTTAATACAACCACAAAGTCTCATAACTAAAAGATAATATAAGTCTAATCTAACTCAAGGCAAGTCCTCAGCGACTACTGGATCCTGCTGAGGGTCCAGGTCACCTGTGTCAACTAGGCCTACTCTATAGTAGGTGTCGCAGCAATCATCATCATCTGTAATATTTTAACAGGTCCAGTCAGGACAGGAACGAATACATATTTCTCACACAGTTCATAACATGAAAGGAAATATAAAACAAGCTATAGAATAATATACATGAACTGCTGATAAGGAAATGAGACGGTAAAAGAGAGAACATGAAATATGGAAATAAATATGCAAGATATATAAGAGAACTGAACTAACTATGTGATGTAGAGCATAATCTAGATATGTAAACTGGCTTAGGTTATACATGACTTAAATCTAGTTTGGATTTGCACATGAAAGGGGTGTAGATCACATAACCAAATAAATACTCCCACTGCCCCAATCAGTACACAAGGATCTGTCCAGGTTATATTATTGCACATGAAAGTAGTGCGTCACATGGATAGCTAGTCCATATGCACACTGGGATATACATGAAGGCTCACATGATCATGAGTGTACATGAATGTCACATGAGTATACTTGAATAAGTACGAATACAATGAATAGACGATGCACATGATAAAGTACATGAGCACAATATACCCGATGTATCCGAGGGGATAACATCACATGAAGAGATCCATATAGTACTAATCCATGATATATCATGACAGCAACAAGTAAACTAGTCTATAACGAGTAAATATATCCAAGCAAGAATGAAACAATCAGAGAATGTACTCGTCTGACAATCTGAGCTGCTGATGAGGATGTGTAACTGTACTGGACTGACGTAAAACTATTTAAAACAACCACAAGTCACAACAAGGTCTAACATATCATAAGGAATGCCTACAATGCACTTCTACATGATTCTAGGTCCTTCTAGGTCAAAGTCAACCCTTGGTCAGCTCTGGTCAAACCTGGTCAACTCTGGTCAAACCTGGTCAACCCAAGGTCAACTAGTCCGTTTACTAATTTCTAAGTCATACACAAAATTTTAGGTCATTCGGAGTTCGTTTGAGTCGATTTGGATCAAGTTTGACCCAAAGTTGACTTTTGTCAACTTGGTTAACTTGTCGGCCAATTCGACCAAACTAGACTCCTAACGGCGATCCTAATCTGTCCATACACTTCATATAGTCATATCACAAAAATTTATTGCATTTCCTACATTTACACATTCATCACAATTAATATATATATATATATATATATATATATATATATATATATATATATATATATATATATATATTTTATATATATATATATATATATATATATATATATATTTGTTTTTTTTTGTTTATATATATATATATATATATATATATATATTATATATATATATATAAAAAAAAATATTATATATATATATATATATATATATATATATATATATATATATATATATATATATATATATATATATATATATATATATATATATATATATATATATATATATATATTAGGAAGGAAATATGATTTGTGAGTGAACAAAGATGTTGGGGCTGCTGGTACGGAGTCTGAAACTGAGAACAAAAGTAATATGAAACTACAAGAGTATTCTATGTATAACATTTTACAATCTATAGTAAAATATATAATATTATATATATATATATATATATATATATATATATATATATATATATATATATATATATATATATATATATATTTTATGTATATATATATATTATATATATATATATATATATATATATATATATATATATATATATATAATATTATATATTTAAAAAAAATATATATATATATATATATATATATATATATATATATATATATATATATATATATATATGCATATATGCATATATATAGGTATATACCCAATATAAAGCCAACGAAGGTCATACTCGAACCTGGAGTAAATTCACAGGTCTGAAATCAGAGCCTCGACCCTCACAAATACACATTTCGAAATTTAGGCATAAAGAAATTAGTATATATATACACATACATATATATCTATATAGGTATAATAGGTAAAACACCATATATGCCCAAAAATGGCTAGAAATTATGAATCAACCCCGAAAGTTCATTCCCACAAGTCCCAAACAGTGTCCAAGGACCAAATACTCAGAAATTATCGCCATTAAACTCAGAAATCAAAATATTATATAAATCCCAAATTTCTAATTCAATAAAAACCCCATTTTTCATAAAAAGACTCAAAACGCAAAATACTCAGAATTAACCCACAAAACTTGGCAAATAGGTCGGTTTCGACATGTGGGACGTGCTCGGGTATTCTCGGGATCGAAACCGTGTCTGTATCGTGTCCAACGGATGAGTATCGGGAAACCCGATACGCGCGTGAACCGAATCGGTGCGGACTCGATTTCTCGCTCGTTTTCGATCCATCTCTCGTAAAACTTTGCGTACACCTAGGCGTACACATCCCTGACCCACTGGCCGAGTTATCGTGTGGCCAAGTATCATGTTCGATACGCACGCAGAGTGTGTCCATGTGCGGGTGGGCGCACGTGCACAGCCCCGTGCACAGCATCGTGCACGCGTGCCATCGAGTCTAGGGACTCGCGTGTCCTACTTCGTGTCACATGTTCATATCCTAGGCTAGGGTAGGTATAGGGCTACACGTTGGATACCCTGATTCGTGTCCACGTGTCATGTCGTGTTCGCACGAACCGCGTTTTAGGGCAGCTGTCCTGCGCGCGTGCGCGTGTGTGCGGTCAGTGTCGATGGGATTTCTCCCTCATTTCTCGATAAAACTTTCCAAAACTTTGGGAGAGTGATCTCAGTTACGGCCCCCACCTACATGCCAATTTTCATGTGACCACGTGGCCTGTGCGTCGAGGAATCACCCCCGAGCAGCAGAGCACGCGTGCGGCCTGGCGTGCAGCACGTTCGTGTCCTGTTTGGACACGGACACAAGTCTGATTCGTGTCGAAACCTATGGGGTCATGATCCTCGTGTATAGGGCTATCAAAATATGTAAAGAGAGTCGACAGAAAATAGAATTCAATTCATTGCAATATTTCGTCGAACACCTACGCATATTAGTCGACACGTGTCCGATACGGACACCAAATGAATGCGAAAATGGACAGAATTAATCCTACAAGCCATGGGTACCTAGATGCTCACTATTATGAAGAAAAATCAGGAAAAACTATACTAGATTAGGATTTACCTATTGAGAGTCAGGGATCTCAATGCAAAGGACTCCCTGAATGCTCCAACGGCCGAGTATCCTCAAGCAAACGTCTCCACCACCTTGCTAGCACTGCTCTAGCAAGATCCTCTCCTTCCTACAAGCACGATGGTCTTCGTTTGAGGAGAATCGAGCTCCGGATGCAAAAGTTATGAATTTTGGAAGGGGAAAGATCTAGGGTTTCTTGGAGGCTACAAACAACAATGCAAATGAGAGGGGAGTGATGCATATGGCTGGCCAAGTATAGGGGATTAGGGTTAGGTTAGATGCATGGGCTTGGGCTCCCAAGGTTGCTAGTAAAGCCCAAGTCAAAAAGGCTTTAGAAAGGCTACTAAAATAAGGCTAAAAATTAATTAATCACTCTAAAAATTAACTAATAAATTCTAAATTAATTCTAATTCTAATATGTCGTCAAGGTTCTAGGTCATGGTTGGCTAAGTTAAACCCATCAAAACTACTCAGACAACAAACCAAACCACATATCATCACATGAATTAAATAAATAAATAAAATAATCTAAAATTACCAAAATACCCTTGAAATGAAAAAGTGGGTGTGACAAGTCTACCCCCTTAAAATAATTTCGTCCTCGAAATTAAAGACAAAATAGAATAGACAAGGATGATAGAAAGTCATACCTCAAGACTGGAAAAGATAAGGGTATTGCTCGCGCATCTCATCCTCCCTCTCCCAGGTAAACTTACCTAGAGAGTGATGCCTCCATGCTACGCGAACCAAGGATATCATCTGGTTCCTCAGCACCTTCTCTCGTCGGTCCAGAATCTCTACATGCTACTCTGGATAACTGAGAGTAGGGCCCACCTCAATCTCGGAGTGATCTAATACATGGACGGGATCTGCTACGTACCGTCTCAGCTGCGACACATAAAATACGTTGTGGACTCCCTCTAATGCAGGGGGCAAGTCCAGCCTATATGACACGTCACCGACTCTTTTGCTGACAACGAAAGGTCCGATGAAACGCGGACTAAGCTTTCCACCTCCACCAAAGCGAATAGTACCACGCATCGGCGATATCATCAAGAACACCAGATCACCAATCTAGCACAAACATGGTCTCATCTTAACTATAACAATCACATGATCAAAAAAAATTCACAAACAAACAAGATTCTAATCCTAATCTAAGCTATACCTCAAACTGCAAAGGTCTTCGATGTCTGTCGGCCCAGTACCGCTGTCTGTCCTACGCCACGTGAAGTCGATCTCTGATGAGCTTCACCTTCTCGGCTGCGTCAACAACCATCTCAGGTCCCAATAAAGCTCGTACTCCAACATCATTCTAAGATAAGGGTGTACGACATCTACGCTTGTACAGTGCCTCGAATGGTAACATCCCAATGCTAGCCTGAAAACCGTTGTTGTATGCAAACTCCACCAAGTACAGATGATCCTCCCAGGATCCTCTAAAATCCAGAACACAGGTCCGCAGCATGTCCTCGAGAGTCTGAATAGTCCTTTCTGACTGTCCGTCCGTCTGAGGGTGGTATGCAGTTCTGAATTTGAGCTGAGTGCACAAACTAGTCTGCAGACTCCACCAGAAATAGAAAGTAAAGCGACTATCCCGATCCGAGACAATGCTCACCGGAACTCTGTGTATCCTGATAATCTGTCGCATATTGTAATGCCTATTGTTCGTATTACATATTTGGAATACGTATACGTATTTTATCTTGTATTTGCATATCTCCTTGGTTTGGCTTGGCTTGTTTACTCTCGGTTTGGGTTGGTTTGGTTCGGCCGGCCCAATGCTTGGTTCATCATGGGCCAAGGGTGGAACACCTTAGCCTATGCTTCTCCTTCATTTCCACCACAACCCCCTCTTTATTATCCCTACCAACCTTCTCTCTCCTCCATAATTCTCATTTACTTCTCCTTCCCCTACCATTACTCTTCTCCACCAACCAAGAACACCATAGGCAAGTGCAACTTGCTTCCACAAGAGAACTCCTTTTGATGGTTTTATTAGCTTCTCCTCATGATTCTAAACCACATTAGAACTTATCATTTTCCATTTTGAGGCTTTAATTCTTGTAGATCTAGAGTTTTGCTATTTTTGGATTTTTGGTGTTTTGATCTATCAAACTTGCTTGTTTTCAAGTTTTGATGGTTCCATGTTTTAGAGAATTTTATTCTACCCAATTTTGACCTTTGGAAAGTTGGATTCGGACTTGTTTTGACCAAGATTTGGACAATTGAAGCTTAGATTCAACTTTAGAGTTCTTGCTGTTCTTGCCATTTGGAGAAGACAGTGAACAGTGAGCTAGCTTTTTAGCTTACGCCACTGAGCTGTACGCTGCTCTTTAGCGAGCGTACGCTGACTTGTGTACGCTGCTCTTTAGCGAGCGTACGCTGACTTGTGTACGCTGCTCTTTAGCGAGCGTATGCTAACTTGTGTACACTGCTCTTTAGCAAGCGTACGCTGACTTGTGTACGCTGCTCTTTAGCAAGCGTTCGCTAACTTGTGTACGCTGCTCTTTAGCGAGCGTACGCTGACTTATGTACGCTGCTCTTTAGTGAGCGTACGCTGACTTGTGTACGCTGGCCCCTTTCGTACGCTAGCTCGAGCGTACGCAGTCTTGAGCGTACGCTAGCTTGAGCGTACGCTGACCTGTAGGTTTAGCGTACCCTTGTGTACGCTGACACTTGCGTACGCTCCCCATTGGAAGTGTATGGAACCTTTGGTACGCTAGCTCGAGCGTACGCAGACCTGAGCGTATGCTAGCCTGAGCGTAGCCTGGCTTTAGCGTAGCCTGACTACCCTTGATCTTCTATAGCCCTGTATATTGATATTTTCTTAGATATTTAACGTCCATTTTATATCCTTACGCCTTTTTGTCCTGAACTTGATAATCATGATTTTACTTGATATGTTGTAATTGATAACTGAGCCTGACACGATAGTGACCCGTGATGGTGCACTCTTGACATGAGTAACCAATATGACCTGATAGTGGCCCGTCGTGGTGCACTCCTGACAAGTACCCTTGACATGATAAACCTGACATGTTATATCTTGATAGGCTGTTGCGACGGCTACCTGACAGGACATGACCTGTATAAATAACCTGGACACCGTGGGCGATTGTGTTTGTACAAATAATCCAGTCCTGTCTTGCACCATGTCTAGGAGGGGACTCCTGAGTACCACGGTCAGGAGTACCTACTAAAATGGACTAAGGTTAACAACTAGATTAATACATTAGTCATGAAGAGATTTTCCAGCTACAGGTAATCCCGTTACCTGGGCGCGCTTGGGATCTGTAGCCTGCCGTCGAGTAGGGCACATTTCCAGCACACTGTCATGTGTTGCCCCCTTCAACTGCTTAAGGGTACATGCATTTCCTGGATAATGTACCCACCTGAATTCAACCCTAATCTTTCGACCTGGGTGACCTGGATAGTCTGCAGGGCTTGTGGCTGTGGAATAATCTCACTGCATCTTGTTAGTAACTAGGATTGTGATAACCCTAGTTAGTTAAAGTATCAAGCCGTAATTCTTGCTTGGCCGTGAAGTGATTGGATGGAGTTTAACCAGTCTAATCTTGCCCTGATCCTTTTCCAGATTATTGAATGACCAGAATGCGTGTACTTATTTTACCGATAAATGGTGAGAAACCAAGCTCCGTTCAGACGAAGGGTTACAACCCCGATCCTTGTTTGGTTTACGAGTTGTAACCTGGTTATCTGAATAGTTCCATGGTTATCTCGTCGTATATCATCCGGGTGTATTTTCTTTATTTCCAGTTCTTACTTTTATTTATATCTTGTGCTGATTGCTGGTTTTAGTTCTTAAGTGAAGCCTCCTTTGTGGCACTTGCTCTTTCTGGGGTCTGACCCAGCTGGTTTTGTGTGGCCAAATTTCGGAGCAACTCCAGAGGATCTACCGACTTCCCAGCCATATGGTGACCACTAGACGGAACCCTGGCAACGAGTGGGTTATTTTTGGCTCTCCCGCTCTATTGTAAAAATATTCTTTTGAGGCATTTAGCCGACGAGCACCTGTTTAGCTCGATTGCACTTACTTACTGTCTGCCTACGGGCTGTAACATGATTGACAAATCCTAGGGTTGATCATGTATGACTAAACTCTTGCTAGTCCTAACATTTTGTAACGACTAGCTTCATGATCAGCTGAATATGTAATATTTGGGACGCCTTATTATTGTATATTTAATGATCATACATCTTGTGACTCTTACTTACTTGCTTATGATTGAGACACTAGGCTTGTTTATGACCTTAAGAGACTGTTGGCTTGTAGATAAACCCTCATGTATCCTAGACAGCCGTGACCGTATAGCGAGATGGAATCCATTTCAATATACGTAGCTGGCTATGTCTGCCCCCGCTCTCCAGTATTCTGGTTCTGGGGCGTGACACATATACATCTCCGCTAGGTTCTCAATAGTCATCCCCACTTTAAATGGCAAAAAGTGGGCCGATTTGGTCAACCTGTTGTTTACCATGAAATATAAAAGAATAGAACAATTATCGGAGGACCGGACTTTTACTTCACGTTACAAACTCGCTTGTACAAAGAAAGCCTAGGGACGAAAACCTAGGTACAGCAGTCTAAGTACAATTGTTTATTTTAGATTCTGGGGGGTGACGATAGAGGCTCGGGAAGGCGACGGCAGCCCTGCCTTACTCCATGGACGATCGGTATGCAGCCTTGGCTCCTTGTGAAAAGATGGTTGGCGTTGATGAAGAAATGCTCTTCTTGCTCCTCTGTTGCTCTTCTGGCTTCTCTCTCTCTGTGTGTATTCTTTTTCTGACTATGGGGGGAAGTCTTTCTGTATATACGTATTTCTCTCTGATATTGTATATATACAAGGGAATGGCACCTTGCTATTTATAATAGTGGAATATGATCATTAGGGTTGCCAATGATTAGCTCTTGGAGATGGCAGCGGCCCATAGATTGGTCAATCCAGGCCGTTCAGTTTTGATTGTGACGAATCCGAGCCATCGAGTGTAGATAACACCAAATCCCATTAGCAATTAATGCTGATTGGAATAAATCTTCCTCATAATGATCTTCTGATGTCTGCGAATAAATTAGATCTATCCTTCTGCCACGTGTCCCAGATCATTGGGATTTGACCCAATCTTTAATGGCAGCAAATCTGAGGAATTAATCGGTTTAGGACACGTGTCCTAGAAGCTGCTGGGGGGATCTGGACCGCATGACGAGTGAGTCGCATATAAATTTGGGCCGCATATGGTTAATCCTACGTGTCAGGGTTGCCTGGGCAGTGGCCCTCACTTGAGCCCTCGAACCACAGGGGAGTAATCCTTGTGGGCCGCATAGATACATATCCGCCTGAGCCGCATGGACATGATCCTCTTAAACCGCATGAGAAGTCCTCGCTCGAGTCGCATGAGGCTTTCTTGGCCTGAGCCGCATAGGACAGATTCACTCTGAACCGCATGAGAAGTTCTTTGCTCGAGCCGCATGAGGCTTTCTTGGCCTGAGCCGCATAGGACAGATTCACTCTGAACCGCATGAGAAGTTCTTTGCTCGAGCCGCATGAGGCTTTCTTGGCCTGAGCCGCATAGGATTTATTCTGAACCGCATGAGAAGTGAGCCACATACGAACGCCCACGTGGCAAGGCTACGTGGCATTTTTATGGCTCTCGGGGGATTTGTGTCAGAGATCTCTTTTCTCTTCCCTAGAGATTCATCATTATGACAGAGTCATAATTACCTGCTTTTGTGTCAGGGCTGTCAACTTTTCAGAGGGGTCAGCCGTCTAATCAATTAATGCAGTATGAGTCGGGGGAGGCACTGTCAGGCCACGTGTCTTCTGAGCCGCATGGAATGCCTTGGGCCGCATAGTTCCTTATGCCGCATGACTCTCCGAGCCGCATGGGCTTTCTGAGCCGCATGGAGTTCTTTGGCCACATGAGTCATTTTCTTTAGTATTTTCTATGCTTCTACAAGACCCCCTTTAAAGTTTTCAATTTGTAAAATTGAAATACTTTGAATAAGAAGCATGGCTGGATATTCTTCTGGCCGTGTATGGATATCTTGGTCGCATGGAAAGTTCTACCGCAGGTGCGTCTCAGCCGCATGGGAATTTCTGCCTCCTGACCATCTGAGTCGCATAGTTGCTATCAGCCGCATGGCCATTTGAACCGCATAAGCTCTTTTGCCACGTCATTATGCCATACGTGTGGATCTTTTTGGGACAGAATCCCAAGAGCTCAGTCTTTAAACGGCTGGTTTGGCTCGATAACCGAAGAGTTTGATCGCGTTTGTACGAGGCGTCAGTCTATAGTTCTCTGTCTATAAAATAGAAGGGCATTTGGACGATCTTCTCTCTTAGACTATTCTTGACTCAGATTCTTGTCGTGTTTTCTTTCTCTGATCATCAGACAACAATGGCACCCAGGGCTTCTAAGGCTGTAAAGAAGGCTATGGCGAGGAGTAAGAAATCGGCTTCGCCCTCGACTGTCGTGCCCCCCGTTCGTCTTGACGTTCGTATTGCCATCGAAGGTAAGGATTAGGTTGTCGATTTGAAACCCTAGCAGAGCCTGCTTTACTGCATGCTTCATGTACACGACTTTAACGTGAACTTCTCAAACTACATGGTCCGCATACACGTCCCATGACTGAGCCGCATGAGACTTGTCTAGAACGAGCCGCATGAACATTTCTGACTGTTTTTATTTTTTTCGTCTTTGGTTCTCGTAGTATCTCCACCGAATGTTGAGACTACGGCGTCAGAGGAGCCGCAGCCTCTTGTCGTCAGCCAGGGATCTCCCTCTGTTAAGGAGGAAGTGAAGAAAGAAGAACCTGCGCCTGAGGGGAACGGCAGCCCTCCAAATATCGAGACTGTTGAGGGTGACAGCTGGGAACCCTGTTTCTCCTATTCTGGACGAGGACGCTCTTCACTTGCATCCTTCATATGTGAGATGGTTGAGGGAATAGTATATACGCTCATGTAACTAGGATGTAGGGGCTTCTCGTGGATGTCTGCCTGTAGTCTTTTATTTTGTTTCGCCTTTCTTCTTGCCTTCATGAAGAACTCTTTTGACTTGCTTGCAATCGTGCGGATGTAACCAATTTCTGGATGGAATATATATTTGCTTCACTCTTTTGCTTTGTAATAATCCTCTTATTGGGACATTTTGCGTGGACCCATTGTCCCTAACGTACCCTGGTTTGGGATACGGGCAACAAGTTAAAAAGGAACCAACATACTTACTCAGAGGTACTGAGGACATGGTGAGCACGAGGGTTTCCTTGACGGGAGGGGTACATAGAACAACTCAGAGGTAATGAGGACATGGAAGTTCTATGTAGAGGGGTGATTTATTTTTGGCGAAATTGAGACGACTCAGAGGTAACATCGACATGGTCGTTTTGGAAATTTGTGGATCCGTTACCCTTTTTGTGCACTGGGAGTGCGGGTAGTGGATCATGAGGGAGGAGCTCCTTTAGGAAGAAAGTTCAGAGGTATGGTCATACATAACTTTTCCCAAAGAAGTGACCGGGATGTAAGTTCAGAGGTACCATCGGGTACATAACTCGAGAATCTGGAGAATGGTGAGCATGAGTTCAGTGGTACCAGCGGGTACATGACTCGAAAATCTAACAAACTATGAGGGTGAGTTCAGGGGTATTAGCGGATACATGACTCAAAAATCTAAAAATTTATGGGGTGAGTTCAGTGGTACCAGCGGGTACGTGACTCAATAATCTGGGAAATTATGGGAGTGAGTTCAGTGGTACCAGCGGGTACGTGACTCAATAATCTGGGATGTTGTTTAGACATAATATTTCTTCAGGAACTTGCCGTTGACGGGCAACATGAGCAAGTCTCCATTTTGCTTAGCGAGGCGGTAAGCACCGTTGGAGAATACTGTCTCTATGATAAATGGGCCTTTCCATTTTGGCTGGAACTTGCCGGCGGTCTTGTGAGTCATGACCATTGGCCTCCGGACTGCCAGAACAAGATCGCCCACTTGGAATGTTCTAATTTTGACCTTCTTGTTGAAGGCTCCTGAGATACGTGCTTAGTACAGCTCGATCCTTTGTTGAGCTAGGAGGCGCTTTTCATCTAAGGCCTCTAACTCTTGTAGTCGACGTCGGTAGTTATCATCCGTCGTCAATTGATGAGTGAGGGCGACGCGGAGTGAGGGTATTTGAGTCTCTAATGGGAGAACTGCCTCACTCCCGTACACTAGGGAGAATGGCGTATTCCCGGTGGCTGTTCGAACTGTGGTGCGATAAGCCCATAAGCATTCGCCGAGTTTCTCGTTCTAGTCGCGTTTGTTGGAGGAGACAAACTTCTTGAGGAGTTTGATGATTGTTTTGTTGAACGCCTCTGCTAACCCGTTTGCTGCCGGGTTGTACGGCGTCGAAGCGATATTCTGAATACGGTATTTATCGCAAAATCGATAGAATACGTAGCTTGCAAACTGCGGACCATTATCATGGATGATCCTTCGGGACAGTCCAAAGCGGTAGATGACGTGATGCTTAAGGAAGCTGATCACGTTTGAAGTCTTGACTTCTGTGAGTGGGACAGCTTCCGCCCATTTGGAGAAGTAATCAGTGATCGCAGGTATGAAGCGATGTCCTCTGGAGAAAGGTGGGGTGATTGGACCAATGATATCCATTCCCCATGCTTCAAATGGCCAGGATGCCACTGTCGGATGTAAAAATTCGGATGGTTGGTGAATGAAGTCCGCGTGGACTTGGCAGGCTTTGCATTTTCTAGCATAATCTATCGCATCTGCCACCATCGTGGGCCAATAGTAGCACATTCGGCGAAGGTGGTCTTGCAGTTTTGGGCCGGGCTGGTGGGCCCCGCAGACACCGTCGTGAGCTTCTCGTACGGCTTCTTTGGCTTTTGCATTTGACAGACATCGAAACAGTAATCCGTCGTAGAAGCGGCGATACAGCATTTTTGTCTCTGTATCGTAGAAGAATCTGAGAGAACGTCGTCTGATGGAAGTGGCTTCCTTTGGGTTTTCGGACAGGATGTCGTAAACGACGAAGTCGATGAATGGTTGTCTCAATCTGGGGCCTCATCGATCGTCTGGGCGGAATAACTCGCCACGGATTGTACATTGTTCTTGGGACAGACTAGTTCGTAGCCTATCACATCCACTGATTGGCGATCATAATTTGGGACTGCTAGGGAAGCGGCAAGACCAGCTAGGGCATCGACTTCAATATTTTAGAGTCTGGGGACGTGCTCGATGAAGAACCCCTAGAATGATGAGATGATATCGATCGCTATTTGGTGATAAGGGATCATGTCTTTATGGCGGACTTCGTACGAGCCCCGGATCTGATTGACGATTAGTTGGGAATCGTCGTATGCTTCAAGGTATTCTACCCCCAGCTCTCTTGCAAGTTGGAGGCCAATGACCAGAGCGTTGTACTCGGCCACATTGTTAGAGCAGGGCTCGGTGAGGGAATAAGCGCGGTTAATCACCAATCCGGAAGGGAAGATCAGCACTACCCCGACTCCGACGACTATATTGCCTTTAGGTCCGGTCCTTGAAGCACCGTCAAAGAACATTCGCCATATAGCCTCGTGAGAGGTTGCATGCGAGTCGGCGACCTCGTCTGGGATCTCTTTATATACTCTGGAGGACTCCGAGCCTGGGTGGGCTGCTAAAAAGTCCGCCAGGGCTTGACCTTTGACTGCCTTTTGTGGGACAAAGATCATATGATAAGGGGACAGCAATATTGCCCATGTAGCGAGTCGAGAGCTGAGTGCCCCTGGTTTAGTCATGAGGACTCTAAGAGGGTTGACTCGTGAGATCACATGTATCGTTTGTCCGATGACATAGTGCCGCATTTTTTGAATGGCGAACACCAGGGCGAGGCATTCCTTCTCCACAGTGGTGTATCGGTATTCTGGTCCAATCATCATTCGGCTGAGGTAATATATGGCCTGTTCATGCCCTGCGTCGTTGTTCTGTGCCAGCAGAGCCCCAAGGGAGTGTTCCATTGCTCGTACAGAGAGCAGGAATGGTTTTCCAGGAACCGGGGCCACCAAAACTGGAGGATTTGACAAATATTCTTTGATGCTGTCGAAAGCACGCTGGCATTCCTCGTCCCATACGAATGAGACTCCTTTCTTCATGAGGTGCGTGAACGGTCGACATTGCCCGAAGAGGTTGGAAATGAACCTTCTGATGTAAGCTAGCCTCCCTTGAAGGCCTCTGAGTTCGCGAAGATTTCTCGGGGGACCCATCTCCATGATTGCTTTTGTCTTCTCAGGGTCTACATGGATACCCTGTGCGGTGATGATGAAACCTAAGAACTTCCCGCTGGATACGCCCAGAAAGGACTTCGTAGGGTTCATTTTTAAATTGTGCGCTCGCATTAGGTCGAATACCGTCCTTAGATCCTGCAGATGGTCTCCCTTGCTACGGCTCTTAACGGCTATATCGTCAACGTAGCACTCCACTGTCTTACGTAAGTGGTCTCTGAAGATGATGCTCATGGCTCTTTGATATGTGGCGCCGGCATTCTTCATACCGAAAGGCATGACTGTGTAGCAGTACGTGCCAATTGGTGTTCGGAATGATGTATGTTTTTCGTCATCAAGAGACATTTTGATTTGGTTGTACCCTGAAAAGCCATCCATGAATGACATATGTTCGAAGCCGCAGGTATTGTCGATCATGATGTCTGTGATAGGAAGGGGAAATTCATCTTTGGGGCACGCCTCGTTCAGGTTGCGAAAGTCGATACAAATTCGAATCTTCCCATTCTTCTTGAGGACGGGTACTATATTGGCGACCCAATCGGGATGTTGCTCCTCACGAATGAAGCTGCTGGCTATTAGTTTGTTGACTTTGGCTTCGATCGCGTCTATGATGCCTGGACGAAAGCGTCGCTGTTGTTGTTTGACTGGCTTCGCATCTGGTCGAATGTTGAGTTTGTGAAGGGTGATGTCGGGATTTAACCCTGGCATGTCTTCATAACTCCAGGCGAACACATCAATGTACTCTCTGACAAGTTCTAGCAGCGACTCCTGTTCTTCGTCTGTTAGGCTTTTACTGATGAAAATCGATTTCGGAGAAGATTCGCTGCCGAGGTCAACTTGTATAACCTCATCTTCAGTAGGAGGTTCTCTCAGTTCGAACCGCTTTTTCTATTGTGCATCCAATTACTGGGCCTACGGCTCTAGCTCGAGGATCTCGGGAATGTCCTCGTCTTCTTCGTAAGCGTCGGCGAATGCCATGTTGACTGACATGACTTGTCTGAACACATCTTCGATGCTGGTATCTGAGTCGGAAGTTGGTGATCCGGTTGAATGTGACTGCCAGTCGCATTCTTCATCTAAACTTTCAGGGGTCGTAGTAGGCGTTATATACCCTAACCCGTATCGAGTTTTGTTATAGTAGTTCTGTGGTTTGCCCGCCGGGACTGGCGGCTTCAAAGGTAATCGTCGCCCAGTACCGTAGTTCAATCCTGGCATCGTCTCTAGATCATACCCCTGTTTCTGCATGAGATATTTGGATTGAGGGCTATAGAGATACAGAGGCAGTCTCCCGGCATCTGACCCGAGGTCGACTTCTTCTATGGTGAGGGGATGCGGGTTGTTCGTCCGGCCGAAGATGATCGGATGATCTCCTCCCTCGAATATTCGGTAAGCGTCTTCTACTGGAGTAAGCTGGATCATGGTGTACACATTTGTCACCTGTGTGTGTAGGTGAGTGCCTATACCGTGTTCCATAGCATACATTGTACATAGTTTATTGAGCTCGGTGTAGTTTAAAGATAACCCTTTATTGAGGAAGTAAGGTATCTTTTCTAGGGGGATTACATTATCTGCGGAGGGAACATCAGTGTGGGCGGCCATATACTTGGCTAGCTCCGGTTCCTCTTCGGCTACCCCGTGTGTGAACGAAGACTGAGAGGACGACCTGGGAAGCTTGATTGTCAGTGGTTCAGTTGATGGAGCAGAGCGTGGAGTTGTTGGCAGACTAGCGACCCCCAGTTTGGCATTTGATATGGGGCGAGGTGTGGCTGGTTCGCTAGAAGTGTCAGACCTTGTATCGGGGTGACGACCCTTCTTGGGAAGGCGTATCGTCAGCGGCTTGTCGGAGGGATTGAGCTTCCCTGTTTGGGGTTGACTGACTCTCGGCAGTCTGATTGTTAGTGGCCCCGTTGTGGGTCTCGGCACTTGGCCGGACCTTGACAGCCGAATTATCATCTGCTCCTCCTGCGCTGAGAGGCTGATTGCATCCTTCTGCAGAGTGGCGGTAAGGGGTACGGACTTGCCCGGTTTGCGAGCTTGGAGGTGGACCGTCAGGGGTCCTTCTGATCCTGTGGCTGTCTCGGTATGAGTTTGTATGTCTCCTTCATCAAGGTGCCTCTTCGACTTTTCGTATAGGCAGGAGTCTGAGTAGTAGGATTCGACCCCTTTGAAGGGATCGATATCAGCAAATTCCGTCTTCACGAAGCCGTGTTTGTCGACATATTTGAAGCACTGGTGTAGCATGGAAGGCACGATCATGTAATCGTGTATCCATGGGCGCCCCAAGAGGATGTTATAAGAAGTGTCTGCATCTATGACGTAGCAGGTGACTTCGGATTGGAGGTCGCCAATTTGACACTTCAGACGAATCTTCCCAATAGGGTAGCTTCTGCCCGAATTAAAATCGCTGATGGCGGTGCTTGTAGGTGTCAGACGATGCATTGGGATGCGGAGATGATATAGCAGGCCCTTCGGGATGATGCTTTTGGAAGAGCCAGGATCAATGTGCATCCGATCCAACTTCACGTCGCCGATGTATCCCGTGTAGTATAGCGGGCGATCATGTAGGTTGGTTTTGATGAGCATGTCCTGCGGAGTGAAGACGATGTTGGGCATTG
The DNA here is from genome assembly GCA_029216955.1 of Iris pallida. Classification (NCBI taxonomy): domain Eukaryota; kingdom Viridiplantae; phylum Streptophyta; class Magnoliopsida; order Asparagales; family Iridaceae; genus Iris; species Iris pallida. The sequence continues at coordinate 11,509,251 of JANAVB010021800.1, read as the reverse complement.
CTCCCGTACAGGCACTGTCTTGGAGATCCACGGGTGGGTCCTCCCCGGTGAGGTTGGATTGAGCCAGATAGGCATCGACATTTTGGAGTGCTTCGCTCAATGCAATACGAACGTCCTTGGAGAGCCTTAGGAGTTCGTACAGTGACAATTTAGCCGGTGTGTTAGCCAATTGTGCTAAGATGTCAAAGTTGTAGGGCCTCTTCTAGCCCTTGGGCTGCTTATTTTCGGAGGAATTTGTCGAAGCGAGTCTCCTTCGGCCTAGGCTTGTCGGTTGTCGAAGGCTGAGCCGGTCCCGGAGCATCAGTTGTAGTGGGTTGATGATTTTCAACTGGATTGTCAACCACAGGTTGGGATTGCGCTCCGGACTGCGTGACGATGGCTGTAGCTTCCTCGTTGTCTGCTGAGATTGTGTGGCAGGTCCTAATTTTTCCACTCTTTTTTTTGTTGGTGGGAGATGGTGTGGGCCGAGTTACTTCTAATGCCAAGTCTGGATGGACCCACATGACCTCCCCTCGTGATGTGGTGAGAGGTACTAGACCATCAGCCTGTTCCCGGGGAGGTAGAAGATTGGTAATCTCCATCGTCGCCAAAGGAACGGGGATTACCCCGTCTTGAGTCTCCGTCGGAGGGAAGCTGCCGAATTGTACGGACACCATATTGGCTGCCACGGTTACCTCTTCGAAATCGATGGCCAGAGCGTTCGAATCGATGAGGCTTTGGATGTACCATTTTAGTTGGTAGCAGTCGTGTGTAGCGTGGTGTACATAACGGTAGTAATGGCAGAACTTTGGGTTCTCCAGATCAGCCGGCCGAGGCTCCCGTCTTGGTGGAGGAAGCTGAATTCTATCTCCTTGTATGAGCATGTCCAAGATAAGCTTGACGTGGCCGTCTTCGAAAGAGTAAGTGATTTGAGGCCATTGTTTGTCTGCTGGTTGTGATTCGGGCTTCTGGGCCGTGTCGGCCACCATAGCCTGCTTTTCCTTGCTGTCCCGATTTTTGGAGGGGTTACCCTCATTATCGTTGTTGGGACGCTTGCCCTTGTTTTCTCCTTATGAGATGTGCAATCCCAGTTGGCGAGCCTTCTTCAGTCGTTCTTCGGCGCTTGTGGCACTGATGATGAACGCCTTCCAATCTTTGAATTGACTTTCGCCCATCCAGAGACTGATCGTTGGAAGCAGTCTCTTTTGGCAAATTTCAATCAAAGAGGAATCTGAATTTCCGGAAGGCAGCTTCATGGCGGTCTGGCGGAACCGCTCGATATAGTTCCTTGTCAACTCCTTTTCTCCTTGGACGACGTCCATGAGAGTGGACATTGTGACATCCTGTCCTACCTCATAGAATCTCTCCAAGAATAAGCGTTTGAAGCCAGCGAAGGAGTGGATGCAATTGTCCGATAGATTACGGTACCAATCGAAGGCGACTCCTTCCAACGCCCCGATGAATAACCGTGTGAGGATAGCATCATCATGGGGCAGATGGTCGGTGGTGACCTCGAAGTAAGTGATGAACCGACTTGCTGAGGATTTGCCATCATACGGGTTGATATTGAACGGCTTATATCTTGGTGGGAATGGAACATCCCTCCATTCAGCAGGGTATGGTTGCCGTATTCTGAGATCTTGAGCATTTTCTCGGGCATGGAACATGGCTCGGAGCTCCTGGACCTCTCTCCTTATTCTCGGGTCTCATCTGTCGCGGTAGGGGCTGTTATTTCGGGAGGATTATTGCCCGGGTTTGGTGCCGCTGAGTTCGAATCTATATTGACCGCGGGGCCCGTGCTTGTTTGACCAGGCGTTCCTCCTTGCAGAGTTGGAAGAGCGGCTTTGATTTCATCTACAGACTTGACCAAGGCCTGCAGTATAGCCTCCAAAGTGTCGATGCGTTGGCGATCGCTGGAACCACCTTGGTTGCTGTCCGTCATGAATACCGTCCTTACATGAGGAGTGATGGAAGAAACGGTGGAGGACGTGCCCTCCGAGTCATACCCATGCACCGAGAAGTCATCGGGGTAAGTAGGAATGTTCTCTTCGGGCTCGGACTCGGAGGGAACGGTATCCCCAGCTTCAGAGCTTGCTTCGTCTTGAGAGTTACGGATGTCCTCGGGGACATCAGTGTCTGTTGTAGTTGTTGGGAGAGTTATTTGTCCGGGCTCGGCTCCTTAAAACATCGGATTGTTGCGGATGTTCGGAGGAGTGCTACCCCCAATTCTCACAACCCCCAGCGATGTGGATGATTAATTTCCCATCGTGGCAGGTTTCGTCTTTGAACGGGTGTGTTAGAATACACCGATAGAGGACAACCGTTTAGATGATAGTTTCTTAGCTGTAGTGGTTGATATCTTGGGACTGGAGATACTTGTCTTTTTCCCTCTCCCTTCGGCGGGGATCTTTTGAGCGGAATTGCAGGAGACAACAGGAGGTGCCTCATCTTCTGAGTTCGGATGCTGTAGCCTTTGGAAGGCGGACGGCCGATCTTCCGTCACTGCCGCGTTGCTGCAGCAGCAGTTGACGATGATTTGGGTGCAGTGATGCCCAAGCGAGGACTCTTTGCACGTCGAGGGTCCTTCTCTTTCCTTGCGCTTGTGGAGGATCACCTCACGCAGGTCAGAGGAACCACTTTGTCCTTTTGCCACCGGGGGCTGGACTCGAGCGGTTCTATACAACTTTCCATCAGAGGCCCGTGTGATAATCAATGGGACGCCTCGATAGTTAGAGGTTGGGACAGCTGTCTGGGCTTGGTGAGCCCACGCTGCCCTAGACTTCCGCCTTTTAGCACTTGCAGGTGCGTAATAGGAGGAGTCCAAGTTGAATACCACAGAGTTTGGCTTATCATCCAGAGAACCATCAGAGTCAGGACCGCATGAGAGACGGTCGAAGACTGATCGAGAGAAGCGTGGAACGGTCGTTATGCGGCCAGAATTGGGTGCCGTGCAGGCTGTCTGCATGCGGTTGTCTTCTGCCGTTGGATGAATTGTTTTTACGCGACTAGGAGTCACGACCGTGTAGGCTGGCCGCATACGGTTGGCAATTGTGGCCGCATGGGTTTTCTGCAATCGATTGACTTTCTTAGCCGCATGAGTTTCATCCATGTCGTTGGCAACTGTAGCCGCATAAGCTATGCGACTGACAGATGTGGCCGCATGAGTTTTCTCCATGCGGCTGGCGGATGTAGCCGTATGAGTTTTCTTCCTGCAGCTAATACCCTTATGCGGCTCGGATCTCATAGTGTTCCTCTTTGCCCCTGCAAGTCCAGCATCATAGTGCTTTCTTCTGCCGGACTTGGGGACAGCAGAGTTGTCTATGGTCTGAAGTGGGGCCGCAGGAGAGTCTTTCTCGCCGTCTTGAACAACAGAGGGCGTCTCCGCAACAGCTTCAGTAGGAACGAAGGATCGGGGTCTCCACTCCTTACGGGCATTCTTTGTGCGGGTTCGCTTCTGGACCGGGCCAGTGCTCTTGTCGGAGAGCATTTCTTCGAACGCCTGTTGGTCGAACCGGGCGACCATCTTTTGTTGCGTGGAGCCAAGCTTGGCTGCATCCGATTGTGTCACCAACTCCTCAGCCTAGGAGAAGTTAGTCCCCAGCAGAGTCGCCATCGTATTTGCCGTAAAATATAAAAGAACAGAACAATTATCGGAGGACCGGACTTTTACTTTACGTTACAAACTCGCTTGTACAAAGAAAGCCTAGGAACGAAAACCTAGGTACAGCAGTCTAATTACAATTGTTTATTTTAGATTCTGGGGGGTGACGATAGAGGCTCGGAAAGGCGACGACAGCCCTGCCTTACTCCTTGGACGATCGGTATGCAGCCTTGGCTCCTTGTGAAAAGAAGGTTGGCGTTGATGAAGAAATGCTCTTCTTGCTCCTCTGTTGCTCTTCTGGCTTCTCTATCTCTGTGTGTATTCTTTTTCTGACTATGGGGGAAAGTCTCTCTGTATATACGTATTTCTCTCTGATATTGTATATATACAAGGGAATGGCACCTTGCTATTTATAATAGTGGGATGTGATCATTAGGGTTGCCAATGATTAGCTCTTGGAGATGGCGGCGGCCCATAGATTGGTCAATCCAGGCCGTTCAGTTTTGATTGTGACGAATCCGAGCCATCGAGTGTAGATTACACCAAATTCTATTAGCAATTAATGTTGATTGGAATAAATCTTCCTCATAATGATCTTCTGATGTCTGCGAATAAATTAGATCTATCCTTCTGCCACGTGTCCCAGATCATTAGGATTTGACCCAATCTTTAATGGCAGCAAATCTGAAGAATTAATCGGTTTAGGACACGTGTCCTAGAAGCTGCTGGGGGGATCTGGACCGCATGACGAGTGAGCCGCATATGAATTTGGGCCGCATATGGTTAAGCCCACATGTTAGGGTTGCCTGGGCAGTGGCCCTCACTTGAGCCCTCGAACCACAGGGGAGTAATCCTTGTGGGCCGCATAGATACATATCCGCCTGAGCCGCATGGACATGATCCTCTTAAACCGCATGAGAAGTCCTCGTTCGAGCCGCATGAGGCTTTCTTGGCCTGAGCCGCATAGGACAGATTCACTCTGAACCGTATAAGAAGTTCTTTGCTCGAGCCGCATGAGGCTTTCTTGGCCTGAGCCGCATAGGACAGATTCACTCTGAACCGCATGAGAAGTTCTTTGCTCGGGCCGCATGAGGCTTTCTTGGCCTGAGCCGCATAGGATTCATTCTGAACCGCATGAGAAGTGAGCCGCATACGAACGCCCACGTGGCAAGGCCACGTGGCATTTTTATGGCGCTCGGGGGATTTGTGTCAGAGATCTCTTTTCTCTTCCTAAGTGATTCATCATTCTGACAGAGTCATAATTACCTGCTTTTGTGTCAGGGCTGTCAACTTTTCAGAGGGGTCAGCCGTCAAAGCAATTAATGCAGCATGAGTCGGGGGGGCACTGTCAGGCCACGTTTCTTCTGAGCCGCATGGAATGCCTCGGGCCGCATAGCTCCTTATGCCGCATGACTCTCCGAGCCGCATGGGCTTTCTGAGCCGCATAGAGTTCTTTGGCCGCATGAGTCATTTTCTTTAGTATTTTCTATACTTCTACACCTGTCCCCGATGACCCAAATTGCGTCTTTTCCTCCTGGTGAACGCGGCAATCCAGAAATAAAATCCATCGTAATGTGCTCCCACTTCCACTCCGGAATGGGCAACGGCTGCAACAGTCCTCCTGGCCTCTGCCTCTCTGCCTTAACCTGCTGACAGACTAGACACCTGGCTACAAAGCGTGCTACTTTCCGCTATATCCCATACCACCATACATGCTTCTTTAAATCTCTAAACATCTTGTTGGCACCTGGATGCATAGAGTACTGAGAGTGATAGGCCTCCTACATGACCTGCTCACGAAGCTCTCCGCTAGACACACACAGTCTGGAACCGTTCCTCAATGTGCCATCCTCTGCAATGACGAACTCCTCATCCACCAATCCTGCTCGAACCTGCTCTCGGATACACCGTAGAGTAATATCGTCGAACAGAGCTGACCCGATCCTCTACATCAAGTCTGACTGAATCTGAAGGCCCCATATCTGCATCTGAACTTCTGGCACGATCACCTCGATCTCCAAGCTCTCCAAATCTGCTAATAAGTGATGATCCATCGTCAAACACATAGCTACCGGATACCTACTCAAGGCATCGGCAACCACGTTGGCCTTTCCTGGATGGTACTGCAATGAAATGTCGAAGTCCTTCATCAACTCCAACCATCTGTGCTGCCTCAGGTTGAGCTCTTTCTGTGTAAACACATACTTCAAGCTCTTGTGGTCTGTGATGATCTCCACACGCTCTCCGTATAAATAGTGCTTCCACAGCTTTAGAGCAAAGATAACTGCCTGGATGCATAGGCAATCACCTTCTCATGCTGCTGCAAGACACAACACAAATCCTTCCTTGAGGCGTCACTGTAGATAGTGAACCCGCCTGATCCTAATGGCAATGTCAAAATCGGGGCTGTCGTCAGTAGCTTCTTTAACTCATCAAAAGCAACCTGACACTCCTCTGACCAGACAAACTCTGCGTCCTTCCGGGTCAGCCTAGTCAATGGCTCTGCAATCCGAGAGAAATCCTGAACAAACCTCATGTACTATCCTGCCAATCCCACAAAGCTCATGATCTCTGCAACTGAACTCGGTGTTTCCTACGCCTCGACTGCTCTGATCTTCTTCGGGTCGACTGAGATCCCATATTCGGTCACAACATGACCTAGGAAATCAACTCGATCCAAGAAGAACTCACACTTCGAGAGCTTGCCGTAAAGCTGCTGTTTCACTTAACAAAAATGCCAAACAAAAGTTGGATTTTGAAAATAAAACGAGAAAAAGTACAAGAAGTACAAATTTGATTCTGGGAAAGTATTGCTATGGAAGTCTGATCTGTAAATGATCACTTTGTTCCTTGGACCATATGATGATGATGAAGATCACTGCTTGAAGTAGAACAACTTGGAAGAACTAAGTCACCAGAAAGGTATCGACGCACTTGGGCACTGATGGCGAGGCCGAATGCTTTCCTGCTTTGCTTCACTTTGTTCTGAAAGAAAAGTTGAAGAAGAATGCTCTGGAGAATCAAAATCTCGAAGTTCTGATCTCTGTATTCTCTCATGTCTCTCTCTGTCTGTCTTATGAGAAAAATAAGTCTATTTATAGACTTGGGCTCTGGTGCGTAAAAACTCAGCAAAAGTTCCGCCTATACGCTAGCAACTGCCACCCATAATCAAAGTCATCCTCTGTATACGTTGACACGTGTCCCATCAATTCAGTAAGAATAGGATGCACGTACACACGTTCTTCGAAAAGAGTAGCATGAAAGCCACGTAAGCAAACCACGTTCCAAACTGGTGGAGGAGAATATGGCGTAAAAATAGCCCAATGTACTCTGAGCGTAAAGTAATAGATTGAGCGTAAAGTAGCTTTGACGTAGACTTCCCGCGTAAAGTGGTTGTTAAATAACCTTGAGCGTAAAAGATAGCTCAAATAGACTTTACGCACACGTCAACTGTTGAGCGTAAAAGCTCGTTAAGTCTTCGTGCATAAAAGAAGCCATAGTGTGAGCGTAAAGTAGCTCAATCCACACACTAAACGACAACATTGGTCTCTATGTAAAACAAATCCCTTTGAATTCTGTGATATATGCCATCATTAATATCTTCATGTCAGAGTTTGTATTAAATGCAAGACTTGACAGCTTTGTCCAACTTAAAAGTGGCTGCTCTGTCCTTGGCGTAAAATCATGGGTGTAGACCCGAGCGTAAAATGATCAGCCTTCTTAGGCATAAATTGATTAGCCTAGTCTTGGGCGTAAAGAAATTACCCGTTCTGCTAGGCGAAATGCAGATCACTTATGAATGAGATGACTCTTTCTTTGAAGCACTTTTTACGCTCCTACAAGACCCCCTTCAATGTTTTCAAATATCTCCAAAATTTGAAACACTTTGAACAGAAGCGTAAAAGTTGAGATTTGATCAGTCAGCGTAAAATTTGGGATACGCAACAGTCATCCGCGTAAAAGCGGGGATATCCAATAGTCGGCGTACTTTTCAAAAGAAAATTAATGTCGGTCAATACTTAACCGTCACAATAAATTTCTTTCTCGAAACTTTTGAATGTCTCTTCATCTTCCCGAGTAAGCAGTTTCCAACAAGGAATGTGAAGAGTTGCTTTGGTTTGTATAAATAAGGACAAATTCTTTATTCTTGACATTCATCCTTGTTTTGTCATGGCGCCGAAGAACAAGATTACCAACAAAGAGGCTTCGAGCTCCAGGCTTGATTTCGAGCGAGCGTGCAACCTTTTAGAGTGTTTTGGAGTGACTCCTGCAGTCTTTAGTCGCATTGATGGTGGTCCCCCAACTGCGTACGAAGGGCCAAGAGATGCCGAAGCATTTCTTAATCTGATGCACCGCTCCGGGATTCACAATATGCATGAACTAGGTATCTCCCTTCGTCAGCCCAACGAAGGAGAGAAAAAATGACGTTTTTATGTATTGTGAATCTTTTATCTATAGGGGTCCACTTCCCCCTTTATAAATAAAATTTTGCTGTTAACCTCATCTATTGACGCGTACTTGTTTATGCACTTCTTTTGACTGCTTCTGTGGTTGTTAATTCCCAAGAAACAAACCAAAATGTGACATTTGTCTTGTGGTTACGAGAGCCTTTAAATAGGATCTTCTCCTGAAATAGACTTATCCTAACAATTTTTTTCAGTCTTTATAAATAGCCGAGAATGTTTCATATACTCTCGTACTCATTCTTCTGAAGATAACTTTCTGCGGTGTTGTTCTTCAACAAATGACAATAGCGAAGCTTTCCAACGGCGTTCCTTTGTATGCCCAGTCATTAGACGCAGATTCAACCACCATTAGAGCCAAACCATTCGACTCAAGTGGTAAGTCCGATCGTAAGTAAATATCTGTCTTCGAAAAAAATTTTGTTTGAAAACAGCAATTTTACGGGCGTAAAGCCTTGCTGAAGCACTGGCGTAAAAACCTTGCTGAAGCACCGGCGTAAAAAGTCTTGCTGAAGCAAATGGCAAAAAAGCCTTTGTGAAGCACCGGCATAAAAGCCTTGCTGAAGCAATGGCGTAAAAGCCTTGTCATATCACTGGCGTAAAAGCCTTTGTGAAGCGCCGACGTAAAAGCCTTGTCATATCACTGGCGAAAAAGCCTTTGTGAAGCGTCGGCGTAAAAGCCTTGTTGAAGCACTGGCGTGAAAGCCTTGCCATCTGTTTTTAGTTAGCGTTTAATACGCATCTGATGATACTTCTGTCTAAAATACTTTTTCTTCGTTGTTTTCTACAGAAGCTTGGCTGAAGAGCTTTTTCAGAACTGGCATTGGTGACTTTGACGCTGTGAAGAGCGTTCTTCTGACATCAACATCAGGGAGCTCATGCGATTTTGATGCGCAAATCAGACAACTCAGAACTCTTCGTGGGATAGAAGGATCTTCCTCTGTTGGTAGGAAGAGCCTTTATACACGGAGAGTTGGATGGTGGAGTCAACTCTACCCCGAGAAATCGGGTAGTAGAGTTCCTTTCACGACAGAACTAGGAATTGTATCCCAATGTTGGATACATTCCTATCTCCTTTGAGGTGCCGCCACTAATCCACCAATTGTATTGGCAGCAACACGCCTTCGGGCTGCCATGCTCTGGGGTTCTCCTCTTTTCTGAGAGAGAAGACCAGAGTTTGATTCCTACTGCTCTGGTTGCCACTAGAGCTCAGACAGTCAGGAACTGCCACCAACAACGAACCCGTCAAAGAAGATCCAAAGAAGAAATAGATCTATTAGGTTATCGTTGGTGTATAGAATGAAAATCCTAGATATAATAGATTTCAATTGTAAAGAAAATTCTAAGAAATGTAATAGACTTTTATGGTGATATGAGAGTGGAAATGATAATTCTTCTATGCTCAATAATTTGTATCTATCTGGATGTAATATGGACATGATAGATAATAAAACCTTCTTTTCTGATTTAGAGTACACAATACTATCAGAGGTAATATGGACATGACAGTGTGTGAGAACTCAAAAGAAAATTAGATTAATTTCTATACAGAGGTCAAAATGGAAAATGATAGATAAGTAGGTAGATTTAACATTTATCCAGAGGTTATGAAAACATGATAAATAACGAATCCCACTTTTTAATCAATTGATAGAAGATTTAAAATCCCTCTCCCAAGAGACAAGAAATCAGTTTAACCAAACCTTGGTAGCTGGGGAATAAGAAGACAGATATTGTGAGCATATACGTCAAAACGGTGGACGAATCAACGTATTTCTTGGGAACAGAAAGGACGATTCAATTCCATAATTAAATGGATGAACCTGGTAACATGAACGAACGAGTCTTTTCGGAAATGAAAAGTCATTTTCAATTTCAGAGACCAGTTCATTAGTAATCCTCCTCTATAAATAGGTGAGATTTCTCTGTAATCATTTCATTCTTATTTCTACTCCTCTATTGGAAATGTCTTCCGAGGATGTACAGCAAAAGAATGAAGTCTTCAGGAACATTGAGGATGTCATTGAGACATGCCCTACTGAGCCAATAGTGACGGGTCCGACCGAAGTAGACAACAGTTCTTCTACGCCCAAGCCACCCCAAGACACCTTTGCTTTCTTAGTAGAGCCAGGAAAAACTCCTGAAGAAGAAGCATTGAGGATGACCATCTGTAAAATTTTTATGGGTTCAGGAAACGATGCCTTCTATGCATTGGCTGACTATGTATTCAATAAGGAAGGGAGTGGCCCTCGTCCTTAATCTTTTATCTTGAACAAAAATAATAATAAAAGGAGTTTTATTTTTGTTCTGTCTTCTCTTTTTATACATAGTATTTCTTAAGAAATTTGCCATTGATCGGCAGCATGAGTAGATCTCCATTGGGTTTTGACAACCGATAGGCACCATTGGAGAACACGGACTCAATTACATACGGGCCTTCCCATTTCGCTAGGAATTTCCCTTTGCTTTTGTGAGTCATCACCATTGGTCTCCGAACAGCTAATACAAGCTCGCCAACTTTAAATACCCTCTCCTTGACTTTACGATTAAAAGTTCGAGATATGCGGGCTTGATATAGCTCAATATGCTGTTGTGCTTGAAGACGCTTCTCGTCCAATCCTTCAAGTTCTTGGAGTCGTAAGCGATCATTATTTTCTGTAGTTAGCTCATTAGCAATAGCAATTAGAAGAGAAGGGATCTGTATTTCCAATGGAAGGACAGCTTCACATCCATAAACCAGTAAAAATGGTGTAAAACCAGTAGAAGTCCGGACGTTGTTCGATATGCCCATAAACATTCTCCAAGCTTCTCATTCCAATCTCTTTTATTAGAAAAGACAAACTTTTTGAGAAGTTTGATGATCGTTTTGTTGAAGGCTTCAGCTAAACCATTAGCAGCTGGATTATAAGTCGTAGAAGCCAGATTTTGAATTCGATTTTTGTCACAGAACCGATAAAATGCCTGACTGGCAAATTGTGGTCCATTGTCATGAATTATTCGTCGAGGAATCCCGAAGAGATAAATAACATGATGTTTAATAAAACTGATTACATTAGATGTTTTCACTTCAGCAAGGGGAACTGCTTCTGCCCACTTCGAAAAGTAATCGGTTATAGCTAGTATAAACCGATGTCCTTTTACAGAAGGAGGATTAATAGGACCAATAATGTCCATACCCCAAGCTTCGAAAGGCCAGGAGGCTGCTGTAGGATGTAGAAATTTAGACGGCTGATGAATAAAATCAGCATGAATCTGACATGCTTTACATCTTCTGGCATAGTCTACAGCATCTGCTATCATAGAGGGACAATAATACCCCATTCTTCGAATGCGATCTTGCAACTTTGGACCCGGTTGATGAGCACCACAGACACCATCATGAGCCTCACGCAGTATTTGTTTGGATTTACTTTCTGAGAGACAGCGCAGCAAGAGTCCATCATATGAACGACGATATAGCATATGTAAAGACGAATCATAATAGAATCGAAACGATCGTCTCTTAATTGATGCAGCTTCTTTAGGATCTTCAGGCAAAATCCCATGAACTGCATAATCAATGAATGGAGTTCTCCAATCTTTCTGCTGGGAACTTGCCTCTGTAACATAACTTTATTCAATATGCAGATTACTCTTCACACAGAACAAGTCTCGGTCCAACAAAGTAATTGTATTTTGCCTTCGGATTGGGACAGCCAAGTCTGCAGCTAAACTGGCAAGAGCATCAGCCTCCACATTCTGAGAACGTGGTACAAATTCAATGAAGAATCCTTTGAATGATAGGACCAACTCGACTACCACCTGATGATAGGGGATGAGATCAGGATTTCTGACTTCATAAGTCCCTCTAACTTGATTAACGATCAATTGAGAATCTCCATAAGCCTCTAAAAATTCAATATCCAATTGTTTTGAAACTTGGAGACCAATCAATAAAGCATTATATTCTGCTACATTATTAGAGCATGGCTCATTAAGAGAATAGGCACGGTATATGACCATTTTGTCAGGAGAAACCAAGACGATTCCTACCCTAGAGATAATATTATCTTTAGGTCCAACCCGTGATGCTCCGTCAAAATATAATTGCCAAATGTCATTTTTCAAAGTCATATTGCAATCCACAACTTCATCTGGAATGTCTTCATATAACTTTGATGTTTCAGGTATAGGATGAGCAGCTAAGAAATCAGCTAACGCTTGGCCCTTCACTGATTTTTGAGGCACATAAACCATGTCATAAGGAGTGAGCAACATCGTCCAGGTTACTAACCTGGAATTAAGAATGCTCGGTTTTCTCATCAATACCCGAATGGGATTTATTCTGTAGATGACATGAATAGTCTGTCCAGTGACATAATGCCTTGTCTTTTGGACGGCAAAAACCAAAGCTAGACATTCCTTTTCTACAGGAGTATCTGTGTTCAGCTCCGACCATCATTCTGCTCAAATAATATATTGCTTGTTCATGACCCATATCACTTTTCTGTGCCAGAAGAGCGTCAAGTGAATGATCCAAGGCTCGAACATATAGCAAAAATGGTCTTCCTATCACCGGAGGTACCAGAACAGGCGGGTTTGTAAGATATTGCTTAATGTCATTGAAGGCTTTTTGACACGCTTCATCTCAGACGAAAGATACCCCTTTCTTTAATAGACGGGAGAAAGGTTGACATCTCCCAGAAAGATTAGATATAAATCTTCTGATATAAGCAATACGGCCCTGAAAGCCACGGAGTTCTTTCAGATTACGAGGAGGACGTATTTCAAGAATTGCTTTAACCTTATCAGGATCAACATGGATACCTTGAGAGGTAATGACAAATCCTAAAAACTTGCCACTAGAAACCCCTAAGAAAGACTTAGTAGGGTTCATTTTCAATTGATGTTGGCGCATCAATTCAAATACTGTCTTCAAGTCCTGAATATGATCATTCTTTGACCGACTTTTAACAGCAATGTCATCTACGTAGCATTCAACTATTTTCTGTAGATGTTCTTGAAAGATATTGCTCATAGCCCGTTGATATGTTGCACCGGCATTTTTAAGACCAAACGGCATAACCGTATAGCAGTAAACCCCAAGGGGTGTTCGAAAAGATGTATGCTTCTCATCTTCTGGATGAATCTTGATCTGATTGTATCCTGAGAATCCGTCCATGAAAGACATACGTTCAAAACCGCATGTATTGTCTATCATGACATCAGTAATAGGAAGTAGAAATTCGTCCTTTGGACAAGCCGTATTAAGATCTCGGTAATCTATACAAACTCGGACTTTTTCGTTCTTCTTCATAACATGAACAATATTGGCCACCCAATCTGGGTGTTGTTCTTCACGAACAAAGCCACATGTAATCAGCTTTTTGACTTCTGCTTCAATTGCATCCATCATATCTGGTCTAAAGTGTCGTTGCTGTTATTTTACAGGCTTGACATTAGGCAAAATATTGAGTTTATGAGTAGCAACTTTAGGATCTAGCCCTGGCATATCCTCATAACTCCATGCAAAGATGTCAATGTAATCTTTGATAAGTTTTATCAGCTCTTTCTTTTCATCTACAGAAAGATTCTTACTGATGAATATTGGTTTGGACGTAATTCCATCTCCAACATCAATCTGGATAACCTCATCTTCTGTAGGTGGCTGTCGCTGTTCAAAACGAAGTTCCCATTGATTATCCATCTGTTGAGCCCAAGGATCATTCTCAAATGGCTCTGATTCATCATCGGCTTGAACCATATTGACTGAGAATATTTGCCCAGATTCACAATATGAGGAACGAGACATATCGGATTCAATAAAAAGAATTTCTTCCGAATCTGATGATTGCGAAGAGCTAGAAGAGAATTCTTCTTGTATATCGTCATTAAACATGTGGGACGGATCATATCCCAACCCATGACGAGTCTTGTGGTAAAACGGATTACCGCATAATGGTAGTCATCTACCCTTGCCTTGATTAAGACCTTACATAGGCTTCAAATCATATCCCATATTCTGGATAATCTTGATAGATTGCTGACTGTATTTGTCAATTCGGATTCTTCCTTTATCTTTATCTTTCAGATTATCTGTCTGAGCAACAGGGATATTTCTAGCCAGACCAAACACAATTTGACGCTTGTTTTTCTTATCAGACGGAACCACGAAATAGGATTCTTCGTGATGTCTGAAAGTTACGCAAGCTTGTGATGAAGCGGCTACAGGAAGCAGATAGGGAGAAGATGTCAAGAACTTTTGAGCATAAGGTCCGACATCGACATGAGGAGGAAAAGAATTCTCCTTATGATCAATGTATAAAATTTCTTCCGGTTCTATGTTGTCTTTATATTGATGACTTTGATTATCAGAAGATAAAGTCATTCTCTCAATAAACTTGACAGCCATATACTCGAACAGGAAATTTTCATTGATATCAAAAAGTACAGAATGATCAATATTTATATCATTTACAATCTGATTGCTACACTTCGGATTAATCAACAATGGACCATCATCCGTCTTCTGCGTAGAATTGCCAAGATTGACAATCAATGGTGATTCTGGATCATTCGTACAAGAAGTACGCCCTTTGACCTTGATCATAAAAGGTTGAACTTAGCTCTTAGCAGGAATATTTATTGATTCCTCAGATAAAGTTTGAGTTCTTCCTTTAACCTTGATTATCAAAGGTTGATCATTGACAGGTTGGGATTGGATTCGTCCCTTGACTATGATCTTCAAAGGTTGCTCCTCTAGCGGATCTTTATTAATAGACTGATCCTCAGATGATGACTGATCTTCAGCCATGTCTGATATCTCTTTCACATGCTCTTGTTTATAAAGCCTTGAATCAGAGAAGTAGGCTTCGACACCCTTGAACGGATTAATATCAGCGAACTCAGTTTTCACAACTCCTTGGGAGTCCACATACTTGAAACATTGGTGAAAAGTTAAAGGCACAATATTGTGCTCATGAATCCACGGTCTTCCAAGAAGAATATTGTAGGATACGTCCGAGTTGATAACATAGAAAGTTACCATAGTTCGAAGATCACCAATCTGAATCTGCAGACGAATCTTTCCTAGTGGTTTGCTCTTGCCAGAGTTAAAACCGACTATCGTAGTACTAGTGTAAGTCAGCTCACTAGTAGGAATCCTCAGGGGTCTTAGCATACTCTGAAGAATTATACTAATTGAAGACCCAGGATCAATGTAAATCTTGTCAATTTCGGTGGATCCGATATATCTAGTGTAGCACAGAGGCCTATCATGCTTGTTGTGTTTCAATAGCATATCCTCTTGTGTAAAGGTGATGTTGGGAATTGCTTCCATCACACTATGACATTGCAGACATGATACTGGTATATTATCAGGAGTCTTGAGTTGAGCCAAGCATGAATCTGCTTGAAGTAAAGCTTCGCTCAAAGTCTCTTTGCTTTCTCTGGAAAGGCGAAGCAGTTCAAATATAGATAGTCTAGCCGGAGTATTGGCTAACTGAGCTAGAATGTCAAACTTGTAAGGCTTCATCACCACCCCCTGATTGGAAGCAGACTTCAATGGGATATCAAAGCGTACTGCCTTCTGTTTCCCCTTTTCAACCACAGACGGTTTAGCAGGAACAGGAGAAGGTTGAACTGGTAGAGTTTTCACTACATCTGCTTCTTTGGAGGATCCCTCATAGTCTTTGTGGTACTCTTTTCCAGATCTTGTACCAGCAAAAGTTTTTTCTTCAAACCCAGGAGAAGAAAGTACCATATTACAGGATTTAGTCTTTCTTCCCTTAGCCTTCTTCTTGTGAGGGTTGTTACGAGGAACTTCAGAACCCAATCTAGCAGTGGAATTCTGATTTTGAATTTGTAAAGGAAGACGTATTCCTTTATCATAATTCAAACCTTCTGCCTTTTGAAAGTCGTAACCCATCTTTCTCATGAGAATGACAGATTGCTGACTATACAAGTGGATAGGCAGTGAGCTTTGGACAGGTGTTTCAGCACAGGAAGAGGAAGAAACCTCTGCAACTACAGGAGAATGAAGCATAGACGTCTCTGTAGTTAAGGGAGGAGAAGGATTCGGGATACGAGGAGAAATCCCTGTTGGAGCTTTTTCATAAGCAGCAAAAACTTGTTGTGCCCGGTATAAAGGAACACTATTCATGGCTAGCCACTGCTGATGAGTAAGCTTGAGCTTGGTAGGAGGAGCTAGACTTGGAGGACAGATGTTTAGTCTTTTCAGTCTATCTTCTAGAGGAAGGCCATCCCATAGATGATCCAAGTCATCAGGATTCGGAATAATATGAGAAATCATGTTGCAGGTTTTGACTTTCTTACCTTTCTTGGATTTTAAAGTTTTACCTTCATTTTCCAACTCAGGCACTAAGTCAGGATGTACCCACATGATTTCACCATTCTTCAATGTGAGCGGCAGCAATCCTGTATTTTCTTCCCTGGCAGGTGGGATATTCACGATCTTCATCGTCGCCTTCGGAATTGGGATAACTCCATCTGGGACTTGTTGTGGAGGAAAATCCTCGAACTGAAGAGAAACCATATTGGTCGTAACCGTATGGTCATCATTGGTTAAAGCGATAGCGCCACCATTTATCAGCTCTTTGATCTTCTTTTTCAAGACATAGTAAGTACTGGTAGGATGATTAATATATCTATGATAGATACAATATTTGGGATTGTCAGTCAGATTCACCTCATTAGGCCTTTTTGGCTCTGGAATCTGAAGTTTACCACTTTTCACCAGACGTTGAAATATCCCTGGGATATCACTTTCATCAAAAGAGTATTCTTCCTTTGGCCTGAAAGATTCCTGATTATTTGGCGTCGTTTTGTTCTTGGAAAGATTGACCATAAGAGTATCTTTTCCTTTCATATTACGATTGCCAGGATTATTACCAGGATTACTTTTCTTCCCTTTATCTTCTGAAGCGAAAATCATCCCGTGTTCACGAGCCAACCTACCATTGGTCTCGGCAAAAACTGCTGCTATGATAAACGAAGCCCAATCTGTGAATTGGGAACCTGTGAAGACAGCAATGGATGGTCACGGATTCATCTTGCATGTATCAATCAATGCTGAATCTGGCATACCAGGAGGCATCTTTAGAGTAGCCTGTCGAAAACGTTCAATGAACGTCCGAGTATCTTCTTTCTCCTTTTGTTTGATTTCTATCAAGGAGGACATATTCATGTCCATACCTCCTTCATAGAAGCGGGAGAGAAACATTGCCTTGAATTCGTCAAAAGACGAAATAGAGTTATCGGGTAAGCTACGATACCAGTCGTAAGCTGAACCCGTCAGGCACCCGATGAACACTCGAGTGAGAAGAGCATCATTTTTCTACAAGTGTACAGTCATAATATCAAAGTAATTGATATATTGACTGGGAGATGCTTTTCCATCGAATAAAACCATGGATTGTGGCTTGAACTTCGGAGGAAAGGGTACATCATTCCAATGAGGAGGATAAGGTTGCTTAATCCCTAACCTCTGGAGCTGATCTTTGTGCCTCAAAACTTCAAACTGTGCTTTGAGTTCACGCACTGCTTGAATGTCTTTACTAGTTTGAGGAAGCACATTTGATTGAATAGTCGTTGGATGTACCGTAACCCCCACTGGAGGTGGTACATCTTCTGGAATGATAGGATCTGGAGATGCAGAATTTTGATTAACAGCAGGCTCTTGAATATTCAAAGGTATATCAGCCCCTTGACTAACTTGAGTTTGTACTACTACTGGTACCGGAGTTATTACTGTAGGTTGAGCAGTTTGCTGATTCAAAATTATCTGATGCATGCTTTGTACCATGTTAAGCATGTCTTTCAATGATTGCTCTACGGCAGTGAGACATTGTTCCGTATTAGCAGAAGACGTCTCTGGTTCATCTCCAACAGCGTAGGATTCAACCTCTCTTGAAGATATAGAGGAATTAGTATAGAAGTATGAATCCACACTATCAATATCAGACTCAAAAGATTGAGTACCCCCTGCTTCTGAATCAGAAGTCTGCAATTGTCTTTGTCTTCTCGATCGAGTATTCTGATATACTCCTTCAAAGGAATCAAGAAGCCTGTTGAACTGTTGTTCACCTGGGGTTTGGGACATATTCCATCTTGGATGTCGTCCTTGTAGGAACGATATAGTAAAGCGTAATACTCTAGAGGGGGGTGAATAGAGTTGGCAGCAGAATAATGCTAATTAAAAAATGTTAGCAACACAATCACAGTATATATTCACAGTTGAAATAATGTAAAGGCAGAGTTCAGAAAGCAAACGCAAAGACAGCGATGTATACTGGTATCCCTATGTTGAGGACTAATCCAATCGGTAGAACTTTTGCTGCCAGTTGAATCCACTATAGGAAAAACTGCAAGTTTTCTTACGAAGTCCTTGCAACTTCTACAACGCGAGCTTTGATACGAAGAAATCGTCCAACTTCAAATGTGAAGAGGTATTCTTCAATCAAGCCTTCTGATTACAATCTCTCAGAAACTTCTAGACCGTACCGCACTGGCAAATCGACTAGAGGATTGTAACTGGCTTGGGTTCTGAAATTGTAAGCTCTAGAAAACTCTTTGGAAGGCAGAAAGCTTTAGATAGAGAGAAGATTGAAAGTGAATGAGTGAGTTGAAATGATCGAAATCCTTCTCTATTTATAGGAGTTCCAAAGGGAGAACTCTGTCAGAATTCGGGCAGAATTCGGGCAGAACTCTATGAGCAAATCTCGGTCAAATCCGCAACTGCAGGAGGACCAAGTTCCAGAGAATTCAAAAATCAAACGGCCACCAACCGAACTCTGGCCGAACTCTGGCCGAGTTCTGTCAGGGTTAGGTTAGGGTTTTTTAAAAATAGGTTTTGGTGATTTTTGAAAACCTTTTTGAAAACCTTTTTGACAAGTCATTTTAAAAACATTTTGAACTATTTTGGGGATAGCCTATTTGCCAGTACGACTCGGTGTACAACGTATTCCTAGACTCAAATAAAGTGAAAATTACATTGTATAGGAAATACAGATCTCAAGTAGGCAAACAGATCTTCAGTCTTGAACGGAGTGAATATCCAATCTTGCTTATGTCCAAGAAGCTGAGATGTCCCAACTAGCTTCGTATATCCAGACAGAGTTTTGATCAATTATTAAAATCAGGTTGACCATATGACCAATGGGCCAACAATCTCCCCCATTTTGATAATTGACAAACTATGAATGATATAACATTAAGCTTGTTCAAAAAAATCAAAAAGTAGAAATTGTTCATAACCTGTATTTAACTAGAAAAAAATGTTAGATCTTAAATTTTCTCCCCCTTTGTCACTTAGCAAAATAATTGCACAAGAGAAGGCTCCCCCGCATTAAATGCAGAAGGCTCCCCCACAATTAAAGCATAAGGAACAAAAGTGAGAAAACATAACAAATAAAAAGTATAAGAGTAAACATACATCATCACAGGCATGTAAAGTTTCAAAAACATAAAAGAAATCTCAGGCATGCTATTTCACAGGCAGTTTGTAATGAAGAAGCAGTATAAAGAGATAGTGCTAAACAAAATACTAAAATAAACTGAGATGTCATAAATGAAACATCATAAACATGTCCATGAAGATAAAAAGTACTGAAATCAAACTACAAAGTACTGATAAGAACTAAAAAAGTAATGATAAAAACTTGGAATGTCGGAGCATTTCCAAGTATATAATAGAATGTCACTAATAATCAAATCACATCTCCTCATCACTATCCTCGTCAATATCATCATCAGCAGCTCAGCCAGCATGACCGAAAGTACCAGCACCAGAAGTACCAGCGCCAGTAGGATGAGTAGGGGCGCCGGCATAGAACTCACCAACGTAATCTCGAGGAGAACGATACCAATCATAGGCGTTACCTGGCTGGAAGTAGGCATGGACAGCCTCATCCTCACAGCGGTAACCCAAAAAAGCTGGATCACGAGGGATGGAAGCAGCAGAATGACCAGTCTGGGCAAAACGCAGATCGGCCAAGGAGTTTGCCATCGCCTGATAATGGGTGACATCGCGGAACTCACGCTCGCGAGCCATGTCCATCATCGAGACGTGCAAAGCTGATAAGTGCTGATGTATGCCCTCAAAAGTCATGGCATACGGCTGATGTGGTGGAGGAGGTGCAGTAGGAGGAGCAGGAGGTGGAGCTGAAGCAGTCCGGCTGCGACGAGATAGCTGGAGAAACTTGGGCTCAGAGTCCTGAGTACAAGTCGATAGATCGATCTCAAATCGCTGAAAGATACGAGGGAGAATCATCGCATAAGAGAGATTTCGATAGCACGACAACGTCCCATCATCTGAATGATAGTCTTAGGGGCGGAAAAAGGAATCCCCTTAATAAGATGGTACATGGCGGACAGCTCAAGCGAAGTCACATCATCCTTGGAAGTGGATTTTGGAAGTAGAGTAGAGTAGACGATGCGATGCAATTCGTAGTTAAACAAGTTCAGGTTGTTAGCCTTGAACTTTCCAGAATGTACTCTGTCAGGTGCACAGAGTTCCGCTTTGAAACTCGTGAGTGTAGTGCCTTCGGGGAAATCGAATTCTGTGATGTCAACTAGCGGTTCACCTTCATTGGGAATACCAAGAATCTCCGTTAGGAGAACATCATTGAACTCAATGTCTATGCCTCCAACACGTGTGCTCACGTCAAAAGTGTTTACTACGAAATTGTAATAGAACAATCTAATGGCATTAGTAGCTATTGGGAAGCACAGTTTAACAAATAAGTGTAACCCTAATGCCTCAAACAAGTGACGATGATCGGAAAATACAGTCCATTTAACCGGAGCGCCGTCGCATATGGATCGGGTGAAAAAGTCACCGTACCATAATAAGGCTTGATCGAGGGTTTGAAAGAAGAACCCATCGAAAGCGCCGTCGCTCTTTTGGATCGACGAAAACAGTGAATCCGTATGAGGATTCGAAGACGACCCTTCCTCACTAGGAGTGGTCTTCTTCCTCTTAGACGGATTAAATCTAGGTGCCATTGAAATAAAAAGCACTAATTGAAAGGTGGAGAGAGAGGGAGTTATACCTCACGAAAATTAGATATGTTGTAGAGAATGATGATCTCCGCACGATTCCAAATTTTAGAAGGATTTTACCAAGTAGATTGGAAGCAATAGATTGGTGAAGAACTAGGGTTTGGAGGTCGGGGTCGGCTGCTGCTGCTGTTGTAATTAGTTTGGAAGCAATGAAAGAGAAGAAGCTCTCGGGTTCTGGATATATACACAGTTACCTACAACCGAACTCGGGCCGAATTCGGTCAGAGCTCTGGCCGAATTCGCCTAGGGTTCTTCAAAGTTGATTTTTGCCACTTCTTTTTCATTGACTCGTTTCAAATATTTAATTCAAAGATTAGTTATTTTAGTCTTCAAATAACATAATTAATAATATTTTATGAATTAAATGTCATTACACAATGACTATCTCAGATTAGCTGTAGGAGTACTGTCCCAGCTGGCGGAGGTTCACCGGGGAACTCTTAAATACCGCTTCGCTTCAACCGTAGTTGTGGTGACAGACAGACTCTTTATTAGCTTGTCTCTAATACAGTTTTGCATAATGATATATAATCATAAAAATAAAATTAATTTATATTACTGACGTCCAAAATTTCTAATTCTCGACGTAAATAATTGAAGCGATCTTCCGCAAGAGGTTTAGTGAAGATGTCAGCTAATTGATTTTCAGTATCTATGTACACAAGGTTTATATCTCCATTTTGATGATGATCTCTAAGAAAATGATGCCGAATCTCGATATGTTTAGTACGAGAGTGACATACAGGGTTCTTAGTCAAATTAATAGTGCTCGTGTTATCACAGAAAATGGGAATATGTGTGAAAAATAAATCAAAGTCTTCTAGGGTTTGTTTCATCCACAAAATCTGAGCGCAACAACGTCCTGCGGCGATGTACTCAGCCTCTGTTGTTGATAAGGCTACAGAATTTTACTTTTTACTAAACCAAGAGACTAGAGCCTTGCCTAAGAAATGACATGTGCCACTTGTACTTTTTCTATCAACTTTGCATCCAGCAAAATCTGCATCCGAATAACCAATAAGGTCAAAGGACTTAGTTTTGGGATACCACAAGCCAACAGAAGAAGTTCTCTTAAGGTATCGAAAGATACACTTAACTGCGGACAGATGTGATTCCTTTGGGTTAGCTTGAAAACGTGCACACAGGCAAACACTAAACATTATATCTAGACGACTAGCAGTTAAATAAAGTAAACTACCAATCATACCTCGATACTTACGTGTGTCGACTGGCTTGCCTTGTTCATCTGAATCAACCTTTGTTGAAGTTGCCATCGGAGTGCCAATAGGTTTGACATTGTCCAGATCGAACTTCTTTAGTAAGTCTTTTGTGTACTTGGCTTGATTAATGAACGTCCCATTGTCGGTTTGTTTGATTTACAATCCGAAAAAGAATTTCAGCTCTCCCATCATGCTCATCTCAAACTCATTCTGTATACACTTAGAAAATTCTTGACAAAGAGATTCATCAGTGGATCCAAATATGATATCATCAACATAGATTTGAATTAAAAGCAGCTTGCCATTAAAAGATTTAATAAATAGTATAGTGTCAACCTTTCCTTTTGAAAAACCGTTGTCAAGTAGAAATGAGCTTAGACGATCATACCAAGCACGAGGGGCTTGTTTCAAACCGTATAAAGCTTTCTTCAACTTGAAAACATGATCTGGGTTTTTGAAATCCGTGAAACCCGGAGGTTGTGCTACAAAAACTTCTTCTTTTATAAATCCATTTAAAAAAGCACTCTTGACATCCATTTGAAAAAGTTTGAAATCATGAAAACATGCAAATGCACATAACATGCGAATGGATTCTAATCTCGCAACTGGGGCATAAGTCTCATCGTAGTCGATACCCTCTTCTTGATTGTATCCTTGAGCTACGAGTCGAGCCTTGTTACGAGTTACTAAACCATCCTCATTCAGTTTGTTTCAGAATACCCAACGGGTGCCAATGACCGGATGAGCAATAGGCTTGGGAACAAGTTCCCAAACTTGATTCCGTTCGAATTGGTTCAATTCCTCTTGCATGGCATCTATCCAGAAACTATCACTACATGCTTCATCAATAGATTTAGGTTCTAGCTGTGAAAAAAATGCAACACTAGAAACAATATCTCTACAGGATGTACGAGTACTTACTTCCTTGGTAATATCACCAATTACCAAATCCTTTGGATGATTTCCTGTAAATTTTAACCTTTTTGCTTCATTCTGAAGGTAGCTGGTTCTTGGATCTTCTCTAGGAGGTTCAGCTAGTGCAGAGCTTGGTTGAGAATCAGCTGGAGTTGAGCTTGATGTAGGCAGATCTTCATCACTGTCATCGAGAGTTATTTGGTTCAATTCATCAAAAGTGACATTGATTGATTCTTCGATGATCATGGAACGTTTGTTGAAGACTCTGTACCCTTTGCTCTTGGCCGCATAACCTAGAAATATACCTTCATCGGCCTTTTCGTCAAACTTTCCCAAATTGTCTTTAGTATTAAGAATAAAGCACTTACAGCCAAATATCTTAAAGTATGAAACAGAAGGAATTCTATCAAACCATAACTCAAATGGAGTCTTCTTCGATTTGGGTCGAATTAGAACTCTATTGAGCACAAAGCAAGCTGTATTGACAGCTTCATCCCAGAAGTATTTGGGTAGGCTAAATTGATTTAACATTACTCTGCCCATTTCGGTTAGAGTTCTGTTCTTACGTTCTACAACTCCATTTTGTTGTGGAGTTCCAGGACAGGAGAACTCATAAATAAAACCGTGTGTGTCACAAAATTGCTTAAAATCAGCATTCTCGAATTCGCCACGATGATCGCTTCTAATGCGAGTGATCATGTAACCTTTTTCATTCTATACTTTCTTACAAAAGACGACAAATTCTGATAATGCGTCATTCTTGTATGTCAAGAAATATACCCACGTGTATCTAGAGAAATCATCTACAATTACAAATGCATATAATTTACCTCCGAGGCTAGCAACTCTGCTAGGACCGAATAAATCCATGTGTAGCAATTGTAGAGGTCTAGTAGTACATACTGCGTTTACAGACTTGAATGTGGATCTGGTAGCCTTGTTCTTTTCACATTGGCTGCATACCGAATCCTTCTTGAATGTTATGTCTGGTAAACCGCGTACTAACTTCTTTGTGGATAATCTTGAAATTGTATCCATGTTTGCATGACCGAGTCTCATGTGCCATAGATGACTCTCATCACTTTTGGCCATTAAGCATCTACCTGAAATGTTAGCTTCTTCCAGCAGATAGAAAACATATATATTGTCTTCCCTGATTCCTTCAAAGATAGTACTACCAGTTGAGCTATCAACTATAGTACATTTGTCTTTGCCAAAGTTGATACCATAACCATGATCAGCTAGATGACTTATGCTGAGCAGATTATGTTTCAACTCGGTAACCAAACAGACATCTTTAATCACGGGATAGGGAGACTTACCAACATCACCGATACCAATAATATACCCTTTCAAATTATTACCGAAGGAAACATAACCTTCCTTTTTTTTCTTCGACAGTGTTGCAAATAGAGTAGCGTCACCGGTCATATACCGTGAGCAACTGCTGTCGAGGATCCATTTGCTTCTAGCATGTGAAGGGTGTTCCACCTACAAAACAGTTTGCAGATGAAACCTTTGGTACCCATTTCTTGTAGGGTCCTGAATTGTTAGCTTTAGGTATCCAAGCATAGATATTTAAATCTACAAGCTTTCTTATTCTATATGCAGATGATATATGACCAATGAGGCCACAATAATGACATTGTGCATGTCGAGTGTTGAAAGCTGAGTGGTGTGCATGGTTGGTAGGTTTAGGTTTTCTAGTATAGAAGAATGCATACCTATGATCATGTTTGGGATTAACCTTTTGGGGTAAAAGTTTTATATGGTTTGGTCTGACAGTGTATGGCTTGGGAATGTTCCGATTTCTCGGTAAGTGACACGTATTAGGGTAGGAAGCAGCAAGCTCAGGCTGTTTTCCTAACCTAATTTCCAACCTTTTGGAAGTGTCATATAACTTAGTATAATCAGAAGTGAGTGATTCCATTCTGATTTGTGCAGATTGAAGACTTTTCTTTTTTTTAGAAAGATCTTCTCTCAATTGGTCTATAATCTTGTCTTTCTCTTCGGATGACTGTTTAGTCTCGTGTAATAAGAGCTTTATAGAGGAAAGCTCACAAGACTCACTAACATTAGCTCTAACCTCAGCTAGTAGGTCGGTAAGTCTTCCTATTTCTCCTTTGTGCTCTTTGAGTACCTTCTTAGCGGTCTGATATTTACTATGCAGTTTCCTGTAGTCAAGCATCAGGTCACTGAAGGCATCTCCTAATTGCTCAAAGGTAAAGTCATCATATGTTTCTACAGGTTCAGTAGGTACCTGATCGATTGCCATGAAGTAGATGTTTGCAGCGTCCTCTGAATGTTCATCTTCTGAGTCGCTAGCTTCACTCTCATGCCATATGCTGGTGTTGGCATATTTCCGAGACGTTGATCTTTTCAGGTTGCCTTTTTCATACCTGTTGTTCTTCTTGCTCGATGATGAGTTGATAGGACAGTCCTTCTTCATATGTCCCTTCTTCTTGCAGCCATAGTAGACAGCATCTTCTTTGAACTTCCTTGCTAGGAGAGCTTGATCTTCAGCGTCAGATCCACTACTGTCTGAGTCATCTTCAGCAGTTTTTCTGTGCTGAGCCTTGAGGGCGATAGTCTTCTCCTTTGGTGCAGGCTCTTCAAAATCTTACAGCTCCAGTTCATGAGTGAGTAGCTTACCCATGAGTACTTCAAGTGACATTGTGGTGAGGTCATTTCCTTCAATGATAGCTGTAGCCTTCGGAATCCAGTTCTTGGTGAGAGCTCGCAGGAGTTTGTGAATCTTTTCGTGGTTACTGTAATCTTTGCCTAAGGAGGACAAAGGGTTTACAATATCCAAGAACCTCTCGAACATTTGTGTGACTGTTTCATTTGGCTTTATTTTGAACGCCTCGTACTCTTGAGTAAGTCTGCTGACTTTTGACTCCTTGACTTGAGTCGTGCCTTCATGTATAACTTCGAGAAGCTTCCATACACCATTTGCCGTTGTGCATGTAGATACCCTGTTAAATTCTGTTCTGTCTAAGGCACAAAAAAGAGCATTAATAGCACGTGCGTCAAGACTGGCCTTTTTTTTTCCTCCTCTGTATAACTGCTTTGGGGTTTTTCAACCAAAACTCCCTCGACAGTTATACGAGGTGGCTTCTGATAGCCATCAAGAACAATAGCCCATAAGTCAAAATCAAGAGATTTCAAGAAGAAACTCATTCGTGTTTTCCAATAAGTGTAGTTAGTACCATCAAACAGTGGGGGTCTGTTTGTGGCCTGACCTTCACTTGTGAATTTCATAGTAGCCATGTAATGTGCTGTGATCTAATAAATAATAAATAAATAATAGCACTGTTACCTCGCTTTACCTGTAACACCCGCTCTGATACCAATTGTAGGAACGATATAGTAAAGCGTAATACTCTAGAGGGGGGATGAATAGAGTTGGCAGCGGAATAATGCTAATTAAAAAATATTAGCAACACAATCACAGTATATATTCACAGTTGAAATAATGTAAAGGCAGAGTTCAGAAAGCAAACGCAAAGACAGCGATGTATACTGGTATCCCTCTGTTGAGGACTAATCCAGTCGGTAGAACTCTTGCTACCAGTTGAATCTACTATAGAAAAAACCGCAAGTTTTCTTACGAAGTCCTTGCAACTTCTACAACGCGAGCTTTGATACGAAGAACTCGTCCAACTTCAAATGTGAAGAGGTATTCTTCAATCAAGCCTTCTGATTACAATCTCTCAGAAACTTCTAGACCGTACCGCACTGGCAAATCGACTAGAGGATTGTAACTGGCTTGGGTTATGAAATTGTAAGCTCTAAAAAACTCTTTGGAAGGCAGAAAGCTTTAGATAGAGAGAAGATTGAAAGTGAATGAGTGAGTTGAATTGATCGAAATCCTTCTCTATTTATAGGAGTTCCAAAGGGAGAACTCTGTCAGAATTCGGGCAGAATTCGGGCAGAACTCTATGAGCAAATCTCGGTCAAATCCGTAACTGCAGGAGGACCAAGTTCTAGAGAATTCAAAAATCAAACGGCCACCAACCGAACTCTGGCCGAACTCTGGCCGAACTCTGGCCGAGTTCTGTCAGGGTTAGGTTAGGGTTTTTTAAAAATAGGTTTTGGTGATTTTTGAAAACCTTTTTGAAAACCTTTTTGACAAGTCATTTTAAAAACATTTTGAACTATTTTGGGGATAGCCTATTTGCCAGTACGACTCGGTGTACAACGTATTCCTAGACTCAAATAAAGTGAAAATTATATTGCATAGGAAATACAGATCTCAAGTAGGCAAACAGATCTTCAGTCTTGAACGGAGTGAATATCCAATCTTGCTTATGTCCAAGAAGCTGAGATGTCCCAACTAGCTTCGTATATCCAGACAGAGTTTTGATCAATTATTAAAATCAGGTTGACCATATGACCAATGGGCCAACAGTCCTCTGTTAGTATGAGATGCCATATTGACTGACACATATGACAGCTCATGTTCTTGGTCTTCAGCTTGATGTTGAGGCGAGTTAAAACTTAAACGATCAAAAACTGACCATTTTGAAGCCGAACAACAATAGTTGATCACAACCTGGTGATATTCACAATAATATTTTTCTTGGGGGAATATTACCGGAGATTGTCTGTTCTTACGTTTTTGCATTAGCAATTCACGTAAATCAGAAGGAACAGATGGAGTATTCTTCTTTATTACATTTGGGGTAGAAAAACGTTTAGTCCCTTGTGTATAAAGAAGATTACTGGCTGCATTCGCAGAACCAAACTGTATATTTTTACGCGTTTGGAGTTGTGTGCGTAAATCTTGAGATTTAGCACGAAGGACTCCATTTTCTTGGCGTGTAATTTGTAAGTTTTGTACTTTGCATAATGCAATATAAGAAGGTTGTTGGTGTAGGACAGAAGCTTTACCAACGACATTTTTACGCTGCACACGTTTAGGTACATTTACATTAGATGTGCAAACATCGTTATAAATTTTATCTACACTGTCAAAGACAGGAGACTTACCTTTACGCGTGGAGCATAAAAATTGATTATCTACCACGTCACAGACGGGAGATTTTGCTTTACGCGAGGAGCGTAATTTATTTGGGCCTACCACGTCACTGACGGGAGACTGATTCTTATACTCAGAAGCATAAACTTTAGAGTCTGCCCCATTACAAATGGGAGATTCATTCTTATGTACTGAGCGTAAAATTTGGTTCTTGCCCACTGAGCATAAAACTTGATTCTTATGCAGTGGACGTGAAACCTGATTATCTTCACCGTTACAAACGGGAGATAAATCATCACACTTTGAGTGAAACCCTGAAGTAAGGACTGCCTCATTACGAAGCCCCTACGACAGGAGTGGGAAGAATTCCCTTGTCATCAGAAGCAACAGAGAGATCAGAAACCACTTTGGATTTGGGAATCCAAACTTTTCGTACTTTGTAAGACTTTTGAACATTGGAGTGGCGAGAACCACCCCCAGTTCGGAACATTTCTTCATAGGCAGTCTGGTCGAAGTGCACAACCAGAGTCTTCTTGGTCGAACTGACCGAAACATCATCATATTGAGCAATCGCCTCCTCGTTAGAGGAGAAGGTCGTCCCCAGCAGAGTCGCCATTTTGTTTCACTTAACAAAAATGCCAAACAAAAGTTGGATTTTGAAAATAAAATGAGAAAATGTACAAGAAGTACAAATTTGATTCTGGGAAAGTATTGCTATGGAAGTCTGATCTGTAAATGATCACTTTGTTCCTTGGACCATATGATGATGATGAAGATCACTGCTTGAAGTAGAACAACTTGGAAGAACTAAGTCACCAGAAAGGTATCGACGCACTTAGGCACTGATGGCGAGGCCGAATGCTTTCCTGCTTTGCTACACTCTGTTCTGAAAGAAAAGTTGAAGAAGAATGCTCTGGAGAATCAAAATCTCAAAGTTCTGATCTCTGTATTCTCTCATGTCTCTCTCTGTCTGTCTTATGAGAAAAATAAGTCTATTTATAGACTTGGGCTCTGGTGCGTAAAAACTCAGCAAAAGTTCCGCCTTTACGCTAACAACTGCCACCCATAATCAAAGTCATCCTCTGTATACGTTGACACGTGTCCCATCAATTCAGTAAGAATAGGATGCACGTACACACGTTCTTCGAGAAGAGTGGCATGAAAGCCACGTAAGCAAACCACGTTCCAAACTGGTGGAGGAGAATAGGGCGTAAAAATAGCCCAATGTACTCTGAGCGTAAAGCAATAGATTGAGCGTAAAGTAGCTTTGACGTAGACTTCCCGCGTAAAGTGGTTGTTAAATAACCTTGAGCGTAAAAGATAGCTCAAATAGACTTTACGCACACGTCAACTGTTGAGCGTAAAAGCTCGTTAAGTCTTCGTGCGTAAAAGAAGCCATAGTGTGAGCGTAAAGTAGCTCAATCCACACACTAAACGACAACATTGGTCTCTGTGTAAAACAAATCCCTTTGAATTCTGTGATATATGCCATCATTAATATCTTCATGTCAGAGTTTGCATTAAATACAAGACTTGACAGCTTTGTCTAGCGTAAAAGTGGCTTCTCTGTCCTTGGCATAAAATCATGGGTGTAGACCCGAGCGTAAAATGATTAGCCTTCTTAGGCGTAAATTGATTAGCCTAGTCTTGGGCGTAAAAAAATTACCCGTTCTGCTAGGCGTAAAGCAGATCACTTATGAATGATATGACTCTTTCTTTGAAGCACTTTTTACGCTCCGACAGCTGCTTCTTCCTGAGAGTCTCCAGAACCACTCTCAAATGCTCCTCATGCTCCTCTAGGGTCTTCGAATACACCAAGAAGTCATCGATGAACACTACCACGAACTTGTCTAAGTACTAATGGAACACCTTGTTCATCAAGTTTATGAACACCGTCGGAGTGTTAGTTAACCCAAACGGCATTACCATGAACTCAAACTGGCCATACCGAGTCCTAAAATCTATCTTCGAAATATCCTCCTTCTTCACCTTCACCTGATGATAACCTGACCTCAGATCAATTTTGGAGAATACCTTCGCTCCGCCCAACTGATCGAACAGGTCATCGATCCTCGGCAGCGGATACTTGTTCTTGATCGTGAGGCTGTTGAGTGCCCTGTAGTCGATATACATCCATACTGACCCATCCTTCTTCGGTACAAAGAGTACTGGCATACCCCACGGTGAAGAACTCGATTGGATGAAGCCCTTGTCCTGTAACACATCTACCTGCTTCTTTAACTCCACAAGCTCACTGTTGTTCACTCTATAGACATGCTGAGATAACGGCTCTGTGCCGGGTATCAAGTCTATAGAGAACCCTATATCCCTGTTCGGAGGCAACCCTCACAACTCCTCCGAAAACATATCCATAAACTCAGCTATCAGTGGATGTGGCACGCTCTGCTCCTCTGTTGAAGCTCCACAGAAAATCTGCTGCTCTGCTCTGACTCTCTGTGACACCCAGTTTTCCCAGATGAGGGTAATTTTAAAATTTTATAATTATAATTATTATTTATTGATATTTATTTCATATTATAATTTTTGGTGATTTTTAATCATTTTTAAACTATTTAAATCATGACTTGTGATTTGGTGTCTTGCTAGTGTAACCCTAGAGCCTAGCCATGTGAATAAGATATTTCATTTATTATTTCTAGCTTGAGGGTATTTTAGTCATTTTTATAATTTTGGGAATTATTGGAATTATTTAGTATTAATTATAATTGTTGGAATTTTTAGTGATTTTTAGTATAATTGATTTAGTGCTATTATTAACTTTGACTCATGGTGACTTAGGAGACTGTCCTAGAAGCTAATCCTAGTTATGACCACTTGGTTAGACTATGAAACCCTAGTTTGACCTAAGTTAGTGATATCCTACTCATTAGAATTAATTTGGAAATAGGATTGATTAGGCTAGACAATGACTTGTGATTTCATAAGTCATGATTTATGGCTTAGGCCCATAGACAACTAGTGGAACCCTAACCCTAGCCTACACTTACTTAGCTGGCCACATTGATTCCCTCACCCTATTTAATGTCTCCTCAAACTTAGGGCTAGCCTCCTTTAGGAATTTGCAAGTTTGGAAAATAGAGGTAAACCCTTTCTCCCCCAATACCTAGATTCTTCATTTTAATTCATTTTCCACTCTAGTCTTTTGCATTAGTTCCTAATCTAGCTCTATTTCATGTCCATGGAGAGAAATCTCAGGTTTGGACCAATTTGGAGCACATGGCCATCAAGAAGAAAACCTCATTTTTGAAGCTTTTTCATACAAATTGCACATATAGGTAAATCCCTATTCCCTCCACCAAATTTCAATTTCTTTGCATGAGTGCATAGCTCTAGGAGTCCCCTAGCTGCTAGCATAGGTTTGGTGTCGAGTTGTGTCAATTTTGTGTCCGTATCGGACACGTATCAGTTGTACTGCTGTGTGTTTGATTAAATGCCACAAAGGGTTTAAAATTGATATTTTTGAAAAGTGTTTAAATAGATTTGTTGTATTATATATATATATATATTGATTTTGTGATTGACTGAGCACGAATTCGTGTCTTATCATGTCCAAATCTATGTTGGACACGCTGTGCGCTGGCCCGGTCGAGTGTCCTGCTGTCCGAGCTTCGCAGCGGACACGACACAGCTCGGCTTTGCACGAAACTTGGTGAGCTCATGGGGGCAATGTCTGCGAGCATGCCCCCAAGGTCCCATTGAATTTTGTGCAGTAGTTTGGAAGAAACCACGGCTGCACTGGCCTTGCACAGGCCGTACGAGCACGATCAGAGACCTTTGATACGTGTCTCGTGCTCAGGACAGGCATGTCGTGGACATGTTGCAGACACTCGAGGATGTTCCCCTATCCTAGGCAAACCCTAGGACACAAGCACGAGCCCTCTGGTGTCGTGTGTCGTGTCCTAGCTCGCGTTGCATCTCTGCACGAGACTGCTGACACTGTTATTCTCTGAAACTTGGTTTTTAGCATTGGACACGTCGTGTCGACTTCTGTGGACACGACACGACCTGTACAACACCCTTACACATACACGACACTACCTTGGCCATTATTTTGATGTGTTATATGATTTTGAATGTCGACTTAAGTTCTTTCCTAATTTTTCTGATACCATATCAGTGTAATGTAAATTCTAAAGTTAAATTATAAATTTTAACTGTTTGAATAATGATTATTATCATGCAATAGTTCATTTATATGTGTATACGATAATGTACATGTTAGGGTCCTCATGATTGGTGTTAATCATTAAATTTCGAAATAAATTGGACTGTTAGGTAGAGACTGTTATATGCAATTGAATAACTGAAACCTGTCACATTGTTCCCTGTTAAACAAACTGAGAACATGGTGTTCTCCTCTACACACATTCAATGTTTCCTATTTTCTGAGAGCTTAACCTATGTGACACACAACACTGAATTTAATTCCTCATACACACATTTCTAACTGTCACACACACACACAAAACTGAGAGTTACACATTTTCCTGTTAACCCATGAGTTCACATCCTAATTCCTATACACACACAAGCCCTTTACTTGCCAATTTCCTATTTGGCATACACACACATTCATATGAGAAATCTGTAAACCTGGGACACACAGTACACATGTTGATCCACTGCACTTACTACTACACTTGCATACCTGTGTCTAGCCTACAACAGACCCCACTTGACCCTTGTTTCAGTCCAATATCTGGACAGGAATTGGGTGAGAGACTATTTGATAATATACTTTGTATATGTGATGTTGTTCTGTCCTTGTTCATGTGTATAGCAGTCTCCTTTATATGATTAATTTATATTGTATATAGTGTTCAGTCTCTTTTGCAATAGTTCAATCACCTATATGTTTAGCCCCCTGTTTTCATAAGTCCATGTACATGTTATCCTTGTGTCAGTTACTAGGACACTCGAACAGTCCATACTTTCCACTTGGACAGCCCTCTATCCATGTTCAGTCCCCATCTATTGATGTGTCCAGTTACCTCTATTGTTCAGCCCACTGTTTCTTTCCCTTTTTAATTTCAGTTTTGTGTTAGTTAGATGAATGTTAAGACTGAATCAGTCTTCCTTCCCAGTTTTAGTTGATATTGATGTTGAAGCATATATAACTGAATGAAACCTGAACCTGTTTTGAGCTGAAATGACTTCATTTCCCAGTTTCGAATGTTGATATATATATATATATATATATATATATATATATATATATATATATATATACTTGGGGAAAAAAATATATATATATATATATACTTGGGGATTGATTGACTGAACTGGTTTGTGGTTAATATGAGTTGATATAGGTAGATAACTGAGAATCAGTCACAAAACCTGAGCTGTTCTTTCTTAAAAAAAAACCATGAGAGGGCTTTCCTTAACTGAACTTAACTGTGTTAACTGATTTCACTAAATCCTGATTTGTATGCATTCATATTGACTTGTGTTCACCACAAAATCTGAGATTCCTTTTCACTGTTTTCCTGAGGTTGCATTGTCATTCACACACAATTCTGAAATTCCTGTACACACACATGACAATACACATTTCCCTATCACCCTAACACACAGTCTACACTACACACACACAAACTAAAACTCTGTTAAGACACTCTCACACACACTCTAAAATTCCTGAGACCATATTTTATCACACTGTTTTAATATTACAGTACACCTAACCCCTCACTCTAACACACACACATGCTCTCATGCTCTACACACACATGTATCTACATTCCTATTTCCCATTGACACTTATACACATTGCAGTCCTATATGCACACACACATGCCTATGTGAATCCTGAAATCAGAGAACACAGGAGCTAACTAAACCCCTTAACAGCATACTTAGCTCTATGTAAGCCTATGTACACTTTAGACACATTTCATTTCACCTTGCCATGACACTATACACATTTCCCCCTCTCTATTTTACTATATATTAAGTTCATGATTATATAAATATATAGAGTATACACCTGCATGCATATAACTAGTTAATTTACTTGTTTCAATGTATGCATAGATATATATATTTTGTGTTAGCATGCTTGATATATAATTAACATATAGATAGTACAGCCTATGCCTTCTATTTCACCTCCATGTTCACACACATAGCCTTACATACTAGTTCCCTCTCTAACTTTCTCTTATTGTATAATGTTGTAAATATATGAAATCCTATATACATATAGCTATATATAAATTCCATGATAAATAGCTAAATGTTAATGTGCCTTGATGTGTGGCTTGTGTTTGGCTTGTATAGCCTTGTGATTGGTGTGTGATTGCTAGACTAGGCTTGGTTAGGCCTAATGAGACTTAATGGGGTTAGGAGTGGCCTAGTTGACCTAGTTTGACTAGTGTAGTTGACTGGAGTTGACCAAGTGTTAACTTTAGTCTAGTTTGACCTAGACAGCATGTAGATGCATTGTAGCAGTCTATTTCCTTATTTTAGACTTGTTGTGACTTGTACTGTTCTATAGGAGAC
This sequence comes from Iris pallida, assembly GCA_029216955.1. Lineage (NCBI taxonomy): Eukaryota > Viridiplantae > Streptophyta > Magnoliopsida > Asparagales > Iridaceae > Iris > Iris pallida. Next base: position 11,474,508 of record JANAVB010021800.1, on the reverse strand, counting down.
AAAAACCACTCCTCGGACAGTAGGTACTCTTCAGATACTCAGGATACAGGCGAGTACATTCTCTGATCATTTCATATCTTGCTTAGGATTATATTTCCTGCTTTAGATTATCTTACTTGATGCTGACACGTTGGTAACACGGATTGGTACTATATGGATTCCTTCATGAGATGTTATTCCTCTCGGGAGCATCAGATACTCTTGTCTCGTGTGTTTCACTTACATCATGTATCTCTTGCTTCTATTATCATGAATCTTCGGGAATCACCTAGTGACTCATGTACCCTCATGATCACCGAGCCTTCATGAATCAATTCATGAAACACCCTTATGGGCAACGTAGTATAATCATGAATCTTAACGTAACTTGACTGGATCCTTGTGTATTGATTGGGGATGGGGGAGTATAAATGAACATGTGGATAATTCCAAGTAGTGTAATCATGAATCAATTCCGTAGTGTAAACATGAATCAGTCCCTAGCCATTCACATGTTTATCCTGTACTCTGAATCACTAGCACTGTCTCTCTTTTATATATCATAGATATTTACTTACAGTCTCTCTCTTACATTATGCTATTCTTCAGTTTCCTGTATTTTATTCTCTAGCATGATTATATTTCCTTTCCTGCTATGACTTGTTGAGATGTATTGTGCTCGCTGCCGTCCTGATTGGACCTGTTAAAAATTTTACAAAGAATGATGAGGCTATAGTGTCTACCCTTATGGTGCAGCTTTAGATCACACTTGTGACTTGGACCCACTTGCAGTAGAGGATCTACCACCGATAGTTTAGACTGTTAGCTTAGACTCATATCTTGTCTTTCTCATGGATACATTATTGTATATATACTGGGAGTTTATTTTATCTGATGTGTATGGAGATGTTATCTTAGACACTTAGACTTCTATCTGATTGCCTCTCTGTGGATTCATTTTGTTCCATATTTATCTACCTCTTTATCATATTCTACCTTAGATGTGATTGAGACTGTGTTGCTATGTCACCTCCATTCGGAGTGTATATACTGTACATGTACCTTTATATTGTTAGATGATTGACCTAGGACAGCATTCTACCGCCGACACTGCGGCGTGGGCTGGGCGTTGTACGTTCTCGTACCCTCACAGTGGGTGCGGGTCGTGACACGTTTTTAGTGGTAGCCCATGCAGGTCGAGTTTATGTAGTGGTATTCGAACTAGAATATCACTACAGCCTGCAGTAGGATTAGGATATTTTTGAGGGTACTCAATCACACTAGGAAAACTCTTAATCAGATTCCTTTATCTAAATTGTTGCTTATTGACTTCCCTTGAATATAAACTGTCCTCCTTTGAATTTTTGCTTCATTCTCAGAAATTGCTTCTTGTTTTGATCTGTCTTCATGATGGTTATGAAGACACGATCTCATCGCTCCGGTCCTGAGAATACTATCAAGAGGCTGGCCACCTCTCGACCTGTTCAACAGGGCCTCGAGATCGCAGCTTCTGTTGTGCCGACTCAGGTTGGCATTTCTGCTACATTGGAGGTGCACCTCCGGCTGTATAGAGACCTTTTTTCGTCATTCTCGATTTCTCTCAGCAGCAGAGGTACATGCAGCATCAGCAGCAGGCCAGAGGAAACCAGCAAGGGCGAGCTTTTGCCAGGACAGTCGAGGATGCACAAGCCATTGGAGATATTGCTGCAAGTTCCGTTCTTCTCGATTCCATTCCCGCAATTGTCTCTTATAACTATCTTGAAATTTGATTCCCTCTGTTCCTTGTTGATTGATAAATTTTGTCCTGTTGTTCATGAGTTATGTTTGATTTTCCTTGAGATAAATCATATGGGCTAGGTCACCTCTGTTATGGGATCTAGAATCTTCGATAGTCGTGTTAGTTGGCATAGTGAGGACTTATAGTCAGATTTTTGATGTATTTCTCGGGTATGGGAATTTAAGGTTTTCGCTGTCGTATACGGCAATGCAAAAATTTAAAGTTCCATGAACCTAGAGGTATGTACCTTAGTCAAGGACTCTGTGATTATCGTAACCTTGCTCACTAGCATGACAAAGACTCTGAGTAACATGATTTTGGACAGACGCATATGATTATACCCTTCTGTTGTTATAAATAACTTAAGAGTAGGGATATTTTAGTTTTGTAGAGCTTATTCAAAGGTAGTTCCTTCATAGTATAATGATATGATGACTTGTAGAGTGCATGTACCCTGGAGATGATAGTTAGCATTGGTATTAGAATAGTAACCCAGTGTAGGTGATTCCCATGTTATTTATAATACCAACCAGTTTACTTATAGGATGTTAGTATTCCTTACAGCTTTGATGATTTATTATTATTTTTCCCTTACCTTTCTAGAGAGGCACCCATGACTAGAGCCTGTCCTAGAGTATAGTTGTAGCTGCACCTAAGACTGAGAAGTCTATAGACATAGATAGATTGCAGGTGATATTGGCATATAGGATGTGTGTCGATTGGTATCTATAGGCCATTATTGTATAGGGTATTGACATGTTGTTAACCTACAATTGGGTCAGTTTTCTATTTTAGTTAAGTTCTTCTTGTGTTGAGTTCAGTCGTATTTTTAGGCAGTGAGCAGACCCTTCACTAGATACCCTGTCCCCATGGTTCAGACTTGTACAAGTTGTTCACTGCACTCAAAATTTATTACCTACTATGTTGCATCATAGGTTTCACTGGACCATAGTTCAGACTCCAATTATTGACTCACCGATATAACCATCAACCCCTTACCATATTCTGCATATCTAGAGAGTTAGTATCATGCATACTAGAGGCCTGTACTCACCACTTGGGACAGTTCACTATTCTGTCCCAGTACACCTTACAGTATCTGAACCCTTCATTGGAGTGATAGGCATGTGGTAGGGAGTGTGTGTTACTAGACCCTGGGTAGAGTTAAGGTGATGAGGGTTAATATATATATAGTTTGTATATATATGTAGTGTATTTTGATTGGTACGTAGCCTGCACTCATTTGCAGGATACTGCCTATTGCATTTCCTGTACACCAGTCTGGTTCACTTCTTCAGACCACTGTCCTGCATATAGTTAGTTCAGCCAGATATAGAGGAGAGGCCAGGTTGATCTAGAGGCATGTTTCAGTCACCATCTAGGTTTCTTTTCACTTTGACTATACAAGTGGACCCAAATGTCCTATCCTTTAGCTCATAATTTCAGTCTCCTTAGCATCATTTCCTTTTACCTATACTGATGATTCAGACCATTCATCCTTAGCCTAAATTCTAAGCATCTGTTCAGTCCCTTATAAGTTTAGTCTACTTTAACCCTTGGCTGATCGGTCACATATATATATAGATGATATACTTAGGATATATGTGATGGGTTGTTGTTCTTGAGCATATATATATGTGGTATTTGGGATTGGTGTGCTCAGCTTGTAGGTACTTAGTTATGGGTGACTTGATAGGATTGGGAAGTTAAGAGCTAGCCATTATAGAGTTTCTCTTTTTGCTAAATTTTGGTTGCCAACACTTAGGTAGCTAGTATAGGTAAAATCCTAAGAAGTTGACCAGCTGATGACCAAGTACTAGGATGTTGAGAAAATTGACTAATGATTGACCCTTGACTATGTTTGACCAAGAAGGGGGTGCGATCATCTTAATTTCGAGGATGAAATTTTTCTAAGGTGGGTAGGATTGTAACACCCAGTTTTTCCAGATGAGGGTAATTTTGAAATTTTGTAATAATAATTATTATTTATTGATATTTATTTTATATTATAATTTTTGGTGATTTTTAATCATTTTTAAACTATTTAAATCATGACTTGTGATTTGGTGTCTTGCTAGTGTAACCCTAGAGCGTAGCCATGTGAATAGGGTATTTCATTTATTATTTCTAGCTTGAGGGTATTTTAGTCATTTTTGTAATTTTGGGAATTATTGGAATTATTTAGTATTAATTATAATTGTTGGAATTTTTAGTGATTTTTAGTATAATTGATTTAGTGCTATTATTGACTTTGACTCTTGGTGACTTAGGAGACTGTCCTAGAAGCTAATCCTAGTCATGAACACTTGGTTAGACTATGAAACCCTAGTTTGACCTAAGTTAGTGATATCCTACTCATTAGAATTAATTTGGAAATAGGATTGATTAGGCTAGACAATGACTTGTGATTTCATAAGTCATGATTTATGGCTTAGGCCCATAGACAACTAGTGGAACCCTAACCCTAGCCTACACTTACTTGTCTGGCCACATTTGTTCCCTCACCCTATTTAATGTCTCCTCAAACTTAGGGCTAGCCTCCTTTAGGAATTTGCAAGTTTGGAAAATAAAGGTAAACCCTTTCTCCCCCAATCCCTATATTCTTCATTTTAATTCCTTTTCCACTCTAGTCTTTTGCATTAGTTCCTAATCCAGCTTTATTTTATGTCCATGGAGAGAAATCTCAGGTTTGGACCAATTTGGAGCACTTGGCCATCAAGAAGAAAATCCCCTTTTTGAAGCTTTGTCATGCAAATTGCATATATAGGTAAATCCCTATTCCCTCTACCAAATTTCAATTTCTTTGCATGAGTGCATAGCCCTAGGATTCCCCTAGCTGCTAGCATAGGTTTGGTGTCGAGTTGTGTCAATTTTGTGTCCGTATCGGACACGTATCAATTGTACTGCTGTGTGTTTGATTAAATGCCACAAAGGGTTTAAAATTGATATTTTTGAAAAGTGTTTTAAATAGATTTGTTGTATTATATATATATATATTGATTTCGTGATTGACTGAGCACGAATTCGTGTCTTGTCGTGTCCAAATCCATGTTGGACACACTGTGCGCTGGCCCGGTCGAGTGTCCTGCTGCTCGAGCTTCGCAGCGGACACGACATAGCTCGGCTTTGCACGAAACTTGGTGAGCTCATGGGGGCAATGTCTGCGATCATGCCCCCAAGGTCCCATTGAATTTCGTGCAGTAGTTTGGAAGAAACCACGGCTGCACTGGCCGTGCGAGCGCGATCAGAGACCTCTGATACGTGTCTCGTGCTCAGGACACGCATGTCATGGACACGTTGCGGACACTCGAGGATGTTCCCCTATCCTAGGCGAACACTAGGACACAAGCACGAGCCCTCTGGTGTCGTGTGTCGTGTCCTAGCTCGCGTTGCACCTCTGCACGAGACTGCCGACACTGTTATTCTCTGAAACTTGGTTTTTAGCATTGGACACGTCGTGTCGACTTCTGTGGACACGACACGACCTGTACAACACCCTTAAACATACACGACACTACCTTGGCCATTATTTTGATGTGTTATATGATTTCGAATGTCGACTTGGGTTCTTCCCTATTTTTCCTGATACCATATCAGTGTAATGTAAATTCTGAAGTTAAATTATAAATTTTGACTGTTTGAATAATGATTACTATCATGCAATGGTTCATTTATATGTGTATACGATAATGTACATGTTAGGGTCCTCATGATTGGTGTTAATCATTGAATTTTGAAATAAATTGGACTGTTAGGTAGAGACTGTTATATGCAATTGAATAACGAAAACCTGTCACATTGTTCCCTGTTAAACAAACTGAGAACATGGTGTTCTCCTCTACACATATTCAATGTTTCCTGTTTTCTGAGAGCTAAACCCATGTAACACACAACACTGAATTTAATTTCTCATACACACATTTTTAACTGTCACACACACACACAAAACTGAGAGTTACACATTTTCCTGTTAACCCATGAGTTCATATCCTATTTCCTATACACACACAAGCCCTTTACTTGCCAATTTCCTATTTGGCGTACACACACATTCATATGAGAAATCTGTAAACCTGGGACACACAGTACACATGTTGATCCACTGCACTTACTACTACACTTACATACCTATGTTTAGCCTACAACAGACCCCACTTGACCCTTGTTTTAGTCCAATATCTGGACAGGAATTGGGTGAGAGCCTATGTGATAATATACTTTGTATATGTGATGTTGTTCTGTCCTTGTTCATGTGTATAGCAGTCTCCTTTACATGATTAATTTATATTGTATGTAGTGTTCAGTCTCTTTTGTAATAGTTCAATCACCTGTATATTTAGCCCCCTGTTTTCACAAGTCCATGTACATGTTATCCTTGTGTCAGTCACTAGGACACTCGAACAGTCCATACTTTCCATTTGGACAGCCCTCTATCCATGTTCAGTCCCCATCTATTGATGTGTCCAGTTACCTCTATTGTTCAGCCCACTATTTCTTTCCCTTTTTAATTTCAGTTTTGTGTTAGTTAGATGAATTATAAGACTGAATCAGTCTTCCTTCCCAGTTTTAGTTGATAGTGATATTGAAGCATATATAACTGAATGAAACCTGAACCTGTTTTGAGCTGAAATGACTTCCTTTCCCAGTTTCGAATGTTGATATATATATATAAAATATATATATATATATATATATATATATATATATATATATATATATATATATATATATATATATATACTTGGGGATTGATTGACTGAACTGGTTTGTGGTTAATATGAGTTGATATAGGTAGATAACTGAGAATCAGTCACAAAACCTGAGCTGTTCTTTCTAAAAAAAAAACTGAGAGGGCTTTCCTTAACTGAACTTAACTGTGTTAACTGATTTCACTAAATCCTGATTTGTATGCATTCATATTGACTTGTGTTCACCACAAAATCTGAGATTCCTTTTCACTGTTTTCCTGAGGTTGCATTGTCATTCACACACAATTCTGAAATTCCTGCACACACACATGACAATACACATTTCCCTATCACCCTAACACACAGTCTATACTACACACACACAAACTAAAACTCTGTTAAGACACTCTCACACACACTCTAAAATTCCTGAGACCATATTGTATCACACTATTTTAATATTACAGTACACCTAACCCCTCACTCTAACACACACACATGCTCTCATGCTCTACACACACATGTATCTACATTCCTATTTCCCTTTGACACTTATACACATTGCAGTCCTATATGCACACACACATGCCTATGTGAATCCTGAAATCTGAGAACACAGGAGCTAACTAAACCCCTTAACAGCATACGTAGCTCTATGTAAGCCTATGTACACTTTAGACACATTTTATTTCACCTTTCCATGACACTATACACATTTCCCCCTCTCTATTTCACTATATATTAAGTTCATGATTATATAAATATGTAGAGTATACACCTGCATGCATACAACTAGTTAATTTACTTGTTTCAATGTATGCATAGATATAAGTTTTGTGTTAGCATGCTTGATATGTAATTAACATATAGATAGTATAGCCTATGCCTTCCATTTTACCTCCATGTTCATACACATAGCCTTACATGCTAGTTCCCTCTCTAACTTTCTCTTATTGTATAATGTTGTAAATATATAAATCCTATATACATATAGCTATATATAAATTCCATGATAAATAGCTAAATGTGAATGTGCCTTGATGTGTGGCTTGTGTTTGGCTTGTATAGCCTTGTGATTGGTGTGTTATTGCTAGTCTAAGCTTGGTTAGGCCTAATGAGACTTGCTGGGGTTAGGAGTGGCCTTGTTGACCTAGTTTGACTAGTGTAGTTGACTGGAGTTGACCAAGTGTTGACTTTAGTCTAGTTTGACCTAGACAGCATGTAGATGCATTGTAGCAGTCTATTTCTTTATTTTTAGACTTGTTGTGACTTGTACTGTTCTATAGGAGACAGACACCACTCCTCGGACAGTAGATACTCTTCAGATACTCAGGATACAGACGAGTACATTCTCTGATCATTTCATATCTTGCTTAGGATTATATTTCTTGCTTTAGATTATCTTACTTGATGCTGACACATTGGTAACACGGATTGGTACTATATGGATCCCTTCATGAGATGTTATCCCTCTCGGGAGCATCAGATACTCTTGTCTTGTGTGTTTCACTTACATCATGTATCTCTTGCTTCTATTATCATGAATCTTCGGGAATCAGCTTGTGACTCATGTACCCTCATGATCACCGAGCCTTCACGAATCAATTCATGAATCACCCTTATGGGCAACGTAGTATAATCATGAATCTTAACGTAACTTGACTGGATCCTTGTGTATTGATTGGGGATGGAGGAGTATAAATGAACATGTGGATAATTCCAAGTAGTGTAATCATGAATCAATTCCGTAGTGTAAACATGAATCAGTTCCTAGCCATTCACATGTTTATCCTGTACTCTGAATCACTAGCATTGTCTATCTTTTATATATCATAGATATTTGCTTACAGTCTCTCTCTTATATTATGTTATTCTTCAGTTTCCTGTATTTTATTCTCTAGCATGATTATATTTCCTTTCCTGCTATGACTTGTTGAGATGTATTGTGCTCGCTCCCGTCCTGACTGGACCTGTTGAAAATTTTACAGAGAATGATGAGGCTATGGTGTCTACCCTTATGGTGCAGCTTTAGATCACACTTGTGACTTGGACCCACTTGCAGTAGAGGATCTACCACCGGTGGTTTAGACTGCTAGCTTAGACTCTTATCTTGTCTTTCTCATGGATACATTATTGTATATATACTAGGAGTTTATTTTATCTGATGTGTATGGAGATGTTATCTTAGACACTTAGACTTCTATCTGATTGCCTCTCTGTGGATTCATTTCGTTCCATATCTATCTATCTCTTTATCGTATTCTACCTTAGATGTGATTGAGACTGTGTTACTATGTCACCTCCATTCGGAGTGTATATACTATACAGGTACCTTTATATTGTTAGATGATTGACCTAGGACAGCGTTCTACCGCCGACACTGTGGAGTAGGCTGGGCGTTGTACGTTCTCGTACCCTCACAGTGGGTACAGGTCGTGACACTCTCACCTGGTGAACTCGAACTCTGGCTCTCCGGGCACGCTAAAAAGAACTCTACCACTACGACAATCTATACTGGCATGGTGCCTGCTCAACCAATCCATACCGAGTACAATATCGTAGTTCGGTAATGGCATTATGAGCAGACTCACATCCAATTCTCGGCCTCCCAAAACTACTCTTCGATCCTTGCAAACATCACGGACGAGGATAATACCACCCCCAGTCGTGATCTTGTAAGTCCTAGGCAATGGTTCAGAAGAAAGCTGGTGACCAATGGCAAATTCTACAGACACAAAGCTATGGGAAGCACCCGAATCAAATAATGCGAATACGGGAAAAGAGTCGATAAGAATAGAACCTGCTATAAGATCTCCTACTGGCTCGGACTCCTCAGCTGCTATGGCGAATGCTCACCCCTGCTGACCTCCTCTGGCCTGCTGCTAGTGCTGAATGAACTTTTGTTGCTGGATCGGCAGTGGTCCTTTCTGCTGCACTACTAGGGCCTTGGCTCCTGCCCCCAGAGCTGTACGTCCCACAGCCATGGGACAATCCCTCAACTGGTGCTCTGTTACACCATAAAGTAGACACTTGTCGAGCCTCTTCCTGCACTCATTCCATACATGCCCCGGCTTCTTGCAGAAGGTACAACTGATGGTATGCTGCTATCTCGGTGCCTACTGAAACTGCTTCTGCTAAAATGGCTTCTGCTGATGCTGCTGCTGCTGATAGTGAGGCCTCTTGGCTGGGCCCCCACTGCCACTGGCTCCGTGTGAATCTCGACCTCTCTTCGTCTTCAGTTCCAGATCATCCTTCGCTGCCATAGCTCCCATCAAAATCTCCTCGAATGTAGCATTTCTGTTGCTCTTGGTTAAGGACTTAACTTCCTTAACCAAGCCCTTCCTGAACCTCCTAGCCTTTGCTGTCTTGCTAAGGCCCTCCACAAATCTGCCCAGGCGGCAGAACTCTCCGGCGTACTCCTCTATTGTCAGGTTCCCTGGAACCAGGTTCTCAAACTGCATCTCCAACGCGCCAAGTGCAGTGTCGGGGAAGAACTTCTCCTTGAAAAGCTTCTTAAAAGCCTCCCAAGTTTGCCCCATAGTACCAACCCTGGGGTCGGTCTGGTACCAAGTGCGGGCAAGGTCCTGCATCTGACTGCCCGCGGCTTCTACCTGGAGTCTAGCCTGTATCTCCGTGAGACGGAAGATCTCCTCTATATGCTCGATCCAATCGTCAGCATATAGGATACCCTCGGTACCCTTGAAGTCGCGCGGCCTCATCTTCTGGAAATCCTGAATACCTGGAGTCCTCGGCTGGTATGGCTGGATCTGCCCTTCTTGGGGTTGGACAGCCACCTTCTCTATTGCCACCATCGCTAACTGATGGGCATTGTCAATGCCCTGCCTCATATCCTCTACCGGGCGTCGCTGCGTCTCCATCATCTGCTGCATGAAGGCGAAGAACTACGCCACATCAACTGTCCCCTGGGGCGGTGGTGGTAGCATCCCCTGAACTCTTAGGATAGTCCTCGGAACTGGTGGAGGAGCACCCCCAAAAGTTGCAGACGGGCCCACATGAGCTAGAACAAGAGGCATTGTGGTCCCTGGGTCCTGCTGAGTCGGACGAGAAGTGGTAGACCTCTCAGTGGTATCCCTAAGACCAGAGCGCTGCGATCGTGTCTCCATCCCGAAGACAGATCAAACAAGGAATCATTTACTGAAAAAGAAGCGAAATCATCAAATGAGGACAGTTGTTTTCAAAAGGAGACAATTAACAACAAGAATTAGATAAGAGTTTTCCTAATGTGATTGAGTACCTTAACATATATCCTATATCCTACTGCAGGCTGTAATGATACACTAGTTCGAGTACCACTACGAAATCATACTAGTTGTGATTGGAGGACCTGCGTAGGCCACCACTAAAATGTGTCACGACCCGCACCCAGTGTAAGGGCACGAGACGTAGGTACGTCCAGCCTACGCCACAGTGTCGGTGGTAGAACGCTGTCCTGGGTCTAATATCCAACACAATCTAGGAAATACTCCGAATGGAGAATAATATATAAATGGTACTACTCAATCACAATAACTAAGATAGAATGGAAGAAAGATAATCATAGCAGAGAGTTATAATATAAATATAAATCTCGGTGTAAAACCACACCATAACAAGTCTCAATACAACCACAAAGTATCATAACTAAAAGATAATATAAGTCTAATCTAACTCAAGGCAAGTCCTCAGCGACTACTGGATCCTGCTGAGGGTCCAGGTCACCTGTGTCAACTAGGCCTGCTCCATAGTAGGTGTCACAGCAGTCATCATCATGTGTAATATTTCAACAGGTCCAGTCAGGACAGAAACGAATACATATCTCTCACACAGTTCATAACATGAAAGGAAATATAAAACAAGCTATAGAATAATATACATGAACTGCTGATAAGGAAATGAGACTGTAAAAGAGAGAACATGATATATGGAAATAAATATACAGGATATATAAGAGAACTGAACTAAATACGTGATGTATAGCACAATCTGGTTATGTAAACTAGCTTAGGTTATACATGAGTTAAATCTAGTTTGGATTTGCACATAAAAAGGGTGTAGATCATATAACCAAATAAATACTCCCCTGCCCCAATCAGTACAAAAGGATCTGTCCAGGTTATGTTATTGTACATGAAAGTAGTACGTCACATGGATAGCTAGTCCATATGCACACTGGGATATACATGAAGGCTCACATGATCATGAGCGTACAGGAATGTCACATGAGTATACATGAATAAGTACGAATACAATGAGTAGACGATGCACATGATAAAGTACATGAGCACAATATACCCGATGTATCCGAGGGGATAACATCGCATGAAGAGATCCATATAGTACTAATCCGTGATATATCGTGACAGCAACAAGTAAACTAGTCTATAACGAGTAAATATGTCCAAGCAAGAATGAAACGGTCAGAGAATGTACTCGCCTAGCAATCTGAGCTGCTGATGAGGATGTGTAACTGTACTGGAGTGATGTAAACCTATTTAAAACAGCTACAAGTCACAACAAGGTCTAACACATCATAAGGAATGCCTACAATGCACTTCTACATGATGCTAGTTCCTTCTAGGTCAAATTCAACCCTTGGTCAACTCTGGTCAAATCTGGTCAACTCTGGTCAAACTTGGTCAACCCAAGGTCAACTAGTCTGTTTACTAATTCTAAGTCATACACAAAATTTCAGGTCATTCGGAGTTCGTTTGAGTCGATTTGGATCAAGTTTGACCCAGAGTTGACTTTTGTCAACTTGGTCAACTTGTCGGCCAATTCGAGCAAACTAGACTCCTAACGGCGATCATAATCTGTCCAAACACTTCCTATAGTCATATCACAAGAATTTATTGCATTTCCTACATTTACACATTCATCACAATTAATATATATATATATATATATATATATATATATATATATATATATATATATATATATATATATATATATATATATATATTATATATATATATATATATATATATATATATATATATATATATATAAAATATATATACATATATATATATATATATTAAATATATATATATATATATATATATATATATATATATATATATATATATATATATATATATATATATATATACATACATATACATATACATATATATAAGTTAGGAAGGAAATATAATTTGTGAGTGAACAAAGATGTTTGGACTGCTGGTACGGAGTATATATATATATATATATATATATATATATATATATATATATATATATATATATATATATATATATATATATATATATATATACATACATACATATACATATATATAAGTTAGGAAGGAAATATAATTTGTGAGTGAACAAAGATGTTTGGACTGCTGGTACGGAGTCTAAAACTGAGAACAAAAGTAATATGAAACTACAAGAGTATTCTATGTATAACATTTTACAATCTATAGTAAAACACCATACATGCCCAAAAACACCATACATGCCCAAAAACACCATACATTTTACAATCTATAGTAAAACACCATACATGCCCAAAAACACTGAAATCAGAGTCTCGACCCTCACAAATACACATTTCGAAATTTAGGCATAAAGAAATTAGTATATATATACACATACATATATATATATATCTATATAGGTATAATAGGTAAAACACCATACATGCCCAAAAATGGCTAGAAATTATGAATCAACCCCGAGAGTTGATTCCCACAAGTCCCAAACAGTGTCCAAGGACCAAATACTCAGAAATTATCGCCATTAAACTCAGAAATCAAAATATCATATAAATACCAAATTTCTAATTCAATGAAAACCCAATTTTTCACAAAAAGACTCAAAACGCAAAATACTCAGAATTATCACGCAAAACATGGCAAATAGGTCGATCCCAACATGTGGGACATGCTCGGGTATTCCCGGGATCGAAACCGTGTCTGTGTCGTATCCAACGAACGAGTATCGTGAAACCCGATACGCGCGTGAACCGAATCGGTGCTGACTCGATTTCTCGCTCGTTTTTTATCCATCTCTCGTAAAACTTCGCGTACACCTAGGATTATACATCCCCGACCCACTAGCCGAGTTATCGTGTGGCTAAGTGTTGTGTCCGACATGCACGCAGAGTGTGTCCGCACGCGGTTGGGCACGAGTGCACAGCCCCGTACACAGCGTCGTGCACGCGTGCCATCGAGTCTAGGGACTCGCGTGTCCCACTTCGTGTCTCGTGTTCGTGTCCTAGGCTAGGGTAGGTATAGGGCTACACGTTGGACACCCTAATTCATGTCCATATGTCGTGTCGTGTCCGCATGAACCGCGTTTCAGCGGTGGCTGTCCCACGCGCGCGCGCGTGTGTGCGGTCAGTGTCGACGGGATTTCTCCCTCGTTTCTCGACGAAACCTTCCGAAACTTTGGAAGCGTGATCTTAGTCACAGCCCCCACCTACACGCCAATTTTCATGCGACCACGTGGCCTGTGCGTCGAGGAATCCCCCCGAGTAGCAGGGCACGCGCGCGGCCTGGCGTGCAGCACGTTCGTGTCCTATTTGGACACGGACACAAGTCCGATTCGTGTCGAAACCTATGGGGTCGTGATCCTCATGTATAAGGCTATCCAAATATTTAAAAAGAATTTACAAAAAATAGAATTTAATTTATTATGATATTTCGTCGAACACCTACGCATATTAGTCAACACGTGTCCGATACGGACACCGAATGAATGCAAAAATGGACATAATTAATCATACAGGTCATGGGTACATAGATGCTCACTATTATGAAGAAAAATTAGGAAAAACTATAATAGATTAGGATTTACCTATTGAGAGTCAAGGATCTCAATGCAAAGGACTCCCCGAACGCTCCAACAGTCGAGTATCCTCAAGAAAATGTCTCCACCACCTTGCTAGCACTGCTCCAGCAATATCCTCTCCTTCCTACGAGTACGACGGTCTTCGTTTGAGGAGAATCGGGCGCTGGATGCAAAAGTTATGAATTTTGGAAGGGGGAGATCAAGGGTTTCTTGGAGGCTACAAACTACAATGCAAATGAGAAGGGAGTGCTGCCTATGGCCGGCCAAGTATAGGAGATTAGGGTTAGGTTAGATGCATGGGCTTGGGCTCCCTAGGTTGCTAGTAAAGCCCAAGTCAAAAAGGCTTTAGCAAGGCTACTAAAATAAGGCTAAAAATCAATTAATCACTCTAAAAATTAACTAATAAATTCTAAATTAATTATAATGATAATAATTCTAATTCTAATATGTCATCAAGGTTCTAGGTCATGGTTGGATAAGTTAAACCCATCAAAACTACTCAGACAACAAACCAAACCACATATCATCACATGAATTAAATAAATAAATTAAATAATCTAAAATTACCAAAATACCCTTGAAATGAAAAAGTGGGTGTGACACTTATGCTTTCACCATTCATGTGCACTCTCGTGATTCATGTACTCTCATGTTCATGGAGCCCCCATGTTTACATTCATGTACACCCATTTATGGGCCCCCATATGATATCATGTGCAATAACATAACATGTCTGGATCCTTGTGTATTGATTGGGGTACAGGGGAGTATAAATGGTTATGTGAACAATTCCAAAGTAGTGTAGTCATGTGCAAACTTTCATGTTTATTATCAAGTCATTCACATGTTTATCTTGTACTCTACATCACTAGTCACTGTTAGCTCTTTACTTATAGTAGATATTTCTTTACAGTCATCTCTTTTACTTCATATATTTTCTAGTGTTTTATGTATCTTACTCTATAGCATATTTATATATCCTATCATATTATGAACTACGTGAGATGTATTGTGCTCGCTCCCGTCCTGACTGGCCCTGTTGAAAATATTGCAGAGGACGAGGATGAGGCGTATTGTACCACCTACTATGGGGCAGCATTAGAGGACACCTGTGACTTGGACTTCCAGCAGGATCCATTACCTGCTGACGACACTCCCATAGTTTAGTTATCTTATTTCAGTTATATCTCATCTGGATATTTGTATTAGAGATTGTGATGATGTGGATTTGTGGAGCTTGTTAGATGTTTATCTTAGACACTAGGATTCTCTCTTTTATCGTATTTTATCTGTGGATTTTGTTGATATTCTTATCTATCTTATCGTACATCTTCCTTAGCTGTGATTGAGATTTGTACTTTATATTATTCCTCCATTTGGAGAGTATAACTATGTAATGTACCTTATAATTGTTAGATGTATGTGATCTAGGACAGCATTCTACCGCCGACACTGCGGCGTAGGCTGTACGTACCCACTTCTCGTGCCCCTACACTGGGTGCGGGTTGTGACACTTTCATTATAGAATCAGTGTATTCTAACGGTACGTATCGACTAACCAAGCATGATGGTGACTTGCTCATGATGCCGATCAACGCAAGTTCCTAAAGAAATATTATGTGTTACCTTCAGGTACAACGTTCACATATACCCTGTTTTAATAATATAAATGTACAATGCAATATTTATGTGATTCAAAAAATCATCTAACTATTATCCGTATTTCAAGAGTCTTGAATACGCCATGGATAATAGGTCCTCTAAAAAAAGATTCTCCAGTAGAATTATCTTCGTTTTGGACTCTGCCCAAACTTGGTCTTACGAAAACAGTCACGTCCATATTACCTATGAACTATTTTCTGATAATTATTTCCCCAGTGGGATAATTAAAAAATGTTTTGCCACGTCCATATAACCTCTGAGCAAAAACATTCATCAAAGATAATCACGTCCATATTACCTTTGAATTATCCACTCCAACCTAATGGTATATATCCGTCCACATCCATATTATCTCTGGTCAGATATAGAACATTCTCTGCTACAGCGTCCTCATTACCTCTGCTAGCAGTTTTCGTCAACTTATTACCTATGTTCGAGAATCTTGAACATAATACAGATAATAAGTCTACATCAAATTTCCCAGCGGAATACCTACCGGAAATATCCCTTCGTCAAAGATAATCACGTCCATATGACCTCTGAATTATTTACTGACTCCTATTTAAATGTTATATACCCGTCCACGTCCATATTACCTCTAGTCAAGATATAAAACAGTCTCTGCTATTACGTCCACATTACCTCTACTAGCAGCTTCTTTCACCTTATTATCTATATTCAAGAACCTTGAATATAAAACGGGTAATGAGTCCACATCCAATTCCCCAGCAGAATACCCACCAGAAATATTCTTACTATGTCCACATTACCTCTAGTTCTAATATTTCACAAACTTCATTCATGAATTTTGAAAGCCAAAAGATTCTTTATTAAAAATATTTATCAAAAGACAGAGAAAAGAAAAAGATATAGGAGTCTTGACGGCTAATTGAGCCTATTACAAAAGAAGACCTAAGGGATACATAACCGATTAATGCTATCCCTTAGAGCCATAATCTCGATCTCGGATTTGGCAGTAGCACGACGATGCGCTTCTTCCTGTCGGGCAACTTCATCTTGCAAGGGGTTTAGTTTTACGTGCTCTCCCTCCAACTTCACCAGCTATTCTTTTAATTGATCTAAAGTAAAGTTGTGGCAGTCACGGCAGCCTGAACCGAATAATCCGCTTGTTCAGAAACAACTGTCCTCAAGCTGGCCTCCAGTTGGGCAATCTCATTTTGGATATGCGTAATGTGATTATATTTCTTAGTGGTTTGGGTAGCCAGCTTATTCTTCGAAGCAACACGAGCCTTACTCGCGGCGTTCAACTGCACATACTGATTAGCCAATTAGCTAATCTCTTGAGCAAGGGTATCCTTCCTGGCATGGAAAGTAGCCTCCTCCTCCGCGAGAGCCGCGACTAAAGCCTCTTCTTCTTCACAAAACAGCGACCTCGGGCTTCGTTGTTTGGCTTCCCTGAGTTTGGCCACGCAGCCCTCCAAGTCATTCAGAACCTTCCTCAGACCACTAGCCCGCTCCTCGTAGTCGACGATGCTCTCAAGGGCCGCTACTTGACATTCAGCAACGGCCTTCACAGGGCCAAAAGTGGTGTTCGGGTTCAGAACTCTAGGAAGCTTTACTTTCAGGATAGAATATAAAGTTTTGACGACTTCCTCGGCCATATCGTCATCTTCGGAGGAGGTCGTCGAGGAGGAAGCTTGATGAGGATCTTCCGCTCCAGGAAGAGATGCTTGACAAGAAGTCGAACCTGACAAGAAAATAATATATATCAGTAACGGAAAGAAGAACCTGAAAGAGTGCGAAAGAGTTGTAATTTCGTACCCTTGGCATGCTCAGTGCCAACTTGGACCAGGTCATCTGCCTTCGTTACCAGGGAGCCAAGAGCAGGCCCAGGTTGTTCAAGGAGAACAATATCAAGGCCCCGAGCAGCATCAGGCTGTATATCTCTTACGGCCCCAGATGGACCGGAAGCGGATTCAGCAACGACCACCTCAGGAGGCTGTTCAACCTCTCCTTCTGCAGCCAATGTCGGCTTACTGACAGAGTCCTCCGCACCAGCAATCCCAGAGGAGCCAAGGATAACCTCTTTTCCTCCCCCAATGTCTTCGACTATCTCTATGCATGGTTCCTTCTCCTTGTCTACAAGGGAATACACAATGGCAGTCAGCCTCACGAGGAGCACGCAAAATCGAAGTCAAAAAATCTCATCCGAAGAGAGGTGCAAAAATAACACACCCGAGGGAGGGTGAGCCGATTGGACTTGATTCTCATCCAACTCTTTCATTATAGCCTCGATTTCAGACATAGCCCCCAAAGAGATGTCGTAGGAGGGACTGGCTTTCTGGTCGCCACCGTAATCCGGGCATTCGCCCTGATCATCCTTTGATTCAACCTCCTTGACTGGGGAGGCTGAACGTTGTCTGCCGGTTGAGGACGAGGAGGGGACACTATTGTCACGTCCACTTCCTCAGACGAGGAGGCACCTGCCTCAACCGCAACTTCGGGATCCTATACAAAGGACAAATACAATAGTGAGAAAGCTTCTAACGGTTGACCAAAACGACTATGGAGTCTAGGAAGGGATCTACCTCCCGAATGGAAACGGCCCGCGACGCCGTTCCACCACTCCCAGTCTGCCGAGAAGATCTTCTGGGAGGAGGCGAGCTGACTCCCACATCTTTGACCTTTTTACACCTCTGACAGCAAGTTTCTTCTTTTTTTTAAAAGTCGACTGTTGAGCCAGTTCAGTCGAAGCTTTTCGTTTTTGAGGAAGATCATGAAGAGAAGTATCCTCTTTAATAGCTTCCCTTTGCGGTGCTGTAGCAGTCAGCTCTTCGAGAACTGCCCTCCTTGGTAGTGCTGCAGCTGGCTCTGCTGCAGGTGCGACATCTTCTCTCCTATAGCCCCTCATTGCTCGGGCTCGTCCTATATCGACAAGAGTGGGGACAAGCCTTGTCTCCGATACTAAACGCTATTCACAGTCATACCGAGGATTAAGGGTATTGACCTGAGTATAAAACTTTGCAACAGCAAAGAGCAGATGAGTTTCAGGTTTATCTTCTGGCAAAGTAAAAATTGCCCCTGTGCATCCGGCGTTGAAATAGCCCCATGCACGCGCCCCATCAATCAGACTTCCTAGCGACTCCAGATGCGGGCTAGGGTTGCCCAGAAGAAGCTGGCTATACCCAAACTATCATGCAAAACGACTTGGCAGATAAGGTTCCAGGAAAGTGTGGTTCCTATCCCTGAGCACCATATGAGAAGGCCTGATAGACTGGAGCCAACGAAATGCTCCAAGATTCAAGATCGTAGTAAGTGCACCCTCATCTACTAAAGTATCGCCTATACGGCTACTGCCGGACGGAGGGGATATCCTAAAGAACTCATAGTTGTGAAGGAATCTTAAGGCCCTTCTGCAAGCAGGTACACAAGTGACGGCCCAGTCCACGTCACGGAACCTTCGAAGAAAGGCATCTCCTGCCATAGAGTCTGTCATCAGCCCAGCGTTCATTAATCTGGGACAGTACAGCACCAGCCATCCCATTAAGTAATGAAAGGGGAGTTCAGTCCTGGCAAAATCCTTTCTACCATCAGGCATCACTGCGCTTGCAGTAAAGTCCTGCAAACCTCGTTGGATGGCACAGACCATTATAGGAAGCAGGACGAGCCAGTGTCCGAACACCAGTCTTACAGTCGAAAGAATCATACCCCGGCTCATCCTCTCGATAGACCCTTAACTACCAGGGACTACACAGTCGTGGAGCCACGTTATCGGAAAGGCAGCCAACACAGCCTTCTCCGACAACTTGAACTCAGCCTGCCGAAAAAAGTGATAAATCAGGGATTGTCCCTCCGAATCATCGCTGTCGTCGGTATCCGCTGCCACGTGATCTATCATCAGTTGCTCTATCTCAGATTTCGTTGAGGGCTTACGAGTTGAGAAGAAAAATGAGCCGTCTTCTTCCTCTTTCTTAATGAAGACATAGTTAGTCCAAGACCTCGTATGAGGAATGGCCCCATCGGTCTTGCCCTTCTTTGTGATCCTGTGACAGATGAAGAAGTAAAAAAGTAACTCTTTGTTCACTCCCACCATCTCAGGGTTTTCTTTCTCTAAATCTAAAACCTCTTCATCATAAGGAACGTATTCCTCGTATGGCTCCGTTCTCCAGGGCAGCTTTGATATTGCCTACATCTCATGTATAGTCAAACCCATCTCCGCGGAGTGAAGAAAGTACAGGTGTAATAATTGTATAACTCAACCAATACGATAAACATAGGCCAATTCACTTTTATGCCATGTTGGGTGGCTCTAACGGCATAAAACAGGCCGGTAGATTTTATGGTTTCCTCGTAGGTCGAAAGCACCCATTCAGTAAGGCCACTCCAGAATGGGACAGAGTACCTCCAACCTACCATCCGCAGCTTCTCTTTCAGATACGACTCCTTCTTTGACATCATAAGATTGGAGAGGGTCTCGGCAGCATAAGGATGAAGATCAGTTGGAACGTCATTTATTATGGCCCCAGGATGCATCCCCCTCGTGGAATATGATGTGGAGCCCTTGATAGACTTGAAGGTGTCTTTTCTCCGGTCACCAGAGTTAAATTGGATCTTGCCAAAAATGACTCCATGAAGTTCAGGGGTCAGATCATATTTTATTTGTCTCCGGACAGCTAAATCGGTAAACGCCGACAGAGGGTATTGGCGTTCCATAGACGGCAACCACATTCTCAGGTCATTTAATCTGACCACCAGAGGGTCCCTTAGACGTTTCGGCTCGTCACCCTCAAACTCTAGGCTGTCACCAAACAGAAAGTATGGTCTCTTGAATCTCTACGTCCGAGCACGAACTTCTCATTGTGCATCATATGCTTCAGGAATGTCTTATCATGTTCGAGTATAATGATCGTTCATACCGAAGGCTGGTCATGGCTAATCTTGGCCTGAACATTTCTAATCATGCTAGTTATGAGGCTTGTGCCGAGAACTTGGCGAGCAGAGCCAAGAGGAATTCTACCGAGTTCTGGGACGACCATGTCAACTGCAAAGACAAGAAGAGAAAATAGGACTAAGTGCTGGAGAAATCCTATGCGCCCAAAGGGTTATGCACCCAAACTTCCTATGGGCACATAAAATCCTCAAACACATGTGCTACAAGTAGGCACATGACATTCAACAAGCATGTAGGCGCATAACAGTTCAGGCGCATAACAGCGCTCAGACATGGAAGCGTTCTGCGTAGGCACATAACACATAACAGCGTGTGGACACATAACACACGATAGTGTGTGGGCGCATGCTTCTATGGGCGCATATGAATGCTCACAGACGTGTGTTGCTTTGGGCACATATCAATGGTTATACGCCCAAGAAGAGAAGAGTCTGAGAGTTGCAAATTAACGCTCGAGACTTTGTTTTTGAAGCATAGCCTCACCCAGAATCGGGTCTTGGACTAGCGGAGACGCTGTCGAAGGAGAAGAACCGCTCGGTGCAGCCTCCTTGCCCTTCGTAGATCTTTTGGCAGCCTTGGGAGACATGATTCGTGCAGAGAGGAGATGAAGGGTCCCTTGAAAGTTTTTGAGAAAAAGAGAAGAATGAAATTTCTCTCTCCTCAAGGCCTATTTATAGGCATGGAGGCAAGGCTATGCACCAACATAGAAGATGCGCCCACTATAGCCTATGCGCCCACATGGAGACTTGGTCTTTTATATTATGCGGCTACTACTTGCAGATGTGGACAACGCACAAAGCCTGGCAAAATTCTATGCGCCTAAAGTAGGTGTCACGGCCCGCACCCGCTTTTCGGACCGAGCTCGTGAGCAAGCCAGCTACGTATCGAGCGGACTCCAGCCCTACTCGAGTACGTATAAGCTGTCCAGAATAGGGTATCATGTCTAATCTAAACTATATCTCAATCCACAGGAATCATATAAATAAGAATGAACAATTATGGGTCATGGTCTGCAGCCCATTAGCATATTGTCCGATTAGACTCCAAGAATAATATGAGTCTATAAAGTAAGCAGAGTAAATCATGGGGTGGAATATAAAGCACGAGAAGATAATAAGAAATAACACAAGCAAATACCTGTATCATGCATCGCAATCCTCTATCATCCCGCTCTGCTAACTAACTCTATACAATCGCTAAACCTGGAGAGATCATCAGGTCCTCAGAGGACTAGCAAGATACATAAAACATACCTATTTAACAGTTTAATCATGCAATAATATAACCAGGGTATAACAGGAACTAGACATGAGACTGACACGTGGCTACTGACAGGTGGCTAGGAACACGGATACGGGATCAAGTATGCATAAATGAACTGCTGGAAGATCAATGGAATACCAACCCTCGCCCCGAATGTGGACTCGCATGTCAGTTTCAAGACAAGTCACCCTCGCCCCGTATGTGGACTCGCAGGTGCAAAGGACAACCCTCGCCCCGTATGTGGACTCGCAGGTTGAGGGAAAGACAAAGGAATAACAGTTCACTCACACATACTTGCAGACACGACTCAGTCAAGATACAGGTGAAGACATGGTACAACTCAGTCATGACACAGGTAAGGACAACTTTAGCATGATCCATGACGTAAACAAGCCTGGTATAACTATACTATCAAGTCATGAAATACTGATATACAAGCAAGACAATAAACTGGTAAGCGCGGTATCATATAAATCTATAAAAACTAAGGTAACTAAAGATAACATACTATAACAGGTGTACTATAAGCATGAAAATAAACTGTAGAGGGAGGCAAGGTATACTTGCCTGGTGGTTGCACGCAGATCCAACAAATATATAGTCAACTGGTAAGCCATACAGTCCAAGTCATCACAACTGTCTCCGAAAGCTGAAACAAATATTACCAACATTCTCAGAATAGTCAAATTAACTAGGATTGTCTGTCCTTAAGTCCAATTCTGGATACAGGGGCAAAACGATAATTTTGGGCAAAAACGATGTCCGCCGTTGGACCCGCTTTGCACCGAAAATCGTGCCAGAGTCAACGGTCTCTAAAGTCGTCAAACTATATGTCTTCGGATCTGGTTTTTCGATACGAACCCAACCGTATATCCGAAGTTGGATTTCGGCGGGCCGTGCACAAAATTACCCGTTAAATCGGACCGTGGGGCCCGCAAAACGGCGATCCAAACAACTGTCTCAGAATCGGACCAAACTTGGCATACAAAACCAGAAAAATGATACGGTCCTGTTGGCATAAGTTTCGTCTCGATCTGACGAGCGTGCACGATGTAATTGGGAAATTTGCACAGAGGCCGATACGGTGAATTTCGATGGATACGCATCAAATTCGTCGCGCACACGCGACCAATTTGAATTTCGTCAAAGCCCATACGACCACGAAGCCGTTACGCACCATTCGATGCTTTCGATTCGTGACTAGGTCGCCCGAAATGGCAGGACGCACGTCGTGTGGATGAGTTTTTCTAAAATTCTGTTTTTCTAAAAACTGTTTTTCTTGATTTTTAGCAATTGTTTTCTCGAGACATATTAGACAAAATCAGAAACTACCAAAAGGGTCTTCAAGTCCCATAGGTTGTCTACAACCCTATTTAGACAAAATTTCGAAACTGTCGGTCGATTGGCAAGGAATCGACTTCCAATTTAGGGTCGAAACTGTCCCATACTCTGTTTTGAGACAAGGTTTTTCGTCGACTTTGAGTCGATCTTCTGGTGTTTCTACTGTCATAGGATAAAATCCATCTGAAGGGGTTTGAAGAGGGTCTAGTAGGCTTTCCGAAACACTTTACGGTTCAAAAAATGAATAAACGTGGCCGGAGAAATCGTACCGTGAATATCGTATTGCTGCCCATCTCATACTGCTGCTGTCGTTACTTGCCCTGTTCGCACGCCCGGCCGTGGTCGGCCTCCGGCGGTGGCCCGGCCCTGCTGCGGTGGCGCGCGGTGGTGGCGTGCAGGGGGCGCACGGTGGTTTGGGCGTGGGTTCGCGTTAGGGTTTCGAGGAGAGGACCCTCCTCCGTTCTGTTTCTCGATGAAACTATATACAGTTATAAGTATATATGGTCGGGTGCTTTGCTGTTCTTGCTCGGGTTCGGGGGTGGGGAACTCTGGATTGGGCCGGCCTGTTTGGTTGGGCTGGGATTCGTTGCTGCTTGCGTGGTTGAGCTTATATGTATATTTTTACACACATTTGTATATATATAATATGTATATATGGGTATACTTTAATAAATTATAAATGTATTTACACATCTATTTATATATGTACAACATGTATTCATGTATATACATGAATCAATTATAAATACATTTATATATACCTACACACATATAATTTATATACATTATACACTTATATATTTTTATATATTTACATATACATGCACATATACATTTATTTATATTTATATATATGTGCACATACACAATATATAATATTTATTTATATATATTCATACCCATATATAATATATTTATTCATATACATTCGTATTCACATACACTTATACACATATATTATATCAATAAATACTCGATTAACCAATAATAATAATAATATCTAATAGTAATAAATATATTTATTTAATCACCAAAAATAATAAAATAATACTTAACTGGTGGTTTGGTGAATCCATACTATTCACCCTTATCCGGGTCCAAAAAATTGTACAAATATTGTAAAACAATATTAAATAATAAAAATACCAATTTTTGTATAAAAATTCAAATAGTTAAAAATGCACATCAATACCTAAAAAAATTTAATAAATATTGTACATACATAAAATATGACTACATGGTCGTCTTTGGTCTCACTACATACCTACAAAGGCTGGAATTTGGTTCGGGCCCAGTTCGGGCTAAATGGACACAAACAGTCTCCTACATGTCAATACTATAATTAATAAATAATCAAAACGTTCTATAGGGTTAAGTCGCAACTTGGCCTGGTTTTCTTAGTTAGGACATCACTATGGCTCGGCCTTCCTTGGCATGGCTAATACACTAGTCAAGGCAAGCCACTGCACTATCCGTGCCATGATTCATAGTCGTCTTGTACTTCAAAATTTAACCATGTCTAAAATCATCCACCGTAATATTTAACAAAATAATTATTCATAAAATCTAAAAATCACCATTTAAATCAAATAAAAAAATATTTCAAAAAAATTCGGGAAGGGAAGCTACAAATCTACCCACCTTAAAAATAATTTCGTCCTCGAAATTCCAATTCATGACTATCCCTTAAAATTCAAAGTCTACCATCACCTTAATTTTCTCAAATTTAATTTCTCAAAAATATTTTATAACCTCGAATACTTGAGGACTTCTACCCACCTTTGGTCACACTTCTCCTCAAAACACGGTCACTAAAATCTTATAATCTTCTATCTAGTTGCTAACAATTCTACCAACATATATCTAGGGCATATAGCATATATAATCCCTCATACCTATAAACAACCAAAAATCCAATAATCAGACAATATTATACTATATCTTAAGAATTTCTGGTAAATCCTAGACAACACGATTATTCGTCACCCCGAAATAGGAAGGGACAAGAGTTAAGGATACGGAAAGCAATGAAGTATAATCGAGAGCAATTATGGAGTTTTCAAGGACGTAGAGAATTTTTAGGAGAATTTTCAAAGCAGTGTGGATTGAGATTTCTAAGGGTTTAGTCAGTTGCGCAGGCTCGTATCAGTACTGTTACGTAACCGATACGATATGCTCTGACCTGCATGGGCCACCACAAAAATTTGTCATGACCCGCACCCGCTTTTCGGACGCGAGCTCGTGAGCAAGCCAGCTACGTATCGAGCGGACTCCAGCCCGACTCGAGTACGTATAAGCTGTCCAGAATAGGGTATCATGTCTAATCTAAACTATATCTCAATCCACAGAAATCATATAAATAAGAATAAACAATTATGGGTCATGGTCTGCAGCCCATTAGCATATTGTTCGATTAGACTCCAAGAATAATATGAGTCTATAAAGTAAGCAGAGTATATCATGGGGTGGAATATAAAGCACGAGAAGATAATAAGAAATAACACAAGTAAATACCTGTATCATGCATCGCAATCCTCTATCATCCCGCTCTGCTAACTAACTCCATACAATCGTTAAACCTGAAGAGATCATCAGGTCCTCAGAGGACTAGCAAGATACATAAAACATGCCTATCTAACAGTTTAATCATGCAATAATATAACCAGGGTATAACAGGAACTAGACATGAGACTGACACGTGGCTACTGACAGGTGGCTAGGAACACGGATACGGGATCAAGTATGCATAAATGAACTGCTGGAAGATCAATGGAATACCAACCCTCGCCCCGAATGTGGACTCGCATGTCAATTTCAAGACAAGTCACCCTCGTCCCGTATGTGGACTCGCATGTGCAAAGGACAACCCTCGCCCCGTGTGTGGACTCGCAGGTTGTGGGAAAGCCAAAGGAATAGCAGTTCACTCACACATACTTGCAGACACGACTCAGTCAAGATACAGGTGAAGACAAGGTACAACTCAGTCATGACACAGGTAAGGACAACTCTAGCATGATCCATGACGTAAACAAGCCTGGTATAACTACACTATCAAGTCATGAAATACTGATATACAAGCAAGACAATAAATTGGTAAGCGCGGTATCATATAAATCTATAACAACTAAGGTAACTAAAGATAACATACTATAACAGGTGTACTATAAGCATGAAAATAAACTGTAGAGGGAGGCAAGGTATACTTGCCTGGTGGTTGCACGCAGATCCAACAAATATATAGTCAACTGGTAAGCCATACAGTCCAAGTCATCACAACTGTCTCCGAAAGCTGAAACAAATATTGCCAACATTCTCAGAATAGTCAAATTAGTTAGGATTGCCTGTCCTTAAGTCCAATTCTGGACACAGGGGCAAAACGGTAATTTTGGGCAAAAACGATGTCCGCCGTTGGACCCGCTTTACACCAAAAATTGTGCCAGAGTTAACGGTCTCTAAAGTCGTCAAACTACATATCTAAGAATCTGATTTTCCGATACGAACCCAACCATATGTCCGAAGTTGGATTTCGGTTGGCTATGCACAAAATCACCCGTTGAATCGGACCGTTGGGCCCACAAAATGGCGATCCAATCAACTGTCTCAAAATTGGACCAAACTTGGCATACAGGACCAAAAAAATGATATGGTCATATTGGTTTAAGTTTTGTCTCGATCTGACGAGCGTGCACGAAGTAATTAGGAAATTTGCACAGAGACCGATATGGTGAATTTCGACGGATACGCATCAAATTCGTCGCGCACACGCGACCAATTTGAATTCCGTCAAAGCCCACACGACCACGAAGCCGTTACGCACCTTTCGATGCTTTCAGTTTGCGATCACGTTGCCTGAAATGGCGGGACGTACGTCGTGTGGATGAGTTTTTCTAAAATTCTATTTTTCTAAAAACTGTTTTTCTTGATATTTAGCAATTGTTTTCTCGAGACATATTAGACGAAATCAGAAACTACCAAAAGGATCTTCAAGTCCCATAGGTTGTCTACAACCCTATTTAGACAGAATTTTGAAACTGTCGGTCGATTGGCAAGGAATCGACTTCCAATTTAGGGTCGGGACTGTCCCATACTCTGTTTTGAGACAAGGTTTTTCGTCAAATTCGGGTCGATCTTCTGGGCTTTCTACTGTCATAGGATAAAATCCATCTGAAGGGGTTTGAAGGGGGTCTAGTAGGCTTTCTGAAACACTTTACGGTTCGAAAAATAAAAAAAGTGGCCGGAGAAATCGTACCGTGAATATCGCATTGCTGCCCATCTCATACTGCTGTAGTCGTTACTCGCCCTGTTCGCGCGCCCGGCCATGGTCGACCTCCGGCGGTGGCCCGGTCCTGCTGCGACGGCACGCGGTGGTGGCGCACAGGGGGCGCACGGTGGTCTGGGCGTGGGTTCGCGTTAGGGTTTTGAGGAGAGGACCCTCCTCCGTTCTGTTTCTCGATGTCTGTTTCTCGATGAAACTATATACAGTTAAAAGTATATATGGTCGGGTGCTTTGCTGTTCTTGCTCGGGTTCGGGGGTGGGGAACTCTGGACTGGGTCGGCCTATTTTGGTTGGACTGGGATTCGTTACTGCTTGCGAGGTTGAGCTTATATGTATATATATACACACATTTGTATATATATAATATGTATATATGGGTATACTTTAATAAATTATAAATATATTTACACATCTATTTATATATGTACAACATGTATTCATGTATATACCTGAATCAATTATAAATACATTTATATATACCTACACACATATAATTTATATACATTATACACTTATATATTTTTATATATTTACATATACATGCACATATATATTTATTTATATTTATATATACGTACACATACACAATATATAATATTTATTTATATATATTCATACCCCTATATAATATATTTATTCATATATATTCGTATTCACATACACTTATACACATATATTATATCAATAAATACTCGATTAACCAATAATAATAATAATATCTAATAGTAATAAATATATTTATTTAATCACCAAAAATAATAAAATAATATTTAATTGGTGGTTTGGTGAATCCATACTACTCACCCTTATCCGGGTCCAGAAAATTGTACAAATATTGTAAAACATTACTAAATAATAAAAATACCAATTTTTGTATAAATATTCAAATAGTTAAAAATGCACATCAATACCTAAAATAATTTAATAAATATTGTACACACATAAAATATGCCTACATGGTCGTCTTTGGTCTCACTACATACCTACAAAGGCTGGGATTTGGTTCGGGCCCAGTTCGGGCTAAATCGACACAAACGGTCTCCTACATGTCAATACTATAATTAATAAATAATCAAAACATTCTATAGGGTTAAGTCGCAACTTGGCCTGGTTTTCTTAGTTAGGACATCACTATGGCTCGGCCTTCCTTGGCATGGCTAATACACTAGTCAAGGCACGCCACTGCACTATCCGTGCCATGATTCATAGTCGTCTTGTACTTCAAAACTCAACCATGGCTAAAATCATCCACCATAATATTTAACTAAATAATTATTCATAAAATCTAAAAATCACCATTTAAATCAAATAAATAAATAAATAAAATATTTCAAAAAAAATTCGGAAAGGGAAGCTACAAATCTACCCACCTTAAAAATAATTTCGTCCTCGAAATTCCAATTCATGACTATTCCTTAAAATTCAAAGTCTACCATCACCTTAATTTCCTCAAATTTAATTTCTCAAAAATATTTTATAACCTCGAATACTTGAGGACTTCTACCCACCTTTGGTCACACTACTCCTCAAAACACGGTCACTAAAATCTTATAATCTTCTATATTGTTGCTAACAATTCTACCAACATATATCTAGGGCATATAGCATCTATAATCCCTCATACCTATAAACAACCAAAAATCCAATAATCAGACAATATTATACTATATCTTAAGAATTTGTGGTAAATCCTAGACAGCACGATTATTCGTCATCCCGAAATAGGAATGGACGAGAGTTAAGGATACAGAAAGCAAGGAAGTATAATCGAGAGCAATTATGGAAAATTCACACTGCCTTGAAAATTCTCAAGGCAGTGTGAATTTTCCATAATTGCCTTGAAAATTCTCAATCCACACTGCCTTTCAATGCAAAACGACTATCAATAGGGCATATTATAAATAGGGATTGAAACGACAATTATGACCCCTATTTATAATTGTCGTTTCAATGCAAAACGACTATAAATAGGGGTCTCATGCCTCTTCAAAAAGACAGAACGGAGAGCATTTCAAACGCCAAATTACTGCCCTTTTTGCTAGTGAGCCGAGAGTTAGCAAATTTCTTAGGTTTTCTTCCACTTTTGTAAATCGAAGTGTCAACGGAGTAAAGGAGCAATTGTCGCTCGATCTCCATCGTCCCATTCTCTAGAATTCTTTTTGTACTCGGGGATTCTCAGTGCAGGATCTCTCAGACATACTCGATTTGTGGTGCCTTGCGCCAATAAGAAAAGACAGCATTTCTTCTTCTTCTTTTTTGTTGTCCACAATTATAACATTTATTTCTTGTTTTTAACTACCTACAATGAGGGTTGGTTGGACTGCAATTATGTTCATCAATAATTATGTTTAGTGTCAAATACAATTTGGAAAACTAGATGGCTGATGATGGGATTAACGTTTCCTCGAACATACAAATCATTCATATAGGGACGCAAATTGACATTTCTGAAGTGCTTGTCCGACGAGTGTACGAGAAATGAGAATCTGAGCACACACGGATGAAACATAATCCATACTATCATAATAGTAGTTGACAGTCATGTATTTACAACTAAATTTGAAGAATTGCCATAAAATTTTATGACTTTACTTTCATATGGAAACATGCAACTAAATTTGAAAAATTGTCATGAAATATAAGATATAGTTGTATTATCTTTCTCGTCAAAATCTTAAACATTACTTGAATTTATTATAAAGAGTTTTACAAAACTAACCCTTATGATAAAAAATTATATGAAGCATCCTAAAGCTCAAATTTTCAAAATGGTTTACTTTAGTTCCAAGTGTAGATAATTGTCGCACAAGCTGGCCCAGACCTAGCTTCGTAATGCGATGACAATCCATTATTTCTAATATCCAAATCAAATTTTATTGATCCACTTTTTTATATCTCCGTCTAAAACAATAATGTTTTGTATGCTTATAATTAAACTATGGTAGACTTGATCCTAACCGGACCTAACATACAATCGACTTGACCCAACTCTTGGACTCACCTTGAACCTGATCCGACCCAATTAACTTGGACTCGAACATGATGGCCAAAACTAAACTAGACTCGACTTAACCGAGTACAAACCATGTTCTATTTATATTCCTATAAAACAATAAATTTACCCAACTTTTGTGTGAGTAGCTATCTTGTAATCCGTAAAATTATCTCTCAATTCGTAAAAAAGAAAGGTTTATGGTTTAAATTTTTTGGAGCTAAATTTTTTGTAGCCAAAACCAAACTTGCAGTTAGTTTCTCACACACAAATTTTCCATGTAGTTAAGAAAAATCATTTTCGTACCAAATTTTCACCCTAAAAATGTTCATAGTATCATGTTTGATATAAGATTTTTGCAATATGCTTTCTAATTCAAAAATACAATAACGAAAATTAGAACATAATTTCAAAATGTGAGAGAAATCTCAGCTTTTCGTCCTTAGTTGGACATGGGCTTGGGTGGCGCAGTATTGCAAGAATGAGAGGCGCATAGAAGTTTTATTGCCTTTTATAGGCTGATCCATTTATTTGGTATATTGCACTAAATTATCCCGGGAGTAATAAAAATGCACTGTACACGTGAATCTTATATTTGGTATATTCCACTAATTAATATTATTAATTTTACATTAAGGTTGTCTCTAATTATAGATGACAATAGTGAAAATTTGAAGGACATAACTTCAAAAAAGAGATTTCAAATGTTGTCTACCTGTGACAAACAAAAGGTATGCTGCAGAAATAAGTGCCAGAGGGGGTAATTGTTAGAATGCATAGCGCGTGGTGATAATGAGCACTAATGTTTGGTTGCACCAAATTTATGACCCAAAAATTTAGGTGATAAGTGGGACCAATACACCAAGCAATAGGTTGGGATCACTTGTGTACATATGTGTGGTTGCTTCTTAAAACTCAGAAGCAACTCTACCACCTCCCATTTGTTTGTTTCTCCTATTTGTGTAAAAAGTTCTTTGTTGTTAATTCCTATAGAATCATTCTTTTCATTAACTTTATTTGTCATATGTACATTATTAATCATTATTATATACAACAATCTTGTTTTATAAAAATTAGTAAAATATATCTTAAAAAAATAAGTAGATTTAATCCTAAAACCAACTTGAATCACTTGATACAATTACAGTACTAAGTTGTGTAGAAATAAACCATATCAAAGTCACAGTTAAGATTGGATGGATAATCGAATGGGTTTGGGTCGAGTTATGTTTAGGAACTGATCATTTGGTTTCAGTAGAGTAGGGGACTCATGTTCAAATCCAGATAAGTTAACAATTTCTTTTATTACTAGTAAAACTTATATTACAATATTTAATGTTGACTATATATCATGTTTCATTCCTTTATATATCCTGTTACTAGGAAAACTTGAGTTTAGAATGTTAATTCATTCCTTTATTTATATTAAAACTTTATATTTAATTCTGCAGTGAATTACTAAATCTAAATAATTTATTGTTACTTTTATAGTTTTGCATGATGATATATAAATCTATTTTATTAGCACATATTAAACTTTTCTTCTTCTTATTTTTAACTACCTACATTGAGGGAGGGGTTGGAATGCAATTACGTTCATTAATAACTTTGTTTGGTGCTAAATACAATTTGAGGCGTACAAGGCTGGAGTTGGGATTAAGGTTTCCTAAAAAAAAAATATATCATTCATTTAGGGGCTCAAATTGGCCTTTTCGAAGTGCTAGTCTGACGAATGTTTAAAAAAATGTATATTTGAGCACACACGGTTGAAACCTAACCGTAATCTAAACTAATCTAATATATAGTATTGACAGTATGTGCAAGAATTTGAAGAATTGTCCATAAATAAGAGACTTGACTAGCATGTGAAAACATGCAACTAAATTTGAAGAATTGTAATGAAATATGAGATATATTCGTATCGTCTTCCTCTTTCAAATCTTAAATATTAGGTGAAATTAAAATAAAGACCATTACAATAGGTGGAAACACACACACAAAAATCAGGTACTAAAGAAAAATCAATATACCAAACTTGCACCAAAAAAAGATGTTCATAATCTCATGTTTGCTACATTCCACTAATATTATAATTTTTGCAATTACTAAAATTAAAATATTTTCCCAAAAGGTGAGAGAGATCTCAGCTTTTTGTCCATGAATGATTCAGTAGAACTTGGGTCTGGGGTGACGGCAGTTGGTGCAGTACTGTAGGAATAAGTGACATAATAGTGACACATGCCATATGTGGGTGGGGATCCTACATTAATAGGTGTATAGAAGTTGTATTGCCTTTTATAGGCTGATCCGTTTATTTGTTTGGAAAAAGAATTTTTTTACATCAGTCATGTTTTCCTACTGATTTGAAAAAGCTTTACTTCCTATAAGTTGTTATTAAATATAACATCATGAAAAAAATTGTTTTAAACCAAGAGTAGTTTTTGACATTAGTGTCGTCTCTAATTCTAGACAACAATAATGGAAGTTAGAAGGACATAACTTCAAAACAAAGATTTCAAATGTTGTTTAAACGTGTGAGGTGCCATACGTGGGTAATTGTGAACCCCCTCTTCCAAAATTTGGTTTTACCTAAATAATTTAGAATTATTATCTTAACTACTATTGTACTTTAGATGTGAGCTGCTCCTGTTATGACCATTTTGTTTTATACATGTTTTACTTAATAACTTTAGTTTAGTTGTTAAGTTTTTTCTATCTTAAATTTTAGTATTAGGTTAGTAACTTAGATAAATATTTTGCTATGGCTTTCAAACCCATATATATATATATTATACAACTTTAGTTGGACCTTCTTTGGGTATAACATTTGATTGTCTGAGCCTTAAAACCCACTTGCAATATTTATTAATAATAGGCCTCAAGACCATGAATGCATACATTTATGATTTTTTTTTTTCCTATTGGGCCTTGAGCCTGCGTATATATAATATTTCTATGTATTGGAACCAGTGTTGTCAGAACCGGACCGGACCGACGGTCCGATCGGGTCCGACTGGTTTTGACAAAAAATTTGGTCCGGTCTGATGTTTACCGAGGATTTTTGAAGAACCGTCGGTTTTTTCACAGAACCGGGTTTAACCGGTGAACCGGTTCGCAATTGAACCGGAAATTTTGGTTTTTTAAAAAAAAAAAAACTCAAAAAACTTTATTGTGTGAGATTTAGACCATTTGGTTCTTGGTTTGGTTTTGAGAGACCTTATAGTTGTAAATTAAACCAAACCAAACATGTTAAGAACCAACCAAAGAAGTAAATGTGGACATGTTATCTGTTTGAACCAAACCAAACCAAGTCTATTTGAACTCCGGTTGAACCCGGCCCGGTCCGACCTATACAAAAAAAAAAAAAAAAAAACGGTTCAAACATCGGTTCGGTTTTTAAAACATTGATTGGAACCTAGCCCAAGATTAGGCAAGCCCTATTAATCCCTAAGCAAACATTAACTTCTCCTATTTATGAAAGCCAATCAATACTTTGTTTCCTATTCTTCTTAATTAGCCATACTATACTTTTCCCCTTGGGCCCAAGCCTGTCCCAGACCAACTCAAACTCTCACACATATATATGCGTAATAAAGAACTGTAGCAACACTTCAAAAAAAAAAAAAAACCCTAGCCGCAAAACCAAACCCAGGTTTCCCTCATCTCGTACACATAGGCCTCGTTTGGTTCACGGAAAGGAAATGAATTCGCTTCTATTTTTCATAGAAATGGAAAAGTAAGATTTCTATCACATTTTTTTTCGTTGTTTGGTAAAACAAAAAAACTACCTAGGAAAAGAAAGTAAAATATAATAATATTCCAATAATATTTTACCTTTTAAAATAAAAATAATATTATTAAAAATAACATTAATGTTAAAATAAGTAATGACACATGGTTACTTTTGTCATAACTTTTGTAATAAATGTTAGAAAATGATGAGGGAAAATCAATCCCATGTAGGGCTGCAAATGAGCCAAGCCGTTTGCGAGCTGCTCGAAGCTCGACTCGATAAAAGCTCGTTTGAGCTCGGTTCGTTTAGTAAACAAGCTGAGCTCAAGCTTCATTTTCGAGCTCGTTTAATAAACGAGCCAAGCTCAAGCTTAGAAGTACTCGGCTCGTTTGAGCTCGCGAGCTGGCTCGTTGATGAGCTTGCGAGCTGGCTCGTTTAGAAGCTTGTTTAGGAGCTTGTTTAGAGGCTCGTTTGTACTCTATTGAATTCTAAATATATGTATAATTTTTGTGCATTATACATTTATATGTCATTTAATAATTGATATTAAGGAACTTTTTTAATTAAATTTTTATAAATAAATTGTTAATATTACAGGTACTTGAATTCAAACATAACTAAATTGAAATCGATCTCGTTAAGCTTGAAATCAATTTATTTATTTTGAGCTTGAAATAAAGTTGAGCGACCTTGAAAACAAGCTTAACAAGCTTTATTTTGAGCTTATCAAGCTTGTTTATCAAGCTTGAATCAAGCTTGCTTATCAAGCCAAGCTCGAGCTCAAACCAAGCCAAGCTCAAGCTTAATATAAACAAGCTCGAGCCAAGCTCAAGCTCCAAAATAAAAAATTTATCAAGCTCGAGCTCGAGCTCGAGCTCGATTAACTCTAGTCAAGCCAAGCTCAAGCTTACAAAAGCTTGGCTCGGCTTGGCTCGTTTGCAGCCCTAATCCCATGGGTCTTGAGTGGAACCATATTCCTACCAATTTTTTCCCTTGTCAGAAAATTAATTCCCAAGTTTGTGGCTACCAAGAAAAGAAAATGAACAACTTTTCTTTATTGGTTCCTTAAATCCTTGAACCAAACGAGGCCATACTGCAAGCTCTCACCCCCTTGGCCCCTTCTTCTCCGACCTCCGGACTTCTTCTGCGTGCATGTGCCAGCGTCGACCCCTACTCTCGTGAACGCTCTGCCGGGACCTCCAACCACGCTCCGTCATGCGCGCAATCTCCAGGTCATCGTCATCGTCCCCGCGGAGCGATTGCATCAATGGCACAACCGGTGCAGTCGATTATTGCACCGACCAGATCCGGTCGGTCTGCCGGCTTCGATGCCATTGGGAAGCCGAGCTCGCGATGCCTCGTTGAATGCGGTCCAACGTGTTGTTGTTTCCTTGAGCTCGTAGTCGAGTTCGCATCGATCCGAGTCCAGGAATTTCCTTTCCCTCGAGGTTCCATCCATGAAGAAGAAGTCGAAGAAAAAAGAACAAGCAGCAACATAGTTTGCTCACAACTAGGTTTTCCTAAGGTGACATCACTTCCCTGTTCCTTCTATTGGTGCATATATGGTGTACATATATTAGTATATAATATTTGTTATTTGTATATAAGATACTATTATTAATAAGTAACCTAAAAAGTTATTTTGCTAGTTATCTACAAATAAGCTTTATATATATATATATATATATATATATATATATATATATATATATATATATATATACACACACACACACACACACACACGTATATATACACACACACACGTATGTGTGTTATAGGTATAATTATAGCTATGTTTCTGTATATATATTTATATATATACCTAAAAAAAATTATACATATACCTATGTTCTATACTAATGACTCCTAAAGAGACACTATTTTTATACGCCATTTTATTTATATCATTAATTATAAAATGGTTATTTTGAATAAATA
Organism: Iris pallida; assembly: GCA_029216955.1. Taxonomy (NCBI): domain Eukaryota; kingdom Viridiplantae; phylum Streptophyta; class Magnoliopsida; order Asparagales; family Iridaceae; genus Iris; species Iris pallida. Next base: position 11,438,141 of record JANAVB010021800.1, on the reverse strand, counting down.
ATTATATATATGGTTTATGTATCTCTATATGTATACGAATATTTATATATATGCAAAATTTTGTTTATATTTATCATGGTTTAATATTTATGACTGATGTATATATTGTATAAACATTTTATGGACAACAACCAAATAGAGTTCTGGCATATATATAATAAATGAATAAGTAGTATTATAAAATATTTTTCCTAAATAATCTAGTTAGGATATCATTATCAACATAAGAAATTATGGAATTTTTATTTAATGTTGTGAACCATATATAGTATTTTATTAAACTATCTCTATAAGGAAGATTAATACATAATTTGCCCTTATATTAGATGTGGGAAAATTTATAATAAGGGTTGTATAGGTACCTATAAGGTGGTGTTAATAAATATGGTAGTATAATGATGTGTGTTGTATGTTTTGGGCTTTGGTAGATTTTTTGTGAACGGAAGCATGTGCCTAGGCCTGGATACGACCTTGGTACTACAATCTCAGTCTCAGCACATCATTTGGGCAAACCTCAGGCAAGTATACCTTGCCAATTTGATTTACATCATTTACATGCATATATTCATTACCGTCATTTACTTTCGATATACTGCTACATGATTCACCTGTTCTTACTTGTATGCTTACATGATTATTCCTACTGATGCATAGATAGGATACACGGATTCGTACTACTTGGCACATAGGTGACTCGATTTTGATCTCTGGATGTTTACTTGATGATGGATCCCCTGTGTACATGTTTTGACTGGACTTCAAAACTTATCATTTGTTAGAGTCTGATTGGATGTGTCATGGATGCGATACCGACTATATCATCGGGTGGGGAGGAGAGCTACTAGACAGAGGAGATACTATTGGTATGTTGTTGTTGACAGTAGACGGTTCGGACGAGCTCCACTGCAAGATGATATATTATGTTCGGATAGGTCCATTCTGCGAACGTTGTTCTCAAGTGCATTTCATACAGACTAGATAGTCTGCCTAGTAGTAGTGTTACTTGATCATCTATTTATTACCTTGATCACATGTCTATTATCTGGATCACATGTTTACTTCCTTCACATTTTATTTATTGTATTTTATTTTGGCATATATATTATGTATCTTGCTACGTATCTCTGAGGACCTGGTTTCCTTCCAAGTATATGCTGAGATCAGACATAGGATATTGGGGATACTACTTCGGGATTCAATATCGATTGATGATACCTGAATCCCGAAGAGGTACATTCAGCGAACGTTGATCTCAAGTACATTTCACACAGACTAGATAGTCTGTCTAGTAGTAATGTTACTTGATCACCTATATATTACCTTGATCACATGTCTTTTATCTACATCACATGTTTACTTCCATCACATGTTATTTATTGTATTTTATTTTGGCATATATATTATGTATTTTGCTACGTAACTCTGAGGACCTGGTTTTCTTCCATGTATATGCTGAGATCAGATATAGGATATTGGGGATACTACTTCGGAATTCAGGTATCGATTGATGATACCTTCTTATTTTATCTTTTGCGATTATTTTTTATTTAGTTTCATAGTAATTTAGTTAGAATTATGGATGTACAATATGGATATTTGTTCTGATCTGGACAACTTATACGTATTCGATTCGGACTGGAGTCTGCTTGAATAATGCGTAACTGGACATTGCCACGTGGCCTAGTCCCGCACATTTTGGGACTGGGTATGACATGGTTTTTGTGGTGGCCCACGTGGGTCACGTCTTCGTAAAGTATACGAAGTCGTGGTAGTGCTAGGGTTAGACGTACCACTACGAGCCTGCGACCAATTGAGGTATAGATTTGATGATACATCCACAACTAGGATTATAGGTTTCTCTAGGATTCTTCAGCATGATTGCTTTCATGTTATTTTCTTTCTCGACATGATTGCTTTTGTATTCTTCCCTACCTAGGATTTGACTAAACCTTTCTATGTTGACTCCTTGATCGATTCTTCTCATTTACTTCATGAAAGTTGTTGGGACTATAACTCATGGAATGGTCTAAGGAAAGTTCAAGAAATTATATTTTATCCTTTTATTATGGGATCAAAAGTTTATTTTTGCAGCCAGAGACATACTGGCCAGGCAGGAATTTAGATGACGACATGACGGTTGTATATGTCTCTCAAATTTTACCTAAACTACATCCTATGCATCTTGATTAAATCTTCTCGTGTATTTCATAGAAGTTGTTTTAGAAATATCTCATGTATTTGGCTAAAGATAAGTTTGGAAACCTATATTATCTGGCGTGGCAGACACGCACTGCAGCCATCCGTTGAGTTATGAAATCAGAAGTTTTACAGCCAGATGTGTGCTGGCAGGGCTGTCACGACCCGCACCCAGTGTAAGGGCACGAGAAGTGGTTACGTCCAGCCTACACCGCAGTGTCGACGGTAGAATGCTGTCCTAGGTCACATACATCTAACAATTATAAGGTACCTGTACAATTTATACGCTCCGAATGGAGGACAATATAGAAATGTACAACTCAATCACAGCTAAGGTAGAAAGTACGATAAATAGATAGATAAGATCTGAATCCATAATGAAATACAAGATAAGAGAGAGAATCTAAGTGTCTAAGATAACAAATCCACAATATCCAGAATGACAAAATTCCCAAATAAATACAAGTGTATCCAAACTAGACATGATAATAAGTAAGATACTAGTCTAGCTAACTAGCCTAGACTACTGGGGTAATATCCTCTGCAAGTGCTGGATCCTCCTCGGAGTCCAGCTCACATGTGTCATCTAGGCCTGCTCCAAAGTACGCATGACAGAACTCCTCAAGGTCATCTGTAATATTTTTAACAGGTCCAGTTAGGACGGGAGCGAGCACAGTATATCTCACGCAGTTCATATCATGACAGGAATATAAAACAGGCAATAGAGTAAAATACATAAAACGATGAAAGAAAGGACATGAAATAGAAAGAAGACTATAATAGAAATATCTACTATAAGTAAAGAGCTACAGTGAACTAGTAATTTAGAGTACAAGATAGACATATGAACGACTTGATAATAAACATGAGAGGTTGTACATGGCTACACTACTTTAAAAATATTCACATGACAACTTCTAATCCCCTATCTCCAATCAATACACAAGGATCCGTTCAAGTTATGTTATTGTACATGATTTCACATGGGGGCTCATAAATGGGTGCACATGAATATAAACATGGGGGCTCCGTGAACATGAGAGTACATGAATCACGAGAGTGCACATGAATAGTGAAAGCACAGGAATACATGATGAAAGTGAAACGCACATGACATGATGTATCTGATGCTCCCGAGGGGGATAACATCGTATGAAAAGATCCATATAGTACTAATCCGTGTTTCCATCGTGACAGCATCAAGTAAAGTAATTTAGAGCAAGAATATAGTCCTAGTAAGTATAAAACGGTCAGAAAATGTACTCGTCTGATATCCTGAGTATATGAAGTGAAATACTGTCTGAGGAGAGGTGTCTAGCTCCTATTTAGAACAACACAAGTCACAATATATCCAAAATGGTAAAATAGAACACTACAATGCATTCTACATGATGTTTGGGTCAATCTAGGCTAAAGTCAACCTCTGGTCAACTCTAGTCAACTACACTAGTCAAACTAGGTCAACTAGGTCAAATCCTAACCAGACAAGTCTCACTAAGCCTAACCATGTCTACCTAGCATTCACATACCATCACAATGCTATACATGCTATCAACACACAATCTCATGTGTATACATTCTCATATACACATATGATACATAGGCTTGCATATAGGAAACCATATAGGCTATATACCTATGTACCAATCTACATTGGCATACACACTAGCATATGTTCACCACATTTACATATATCAATTTCATATAGGCAACATACATATATATATATATATTACATTATTATCATACAAGAATATAGATATTTATATATATACATATATAGAGAGAGAAGGATAGAGTCATAGTAGCAGTAGGGTGTGTGTCATGTGTGTGTGTGTATATGGAATGTCTATGTGTGTACATGGAATGGGTGTGTGCGTGTACATAGGTTTCCTGTGTGTGTGTGTGTGGCAGTAAGGGGGGTGTTCTCAAATTTTGTGTACTTGTGCGTATGTGTGTGTCAATGTGTGAGTGAGTGTCTCAATGTGTATGTGTAACATAGATATAGGGTGTCAGGTTTAGTGTAAATGTGTGTGTGTGTGTGACAGTACATAGGTTCTCATTTTTCAGTAGAGTGTGGGTGTGTGTGTAGGTCACAACCTAGGTTCTCAGGTTTGTACATATGTGTGTGTGTATATAATATCAGGAATCGGTGCACACACATAACAGTGTATCAGTTTACAACAGTCCAATGCAATTCGAAAACCCCAACACCTAGCTAATCATGAATCCCAACATGTAGATTAAACTCAGATATGATACATACAATCTAACATGGTAATTTCAGCATCTAAAATCAGTTTAACACAATTTAATCTTAGGAATTCGAAAATCAGTATCCAGTATCAAAAATTTGGGAAAATCACCAATTAGAATTCAAAACACATTAATAATCAATTTAAAGGGTTGGTAATTAGTATGTCATATGTGAGTGTGTCCTACAATTGATTTGGTGTCCAAAAACTGGACACAAATGTGTCCAAATCAATTACCACACACAAGCACACTGAAACAGTACCGAGTCTCGTACACGTGTTCATCACATTCGTAGACACGACACACGACACATGTGCCCACGTGGTCATATCCACGTGTAGCCCAGCACTAGGGCTACACACTGAACACATCACGAAGTGTCTACGTCGTGTCCTGTGCGGACATGAGACGCGTGTCAGTGAGTGAAATATACAGTGTAACGTGCAGTACAATATGCGTGTGGACCAAATATCGTGTCCGACATGCAACGCGTTGATACGAGGCTTGGGGTCTGACATGTCAGTCATGGCCCTCACCTCCCTGCCAAGTGGCAGCTGCCCACGTGGCCTGTACAAGGAGGAAAACTCCCCGAGCAGCAGGGCACTGCCCGTGCGTACACAGTGAGCGTGTTCATGTCCTGTTTGGACACGAACACGGCTCAAATTCGACTCAGTGTAAGGGGAAATCATTATATGCATATAAATCAACATTTCCATTCAATTACTTTTCAAAAATAGCAAAATGAATTCCATTGAGGCATTTACACAAACACTTGAAATTAGAAAATGATATGTGTCCGATACGGACATGAAATCAATGCAAAACTTTACCAATCACACACCACAGCTAGGGGACACCTAGATCTAGGCTATTATGAAAAGAAATCAGAATTAAAATATAGTTTAGAGTGTTTACCTATAGTGTATCAATGACAAGAAAAAAGCCCAAATAGGATGATTCTCCTTGCAAGCCAAAAGCTCCAAATTGTACCAAAACTGAGATTTCTCTCCATGAACAGAAAATAGAGTGGGATTAGGCTGTAATACAAGAAACTAGAGTCAAAAATGAATTAAAATAAAATAGTTATGGATTGGGGAAGAATGACCAATACCTTTCTTTTTCCAAAAGTTGATTTTATGCAAAAGAGGCAAGAACTAGGAAGAGAGATTTTATAGGGGAATCCCTATGTGGCCGACCATAAAGAAAGAAATTAGGGTTAGGGTTATGACAAATGGGCTTTGGCCAAGTTCAATGATAAAGGGAATCACTCCTTAAGTCAAAAGTCCATGAACCTAATTATTTATTCTCCTATATGAAACTTGATTCTAAATGACTTAACTTGGGTTGACTTAAGTTAGACTAGGGTTCCACCATGCTAATCAAGTTACCATAGCTAAGGTCAACATCTAAGTTAGTCTCAAAAGTCTCAACTAGCAAAGGTCAAAAATAACAACCATCATTCTAATAATTCAAAATAAATCCAAAATTCTCAAAATGACCAAAATACACTCAAGCAAAAATGTGGTAGTGACAAGGGCAGATTCCGGATGACATAATCACGAAGGTATATGGTTCTCTGATTTTATCTAGACCACGTCCTATGCATCTCGTTTGACTTCATACCATTCTTGGAAGTATTTCGACAAACCTTCATGCTTTGCTTAACCCTAACGTTGTTTGATAACGGTAAGGATTGCTCGACCTAGTCTTAGGTCTTGTACCATTCATGTTTATAAATGGCTAGACTAGACAAACCTCATTAATGTATTCTATTGTGAAACTATAATATGTTATTGTGTGATTGTGATGAGTAAATTTTTTGAGGGTTGATTAGGTTTAGCTTCTAGGACAAGTATGAGTGACTGGCAATAGTGAACTTAGAGTCTATTAGGAACGATTGTTTTGATAGTATAATTTGATGATAGAGTACCTAAGATAAAGTGATAAGATATTACATTGTTATGACTACGGAGTGAATGATTCCAATCTTGTACTTAGGGTTTGAGGATTGATCATTTGTAGGGTTTTGATGACCAAGTACTTATCTGTTATCTATGCATTCTTAAAAAATGTATATGTAAATTTAGACTGTAATAAATATAGACTCTAAATTTAGACTCTAAGTATCAATTAGATAATTGCTAGAATTCAGAATAGGATTAGAAGGTCTTTTCTAGACTATAACATGGTAGAAGTGCACACTAGTGATTAAAAAGAAAAGGGTTGAGTAAGTTAATTACAAATGGGATTTAGAGGATTCCGTAATCCATAAAACAAGAAGCGATTGAGTGGTAAGGATCTTGGAATGAAGGACTTGTAATTCAAAGAATTACATATGATTGGAGGATAGAATGATACATAGAATAATATAAGATGACTTAGGTAGAGATATAATATTGTGTACCAAATCGGAAGATAGTAGTTAAAGAAACAATAAACAAAGCAAGTATATAAGTATAGTAGAAACAAAAATGAATCAAGAACGTAGAATTGAGGAATTATATTCGATAGGAGTGGATGAATAAAAAGAAGAAAACTCTATGCCAATGATAGGCGTTGCACGTATAATTTTCAAAGAGAAGTTGTAGGGGAGAATTGAAGGCAATTTATGAAAAGAGATTGTGGTTGATAAAATAAGGAAACCAACTATCTACAATTGAGGTTGTGGTTCCTTATTGGTATGAAAGATTCTAAGGGGTAAACGACATAGTTTATGATAGAAGGACCCTGGTTGAATCTAAATCAAAGTAATTGTAAGGACTTCGAGAAACAGACGAGGCGACCTCAAGGATAGCAGATTGAGTATGGAAGCCATAACAGCTACGTATTATAGCTTGACCAATAGGATGATTTTAATTTCGAAGACGAATTTTTTTAAGGTGGGTAGGATGTAAACCCCCCTCTCCCAAAATTTGCTTTTACCTAAATGATTTAGAATTATTATCTTAATTACTATTGTACTTAGATGTGAGCTGCTCCTACTTGACCATTTTATTTTATACATGTTTTACTTAATAACTTTAGTTTAGTTGTTAAGGTTTTTCTATCTTAAATTTTAGTATTATGTTAGTAACTTAGATAAATATTTTGCTCTGGCTTTCAACCCATATATATTATACATATTTGGTTGGGCCTTTTATGGGTATAACATTTGATTCTCTGAGCCTTAAAACCCACTTGGAGTATTTATTAATAATAGGCCTCAAGTCCATAAATGTATACATTTATGTTTTTATTTATTTTCCTATTGGGCCTTGAGCTTGCGTATATATAATATTTCTTTATATTGGAACCTAGCCATGATTAGGCAAGCCCTATTAATTCCTAAGCAAACATCAACTTCTCCTATTTATGAAAGCCAATCGTACTTTGTTTCCTATTCTTCTTAATTAACCACACAAGGAACAAATATAATTCCTTCAGTTTAAAAAAAAAGTTTGAATCTAAGCCCAAACCAAATTATCATTTATTCCTTCCAGCCACACTTCTAAAATTTCTAAGTCCAAAATATTCTCTCTTTCTTTAAACCCATATTATTGTTGGGTTTTTGGCCTTTGCATTGGAAAGTTTAGTCCCACATCGTCTAGGCCAAAGGAAGTGTATCTCTATATATAAGCTATGCTTGTTTAGAGATGCACAAGTGGTGTGGAGGAGCATATGGGTGTGCCATGTGGGGGTATTTTTCTAGTGAAAAAAAGGCCAAATCAACAATGAAGCATTTATGCTTTTTGCTCTTGGAAATTAATTTCCAATGGAGCTACGCCCCGTAGGGGCTTAGCGACTCGAACTCGGACTCGGGCTCATGGGCTTATGAGGCATTTTGTTGGTGCACTTTACACTTAGCACGTCAGCATTGTCGCTAGGTGCATAGTGCGCTTAAGTTGCGCTATTTGCATGAGCCACTTGCGTAGCCGATCGCACTGCCAGATGGCGTGGCCAATTGGTGCTGCCCAGTTGCACGGCCCAGAGGTGCGCCCAGTTGCACGGCCAAGTGGCGCACCCAATTGTGCGGCCCAATGGGCGCTGCCTATTGGCGCGTAGTCGGTGCAGGTTGCGCAGAGTGCGTAGGTCGCACAAATGGTGCTATACGCGCAGTGTGCAAGGTGTGCGCGGTGTACATGTTGCGCGGATGGTACAACTGGTACAAGTGGTGCACGTTGTGCGCCAGCTGACTCAGATCGTGTCTGTGCATGATTTGAACGATTACCGCACGTTCGGAGCAATTTTTTCTATGTTCCGAAGGTTCTGCTAACTGGGCAGTTGCAGTGCAGGCCTATATGTAAGCCCCTGAATTTAGGGCTTATTTTTTTTAATTTTATAAATCAATTATTTTAAATAGATATTATTATTTGTTATTATTTGATTTAATGCTCTCTATCGTGACTTGGATTTCTAGAGCATCAGGGATGCCAGTCTCTGAAAACTTTCTTCTTGAAGTTTTAGACGAGATTATCTTTATGTTGATATTTCGTGTCCCACTCGAACTTGTTCTCTTGTACTCTTTTTGCTTCGCGCAAGTTTGGGTCAATTTAGACCATTTAATTATTAATTGAATTCACACTCTTTTCCTTTATCCTTATAAGCGCGTTACCGTGACTTTTAATTTAGGTGCACCAGACCAGTCGTTTTCTCAGAACCAACTTGTCATGCATGATCTACTCGAGACGCTCTTCATCCATCACCTTCGTGTCCCACTCAGATACTCCATTTTGTGCTCTATTTCCTTCGCACAACTTTCAGTTCAATTTAGGCCAATTAATTATCTACCGTAAAACCTGATTTAATTTCCAACTTAATTTCTGGGCCCGACATCGATCCAATCCAGTCGACCCAATATATGGCCCTGGCCTGTTTTGAGCCTACTATGCACGTGCCACTTGCGTGCCACAGATTTGATCTCCCTTGTGCTCCCATTCCATCCGTAATTTTTAATTGGTTTAATTTATAAATTAATTAAATCTTGGTTTCGACTTTGTCCAAACTTGGCCCAACGTCCGACACAGTTTAGCGTGGACCCTACCATGACTGCCCTTACATCCCACTGATGTGTCTGCATTTTTCCCTATTTGAAAATACGTTTATTTTATATAAAAATATCTCTTTTTTCCTCTCTTTTATATATGTATATATTTGTACATATATAATATAGTGTATAATATACTCCTTCTTCCTCTACATTTAGACAACTCATTCTCTATCTTCCCACACAACCCCCTCACCTCCTGTACCCGAACACACAGCCCCCCATCTCTCTCTCTACTTTCTCTCTCTCTCTCTAAATATCTTTCTCTCTCTCTATTCTCACCCTCTCTCTTTATATATATATATATATATATATATATTTATATATATATATATATATATATATATATATATATATATATACCCACACACATAACTCTCTTACTCTCACCCCCCTCACATCATCCCTCTCTCTCTCCTGTACTGGTACAACCCCCCCATCTCTATCTCACATTCTCTCTCCCTCTCTCAATAATATCATACTCTCTCTCCTTCCTTTTTAAATTACACACACATACATCTCTCTCTCTCTTTCTCTCAACTCACACACACACACCAACCCTCCCACAGGCCCTTGGCCGAGCCCCCCCCATGGCCAAGCTCCTCCCATGCTCGACCTCCTCCTCCTCCCTGGCGGAGCACCATCACCAGCAACCCAAGCCCCGACCTCCTCCTCTCTCTCCATTTTTCTTTACTTCTTCTTCTTCTTTAAACAATTTCCCCACCATCAACACTACTCCCGCCACCACTTCCACCAACCTCACCCTCAACCGTGCCGCCGCCGTGCCAGGCTAGCGCCGCCGCGCGCGCGCGCGTGTGCCTGCGCCAGCAGCACCGCAATAGCGCAACGCAGCAGCAGAAGCAGTGGCGGGCGGCAGCAGCCACTGCCGGCCGGCCGCGCGTCGCTCCGGTTCTCGGAGTTCCGTCGACGCGCGCGCGGAGAAATTCCAGAATTCGTGCTCCGTCGCAGCGACTTCGCACCGATTTTCTGGGAGATCCGACCGTTGGATCGGCGAACTCTTTGCTCCGTCTCAATCTCGGTATATCCCTCTTCACCTCTGTCATGTTTGAACCGTTAATTTCATCGTTTGATACATCAAAACCGGCCACCAAGTTGACATTTTAATTTATACTGTTTTTGGACAGTTTTGCGACGCCAACTTCGCGGGTTCGTATCTTCGTCGTCGTAGCTCCATTTTGCGCGCTACCAGTTCCGGTGCACATCTGGTATAACCCTCTTCCTGTCCCCTTTAGATTTTATTTCAGTTTGAGCTTGTTAGGTCGGTCGAATTCGACGCCAAAGTTGGCCGTTCGAATTCTTAATGTTGCACTTGTAAAATTCCATTTTTGAACTCGGGACTCCGGATTCAATTTCTGACACCACCAGTAGACTCGTGGCGTCGTTCTGGCTTGTTTTCATATAAAGTTTGTTAGATTTGGAGGACGTGAGCCCTGGCACGCATTTCGGTGCAAAGCGGGCCCCACAGTCCGGGTCAACGGGACTTTTTGACGCCGGCTCATCGAAATCCAATTCTGGATATACCGTTGAGTTCGTATCATCATTCTGGACTCGTTGACATATAATTTGCTAGGTTTTAGTGGACATTAATTTCGGCACGCATTTCGGTGCAAGTCGGATACTAGTATCCGGGTCAACGGGTCATTTTCAGATCGGCTCATCGGAATCCAATTTCGGATATACCGTTGAGTTCATATCGTCATTCTGGACTTGTTAACATATAATTTGCTGAGTTTTGAGAACATTGGCTTCGACACGCTTTTCCGTGCAAATCGGATTTCAATGTTCCGATCAACGGACCAATTTGAGATCGGGTCAACGGAATCCAATTCTGGATATACCGTTGGGTTCGTATCGTCATTCTAGATTCATGGACATATAATTTGTTAGGTTTTGTAAACTTTTATTTTGGCACATTTTTCGGTGCAAAGTGTGTCCAACGGCGGACATCATTTTGGCCCAAAATTACCGTTTTGCCCCTGTGTCCAAATTGGACTCTTGGACAGGCTATTCTAGCTGATTTGACTATTCTGGACACGTTGGTGATGTTTGTTTCATCATCCGACAATATATGTAGATTTTTCCCTTTTTGTGTCATCCTATTATTATAATATTTTTTCCTTTTGGGTTGTTCTAGAGACCCGTCGATTTCAGTAATTTCTAAATCACTGAAATTCATAAGTTGACCTTGTAGATGTTTATAGAGACTAGCTTTGACCCAGTTTGACCATGGTTGACTAATTTGACAGAACGTCGAAGTAGAGTCAACATTTGACCTAGAGTTGACCAGTTGACCAAAAGTCAACTATAAGTCGACCATTGACTTAGATTGACCTAGTTTGATTTGCTTTGACTTGTCTTGACCTAGTTTGACTTAGTATGACTTGATTTTACTTCCAAACCCTTATATTGATATAGTATTCCACCTATAGGTCCTCGAGGCACTGTTCTTGGACCAGTTGACATATTCCACCAGATCACAGGCGAGTACATTCTCTGATAATATTTCTGTTTTACGATATCGTCTATGTTTCTTGTATCTAGTGTAGATATCCTTGTTCTCTTGACACATTGTTCACACGGATTGGTATTTCCCTGGATCCCGTCATGAGATATTATTCCTCACTCTCCTTGGTATATCTTGTGCAAGTCTTTCTTGTTCCTTGTGCATTGTATAGACACGATTCCTGCGAAGGCTAGCTACCCTCTCAGAGAATCGCGTGTCATGATGTGTCATGGTTGGATCCACTATACTAGTCGGGGACGGGGAGTATTAGTGTAGATGTGTGGTCATTATCCACCTTGTTATTCTTGTAGATCTTATGAGTGTTAATCATACACCCCACGTATGATTAACCAGGCCAGTAGACCTTGTGCAGACCCAAGCCGGCCACATGTTGAAACTAGTACTGACACACTTAGACAGATGATTCTTGATTCTTGTACTTGCCATGATCAGTTTTACTTGCCTTGTTCTAGCTCTAGATTTACAGCTTACCTTGCCATGATACTCACATGTACATTTCATGATTTCTTGTATATTCTCTCTATTTACTGCTACATGTTCAATATCGTCTAATTAGAACTGTTATTTGAGATTTGTGCTCGTTCCATCCTGACTGGATATGTTGACAAAATTTTAGGAGTATTTGTGCCCTCAGTATTGGACTTCATGATGTTGCTAGCTGAGGTGGATCTCATTATTCTTCTATGTGAGTTGCCTGGTAGTTATCCTTAGTTAGTCTTGTTGTTCCTTCTTTATTTTTCTGTCTTATGATCATTATAGATTCTAGTTGTTCTAGTGATATTATAATTATTTCCTGTCTTATCTTCCTTAGTTTTCGTGATGTGACATGAGTACATTTCTAGTTATGGATCTTTAGATGTTGTAGTTAGTATAGTATACTTGACAGCGTTCTACCGCCGATACCGCGGCGTAGGCTGGGCGTGGCCCGCGTATTCGTACCCGTATATCCGGGTGCGGGTCGTGACACGTTTTTAGTGGTAGCCCATGCAGGTCAGACTTTGCTATTAATACGAAGTCGTGGTAGTACTTGAGCTTAATTGTACTACTACGAGCCTGCCCTAGGATTAAGGTTGAGTCATGGAATAATTTTAGGATTTTGGTACTCGGTCACATATTAGGAACTCTTGGTAGATTCCAGGGATGACCCCTGGGAATCTTATTTCGAACTTTTCGAAACTCTTCCCATTCATTCCTGTCCGTCCAGATTTTTGAAATATTTGTCCGTATCAAACTTTATTCTTTCTTTGAATGAGTTGTGGACCCCAGAGGGAAGGTATAAGTTGAACATATATATCTTCTAGGTTGAGACGGGAATATGATTTGCCAGTCTCATATCAGGTTGAGATTGTTTTAGATTATATTCCAATGATTTCCTTTATTTTGACCTAGATCGTACCTTTGGGACTTCTCCTGAAAACTTTTCCTAAATCCTATCTCGGAATCTATTTTTGCTAGTTCCCATTTACTTATCCTTGATTCGTCGTTGAATTTTGAATCTCGATGTTCGTTCGTTGTTGACTTTAACTTGTATCTAAAATCAGTTTTTATAAATTGAGTTAAGATATTCTGATAAACGTATTCGATGAGAACGATAAATGTCTACTTTAGTTATGGAGTTTAGAATTTATCGCAGTCATATTAGCTAGCCTGACAGGGACATGGAGCCTGATTTTGGATATACTATCCTAGTTATGGAATTTAGATTCTCTTGCAGCCATACTAGTTGGCGTGGTAAGGAATCTAGATGACATAATTATAGGGTGTATACCTTAGTTATGGACTCCATCGTTTATTGCAGATATGCTTACTGGCGTGGCAAAAATTCTGGCAACATAATTTCAGGAAGACGTATATGGTTATCAGATTATAATTTAAATCAGATCACTTTGTTATGACCGGATGAGCAAGAACAAATTCTTATCATCATTTTTTCGTTTTAGTCAACTCTGTCTATCTACAGCTTAATTACGATTTTCTCAACATGATTGTTGTGTTCCATCTTCCTATGATTTGACTAAACTCTTCTTCGCTAACCACTTGGATAATTCTTCTTGTCCTTTCCGATAATTGTTGAAAGTGTCTTATGGGTTGATTCAGGAAAGGTTCGAAAGGCAATTTATCCTTGTATTACGGAATCGGGAGTTTGCATCCAGAGAAATACTGGCGAGGCATGACTTCGGATAACGGCATCATGGTTAAATATGTTTCTCGAATTCTACTTGGACCACTCCCTAAGCATTTTGACTAACATCTTCTCCTTATTTTTACAAAATTGTTTGGAAATATTTCACGGATATTAGCCAAGTTAAGTTCAGGAACCTATATTATCTGGCGTGGCAGCTGTGCACTGCAGCCATCCGTTGTATTATGGAACCAGAAAGTTAATCGCAGCCAGATGCACACTAGCGCGATAGTAACTTCATGTGACATAATTATGGAGGTATATGGTTCTTGAGTTTTACTTTGACTACGTCCTATGCATTTCGTTTGGCCTCGTACTATTTTTTGAAAATATTTCGACAATCTTTCCTATCTTGCTTGACCCTTACCTTGGTTGAATGTTGATATGGATTGCTAGACCCAGTCTTAGGCCCTGTTACCTTCTATTTTGATGATTGGATAGCCAGACCTAGTTAACAGATTCTGTATTATAACTATAATATGTTATTATGTGTGATTGTGATGAGTATATTTTCTTGGGGATTCATTGGGTTAAGCTTATAGGACAGATATGACTGACTGACTATAGTGGACTTAGAAACCATTAGGAATGATTAGTTTGATAGTATAGATTGGTTTTAAGGTATCTAAGAAGGAGTAATGAAATTCTATATTTAGTGACTACGAATTTAGGACTAGAATCTTGTGCTTAGATTTGAGGGTTTATATTCAGGAGTTCTTGAGTAAAAGAGAGAAGGCTCAATGCCAGGAATAAGTTTTGAATGTATAATTTCATGGAGCTTGTGATTGGTAGGATAAAGATACTTAGGACGGGATAAGGAAACAAAGAAATTGCTATTGAGATTGGAATTTTGGTTGATGGCCAATCATTGTTGATATATACGTTTCTCGAGGATGACCTATATTTTAGAATATACGTAAAGGTTCTTATTGATATGAAGATTTTAAGGGGTAAATAGACATGGTTTTTATAGAAGAAGCTTGATGAACCTGAACCAAAATACCAGTACGGAGAAACAACATAGATGATCCCCAGGGTAGCAGATTGGATACTGTAGCCATAGCAGTTGCATGTTTTAGCTTGACCTATTGATGATTTTAATTTCGAGGACGAAATTTGTATAAGGTGGGTAGGATTGTAAACCCCTGAATTTAGGGCTTATTTCTTTTAATTTTATAAATCAATTATTTTAAATAGATATTATTATTTGTTATTATTTGATTTAATGCTCTCTACCGTGACTTGGATTTCTAGAGCATCAGGGATGCCAGTCTCTGAAAACTTTCTTCTTGAAGTTTGTAGTAGACGAGATTATCTTCATGTTGATATTTCGTGTCTCACTCGAACTTGTTCCCTTGTACTCTTTTTGCTTTGCGCAAGTTTGGGTCAATTTAGACCATTTAATTATTAATTGAATTCTCACTCTTTTCCTTGATCCTCATAAGCGCGTTATCGTGACTTTTAATTTAGGTGCACCAGACCAGTCGTTTTCTCAGAACCAACTTGTCATGCATGATCTACTCGAGACGCTCTTCACCCATGACCTTCGTGTCCCACTCAGATACTCCATTTTGTGCTCCATTTCCTTCGCACAACTTTCAGTTCAATTTAGGCCAATTAATTATCTACCGTAAAACCTGATTTAATTTTCAACTTAATTTTCGGGCCCGACATCGGTCCAATCCAGTCGACCCAATATATGGCTCTGGCCTGTTTTTAGCCTACTATGCACGCGCCACTTGCGTGCCACCGATTTGATCTCCCTTGTGCTCTCATTCCATCCGTAATTTTTAATTGGTTTAATTTATAAATTAATTAAATCTTGGCTTCGACTTTGTCCAAACTTGGTCCAACGTCCGACCCAGTTTAGCGTGGACCCTACCATGACTGCCCTTACATCCTACTGATGTGTCTGCATTTTTTCCTATTTGAAAATACGTTTATTTTATATAAAAATATCTCTTTTTCCCTCTCTTTTATATATGTATATATTTGTACATATATAATATAGTGTATAATACACTCCTTCTCCCTCTACATTTAGACAACTCATTCTCTCTCTTCCCACACAACCCCCTCACCCCCTGTACCCGAACACACTGCCCCCCCATCTCTCTCTCTACTTTCTCACTCTCTATAAATATCTTTCTCTCTCTCTATTCTCACCCTCTCTCTTTATATATATATATATATATATATATATATATATATATATATATATATATATATATATATATATATATATATATATATATATATGTTATATATACCCACACACATAACTCTCTTACTCTCACCCCCTCACATCATTCCTCTCTCTCCCGTATTGGTACAGCCCCCCTCCATCTCTATCTCACATTCTCTCTCCCTCTCTCAATAATATCAAACTCTCTCTCCTCCCTTTTAAATTACACACACATACATCTCTCTCTCCCTTTCTCTCAACTCACACACACACACCAACCCTCCCACAGGCCCTTGGCCGAGCCCCCCCCCATGGCCAAGCTCCTCCCATGCTCGACCTCCTCCTCCTCCCTGGCGGAGCACCATCACTAGCAACCCAAGCCCCGAGCTCCTCCTCCCTCTCCATTTTTCTTTACTTCTTCTTCTGCTTTAAATAATTTCCCCACCATCAACACCACTCCCGCCACCACCTCCACCAACCTCACCCTCAACCGCGCCGCCGCCGTGCCAGGCTAGCGCCGCCGTGCGCACGCGCGTGTGCCTCCGCCAGCAGCGCCGCAACAGCGCAACGCAGCAGCAGTAGCAGTGGCGCACGACAGCAACCACTGCCGGCCGGCCGCGCGTCGCCCCGGCCGTCGCCGTCGCCGGCGAGCACCCTCCATGGCCGGGCGCACACCCCCGCACCCTCCTGTGGCGGCCAACGTCCTCCGGGACGCGCTGTCTAGGCGATTTCAACGTTTTTCTCGGAGTTCCGTCGACGCGCGCGCGGAGAAATTCCAGAATTCGTTCTCCGTCGCAGCGACTTTGTGCTGATTTTTTGGGAGATCCGACCGTTAGATCGGCGAACTCCTTGCTTCGTCTAATCTCGGTATATCCCTCTTCACCTCTGTCAAGTTTGAACCGTTAATTTTGTCGTTTGATACATCAAAACCGGCCACCAAGTTGACGTTTTAATTTGTACTATTTTTGGACTTTTTTGTGACGCCAACTTCGCGGGTTCCGGTGCACAGATGGTATAACCCTCTTCCTGCCCCCTTTAGATTTCATTTCAGTTTGAGCTTATTAGGTCGATCGAATTCGACGCTAAAGTTGGCCGTTCGAATTCTTAATGTTGCACTTGTAAAATTCCATTTTTGAACTCGGGACTCTGGATTCAATTTCTGACACCACCAGTAGACTCGTGGCGTCGTTCTGGCATATTTTCATATAAAGTTTGTTAGATTTGGAGGATGTGGGCCCTGGTACGCATTTCGGTACAAAGCGGGCCCCACAGTCCGGGTCAACGGGACTTTTTGACGCCGGCTCATCGGAATCCAATTCTGGATATACCGTTGAGTTCGTATCGTCATTCTGGACTCTTTGACATATAATTTGCTAGATTTTAGTAGACATTGGTTCCGACACGCTTTTCGGTGCAAGTCGGATACAAGTATCCGGGTCAACGGGTCATTTTGAGATCGTCTCATCGGAATCCAATTCCGGATATACCGTTGAGTTCGTATCGTCATTCTGGACTTGGTGATATATAATTTGCTGAGTTTTGAGGATATTGGCTCCGACACGCTTTTCCGTGCAAATCGGATTTCAATGTCCCGATCAACGGACCAATTTGAGATCGGGTCAACGGAATCCAATTCTGGATATACCGTTGGGTTTGCATCATCATTCTGGATTCGTGGACATATAATTTCTTAGGTTTTGTGCACTTTTATTTTGCCACATTTTTCGGTGCAAAGTGTGTCCAACGGCGGACATCATTTTGGCCCAAAATTACCGTTTTGCCCCTGTGTCCAAATTGGACTCTTGGACAGGCTATCCTAGCTGATTTGACTATTCTGGACACGTTGGTGATGTTAGTTTCATCATCCGACAACATTTGTAGATTCTTCCCTTTTTGTGTCATTCTATTATTATAATATTTTTTCCTTTTGGGTTGTTCTAGAGACCCGTCGATTTCAGTAATTTCTAAATCACTGAAATTCATAAGTTGACCTTGTAGATGTTTATAGAGACTAGTTTTGACCCAGTTTGACCATGGTTGACTACTTTGACTGAACGTCGAAGTAGAGTCAACATTTGACCTAGAGTTGACCAGTTGACCAAAAGTCAACTGTAAGTCGACCATTGACTTAGATTGACCTAGTTTGATTTGCTTTGACTTGTCTTGACCTAGTTTGACTTAGTATGACTTGATTTTACTTCCAAACCCTTATATTGATACAGTATTCCACCTATAGGTCCTCGAGGCACTGTTCTTGGACCAGTTGACATATTCCACCAGATCACAGGCGAGTACATTCTCTGATAATATTTCTGTTTTATGACATCGTCTATGTTTCTTGTATCTAGTATAGATATCCTTGTTCTCTTGACACATTGTTCACATGGATTGGTATTTCCCTGGATCCCGTCATGAGATATTATTCCTCGCTCTCCTTGGTATATCTTGTGCAAGTCTTTCTTGTTCCTTGTGCATTGTATAGACACGATTCCTGCGAAGGCCCTCTCGGAGAATCGCGTGTCATGATGTGTCATGGTTGGATCCACTATACTAGTCGGGGACGGGGAGTATTAGTGTAGATGTGTGGTCATTATCCACCTTGTTATTCTTGTAGATCTTGTGAGTGTTAATCATACACCCCACGTATGATTAACCAGGCCAGTAGACCTTGTGCAGACCCAAGCCGGCCACAAGTTGAAACTAGTACTCACACACTTAGACAAATGATTTTTGATTCTTGTACATGCCATGATCAGTTTTACTTGCCTTATTCTAGCTCTAGATTTACAGCTTACCTTGCCATGATACTCACATGTACATTTCATGATTTCTTGTATATTCTCTCTATTTACTGCTACATGTTCAATATCGTCTAATTAGAACTATTATTTGAGATTTGTGCTCGTTCCATCCTGACTGGATATGCTGACAAAATTTTAGTAGTAGTTGTGCCCTCAGTATTGGACTTCATGATATTGCTAGCTGAGGTGGATCTCACTATTCTTCTATGTGAGTTGCCTGGTAGTTATCCTTAGTTAGTCTTGTTGTTCCTTCTTTATTTTCCTGTCTTATGATCATTATAGATTCTAGTTGTTCTAGTGATATTATAATTATTTCCTGTCTTATCTTCCTTAGTTTTCGTGATGTGACATGAGTACATTTCTAGTTATGGATCTTTAGATGTTGTAGTTAGTATAGTATACTTGACAGCGTTCTACCGCCGATACCGCGGCGTAGGCTGGGCGTGGCCCACGTATTCGTACCCGCATATCTGGGTGCGGGTCGTGACACTATATAAGGTCTCTTCTCTCTCACAGTGCATACAGATAAAAAAAGACAAATATTCAGAATTCCTTACGAAATCTCACAGACTTTGAGAGAGAAGAGATGCGTTGCACCAGCGTTACTTTGCACAGGAATCCGTGCGCCATCCGAGGAGTCAGAAGAGCGGAGTGTTCTAAAGTTCTCCGTCGAACTTGCTGGTTCTTGGAAGCTGTTCGTGTGGGGCGAATTAATCTTTGAGCAACGGTGATCATTCACCCCAGCAAGCTGTTCTTCCATCCATCGCTTGTCATCGCTGCTGCTGCTAGCAATTCGATTGGATATTTTTTTAGAAGTACTACTCTCGTTTGCTGCTATAATGAATTTTTTTTAGATTTTTGTTATCCAGAATCCTCTAAGAATCTTTGTCAAGCCCCTTCTTTGAAGTATTGCTAGAAACATTGTTTTTACAATCGTTTTATTTTCTCAGTTTTCTATCAAAAATTGTGCCCCGGGACTAATAATCTCAAAGTTTAATTAACGACGAAAAACTTGAATGCTGCCCTCATCAATCCTAACTTTACAAAGTTAGAACAGTTTGATGGAGAGCATTATCAAGTCTGGAAGAGGACGGTTACTCTCACTATTCAACTCAGAGAAGTTGATTACATATTATATGAGGAGTAACCTACTATTCCAGAGACTGGATCTGCAGCCGCAATCTCTGCGGCTACTAAGAACCTGGCCAAATGGAGAAGGGACAATAGCATTTGTAGGCTTATGATCCTAAATGCTATGGAAGACTCCATTGCTGAATCATATTCAAAAAAGACTATTGCCAGAGGGATTTGGGAGTCTCTAGAAAAACTGTACGAGGATGATAAAACCGTAGCAAGATATTTCTTGTTGAGAAATATCACAAGTGGTTCTTTGAGGACGAGAAACAAATGCTACCGCAGGTGAAGGAGTTCCTGAAACTATGACAGAAGTTGGAAGATGAGGCGATGCCCCTCCCCGACAAGCTTATTGTTGGAGGGATCATTTCGAAGCTCCCTGCTGGATGGAGCAAGTTCTATACAAACATGCATAAGAAGAAGTTGGAGATCACTCTCGAGGATCTACTACAGGAAATCTGCGTTGAGGACAAGATAAAATCTACGTTGAGGACCAGATGAAGGCTCAACTGAAGATGGACGCACTGTCCAAGCAATTGGCTAACGCCAATCTAGTTCATACCAGAGAACCAAAGGAAAAGCATACGGCTTCCCACAGCAAGAAGAAGGACCCTAACAATCTGAACGTGAACGGGACTTCCTTCAAGCAAAAGAAGGCAAAGTCTCAGATGCCTTGTTTCAAGTGTGGCAATAAGGGCTACTTCAAGAATGAATAAAAACAAAGACCAAGCAATCAGAGCAAGGAGAGCCTAGCAAGATATCTATGATCACTGACGTTGTTGCTATGATTACGCAGGTCGATACGGTGGGGGCTGACTCTGACTGGTAGGTAGACACTTGTCACTCCCGTTTCCTGTTATACGTATTTTCGTATACGTATACGAGATTTCTGGCATTTATCAGGTGGACCGTAGTTAGGCTTATTTTGCTTAGCCTAGTCTTGGTTTAATCTTGACTTGGTTTATTTGACTTGGTTTAGCTTGGCTTGGCTTGGTTTGAGATGGAAAGGGTTGATATATAATCCAACTCCTCTCTCTCTCTTCATTCACTTCTTCATTTATATCTTCATCTTCTTCATTTACTCCTCCCACCTACCAAGTCCTAGGCAAGTGCAACTTGTTTCATGAGGGATCTCAAGTTTTATTGTTTCATTCCCTTCCTTACTTGATTTTAAGCCACTTTAGAACTTGACATTTTTTATTTTTGTGGATGGATTCATGTAGATCTAAGTTTGTATTATTTTCGGTTTTCTTGGGTTTTGATCTATTAAACTCTATTATTTTCAAGTTTTGATTGTTCCATGTTGTAGAGAATTCAATTTTACCCAACATGAACCTTTAAAAAGTTAGATTTTGACTTGTTTTGAGGTAGTTATGGCCAAAAACATTTTTGGCCATTTCTATGTTCATCTGTGCTGATTCTGGCAGGGACGATAAATAGTGCCCGAGCCGCATATGGGAGTGCCGCATAGTGTCGCAAAGTGTTCGAGCCGCATATGGGAGTGCCGCATAGTGTCGTATAGTGCCAAATAGTACCCGAGCCGCATATGGGAGTGCCGTAGAGTGCCGCATAGTATCTGAGCCGCATATGGGAGTGCCGCATAGTGCCCGAGCCGTATATTGGAGTGCCGCATAGTGCCGTATAGTGCTCGAGCCGCATATGGGAGTGTCGTATAGTGTCCAAGCCATATATGGAAGTGCCGCATAGTGTCCGAGCAGCATATGGGAGTGCCGTATAGTGCCCGAGCCGCATATGAGAGTACCGCATAGTACCGCATAGTGTCGTATAGTATTCGAGCCGTATATGGTAGTGCCTCATAGTATCGCATAGTTTCCGAGCCGCATATGGGAGTGCCGTATTGTACCGTATAGTGCTGAATAGTACCTATTTTGGCTGTTTTTGGCTGTTTTAAGTCCTATTTGGCTGAATTGTGGCCAGAATTTCCCCTAACTTTCAACATGAAAGTTTTAGAACTTTTCCTTGGCTTCAAGAATATGTTATTAGCTATTTTATACAAGTTTCTCTCATTCATGATAATGTAAGGATAGAACACGATAATGGCCTGTTAAGGCGCACTCTTAGCCAGTAACAAGTAACAAGTAACATGACATGATAATGGTCCGTCGTGGTGCACTCTTGATAAGTAAACCTAACATGATAATCTTGATATGATGTTGTGACGGCTATCTTGACTTGCTAAGTAACTCTTGTCTTGACACCGTGGGTGTTTGTGCTTGTATAAGCTACATGTCTCGTCTTGTATCATGTCTAGGACATGAATTCCTTGTTACCACGGTCAGGGATTCATATTGAATCTGATTAGGATAATGACTAGATTGATCATGTAGTTTATGAAGAGATTTCCCCAGCTACAGGCAGTCCCGTTATCTGGGCGCTCTAATTGGACTTGTAGCCTGCCGTCGAGTAGGGCACATTTCCAACACACTGTCATGTGTTGCACCTCTAAGTCACCTAATCCAACTCTCTCAACTTGTGACCGGATAACCTGGATTAAGACTGCAGGGCTTGTGGCTGTTGGAACGTCTCGATGCATCTTGTTAGTAACTAGGCTTGTGATAATCCTAGTTAGTTAAAGTATCAAGCCGTACTTATTGCTTGGCCGTGATTGATGGATGGAGTCCCGTCTAGTCTTGCCTAGGCAAGGCCAGTACATGGTTATTTCAGCACATTACTATTATGCTTTACCTTATCGATAATTGGTTAGAGACTAAGTTCCGTTCATGTGAAGGGTTACAATCCCGGTCCTTGTTTGGTTTACGAGTATTAACTCGGCTACCAGAATAGTCCCTTAGTTGTCTTATCATTTATCACCTTTTTTTTCCTAACTCATGTCTTTTATTATCATTTATGTTCTCATGTGCTAATGTGTTGGTTTTAGTTCTTAAGTGAAGCCTCCTTTGTGGCACTTGCTCTTTCTGGGGTCTGACCCAGCTAGTTTTGTATGGCCAGATTTTGGAGTAGCACCCGAAGATCTTTCAGCCTTCCAGCCAGATGGTGCACACTAGACGCAATCCTGGCGACGAGTGGGTTTTATTTTGCTCTCTCACTCTATTATAAATTATCCTTTTGAGGCGTTTAGCCGCCGAACAAGTGTTTGCTCGTGTTAAATTCATATTTCTGTCTGCCTAATGGCTGTAACATGATTAACAGATCCTAAGGTTGATCATGTATGACTGAACTCTTGCTAGTCCTCATATTTTGTAACGACTCGCATAAGTGACTGAGAATTGAGACATAGGCTTGTTATTGAACATAAGTGACTGATGGCTTGTAGACAAACACTCGCATATCTAGATAGCCGTGATCGTATGGCAAGGCAGTGTACACCTTAATATACGTAGCTGGCTGTGTCTGTCCTCCGCTCTCCAGTATTCTGGGTCTGGGGCATGACACGGTTTAAGTGGTGGCCCATGCAGGTCTTGTAAATCAAGATGTGTGAGGATTTCACCGAATAGTTGTCTCAATCAGCACTCGCCCTTGATCTCTACTCGTTTCTTCTAATCCTTCTGAAATTTTGACCTGATCACATGTTTATATCCTCGATCTATTATGGTCTATCCTTATTGTTCCCCATGTCATTTCTTCAGCGATATTATTCCTGGTCCTACCGATCAGCAAGGCGGAGCACCTCCAGTGGACCAGCAGCAACCTGGAGACCAAGCCCAGCATTCAGGAGTAGCCTCCAGAGTCATGCCTACCGGGGGTCAAGAGCCACCAGTTCAGCCCGTCCAGCCTGCAGAGCCTAACAATGGAACCCTGGTGGGTCTCATCAGGGAATTACTTGTGTCTCAAAATCGCCGGGGCGATGCCCTGTACCAGACAGTACAAGATGCCATGGATAGAGTTGGTTACCAAGAAAACAACACGGCCAACAGCTTCAAACGTCTAAACCCTCCTTTCTTTGACGGTACTGAAGATGCCATTGCTGCTGATGCATGGCTTCAGGACACAGAGGTTATCCTGGAAGCAGCTAGGATTCTTGAGAATGAGAAGGTGGCCGTTGTACGCCTAAAGTTATTGGACTTAGCCTGCAGCTGGTGGACGATGCTAGCAGTTGGATTACCAACGCCTGTCTCATGGACGGTGTTCAGCAACAAGTTCCAGACCAAGTACTTCAACGTAGTAGCTCGGTATGATCTGCAGACGAGATTTACTAATCTTAAGCAGATGGGCAGGACGGTCGATGGATATGCGGCCGAGTTTTCTAGACTCAGTCGGTTTGCTCCTACCTTGGTAGCAACCGAATTGGATCGAGCCCAGCGATTCCAGCAGGGGCTCCACCTAGAGATTATCATATCAGTGGAGCAGTTTGAGCACCAGACGTTTGATACCGTCTTGCGAGCAGCGAAGAGGCATGAGTATACTTCACAGAGGATTGTAGATAGAAGCGGAGGACGGAAGAGGTCTCATGGGCAGATGTCCCAGTCTTCAGCACCAGCCCCGACAGCTAGGGCTTTGACTATTGGAGCTCCTAGGCGGGTGACCACAGTTTCGTCGGTTCATCACTCGACCCCGGCGTATCCTCAGCAACAAAAGCAGAAGCAGTCTTACGCAATGGGCTGCACTCATTGTGGAAAGCCATGACATATAGTATCAGAGTGTCACAGAGCACCGGAATTGTGCTTGGCTTGTGGGGCACCGGATCACAAGATAGGGTCATGTCCGAATAGAGTAAGTTCGTCGTCATCAAACCTAACCAGTCCATCGGTTAGGGGTCCAGCACCAATACATCAGCATTATCAGCCTCCGAGGCCATTGCCACCTCAGGCTCAGCAGTATGCCCAAGTTCAAATTCAGAACCAGCAGAGAGGTTACTAGCAGAGGGGACCAGCACCAAAAAGGTAAGGTCAGGCTATGGCTTTGACCGTGGAGGAAGAGTTAGCTTCAGGTGACTTGGTGGCAGGTACCATTCTCGTCAACTCTTTTCAAGCATCAGTATTATTTGATTCGGGAGCATCACATTCATTTATGTCTGTACGATTCGCTACACGGATAGGACTGGAGCCCGAGTCATTATCAGTAAGGCTCAATATACTTACTGGTAACGGTCTTGTGGGAGTAGATAGAGTGTTTTTTTCTTGTCGAATCGTAGTTAGCGGTAGAGATTTTTCGGCTAGGTTGATAGAATTTTTGATGGCCGATTATGATGTTGTCCTAGGAATGGATTGGTTGAAGGAGCAATACGCAAGAATAGACTGCCATATTGGCAAAATTATTTTTGGTATTCCAGGCGAACCGGATTTTTTATTTTCCAGGGACGAAGTAGAACCTTCTCCACCAGTATTGCGGATGGCAGTAGCAGTGGCAGTTCAGTTTTCCAGAGTTATTAAAGAGTTTCCTGATGTACTTCCCGAAGAGCTTCCAGGCATGCCCCCAGAGAGAGATAGAGTTCACCATTGATTTACTTCCAGGGATGGCACCAGTGTCAGGGGGAGTCTACAGGATGGCACCTTCAGAGTTAGAGATTTTATACAAGATGATTGAAGAACTCAGAACCAAGGGATTCATTCGTACTAGTGGATCACCTTGGGGAGCCTCGATACTTCTTGTGAAAAAGAAGATGGTACATCAAGATTATGTGTTGATTATCGTACCTTGAACTCTGTAACAGTCAAGAACAGATATCCTCTACCAAGGATAGATGATTTATTTGATCAACTCAGAGGAGTGGCAGTATTCCTGAAGATTGACTTGCGGTCAGGATACCATCAAATCAGAGTTAGAGAGCAAGATGTCCTGAAGACAGCATTCAGATCCAGATATGGGCATTAGGAGTTCCTTGTTATGCCATATGGAGCGACCAATGCACAGCCGTATTCATGGACCTCATGAATCGTATCTTCATGCCTTATTTGGATCAGTTTGTGATAGTGTTTATAGATGACATCTTAGTTTATAGCAAGAATGAGGCAGATCATGAGCAGCATCTTCGTGTAGTTCTTCAGATTCTCAGAGAGCACCAGTTGTACGCAAAATTTAGTAAGTACGAGTTTTGGCTCGATCGTATCTCGTACTTTGGTCACATTATCACCCGAGGTGGAGTAAAAGTGGACCCCCAGAAGATAGTGGCTATAGAGTCATGGCCTGTTCCCAGTACTGTCGCAGAAGTTCGGAGTTTCCTAGGATTGGCTGGCTATTACCGGCGGTTTGTCTCAAACTTCGCTCGGATTTCAGCACAACTGACGCAGTTGACCCACAAGGATATGCAGTTTGCTTGGACAGCAGAGTGTCAGAGTTCATTTAAGAAGTTGAAGCATAGATTGATGACGGCCCCCATTCTCACGCTTCCAGATGGGATTGGAGGATTTTTAGTTTATTGTGATGCTTCTAGAAAAGGATTGGAATGTGTCTTGATGCATCATGGTAAGGTAGTAGCTTATGCATGACGTCAGCTTCATGATCATGAAAGGAATTACCCAACCCATGACTTGGAGTTAGCAGCAGTAGTTTTTGCATTGAAGCTTTGGAGGCATTATTTATATGGAGATCGAGTAAAGATTTTCACCGACCACAAGAGCCTGAAGCATGTGTTTACTCAGAAGGATCTTAACATGCGTCAGAGAAGATGGCTAGAACTACTTGTCGATTATGACATCAACTTGCAGTATCATCCTGGGAAGGCCAAAGTTGTTGCAGATGCATTGAGCAGAAGAGCTGGAGTTTATTTTCTAACAGTACAACCAGAGTTATTAGCGGATCTTCAGAAGATGGATATTGAAGTTGTTCTTCCTACCAATGTGGCATTGATGGCCAGTATGCAAGTTCAGTCCAGCATAGTTAAGAGGATCAAGATGGCACAATCAACGGATTCTAAGCTTCGGCGACTTAGGACAGAATGTGTACTAGGATGGAGACCAGAGTTATGTGTTCACGAAGATGGTACTCTCCGACATGGGAGACGTCTTTGTGTACCCAGTGGTGATATCAGACAGAAGATCATGGCAGAGGCTCACAGTTCTCAGTATTCAATTCATCCCGGTGGTACGAAGATGTACCGAGACATCCGTCAGCATTTCTGGTGGAATGGCATGAAGGGGGAGATAGCCCAGTTTGTCTCTCGTTGTTCAGTTTGTCAACAAGTTAAGGCTGAACATCAGAGACCAGCTGGACTTCTTCAACCTTTACCGATCCCAGAATGGAAATGGGAGCACATTACCATAGATTTTGTAACTGGGTTACCAAAATCCCCAGCAGGAAGAGATGCTATCTGGGTTATAGTTGATCGTCTCACGAAGGTATCTCATTTTCTTCCCTTCAGAATTAGTTAGTCGACGGATCAGCTAGCAGGGATGTACCTCAGGCAGATTGTCAGATTACATGGAGTGCCAGTTAGTATCGTATCAGACAGAGATTCAAGATTCACATCGCACTTTTGACGGAGTCTTCAAGAGAGCTTGGGGACTCGTCTCAAGTTCACCTCAGCTTATCATCCACAAACAGATGGTCAGTCAGAACACACGATTCAGACTCTCGAAGATATGTTGCGATCTTCTACACTCGACTTCGGTGGTTCGTAGGAAGATCACATGCATCTCGTGGAGTTCTCCTATAACAACAGTTTCCAGGCTAGTATCCAGATAGCACCCTTTGAAGCACTGTATGGCAGAAAGTGTAGATCCCCATTAGCATGGGATGATATCGACGAGAGACAGATGCTTGGTCCAGAGATGATTACACAGACAATCGAGGTGGTCAGACAAGTCAGAGATCATCTTCGAGTTGCCCAAGATCGCCAGTGCCATTGGGCCAATTTTTATTGGCGTCCCCTTGAGTTTTCAGTCGACGACCACGTGTTCCTTAGGATCTAGCCTACCCGTGGCGTCATTCGATTCGGCATACGAAAAAAGCTTAGTCCTAGGTACATAGGGCCGTTCGATATCCTTGAGCGAGTAGGTGATGTGTCCTATCGTCTCGCTCTTCCGCTGTCGTTATGTGAGGTACATGACGTATTCCATGTATCCCAATTGCGACGGTATATTCTATATCCGAGTCATGTTCTTGATCATTCGGAATTGGTTGTTGGTACCAACCTTTCATATGAGGAAAGGCCCGTATCCATTTTGGACCGAAGAGAGAGGGTGCTCAAGAACAAGACTATTAGTTTAGTCCGTATTGCTTGGGGTCATCACTCTTTGGACGAGTCAACATGGGAGCGTGAGGATGATATTCGTTCACGATATCCACACCTGTTTGACTAATAAGGTATAATGTCTTCCTCATGCCTTATGCTTTTAATTCCTTCCTTGCATGAATGATTGCTTGATTAACTGCTAGTCGTAGCTTTCTTATGATTAATATAGCTTGTCCGGACATCTCTAGCATCTTGATTAAATTCCGAGAACGGAATTATTTTAAGGTAGGTAGAGTTGTCACTTCCGTTTCCCGTTATACGTATTTTCGTATGCGTATACGAGATTTCTGGCATTTATCTGGTGGGCCGTAGTTAGGCTTATTTTGCTTAGCCTAGTCTTGGTTTAATCTTGACTTGGTTTATTTGACTTGGTTTGGCTTGGCTTGGCTTGGTTTGAGATGGAGAGGGTTGATATATAACCCAACTCCTTCTCTTTCTCTCTCTCTCTCTCTCTTCATTCACTTCTTCATTTATTTCTTCATTTTCTTCATTTACTCCTCCCACCTACCAAGTCCTAGGCAAATGCAACTTACTTCATGAGGTATCTCAAGTTTTATTGTTCTATTCCCTTCCTTACTTGATTTTAAGCTACTTTAGAACTTGACATTTTTTACTTTGGTGGATGGATTCATGTAGATCTAAGTTTGTATTATTTTCGGTTTTCTTGGGTTTTGATCTATTAAACTCTATTATTTTCAAGTTTTGATTGTTCCACGTTGTAGAGAATTCAATTTTACCCAAAATGGACCTTTAAAAAGTTAGATTTCGATTTGTTTTGAGGTAGTTATGGCCAAAAGTATTTTTGGCCATTTCTATGTTCATCTGTGCTGATTCTGGCAGGGACGATGAATAGTGCCCGAGACGCATATAGGAGTGCCGTATAGTGCCGCATAGTGTACGAGCCGTATATAGAAGTACCGCATAGTGCCGTATAGTGCCGAATAGTGCCCGAGCCGCATATGGGAGTGCCATATAGTGCCGCTTAGTGTCCGAACCGCATATGGAAGTACCGTATAGTGTCCGAGCCGCATATGAGAGTGCGCATAGTACCCGAGCCGCATATAGAAGTACCGTATAGTGCCGCATAGTGCCCGAGACGCATATGGGAGTGCTGCATAGTGCCGCATAGTGCCCGTGCTACATAGTGCTGTATAGTGCCCGAGCCGCATATGGAAGTGTCGTATAGTGCTACATAGTATTTGAGCCGCATATGGGAGTGCCGCATAGTACCCGAGCCACATATGGGAGTGCCGCATTGTACTGCATAGTGCCGCATAGTGTCCGAGCCGTATATGGGAGTGTCGTATAGTGCCGCATAGTATCCGAGCCGCATATGAGAGTACCGTATAATACTGCATAGTGCTGAATAGTGCCTATTTTGGCTGTTTTAAGTTCTATTTGGCTGAATTGTGGCCCGAATTTCACCCAACTTCCAACATGAAAGTTGTAGAACTTTTTCTTGGCTTCAAGAATATGTTATTAGCTATTTTATGCAAGTTTCTCTCATTCATGATAATATAAGAATAGAACACGATAATATCTTGTTAAGGCGCACTCTTAGCCAGTAACAAGTAACAAGTAACATGACATGATAGTGGCCCGTCGGGACGCACTCTTGATAAGTAAACCTAACATAATAATCTTGATATGCTATTGTGACGGCTATCTTGACTTGCTAAGTAACTCTTGTCGTGACACCGTGGGTATTTGTGCTTGTATAAGCTACATGTCTCGTCTTGCATCATGTCTAGGACATGAATTCTTGGTTACCACGGTCAGGGATTCTTATTGAATCTGACTAGGATAATGACTAGATTGATCATGTAGTTCATGAAGAGATTTCTCCAGCTACAGGCAGTCCCGTTATCTGGGCGCTCTAATTGGACTTGTAGCCTGCCGTCGAGTAGGGCACATTTTCAGCACACTGTCATGTGTTGCACCTCTAAGTCACCTAATCCAACTCTCTCAACTTGTGACCGGATAACCTGGATTAAGACTACAGGGCTTGTGGCTGTTGGAACGTCTCGATGCATCTTGTTAGTAACTAGGCTTGTGATAATCCTAGTTAGTTAAAGTATCAATCCGTACTTATTGCTTGGCCGTGATTGATGGATGGAGTCCCGTCTAGTCTTGCCTAGGCAAGACCAGTACATGGTTATTTCAGCACATTACTATTATGATTTACCTTATCGATAATTGGTTAGAGACTAAGTTCTGTTCAGGTGAAGGGTTACAATCCCGATCCTTGTTTGGTTTACGAGTTTTAACTCGACTACCAGAATAGTCCCTTAGTTGTCTTATCGTTTATCACCTTATTTTTTTTCCTAACTCATGTCTTTTATTATCATTTATGTTCTCATGTGCTAATGTGTTGGTTTTAGTTCTTAAGTGAAGCCTCCTTTGTGGCACTTGCTCTTGCTGGGGTCTGACCCAACTGGTTTTGTATGGCCAGATTTCGGAGTAGCACCCGAGGATCTTCCAGCCTTCCAGCCAGATGGTGCATACTAGACGCAACCCTGGCAACGAGTGGATTTTGTTTTGCTCTCCCACTCTATTGTAAATTATTCTTTTCAGGCGTTTAGCCGCCGAGCAAGTGTTAGCTCGTGTTAAATTTACATACCTGTCTACCTAATGGCTGTAACATGATTGACAGATCCTATGGTTGATCATGTATGACTGAACTCTTGTTAGTCCTCATATTTTGTAATGACTAGCTTCATGATCATCTGTATATATAATATTTGGTATGCCTTACTTTTATGTGTCAGCTGATCTTACATCTTGTAGAATTTACTTATTTGCTTGAGAACTGAGACATAAGCTTGTTATTGACTATAAAAGACTGATGGCTTGTAGACAAACTCTCGCATATCTAGACAGGCGTGACCGTATGACGAGACAGTGTACACCTCAATATACGTAGCTGGTTGTGTCTGTCCCCCGCTCTCTAGCATTCTGGATCTGGGGCGTGACAACACTGGAGCCACCTGCCATGTCTGCTCCAGCAAGGAGTGGTTCACCACCTATTAACCAAACTTCTGAAGTGGTTATGGTGGCGAACCAGGCACAAGCTAAAGTGCTCGGGATAGGGACGGTAGTTTTGAAGCTGACTTCGGAGAAGTCTTTGACGCTTCAAGGTTTAAAGCATGTACCTGCTATCGCAAAGAACCTGATCTCGGGAGGCCTACTCTGCAACGCAGGCCTCAGGATGGACATCAATGCTGGCCAGATGGTGATGTCCATAAAAGTAACATATTTCGGAAAAGCTTTTGGTACCGAAGGAATGTTCAAAATTCAGCTTGTAAATCAGTCCAATGTAATTAATGCAATCACTCCTTCTGCTTATACTTTTGAGTTGTGGCATAATAGGCTAGGACATATTCATTGTAAACTAATAAACAGAATATCTAGTCTAGGACTTATCTCCAAATGTGGAGGTAAGGTAGAGAAATGTGAAGTTTGTGCTCAAATGAAGATCACAAGGAAACCTTTTCCTCGGGTTAATCGAAGTACAGATCTTCTAGAGTTGGTACACTCTGATATCTGTGACTTTAAATAATTCTTTACAAAGGCTGGGATGAAGTATTTCATAACCTTCATCGATGACTTCTCAAAGTATGCGTTCGTCTACTTGCTGAAGGCTAAAGGAGAAGCATTCGAGAAGTTCAAGGAGTTCAGGGCCGAAGCTGAGCGACAAACTGGACAACAAGTCAAAATAATAAGAAGTGATCGAGGTGGAGAGTACAGATCTCATGAATTCGCATTGTTCTGCAAAGAACATGGAATTGTCAATGAGACTACGGCTCCGTACTCTCCTCAAACAAATGGAGTAGCAGAGAGAAAGAATAGAACGTTGACAGAAATAATTAACTCAATGCTGTTAACTGCGGGTCTTCCAAAGTGCTACTAGGGAGAAGTTACATTGACGGTCACTTTTATTCTAAATAGAGTGCCTCATGCAACTTCATACATTACTCCTCATGAACTCTGGTTCAAGGTCAGACCTAACTTGAATGTCATTCGAGTGTGGCGGTGTCTGGCATATGTCAAGCTTCCAGATCTGAAGATTCAGAACCTTGGGACAAGGACTACAATGACGATCTTCTTGGGGTATGCCGAGAAGAGTGATGTTCGAAAATTTCTTGATATTGTGTCAAATCATATCATTGAATCTCGCAACGCAGAATATTTTGAAGACAAATTTGTAAGGCACAAGAACATAGTTCTAGCAGATGTTCCGGAGAACTATGAGGGTGCGCAAGATACTGAAGTCTTCAATGAGGATGTGGTCCAAGAAGATGTTGTTGAAACAACGGTTGAACCAGAACTCGCTGAGCCGTCAGCGAAGCGTGTGAGGAGGCCGAAGGACTTCAGAAATGAATTTGTTACCTATTATGTGGAAGCAGATCCGCTTACCTGTGATGAGGCGATGAAGACCAGAGACGCAATTTTCTGGAAGGAGGCGATTGACAATAAAATTGATTCCACCACCTCAAATAACACTTGGGTGTTGGTTGATCTTCCTGAAGGAGCTAAACCCATCGGAAGAAAATAGATCTTCAAGAAAAGATGAAAACAGATGGAACTATTGACAAGTTCATAGCTAGGTTGGTAGCCAAGGGGTTTTCTCAGAATGAAGGGATCGACTACTTTGACACATATGCTCCAGTAGCCCGTATGACCACCATCAGAATGTTAATTTCTCTCGCAGCGATACATAAGATGGTGATACATCAGATGGATGTGAAAACGACTTTTCTAAATGGCGAGCTGACCGAAGAGATTTACATGCAACAGCTAGAGGGATTTGTCGTCAAGGGTCTTGAAGACAAAGTCTGCAAGTTGGTAAAATCCTTGTACGGTCTTAAACAGGCTCACAAAATATGGTATGAAAAATTTGACAAGGTTATAAGGTCAAATGGCTACATGGTCAACTAGTCAGACAAGTATGTTTACACAAAATTTGCTGATAGAATATGTGTGATCATTTTTGTATGTGGATGACATGCTAATCCTAGGTACGGATATGGGCTATGTCACGGAGACAAAGAAGTTCATCTCGGACAAGTTCAGTATGAAAGACTTGGGGGAACCTGATGTGATCTTAGGGATCAAGATCATCTGGACAGATACTGGACTAGCACTGTCACAGTCTCATTATATTGGGAAGATGATCACACGCTACAGGTATCAGGATCTTCCAGGGATCGATACGCCTTACAGGTGTGATCTGAAGTTGAAGTCTAATTCAGGAGAAAGCGTCAGGCAGCTGGAGTACGCGAGCGTAATCGGGAGTTTGATGTATGCTACTACTGCCATAATGCCAGACATAGCTTTTGTCGTAGGAATGCTGAGTCATTTCACGAGCAACCCAGGCATTGAGCACTGGAAAACTGTGAAACAGGTTATGAGATATCTCAAGAAGACTCAGACATATGCATTGTACTGTAGTGAAGATCTGCTGGTTGTAGAAGTCTTCAGTGATGCCAACTGGTGCTCAGAGGTGGAGAGCGAGAGGTCCACAGGTGGATTTATTTTTACAATGGGTGGAGCTGCTATATCGTAGAAGTCGAAGAAGCAGACTATCCTCTCACGGTCATCCATGGAATCTGAGTTCTTTGCACTTGATACCGCAGCGGAGGAAGCAGAATGGCTTCGGGAGCTCATGTATGATCTTCCAGTGGTTGAGGCACAAATATCGGTAATACCGATATACTGCAACAACCAGGCGACTGCGGCGGTGGCATCAAATGACCTTTTCAACGAGAAAAAGAGGACTATACAGTTGAAGCACAAGGCAGTACACGATCTCATCAAGGGAGGTGTTATTGAAGTGATTGATGTTCGGATTCAGGAAAACCTGGCGGATCCGTTCACCAAGGGCCTCAAGCGCCAGCTGGTCGATGACACAACATGTAAAATAGGCTTGAAGGCCTTCTGATATTATATTATTGCAATCTTATCATAAAGTTTTATGCTATTAGTTCAAAGAAAAATCTACTATGCATCTAGATTTTGGTTCAAGGGAGGACCATTAATCGGACAGGAACGGTGGGTACATGTCCTATTGGCATGGAGAGGTTACGGACCTACAACCACTGTTGTTTACTATTGTTTCCTACGAAAAAAGGTTCCTGTGGGAAGGTTGGCTTAAACGCCTTAATGAGTTCTCAGGCAGAGTGAATGCCTGGTATACTTTACAGGAAGTACGGTAGCACAACACTACAAGGAGTGAAACACCATGCAACAGTGGGGTGACTCCACTATGAGGTTCCCGAAAGGTGTAATGCCTCGGCTTTGCGAGCCAAGTCACAGCGGCGTAGCATCGCAAATAGGCAGGTAGCCTAATGTTGTATGTTGAAATAAAAGAGGGGTGTAGTCAGCACTACAAAGGGAAGTAGTTCCTCATGTTACAGTGGTACGACACCACGATGAGGTACCCGAATAGGGATAAAGCCTCGGTCTTGCAAGCCATGTCCTTACGACGTAACACCGCAAGGGAGCCTAAGGCTTCATGCTGGGTATTATGGCACTACAAAGAGCCGGTGTCCTCATGCTACAGTAGTATAACACTATGATGAAGTTTCCGATCCGGGATAAGGCGTCCGCTTTAGGCCATGTCATAGAGACGTAGCACCGCAAGGGAAGCGCAAAGCGCTTCATGCCATGTCTCTTTAACAAAGAACTCACCTATAGTGTATGGAAAGAGATAGCATGCCATCTCTTGAGGGTAAACTTGTAGACGCCCAAAATTATACGCTGAAACCAGGCTGGCACATGACCTTTAATATGCAGCCAGAAGCACATGTAACTACATTATGTGAGTGAAAAGAATTTCAGCTATGGTACAGAATTCAAGGCTTAGTCCATTCTTGTATTATAGTATGTTGTTTGATCCATGCAGGAACATTCAAGATTATATGTTTGTACAGAATTCAAGGCTTAGTCCATTCTTGTATTATAGTATGTTGTACAGAATTCAAGGCTTAGTCCATTCTTGTATTATAGTATGTTTTATGATAAGATGTTCATCGTCTCAGATTACATGGAGTGCCAGTTAGTATCGTATCAGACAGAGATTCAAGATTCACATCGCACTTTTGACGGAGTCTTCAAGAGAGCTTGGGGACTCGTCTCAAGTTCACTTCAGCTTATCATCCGCAAACAGATGGTCAGTCAGAACACACGATTCAGACTCTCGAAGATATGTTGCGATCTTCTACACTCGACTTCGGTGGTTCGTAGGAAGATCACATGCATCTCGTGGAGTTCTCCTATAACAA
The DNA here is from genome assembly GCA_029216955.1 of Iris pallida. Lineage (NCBI taxonomy): Eukaryota > Viridiplantae > Streptophyta > Magnoliopsida > Asparagales > Iridaceae > Iris > Iris pallida. The sequence goes on along the minus strand of JANAVB010021800.1, from coordinate 11,402,384 downwards.
CAGTTTCCAGGCTAGTATCCAGATGGCACCCTTTGAAGCACTGTATGGCAGAAAGTGTAGATCCCCATTAGCATGGGATGATATCGACGAGAGACAGATGCTTGGTCCAGAGATGATTACACAGACAATCGAGGTGGTCAGACAAGTCAGAGATCATCTTCGAGTTGCCCAAGACCGCCAGCGCCATTGGGCCAATTTTTATTGGCGTCCCCTTGAGTTTTCAGTCGACGACCACGTGTTCCTTAGGATCTAGCCTACCCGTGGCGTCATTCGATTCGGCATACGAAAAAAGCTTAGTCCTAGGTACATAGGGCCGTTCGATATCCTTGAGCGAGTAGGTGATGTGTCCTATCGTCTCGCTCTTCCGCTGTCGTTATGTGAGGTACATGACGTATTCCATGTATCCCAATTGCGACGGTATATTCTAGATCCGAGTCATGTTCTTGATCATTCGGAATTGGTTGTTGGTACCAACCTTTCATATGAGGAAAGGCCCGTATCCATTTTGGACCGAAGAGAGAGGGTGCTCAAGAACAAGACTATTAGTTTAGTCCGTATTGCTTGGGGTCATCACTCTTTGGACGAGTCAACATGGGAGCGTGAGGATGATATTCGTTCACGATATCCACACCTGTTTGACTAATAAGGTATAATGTCTTCCTCATACCTTATGCTTTTAATTCCTTCCTTGCATGAATGATTGCTTGATTAATTGCTAGTCGTAGCTTTCTTATGATTAATATAGCTTGTCCGGACATCTCTAGCATCTTGATTAAATTCCGAGAACGGAATTATTTTAAGGTAGGTAGAGTTGTCACTTCCGTTTCCCGTTATACGTATTTTCGTATGCGTATACGAGATTTCTGGCATTTATCTGGTGGGCCGTAGTTAGGCTTATTTTGCTTAGCCTAGTCTTGGTTTAATCTTGACTTGGTTTATTTGACTTGGTTTGGCTTGGCTTGGCTTGGTTTGAGATGGAGAGGATTGATATATAACCCAACTCCTTCTCTTTCTCTCTCTCTCTCTCTCTTCATTCACTTCTTCATTTATTTCTTCATTTTCTTCATTTACTCCTCCCACCTACCAAGTCCTAGGCAAATGCAACTTACTTCATGAGGGATCTCAAGTTTTATTGTTCTATTCCCTTCCTTACTTGATTTTAAGCTACTTTAGAACTTGACATTTTTTACTTTGGTGGATGGATTCATGTAGATCTAAGTTTGTATTATTTTCGGTTTTCTTGGGTTTTGATCTATTAAACTCTATTATTTTCAAGTTTTGATTGTTCCACGTTGTAGAGAATTCAATTTTACCCAAAATGGACCTTTAAAAAGTTAGATTTCGATTTGTTTTGAGGTAGTTATGGCCAAAAGTATTTTTGGCCATTTCTATGTTCATCTGTGCTGATTCTGGCAGGGACGATGAATAGTGCCCGAGACGCATATGGGAGTGCCGTATAGTGTCGCATAGTGTACGAGCCGTATATAGGAGTACCGCATAGTGCCGTATAGTGCCGAATAGTGCCCGAGCCGCATATGGGAGTGCCATATAGTGCCGCATAGTGTCCGAACCGCATATGGAAGTACCGTATAGTATCCGAGCCGCATATGAGAGTGCGCATAGTACTCGAGCCGCATATGGGAGTGCCGCATAGTGCCGCATAGTGCCCGAGACGCATATGGGAGTGCTGCATAGTGCCGCATAGTGCCCGTGCCACATAGTGCTGCATAGTGCCTGAGCCGCATATGGGAGTGTCGTATAGTGCCACATAGTATTTGAGCCGCATATGGGAGTGCCGCATAGTACCCGAGCCACATATGGGAGTGCCGCATTGTACTGCATAGTGCCGCATAGTGTCCGAGCCGTATATGGAAGTGCCGTATAGTGCCGCATAGTGTCCGAGCCGCATATGAGAGTACCGTATAATACCGCATAGTGCTGAATAGTGCCTATTTTGTCTGTTTTAAGTTCTATTTGGCTGAATTGTGGCCAGAATTTCACCCAACTTCCAACATGAAAGTTGTAGAACTTTTTCTTGGCTTCAAGAATATGTTATTAGCTATTTTATGCAAGTTTCTCTCATTCATGATAATGTAAGAATAGAACACGATAATATCTTGTTAAGGCCCACTCTTAGCCAGTAACAAGTAACAAGTAACATGACATGATAGTGGCCCGTCGTGACGCACTCTTGATAAGTAAACCTAACATAATAATCTTGATATGCTATTGTGACGGCTATCTTGACTTGCTAAGTAACTCTTGTCGTGACACCGTGGGTATTTGTGCTTGTATAAGCTACATGTCTCGTCTTGCATCATGTCTAGGACATGAATTCTTGGTTACCACGGTCAGGGATTCTTATTGAATCTGACTAGGATAATGACTAGATTGATCATGTAGTTCATGAAGAGATTTCTCCAGCTACAGGCAGTCCCGTTATCTGGGCGCTCTAATTGGACTTGTAGCCTGCCGTCGAGTAGGGCACATTTTCAGCACACTGTCATGTGTTGCACCTCTAAGTCACCTAATCCAACTCTCTCAACTTGTGACCGGATAACCTGGATTAAGACTGCAGGGCTTGTGGCTGTTGGAACATCTCGATGCATCTTGTTAGTAACTAGGCTTGTGATAATCCTAGTTAGTTAAACTACCAATCCGTACTTATTGCTTGGCCGTGATTGATGGATGGAGTCCCGTCTAGTCTTGCCTAGGCAAGGCCAGTACATGGTTATTTCAGCACATTACTATTATGATTTACCTTATCGATAATTGGTTAGAGACTAAGTTCTGTTCAGGTGAAGGGTTACAATCCCGGTCCTTGTTTGGTTTACGGGTTTTAACTCGACTACCAGAATAGTCCCTTAGTTGTCTTATCGTTTATCACCTTATTTTTTTTCCTAACTCATGTCTTTTATTATTATTTATGTTCTCATGTGCTAATGTGTTGGTTTTAGTTCTTAAGTGAAGCCTCCTTTGTGGCACTTGCTCTTGCTGGGGTCTGACCCAACTGGTTTTGTATGGCCAGATTTCGGAGTAGCACCCGAGGATCTTCCAGCCTTCCAGCCAGATGGTGCATACTAGACGCAACCCTGGCAACGAGTGGATTTTGTTTTGCTCTCCCACTCTATTGTAAATTATTCTTTTCAGGCGTTTAGCCGTCGAGCAAGTGTTAGCTCGTGTTAAATTTACATACCTGTCTGCCTAATGGCTGTAACATGATTGACAGATCCTATGGTTGATCATGTATGACTGAACTCTTGTTAGTCCTCATATTTTATAATGACTAGCTTCATGATCATCTGTATATATAATGTTTGGTATGCCTTACTTTATGTGTCAGCTGATCTTACATCTTGTAGAATTTACTTATTTGCTTGAGAACTGAGACATAAGCTTGTTATTGACTATAAAAGACTGATGGCTTGTAGACAAACTCTCGCATATCTAGACAGGCGTGACCGTATGACGAGACAGTGTACACCTCAATATACGTAGCTGGTTGTGTCTGTCCCCCGCTCTCTAGCATTCTGGATCTGGGGCGTGACAACACTGGAGCCACCTGCCATGTCTGCTCCAGCAAGGAGTGGTTCACCACCTATTAACCAACTTCTGAAGTGGTTATGGTGGCGAACCAGGCACAAGCTAAAGTGCTCGGGATAGGGACGGTAGTTTTGAAGCTGACTTCGGAGAAGTCTTTGACGCTTCAAGGTGTAAAGCATGTACCTGCTATCGCAAAGAACCTGATCTCGGGAGGCCTACTCTGCAACGCAGGCCTCAGGATGGACATCAATGCTGGCCAGATGGTGATGTCCATAAAAGGAACATATTTCGGAAAAGCTTTTGGTACCGAAGGAATGTTCAAAATTCAGCTTATAAATCAGTCCAATGTAATTAATGCAATCACTCCTTCTGCTTATACTTTTGAGTTGTGGCATAATAGGCTAGGACATATTCATTGTAAACTAATAAACAGAATATCTAGTCTAGGACTTATCTCCAAATGTGGAGGTAAGGTAGAGAAATGTGAAGTTTGTGCTCAAATGAAGATCACAAGGAAACCTTTTCCTCGGGTTAATCGAAGTACAGATCTTCTAGAGTTGGTACACTCTGATATCTGTGACTTCAAATAATTCTCTACAAAGGCTGGGATGAAGTATTTCATAACCTTCATCGATGACTTCTCAAAGTATGCGTTCGTCTACTTGCTGAAGGCTAAAGGAGAAGCATTCGAGAAGTTCAAGGAGTTCAGGGCCGAAGCTGAGCGACAAACTGGACAACAAGTCAAAATAATAAGAAGTGATCGAGGTGGAGAGTACAGATCTCATGAATTCGTATTGTTCTGCAAAGAACATGGAATTGTCAATGAGACTACGGCTCTGTACTCTCCTCAAACAAATGGAGTAGCAGAGAGAAAGAATAGAACGTTGACAGAAATAATTAACTCAATGCTGTTAACTGCGGGTCTTCCAAAGTGCTACTAGGAAGAAGTTACATTGACGGTCACTTTTATTCTAAATAGAGTGCCTCATGCAACTTCATACATTACTCCTCATGAACTCTGGTTCAAGGTCAGACCTAACTTGAATGTCATTCGAGTGTGGCGGTGTCTGGCATATGTCAAGCTTCCAGATCTGAAGATTCAGAACCTTGGGACAAGGACTACAATGACGATCTTCTTGGGGTATGCCGAGAAGAGTGATGTTCGAAAATTTCTTGATATTGTGTCAAATTATATCATTGAATCTCGCAACGCAGAATATTTTGAAGACAAATTTGTAAGGCACAAGAACATTGTTCTAGCAGATGTTCCGGAGAACTATGAGGGTGCGCAAGATACTGAAGTCTTCAATGAGGATGTGGTCCAAGAAGATGTTGTTGTTGAAACAACGGTTGAACCAGAACTCGCTGAGCCGTCAGCGAAGCGTGTGAGGAGGCCGAAGGACTTCAGAAATGAATTTGTTACCTATTATGTGGAAGCAGATCCGCATACCTATGATGAGGCGATGAAGACCAGAGACGCAATTTTCTGGAAGGAGGCGATTGACAATAAAATTGATTCCACCACCTCAAATAACACTTGGGTGTTGGTTGATCTTCCTGAAGGAGCTAAACCCATCGGAAGAAAATAGATCTTCAAGAAAAGATGAAAACAGATGGAACTATTGACAAGTTCATAGCTAGGTTGGTAGCCAAGGGGTTTTCTCAGAATGAAGGGATCGACTACTTTGACACATATGCTCCAGTAGCCCGTATGACCACCATCAGAATGTTAATTTCTCTCGCAGCGATACATAAGATGGTGATACATCAGATGGATGTGAAAACGACTTTTCTAAATGGCGAGCTGACCGAAGAGATTTACATGCAACAGCCAGAGGAATTTGTCGTCAAGGGTCTTGAAGACAAAGTCTGCAAGTTGGTAAAATTCTTGTACGGTCTTAAACAGGCTCACAAAATATGGTATGAAAAATTTGACAAGTTATAAGGTCAAATGGCTACATGGTCAACTAGTCAGACAAGTATGTTTACACAAAATTTGCTGATAGAATATGTGTGATCGTTTTTGTATGTGGACGACATGCTAATCCTAGGTACGGATATGGGCTATGTCACGGAGACAAAGAAGTTCATCTCGGACAAGTTCAGTATGAAAGACTTGGGGGAACCTGATGTGATCTTAGGGATCAAGATCATCTGGACAGATACTGGACTAGCACTGTCACAGTCTCATTATATTGGAAAGATGATCACACGCTACGGGTATCAGGATCTTCCAGGGATCGATACGCCTTACAGGTGTGATCTGAAGTTGAAGTCTAATTCAGGAGAAAGCGTCAGGCAGCTGGAGTACGCGAGCGTAATCGGGAGTTTGATGTATGCTACTACTGCCATAAGGCCAGACATAGCTTTTGTCGTAGGAATGCTGAGTCATTTCACGAGCAACCCAGGCATTGAGCACTGGAAAACTGTGAAACGGGTTATGAGATATCTCAAGAAGACTCAGACATATGCATTGTACTGTAGTGAAGATCTGCTGGTTGTAGAAGTCTTCAGTGATGCCAACTGGTGCTCAGAGGTGGAGAGCGAGAGGTCCACAGGTGGATTTATTTTTACAATGGGTGGAGCTGCTATATCGTAGAAGTCGAAGAAGCAGACTATCCTCTCACGGTCATCCATGGAATCTGAGTTCTTTGCACTTGATACCGCAGCGGAGGAAGCAGAATGGCTTCGGGAGCTCATGTATGATCTTCCAGTGGTTGAGGCACAAATATCGGTAATACCGATATACTGCAACAACCAGGCGACTGCGGCGGTGGCATCAAATGACCTTTTCAACGAAAAAAAGAGGACTATACAGTTGAAGCACAAGGCAGTACACGATCTCATCAAGGGAGGTGTTATTGCAGTGATTGATGTTCGGATTCAGGAAAACCAGGCGGATCCGTTCACCAAGGGCCTCAAGCGCCAGCTGGTCGATGACACAACATGTAAAATAGGCTTGAAGGCCTTCTGATATTATATTATTGCAATCTTATCATAAAGTTTTATGCTATTAGTTCAAAGAAAAATCTACTATGCATCTAGATTTTGGTTCAAGGGAGGACCATTAATCGGACAGGAACGGTGGGTACATGTCCTATTGGCATGGAGAGGTTACGAACCTACAACCACTGTTGTCTACTATTGTTTCCTACGGAAAAATGTTCCTGTGGGAAGGTTGGCTTAAACGCCTTAATGAGTTCTCAGGCAGAGTGAATGCCTGGTATACTTTACAGGAAGTACGGTAGCACAACACTACAAGGAGTGAAACACCATGCAACAGTGGGGTGACTCCACTATGAGGTTCCCGAAAGGTGTAATGCCTCGGCTTTGCGAGCCAAGTCACAGCGGCGTAGCATCGCAAATAGGCAGGTAGCCTAATGTTGTATGTTGAAATAAAAGAGGGGTGTAGTCAGCACTACAAAGGGAAGTAGTTCCTCATGTTACAGTGGTACGACACCACGATGAGGTACCCGAATAGGGATAAAGCCTCGGTCTTGCAAGCCATGTCCTTACGACGTAACACCGCAAGGGAGCCTAAGGCTTCATGCTGGGTATTATGGCACTACAAAGAGCCGGTGTCCTCATGCTACAGTAGTATAACACTATGATGAAGTTTCCGGTCCGGGATAAGGCGTCCGCTTTAGGCCATGTCATAGAGACGTAGCACCGCAAGGGAAGCGCAAAGCGCTTCATGCCATGTCTCTTTAACAAAGAACTCACCTATAGTGTATGGAAAGAGATAGCATGCCATCTCTTGAGGGTAAACTTGTAGACGCCCAAAATTATACGCTGAAACCAGGCTGGCACAGGACCTTTAATATGCAGCCAGAAGCACATGTAACTACATTATGTGAGTGAAAAGAATTTCAGCTATGGTACAGAATTCAAGGCTTAGTCCATTCTTGTATTATAGTATGTTGTTTGATCCATGCAGGAACATTCAAGTCGTTAGCAACATCTCTTCTAATACATGATGGACAGTTACTGTGGGTAACACTCAAACCCATATATAGAGATATGAGGGAAATTGTTGGGTTTTTAGCCTTTGTATTGGAAAGTTTAGTCCCACATCAGCTAGGCCAAAGAAAGTGTATCTCTATATATAAGCAATGCTTGTTTAGAGATGCACAAGTCGTATGGAGGTGCACATGGGTGTGCCATGTGGGGATGTTTTCTAATGGGAAAAAAGGCCAAATCACCAATGAAACATTCATACTTTTTGCTCTTGGGAATTAATTTCCAATGGAGCTAAGCCCCGTAGGGGCTTAGCGACTCGGACTCAGGCTCATGAGGCGTAATGTGGCATTTTTTTGGCACACTTTGCACTTGGCACGTCAACATCGTCGCTAGGCGCATAGTGTGCTTCAGTTGCGCTCGTTGCGCGAGCCACTTGCACAGCCGATCGTGCTGCCAGATGGCACGGCCAATTAGCGCTGCCCATTTGCGTGGCCCAGAGGCGCGCCCAGTTGTACGGCCAAGTAGCGCAGCAATTTTGCAGCCCAGTGGCGCGCTAGTGGGTGCTGCCTGTTGGCGCACGGTTGGCACAGGTTGCGGAGAGTGCGCAGGTGTGCAAGGTGCACGGGGTACGCACGGTGCACAAGTTGTGTGGGTGGCATAAGTGGCACGCGTGGTGCGCCAGTTGACTCAGATCATATCTGTGCATGATATGAGTAGTTACAGCACGTTAGGAGCAATTTTTCCCATGTCCCGAACTTTCTGCTAACTGGGTAGTTACAGCACGGGCATATATAAGGTCTCTTCTCTCTCACAGTGCATACAAATAAGAAAAAGACAAGTTTTCAGAATTCCTTACGAAATCCCATAGACTTTGAAAGAGAAAAGAAGCGTTGCACTAGCGTTACTTTACACAGGAGTTCATACACCATCTGAGGAGTCAGAAGAGCGGAGTGTTCCAAAGTTCTCCATCGAACTTGTTGGTTCCTGTAAGCTGTTCCTGTAGGGCAAATTAAGCTTTGAGCAATGGTGATCATTCACCCTAGCAGGCTGTTCTTCCTTCCGTCGTCTGTCATCGCCGCTGCTGCTAGCAATTCGATTGGATATTTCTTTTTAGAAGTACTACTCTCGTTTGCTGCTATAACAAAATCTTTTCAGATTTTCGTTATCCAGAATCCTCCAAGGATCTCTGTCAAGCATCTTCTTTGAAGTGTTGCTAGAAACATTATTTTTACAATCGTTTCATTTTTTCAGTTTTCTATCGAAAATTATGCCCCGGGACTAACAACTATTATTTTTCCCTTGGGCCCAAGCCTATCCCAGACCAACTCAAACTCTCACACATATATATGTGTTTTCAAGTACTATGGCAACACATAAAAAAACCCTAGCCGCAAAACCAAACCCAGGTTTCCCTCATCTTCTACACATACTACAGCCTCTCTCCCCTTTGGCCCCTTCTTATCCGACCTCCGGACTTCTTCTGTGCCCATGTGCCAGCGTCGCCCCTACTCTTGTGAAGGCTTTGTCGGGACCTCCAACCACGCTCCATCACGCGCACAGTCTCCATGTCATCGTCCCCGCGGAGTGACTGCACTACGGTGCAACCGGTGCAGTCGATCATTCTACCGACCAGATCCTGTCGGTCTGCCTTCTTCGATGCCAAAGAAGTCCCGAGCTCACGATACCTCGTTGAATGCAGTCCAATGTGGGCACCTTCGGGGTCTTCTAGCAGTGCGTCTACGAGTAGGTCGCAGTCCCTACCTCCACCATTCTCTTAACCACTGCCACCAACTCAACCTCGACACAACCATTCCCGCAACCCCTACCTACACACGACCCCCTCAACCACAAAGCCTCTCCATTCTCCTACATCCTGCCACCCCACTGGGAGCGCAACCTCACCGGAACCCCAACTACCGCATATGCCGCTATCACGTGCTCAGCCTCGACTAAACTACTTCCTTCTGTCGATAGCTTGTGCGACCATGCACCACCTCGTTGAGACCAAACCATCTCGCCTCCTTGTCGTTACTTCTCCATAGAAGCCAATCAACACTAGCCTCTATATCGTCGGGCTTCCATCATGGCCGACCCACTGGAGATGTGCTCACCTCACCGGACTCAAATGTTGCTGTTTTCTTGAGCTCATAGTCGAGTTTGCATCGACCCGATTCCAGGGATTTCCTTTCCCTCGAGGTTCCATCCATGAAGAAGAAGTCGAAGAAGAAGAACAAATAAGCAGCATCATAGTTTGCTTATAACTAGGTTTTCCTAAGGTGACATCACTTCCATGTTCCTTCCTATTGGAGCATATATGGTGTACATATATTAGTATATAATATTTGTATATAAGATACTACTATCAATAGGTAGCCGAAAAAGTTATTTTGTTAGTTATAAATAAATAAGCTTATATATATTATACGTATGTGTGTTATAGGTATAATTATAGCTATGTTTTTGTATATATATTTATATATACCTATGTTCTATACTAATGATTCCTAAATAGACATTATTTTTATACGCCATTTTATTTATATCATTAATTATAAAATGGTTATTTTGAATAAATAATTATATATATGGTTTATGTATCTCTATATGTATACGAATATTTATATATATGCAAAATTTTGTTTATAATTATCTTGGTTTAATATTTATATGATTGGTGTATGTATCGTATAAACATTTTATGGACAACAACAAATTGGAGTCCTGGCGTACATATAATAAATGAATAAGTAGTATTATAAAATATTTTTCCTAAATAATCTAGTTAGGGATTTTCTTTATCTAAATAAGAAATTATGGAATTTTTATTTAATGTTGTGAACCATATATAGTACTTTTTAAAACTATCTCTATAAGGAAGCTTAATACATAATTTGCCCTTATATTAGATGTGGGGAAATTTGTAATAAGGGTTGTATAGGTACCTGTAAGGTGGTGTTCATAAATATATGGTAGTATAATGATGTGTGTTGTATGTTTTGGACTTTGGTAGATTTCTTATGAACGGTAGCATGTGCCTAGGCCTGAATACGACCTTGGTACTATAATCTCAGTCTCAACACGCCATTTGGGTGAACCTCAGGAAAGTATACCATGCCAATTTGATTTACATTATTTATATGCATATATTCGTTACCCGTAATTTACTTTCGATATACTGCTACATGATTCATCTGTTCTTATCTGTATGCTTACATGATTATTCCTGCTGACACGTAGGCATAATACATGGATTCGTACTGCATGGCATATAGGTGACTCGATTATGATCTCTAGATGTTTACTTGATGATGGAACCCATGTTTACATGTTTTGACTGGACTTCTGGACTTATCATTTGTTAGAGTCGGACTCGACGTATCGTGGATGCGACACTGACTGTATCATCAGGTGGGGAGGACAGTTCATAAACGGAGGGGATACTATTAGTTTGTTGTTGTTGACAGTAGGCGGTTCGAACGAGCCCCACTACGAGATGATCTTATGTTTGGAGAGCTCCTTTCGTCGAACCTTGTTCTCAAGTAAATTTCACACAGACTAGATAGTCTGCCTAGTAGTGGTGTTAGTTGATCACTTGTTTATTACCTTGATCACATGTCTATTATCTGGATCACATGTTTACTTCCTTTACATGTTATTTGCTGTATTTCATTTTGGCATGTATATTACATATCTTGCTACGTCCCTCTGAGGACCTGGTTTCCTGACAGGTATATGCTGAGATTAGACATAGGGTATTGGGGACACTACTTCGGGATTCAGGTATCGATTGATGACACCATTTTATCTATCTTTTGCGATTATTTCTCATTTAGTTTCATAGTAGTTTAGTTAGAATTATGGATGTACAATATGGATATTTGGATATTTGTTCTGATCTGGACCACTTATACGTATTCAAGTCGGACTGGAATCCGCTTGAATGCATAGCTGGCCATTGCCATGTGGCCTGGTCCCGCTCATTTTGGGGTTAGGACGTGATAGTAATCATCAGAATCGTACTGAGCGCTAAAGTTTTGGTGCACCCAATTTACCCTCCAAAAATTTAGTTGATAAGTAGGACCCATACACCAGGCGATAGGTAGGACCACTTATGTGTTGTGGCTGCTTCTTAAAATCAGAAGCAATCTCTAGTAAGCACCTCTAATCCGTTTGTTTCTCCAATTTGCGAAATTTTTTCCTTTTTTTTTACTTTGTCCTACGAAGTCTTTATTTTCATTCAACTTTATTTGTCATCAGTACCTTTACTAATCGTTATTAAATGTAACAAGCTTATTTTATGAAAAAATAGTAAAGTAATATTTTAAAAAAGTAATTAACACTACTATCCAAAACCAACTTGAACCACCTTGATAAAAATCGATCAGGTCACAGTTAAAATTGAATGGACGCACCAAGCCGGTTTGTGTCGAGTTGGATTCATGACCTGGTAATTTGGGTTCGATAGGATATGGGGCTATCACGTTCAAGTCCAAATAAGCTAGGTACGTACGCGTTAACAATTTTTTTATTCCTAGTAAATCTTATATCTTTAATATATCTTATTTGTAGTAAAATTTAACTTGAAAATGTTAATTAATTCCCTAATTTATCTTAAAGTTTTATATTTAGTTCCTTAGCGAATTAGTGATCCAAATAATTTGTTATTACTTTTTACAGTTTTGCATGATGCTCCCTAAACCTATTTATTAGCATATTTTAAACTATTTTTCTTCTTCTAGTTTTTAACTACCTATATTAAGGATTGGTTGGGCTGCAATAACGTTCTTCAATAACTTTGTTTGGTGCCAAATGCAATTTGGAGAGCCAGACGACTTGTGATGGGATTAATGTTTCCTATACATATCATTCATTTAGGGACTCAAATTGGCATTTTCAAAGTGCTAGTCTGTCGAGCATTCGAGTAATGTGCATATGAGCACACGCAGATGAAATATAATTGTAATCCAAAGTAGCCTAATAGTACTTGACGGTCATGTATATACATCTAAATTTGAAAAATTGTCATAAAATACAAGACTTGACTGTCATGTGGAAACATGCAACTAGATTTGAAAATTGGTCATAAAATATAAGATATTGTTGTAACATCTTCCTCGTCCAAATCTGAAACACTACTTGAGTTTAATATAAGGACTTCTACAAAATGCACCCTTATGATAAAAACTATATGGAGCATATGAAATCTCAAATTTTCAAAATGGTTTACTTTAGTTCCAAGTATAGATAATAATCACACAAGCTGATCCAGACCTAGCGCATAGTTAAAATTGAGTACAAAGTTATGTCCAAAGCAAACTTCAACCACATTGATACAAATCCAGTACAAAGTTATGTAGAAATCCTTATCCTTCATAGTTAAAATTGAGTGGACGACATTCTAAAGTCCAGATAAGCTAGGGTACATACTAGTTGGCCTTTTTTTTATTCCTAGTAAAAATTCCTTAATATATCTTATTCCTAGTAAAACTTAACTTGAAAATGTTAATTCATTCCTTAATTTATCTCAAAACTTTATATTTAGTTCCTTAATGAATTAGTAAATACAAATAATTTGTCGTTACTTTTATAATTTTGTATTATGCTACCTAAACCTATTTCCTTATAACATTTATCTTCTTGTTTTTAACTACCTGCAATAAGGGTTGGTTGGACTGCAATTACGTTCATCAATAATTTTGTTTAGTGTCAAATTCAATTTGGAAAACCAGACGGCTGATGATGGGATTAACGTTTCCATGAACATACACATCATTCATATAGGGATGCAAATTGGCATTTATGAAGTGCTAGTCCGACGAGTGTTCGAAAAATGAGCATCTGAGCATGCAACAGATGAAACATAATCCATACTAGCATAATAGTAGTTGATGGTCATGTATTTACAACTAAATTTGAAGAATTATCATAAAATTTTATGAATTTGACTTTCATGTGAAAACATGCAACTAAATTTGAAAAATTGTCATGAAATATAAGATATAGTTGTATTATCTTTCTCGTCAAAATCTGAAACATTACTTAAACTTATTATAAAGAGTTTTACAAAACTAACCCTTATGATAAAAAACTATATGAAGCATCCTAAATCTCAAATTTTCAAAATGGTTTACTTTAGTTCCAAGTGTAGATAATTATCGCACAAGATGGCCCAGACCTAGCTTGCTAGTGCGATCACAATCCATTATTTCTAATATCCAATACAAATTTTATCGATCCATTTTTTTTGTATCTCCATCTAAAAAATAAATGTTTCGTATGCTTATAATTAAACTATGGTAAACTTGGTCCTAACCGGACCCAACATACAATCGACTTGACCTAACTCAACTTGGACTCACCTTGAACCTGATTCGACCCAATTAACTTGGACTCGAACATGATGGCCAGAACTAAACTTGACTCGACTTAACCGACTACAACCATGTTCTATTTATTCCCATAAAACAATAAAGTTACCCAACGTTTGTGTGAGTAGATATCTTTTAATCCGTAAAATTATTTCTTAATTCGTTAAAAAAAATCTGATCGTTTAAATTTTTTGTAGCCAAGAACAAACTTGCAATAAGTTTCTCACAGACAAACTTTCCAGGTAGTTAAGAAAAAAAAAGTATTGTACCAAATTTGCACCCTAAAAATGTTTAAAATATCATGTTTGGTATATGATTTTTGCAATATTTTTCAAATTCTAAAATACAATAACGAAAATTAGAACATAATTTCAAAATGTGAGAGAAATCTGAGCTTTTTGTCCTTAGTTGGACTTGGCCTGGGTGGTGCAGTATTGCAGGAATAAGAGGAGCATAGAAGTTTTTTGCCTTTTATAGGATAATCCATTTGTTTGGTATATTGCACTAAATTATCCCGGGAGTAACAAAAATGAGTGTACACATGAATCTTGTATTTGGTATATTCCATTAATTAATATTACGAATTTTGCATTAAGGTTGTCCCTAATTATAGATGACTATAGTGAAAATTTGAAGGACATAACTTCAAAAAAGAGATTTCAAATGTTGTCCACCTGTGACAAACAAAAGGTATGCTACGAAAATAGGCGCCAGAGTGGGTAATTGTCAGAATTGCGTAGGGCGCGATGATACTGAGCACTATTGTTTGGTTGCACCCAATTTATGACCTAAAAATTCAGATGATAAGTGGGACCCATACACCAAGCAATAGGTTTGGATCACTTGTGTATTGTGGCGTGACTGCTTCTTAAAAATCAGAAGCAACTCTTCGTTTGTTTCTCCTATGTGGGTAAAAAGTTTTCTTTGTTGTCAACTCCTATATAATCTTTCTTTTCATTAACTTTATTTGTCATATGTATAATTATTAGTCATTATTATATACAACAATCTTATTTTATGAAAATTATTAATAATAATTAAAAAAATAAGTAGATTTACTATCCTAAAACCAACTTGAACCACCTTTATACAAATACGGTACTAAGTTATGCAGAAATCCATATCAAAACCACAGTTAAGATTGGATGGATAATCGAACGGGTTTGGGTCGAGTTATGTTTAGGACCTGATCATTTGGTTTTGGTAGAATAGGGGACTCATATTCAAATCTAGATAAGTTAAAATTTTCTTTTATTACTAGTATAACTTATATTACAATATTTAATGTTGACAATATATCATGTTCCATTCCTTAATATATCATGTTACTAGGAAAACTTGACTTTAGAATGTTAATTCAATCCTTTATTTATGTTAAAACTTTATATTTAATTCTGCAGCAAATTACTAAATCTAAATAATTTGTTGTTACATTTACAATTTTGCATGATGCTATCTAAACTTATTTTATTAACACATATTAAACTTTTTTCTTCTTCTTGTTTTTAACTACCTACATTGAGGGGTTGGTTGGACTGTAATTACATTCATTAATAACTTTGTTTGTTGCTGAATACAATTTGGGGCACAAACGGCTGGAGTTGGGATTAAGTTTTTCTTTAAAAAAATATATCATTCATTTAGGGACTCAAATTGGCCTTTTCGAATTGCTAGTTTGACGAGTGTTCGAAAAAATGTTTATCTGAGCACACACGGATGAAACGTACCTGTAATCTAAACTAGTCTAATAGTACTTGACGGTATGTGCAAGAGATAGAACTAAATTTTAAGAATTGTCCATAAATAAAAGACTTGACTAACATGTGAAAACATGCAACTAAATTTGAAGAATTGTCATAAAATATGAGATATATTAATATCGTCTTCCTCTTCTAAATCTTCAACATTAGGTGAAATTAAAATAAAGACCACAAAAAAAACATGTACTAAAGAAAAATCAATGTACCAAACTTGCACAAAAAAAGATGTTCATAATCTCATGTTTGCTATATTCCACTAATATTATAATTTTTGCAATTACTAAAATTAAAACATATTTCCAAAAGGTGAGAGAGATCTCATCTTTTTGACATGAATGATTAAGTAGAACTTGGGTCTTTGGTGGTAGCTGTTGGTGCAGTACTACAGGAATAAGTGACAGAATAGTGACACGTGCCATATGTGGGTGGGGATCCTACATTAAGAGGCGTATAGAAGTTGTATTACATTTTATATGCTGATCCATTTATTTTTTTGGGAAAAATATTTTTTTTTACATTAGTCATGTTTTCCTACTGATGTGAAATAGCTTTACTTCCTATAAGTCGTTATTAGGTATAACATACTTATAGGTGCTTGGGCTATCTCCCGGAACCATTATGAGCGTTGGCTCTTGTCTTCTCTTCTATATACCATTTGAGCCGCAGCTCTTTAAAAAACAATTTGTGTACAACATCATGAAAAAATTGTTTTAAACCATGAATAGTTTTTTTTACATTAGTGTTGTTGCTAATTCTAGATGACAATAATGGAAGTTAGAAGGAAATAACTTCAAAACAAAGATTTCAAATGTTGTCTAAACGTGTGAGGTGACAGACGCGAGTAATTGTCAGAATCGTGCAGAGCACTAATGTTTTGGCGCACCCAATTTACCCTCCAAAATTTTAGTTGATAACTGGGGCCTACACCAGGCGATAGGTGAGATCACTTGTGTGTTGTGGCTACTTCTAAAAATCAGAAGCAAACTCAAGTAAGCACCGCTAATCCGTTTGTTTCTCCTATTTGCGAAATCTTTTTTTTTTTACTTTGTCCTACAAAATCTTTATTTTCATTCAACTTTATTTGTCATCAATACCTTTACTAATCGTTATTAAATGTAACAAGCTTATTTTATGGAAAAAAAATTAGTAAACTAATTTTTTAAAAAATAATTAGCATTACTATCTAAAATCAACTTGAACCACCTTGATAAAAATTTGTAACCCCACTTTTCCCTAAATAAAGATTTTGGCATTTTCATCTATTAACTATTATTTTACTAATTAATAGTTAGCTATACTTTTATTTAAATTATTTAACTATTATGGTTACCTAATTATTTTGAAATCTTATAATCTTGGAATCAGCTCGGACTGATAAATGCTAAGTTTTATTTGGCCAAGCCCACAACCCTAATTCTTATTCTGGCCCAAAGTCATCTCAGCCAACATATCATTTTACTTTTCTTTTCTCTTCAGTCTTCCTAATAAACCCACAACCAAGCAAATAGGCCAGTACAAAACCCATTTAATTTATACTAAACCTTCTCCTTCCTTCCTTCCTTCTTAAAATCGAAGTCACTTCTCGGCAAGCAACCGATAGAGCACATTCGAGCATCTCCGACGAAGGGCAGCATCTCCTTGATCTTTCTAGAAGAATCCAGAGCCACCCTCTCTACCGACCTAAGTTCATCCATCTTAACCATCCAATCTTCATCGCCCTACCTCCGGCGATCACCGTCATTCGTTGTTAACGGTCGCGTCCTCTTCGTAGCCTATAAATAGGACCCTAGGCTTTGCTACTTTCTTCATCCTCTTTCCTAAGGTGAAACCCTGCCGGACCAACACCCCTCCTCTCTACTTCTCCTTCCTCATTCCACCGATCTCTTCCATTTTTCTCCTCCAAGAACTCGTTCACATCCTAACCCTAATTCTTAGAGGTTTTCAGCCATGGCAACCCAAATGGAGGAGCAGGCATAGCCTCGGCCACGTAAGACGACGAGCACCGGCATGGTCATTGGGGTAGCGGCAACCTTGTTCGTGCCGGCGACGATCGGCAGCACAACAAGAGTGTTCTAACGGAGCGCTCTCGACTCCTCAACCAGCGGTGGCTAGGTTAGACAGATCGGTGAGTTCGTCAAACTTCTTTCTCATTCTTTATTCTCCTTCTTGAGTAGACAATCTTTATCGATCAATCTTGATTCTGATCAGGTAGCTACCGACTCCAGCGTTTCTTCTTCCGGGTGGATCGACGACACTACAGTCCATTCCTCTTTCAAAATCGATGCATTCGATTGATCAAACGAGAATAGTAAGTTCTGGAACCGATCTCCTTAAGATTGTCATGGGAACGGGGTAGATCAGTGTTCTTGATCAATTTTGATCTAATTGCTCTTGATAAATTCCTTGATTAGTTTCTGTTGCCATTTTTGCCTTTAGACTATGAAAGATAGTCCCACATCGGCTACACCAAATGGTGAGTATCTCAATATAATGCATTGCTTGTGTTGAGGTGTGCACATGACATATGGTGAGGCACAAGTGTGTGCCATGTGGGAGTATTTTCCTAGAAAGAAATTTGATTAATTCTAAGAAAGATGCAAGTTGATTTTTGTTGATCGGACTCAGACTCCAGGATGCCTCATGCAAACACGGGCGGGTGTTCGGGGGGT
Source organism: Iris pallida (assembly GCA_029216955.1). Classification (NCBI taxonomy): domain Eukaryota; kingdom Viridiplantae; phylum Streptophyta; class Magnoliopsida; order Asparagales; family Iridaceae; genus Iris; species Iris pallida. Next base: position 11,384,084 of record JANAVB010021800.1, on the reverse strand, counting down.
AGGCGTGGACTAGCACTCGACTATGTTGATTGTGGGATGATATAAAACATCAAACTCTATTTTAGAGTATTGGTATTTTAGTCCCACATCGGATATGAGAGATGGTGAAGTCTCACTCCACTCTATAAATATAGCCCCCTGGCCTCCTTTCTAAGATATACCAAAGAAGAGAGTTAAGGGAGTCCGTAAAGTTCAGGAAGCCCATTCAAGTCTCAAAAATTGACTAACGAGCGTTCCAGAAGTTCTCTAAGAACTTGTTGGTTCCTGGAAGCGAATCATATATATGCGAATCTTGCTTTGAGCAACGGTGATCTGATCACCCCAGCAAAGCTACCTTTCTCTTTCTTCTTTCCTTCTCTTCTTCTCTGATCTAATCAGAAACTCCTTGTGGGCTTTCGTCGATGCTGCTGCTAGCAATTCAATTTGTACTTTCTTTTTAGAAGCATTACATTTGTTTGCTACGGTAACAAAATCTTTTTAGATCTTCGTTATCCAGAATCCTTTAAGGATCTTTGTAGTGCACCTTCTTTGAAGAGTTGCTACGAAACGTTTTTTTTTACAATGGTTTTATTTCTCAGTTTCCATCGAAACTTACGCCTCGGGAATAACAATCTCTGTAAACCCCTAAAATTTTCGTTTAATATTTTATTTAATGTTTGTTTCTCAGTATAATTTTTTTAGTATTTTGATTTAATATTACGTTATCTAAATATATGTCACGCCCCAGAACCAGAATACTGGAGAGCGGGGGCGTACATAGCCAGCTACGTATATTGAAATGGATCCACCTCGCTATACGGTCACGGCTGTCTAGATATGAGCGTTTACTACAAGCCAACGGTCTCTTAAGGTCAAGCCTATTGTCTCAATCTCAAGTAAACAATAATAGTTACAAGATGTCAGAGCACCAAATATATAATAGCAAGGCGTCCCATACATTACATATTGGATGATCATGAAGCTAGTCATACAAAATATCAAGACTAGCAAGAGTTCAGTCATACATGATCAACCCTAGGATTTGTTAATCATGTTACAGCCCGTAGGCAGACAGTAAGTAAATATGCATCGAGCTAACAGGTGCTCGTCGGCTAAATGCCTCAAAAGAATAATTTTACAATGTAGTGAGCGAAACAAAATAGAAAACCACTCGTAGCCCGAGTTCCTTCTAGTCGCCACCATCGGGCTGGAGGTTCGGTAGATCCCCGGGTGCTGCTCCGAAATCTGGCCACACAAAGCCAGCTGGATCAAACCCCAGAAAGAGCAAGTGCCACAAGGAGGCCACGAAATAAGAAAAAAGCCAGCATATCCGAACATAAGGAATAGAAGAAAAGTACAAGTAATAAAGAGTATAACAAGACAATAAACGACTAGGGACGTGGAACCATTCCGGGAGCCAGGTTACAGCCCTTAACCCAAACAAGGACCGAGGTTGTAACCCTTCGCCTGAATAGCACTATGTCTCTACCCATTTATTGTTAAAGATAAGTAAAACAATCATGTTCAGGAGTACCAGGTACTGGGACTAGACGAGACTTAGACAGGGCTGGACACCATCCATTCACAAGCGGCCAAGCAATTACTACGGCTTACTACTTTAACTAACTAGGGTTATCACAAGCCTAATTACTATCAAGATGCAAATGAGAATTTTTCAGTCCCAAGCCCTGCAGACTATCCAGTTATCCTTCCGCAGGTTGAGAGTATGGTTGGGTATATTGCCCGGGAGACAATGTACCCTTAGGTGACTTAGGGAGTGCAACACGTGACAGTGTGCTAGAAATGTGTCCTACTCGTCGGCAGGCTACAAGTCCATTTAAAGCGTCCAGATAACGAGATCGCCTGTGACTGAAAATTCTCCATGAACTATAGTTTGATCTAGTAATTAGCCTAATCCATATTTAGTGTGAATCCCTGACCGTGGTAACCAGGGAGTCACGTCCTAGACATGATGCGAGACAAGACAAGTGGATTGCACAAAGCAGCAAGAATGAACACCCACGGCGTCAGAGTTGATTATATGAGTCAAGTTAGCCATCGCAACAGCATCAAGTCAAGTCAAGTTACAAGTCAGGAGTGCGCCGCCACAGGCCACTATCAAGTTGTCCAGTTATAGAGATTAATTATGAATCACAGGTTACAAGTTAAGATAGCACCCCATCGGGTCACTACTAAGAAGATTAGAAAGTACTAGGATCATGAATCACAGAAATCACGAAAAATCGTACTATTCATAAGCAAAACACCGAAAACCGTACCAGGTCGTGTTGGGTCAAGTCAGTCGTGTTGAGTGGAACAAGATCTCAAAACTCCAATCCACAAAAGAGAAGCCAAGCCTAAGAAAATAAAACCAATCCATCATGGGCAAGTAGGTTGCGCAGGGGGTCGGATTGCGCTAGGGGATTGGACTGCGCAGGGGAATGGACTGCGCAGGGGAATGAACTGCGCTGAGGTTGGGTTGCGCTAGGGTCGGCTTGTGCTGGGAGCGAGCTGCGCAGGATATGAGCAGCGCAGGATTGGGTTGCGCTGAGGGCGGGTTGCGCTGGGTCAAGCTGCGCTAGGATTGAGTTGTGCTGGAGCCAAGCCGCGTTGGGAGTGAGCTGGGCAGCGGTCAAGTGCGCCAATAGAAGGAAGGCGCTGGAGCTAAAGAGCGCCAGAGCGGGTCAGCCCAGCGCAAGGCGCTGGCCGAGGAGTTAGCGCAATTCGGCCATGCGCTAAAGAGCGCTGGCCGAGGATCATCTTCTCCAACAGGCCGAGAGAAAACCCTAAGAACTCCAATTTTCTAATCTTCATAACTTAGCCAAAACAAAACCAAAATTGGATTTTCAAAGTTCTAACTTGTGTAAAATTGAATTCTCTTCCACATGGAAGCCTCAAAACAAGGAAAAATCTAAGTTTAATAGCCAAAACCAAGAAAATCCAAAAATGGTTAAAATTTAGATCTAGAAAAATGGAAGCTCCAAATCACAAAATGCCAAGTTCTAATGTTGTTCACCATGGCCTAATCTAGCTAATGGACAAATAAAATGGGGTGCTTATTTGGTGGCAAGGTGCACTTGCCTATGGTGTTGGTGGAGGAAGGAAGAAGAAGATGAAGAAAATAAATGGAAGTTATGAGGACAGAGAAAGTTAGGTGGGGGTTTTTAATGAGGGATGGTGTGTTGTGTTGAGGGTGGAGGTTAACTAAGGTAGTCCAATGCAAACCAAACCAAATCCTTCTCCACAAGGAATAAAACCATGCCAGGTCCAAAAACCCACTTTACGAGAAAACCAAAATCTGCAAGTCGAACCAAAATACAATTACAGGCCAAAATCCGAGAAAATAAAATACAGGTCCAAAATACATATAAGCCTAATTAAAATACGTATTCCAAAATACGGACGTTACAATCTATAAATTCAGATGTATATATATAATTGGCCTCAATAAGTTATTTTATATTTTTACTGGAATAATTTATATGTACATGTACTAGTATAAATACATATACGTAAAGATATTAAAATAAATTACTTTGTTATAATAAATAGAAATGTGTGCAAAAAAATATAATAGCTTCATAAATTCATATTGATTTTATATTCAAATATATCTTTGAGTTTTATAAGGGGTAAATATATATGTATATGATATTTACATATATTTGTTAAACATCTTTTATAGTTTTATAAGAATTTTATTGTGAAGTATTGGAATATCTTGATTTCGTTAGAATTATTATTATTTATTTAGAAAATAAATGCATTACCTATTATTAACTCTTTAAAAATATATATAATAATAAAATAAATAGAAGTGCAAAATATATGGTAATACATTTGTAAAAAAAATTATTTAGATTTAACTAGAGTTGTTTTTGAATTTTTTTTTACTTAAATTTTGATTTATAAATAGTTATAGTTAAAAGAAAAAAAAGAATAGAAAAAACAAAACAAAACAAAACAAAGGCCCCGCTACTGTTCCCGTAAGAACAGTAGCAAACCCAAGCCCGCGCCCCTTTCTTCCACACACACGCATATATACATATGTGTATACACACAAAAAAATGCTAATCCCACTTGACGACCACCCCCCAGGACCTTCCTAGCCTCGTGGGCGGCCACCCCGACGACTTCGCGCCACCGGGATCCGTCGACCATCGCCGTAGGCCCTACGGCACTGTGCACAGCAAGGGGAAGCAACAACAACAGAAGTTGCAACTATGCAACTTCGCATGCATCCAAGATCGTATGAGAGATTTGGCTTTTATCGCTTCGCTATTCTGATGGTTTGAGCTATTTGATGTCGCTCTTTTGCGCACAACCTCAGGCAATATACCTTGCCTTATTTATTGTTTATAATTACTTGCATCTTTCTTTATTTACTATATATTTATTTTTTTGTTTATTTTCAGTTGGATCCATGACTTGTTGTTCGTAGTTACTTTATTTTGCATTCAATTATTTTTCTTGCTCGTGTTTTAATATGCATGTGGACCTAGTCTTAGCGGACTACCTTTTGTTAGTGATTCTTAGGAGGGTGAAGACAGTTTGATGTATGGGCTACCCAAAACCAAAAGCCGTAGTAACTGCGTACTACGATAGTCGTGTCGCGAGGGTCACTAGCCTCGAGCTATGGGGACTGATGGGTCACGTGGGCCGCTAGCCTCGAGTTATGTCGGCTGATAGTATTGGTACTTGACGTGTGCGTGTTGTGAGTTGTTACCTTGTCCTGGAGGAGTCAGCCATTACCTGCCCATATATTGAGATGTCTTCTAAATTGCATACTAGATTGGTTAGGTGACCATAGTTAATGTCATGTCACACTTCGTTCTAGTCATGGCACGGGGCAATGTCACATCGCGGAATAGTACACTACCCCTTGTCCTTGTTTGGATGTAGAGGTAGTCTACTGTTTCGATGATGGAATATTGGGCCGTGTTATGGTTGGGACACTTTACCTTACTTTTTGACTATATGACATACTTTATATTCAGTTTATATGGCATGTTCTTTATGTATCTTGTTACGTCCCTCTGAGGACCTGGTGAATTCTCCAGGTGTATGCTTTGTGACTTTCGCAGGTGTTCTAGCCAAGACCATGATCTTCTTTATTCCTTCAAAGATGATTGCTCTTGGTTCGTCTTGCCATTTAGATCATTTCCTTGTATATTTTCCTTCATTTAAATTAGTTGGTAGTGGATTTGTCTCTGCCCAAATACATGTATAAGTGACAAATTCTTGAGTTGATTTATATCATTATTCTTTTGATTTTGTGGATGAGATTTAGTTATTATGGTTTACTGCATTTTACATTTTAGGTATACATACAGGTAGGGGTGAGCATTCTTCGGTTTTGGACAAAAAGCCGAAGAACCGAATTCGGTTTGATTTAAAAAATTGTTCAATTTTGAAAATACTAAATTTTATTATTCGGTTTCGTTTTTGGATTTCGGTCCAAAACCGAAAACAGAATTATATATATATATATATATATATATATATATATATATATATATATATATATATATATAGAGAGAGAGAGAGAGAGAAAAGGGGGGGTGTATATACTAAATATATATAGATATATTTAGTTACTATATGTATTAACTAAAAAAAGCAAATAAATCGAAAAAATAAATAAACTGAATAAACCAAAAGCCGAATCGATTTACTTTGATTCAGTTTGATTTGGTTATTGACTGTTTTTTTCGGTTTCGATTTTGCTTATTCAGTTTTCGGTCCAATTCTATTTTCGGTTATTCGGTTCGAACCGAATTAACCGAATGCTCACCCCTGCATACGAGAGTTCCATACATTAGAGTATACTTCGTATATATACAGCTGGCATGTCTATGTACTTAGTCCTAAGTATTTTGGGACTGGGGCATTACATATTTTTGTGGTGGCCTATGTAGGTCAAGTTTATCACTTCGGTTACGTTACCGTACCGATGTGAGCCTACATATATAGGATTAGAGTCTAGAATCTCATCCACATACTTGATCTCCTCCTTTGATTCCAATTTTAAACTCTCGTCCGACTACCTTGATTCCCTTCAGCTTAACTCCCTTCCACTTTAAACTCTTCTTTTCCCATCATGCTTGACAGAGAGGTTCGAAAGATAGCTCCTACTAGTTATACGTGTATACTGTTCAATCACCCTCCTAGTTGAACTCTTATAAATTGGGAAGTATGCCTCATAACCTATCACTCTATTAGTCCTTACAACCCATTAAGGGGGATTTAAGAAGATTACCTAGAATGTGCTCATTAGTCCAACCAAGATCTTAGATAAGAAAACAGTATGATGACTGTATAAGCAGGAACACCGGACAGGACTTAAGATTCTTGTAAAACTTGAACCATTTGTAACTGCTTTCATCATTATCTCCCGTACTTAACTTTGAACTACCATGAATGATAACGCTATTTATAGCCTGGTTTTGCAAGTTTATTCTTTGTCGAGCTTGTTCAGGACATATGTATACTGGGGACGCCCACAAGCATATTGTCTAATTAGAATCAATGTGTTATTGTCTGATCAACCATAGTGTACATGGTTCGTCCTTCATATGATTATTCCACATGGATTGAGATATAGAGCTATCTAGGATCTCATCCGCGACTGCATTGACAATTCCTCTTGAATTATACATTCGCCTTTGAATCGCATAATTGTATTCGATGACATCTTTCTTGAACTCTTTATTTCTTTTTTTCTTTCACTAATTGGAAAGACGAACGCTTGTATTTGATAGATAGATACAAAGTATCCTCCATGGCCATGATAATGTATACACCAGTGTAGCTATGATAGGCCAGCCATGTGACTGCAACCTTGCTTTGAGTTACTTGTCCTCCCCTCGACCCTAAAACTAATGTCATGACCTTCTATTCATTTAAGTTTAAAAATGAGTAGGATCTTACCTTGGTTAAAACCCTAACCTAGGAGACTATCAAATCTATAGGAATCAATTATTGTGAGCCTCCAATTATTCATCTTGATTCTTGGCTTAACTAGCAACCCGTATGCCTTAACTCATCCCATAGTTGACTAGGCCCCCACAGTTTAGACAAGAGAGGAATAGACCAAAAACAAGGACAAGCCTTTGCGAGGACTGTGGTAGACACCCATTCCAAGATTAGAGAGTGATGCATGAGCACTACATTTGATACCACTAGAACCCTTATAACCATAGTCTGGCAGGTTTAACACAAATAGAAATTTATGACCTAGTTGTTGAGATCTTTTGTTACCCCCATCGATAACTCTCGTATACTATGGACGAGTGGATCATTCTATTTTATCGACTCGTGTATCGTTGTACGCAATCATTTTTCATTTATTAAAAGTTGAGGTACGATCCTCGAATTTGATTCATGTCTACCGTATCATATTATCCATTACATCGTGCCTTATTCTTTATTATCAAAAGTGAATGTACGATATCACAACTTTCAAATATTCCTAACTTCATTATTCCTAAAACCATGTCCTAGTCGCTAGAGTGAATAGTTGTAGGCTATTCTTCATCTTAGGAACTATTGGATTACCGATTGATTGAGATAAATTGGTTCCCACTTGGATGATAAAATAGTGACTCGTGAACTTCCACTCTATATTTTAGATCATTTGGTGTCACCAACTGTGATATTAATATTCGGAGCACGAGACCAGCTGTTATCTTCCAACAAATTGCACGTATAAGATCTAGACGAGTCCACCATCATGTAGATATATCATGTCCCACTAAAATACGTCCCTTTGAACTATATTTTTATGATACGAATTTTAGGTCCAAAGGGACTAGTTTACCCTTACCATAACACCGATGTACTTTTCGACTGCAACTAGAGATCCAACCTTGACTCAAATCTTTTGGCCTAATATATGGTCGTGATCTATTTGAAGCCCTCTACACACTTGCTACTAGTGTGCCACTCAGTAGAGGCCCCTTGTACTACTTAAACACAAAAGTCACAGAAGGCACATCTTCATGACTTATAGAACCTATTCTACCAACCCGACTGATAATTAGACAAACCACTTGAGTTAGAACCTATTTTGGGTTACCCTAATCTGATAGGGATGGTCTCGATTGATTTTTGTGGATCTTGACCAACCAATATGGATTAAACCAAAGACTTATTCAATAAAAGACTGATGTCCTATCATGCAATCCATTAAACCCTAGCTAAACCCATCCATGCATATCGCCATATTTGGGATATAAAAACCATACTTGATGAAATAGATTCTTATACCTATTGTCTGGTCCCCATCTCTTGGTCCACTAATTCTCCTTTCACAAGTTCTGTAACCATACCTCTTGTAGCCTATGTTACGAGATGAATGGAATCATGTTGTACCAACTTGTTTTTGGTTATGCTTGACTAAGGCCTTCTCACTGTCATGATAAAAGGTGGTCAGTACATGGGCAATGTTAAATAAGTAATACGTAGGCTCCCCATAGAGTCCATGACTACGACCAGAAGTAACTCATGTCCTCAACATCTCCTTAAAATTTGAAACTTCTTAGAGGTCATGTTACTATGCTCTCTATATTTAACCAATTTCCATAAGTTGCCTAGAATATTGAATTTAGTGTACCCTGCCTCTTAGAATTAGATTCAAAATGTAAACGTCCCTTCATCTGTTTGAAAGTTGCGATACAAAACTCAGTATTGCATTTTTATCACTTGCTCGTATCTTTAGATAACTGCGGTAAAAGATCGCAACCCTGATTCTTCACTTTTTGTTCTATCATAGAATCATGCCTTAGTTTTAATTTTGAAACATAAGTGAATAGGCAAGCCTCTCTTGAAATTAACAAAGGATTGGTTCTAATTAGACCAATAATTCAGGGGTTCATAAACGTATACTTTTATCTGTATCAATTGATACCATCTCGTGACTTTGATATTTTGAGCACAACACGAGCCGTTCCCTTCGAACAAATTTCACACTCATAGACTAGACCAGTCAAAATACATACATGACATACATGTCATACACAAACATACCCTCATGTACTCCATTTCAACTACACCATATGTATGACTCATTTTTCCCTAGAACAAATTGTAGAGGCTCGGTTCGTTCTATTTTCGACTTAACCATACCCTAATGAAATTGAAGGTCCATGATCCATGCAGGACACAACACATCTATTACATATGCATCCCACGCAAACACATGCCTCCTACACGGTACCAAACACCAACCAGCATACCCTAGTCATTATGACTTGAAGAATTCAGACCCTTACCTAACCAACGTCTATAACAAGATTCTGCACTAGACTCTCATATCTTAGTTACCCGTGAAGGATAGAGATTGAAATTTCGGTGAACCAACATGTTCTAGTTATATCCAAATAAGAGATTCCTACCAACTTGTTAGAACATGACGCATAGGGAGGCAATGTTAAGTTGTAATAATTTTCTTATAGAAGTTATTGACCGAAAATGCCATGGCAGTATTTAGGCTTTCTTTAGGACTCGTGACTGTGGTCCGAAAGTGTCCACTAGTCTCGTGCCACCCTTTAGAAACTGTTATTTTCAGAAGTCTTGTAACGACGAATTACACGGTTAGCCAATATCTATAAGTTGGGTAGGGCCTTGAACCAAGATACCTTATCTTGTAGGTTATGAAGCCAGTGTGGTTTCCTTTTTATAATCTACCCCCCGTTGTCCGACAAACCGAGGTACGACTTTTCGTTGCTAGTTCTTGTAATATCGTATTGCATTGCATACCCCCTATCTTTAGTTTAATTTCGAGGACAAAATTTTTACAAGTTGGGTAGGATGTAAACCCCCAAAAATTTTGTTTAATGTTTTATTTAATGTTTATTTCTCAGTATAATTTTTTTTAGTATTTTGATTTAATATTACGTTATCTAAATATATAAATTCAGATGTATATATATAATTGGCCTCAATAAGTTATTTTATATTTTTACTGGAATAATTTATATGTACATGTATTAGTACAAATACATATACAGTAAAGATATTAAAATAAATTACTTTGTTATAATAAATAGAAATGTGTGCAAAAAAATATATAATAGCTTCATAATTTCATATTGATTTTATATTCAAATATATCTTTGAGTTTTATAAGGGGCAAATATATGTATATGATATTTACATATATTTGTTAAACATCTTTTATAGTTTTATAAGAATTTTATTGTGAAGTATTAGAATATCTTGATTTTGCTAGAATTATTATTATTTATTTAGAAAAGAAATGCATTACCTATTATTAACTCTTTAAAAATATATATAATAATAAAATAAATAGAAGTGCAAAATATATGGTAATACATTTGCAAAAAAAATTATTTAGATTTTAACTAGAGTTGTTTTTTAAATTTTTTTACTTAAATTTTGATTTATAAATAGTTATAGTTAAAAGAAAAAAAGAGAATAGAAACAAAAAAAAACAAAGGCCCCGCTACTGTTCCCGTAGGAACAGTGGCAAACCCAAGCCCGTGCCCATTTCTTCCACACACACGCATATATACATATGTGTATATACACAAAAAAAACCCTAACCCCACTTGACGACCACCCCCCAGGACCTTCGTAGCCTCCTGGGCGGCCACCCCGACGACTTCGTACCGCCGGGAACCGTCGACCATCGCCGTAGGCTATGCGGTACTGTGCACAGCAAGGGGAAGCAACAACAGCAGCAGTTGCAACTATGCAACTTCGCATGCATCTGAGATCTTATGAGGGATTTGGCTTTCATCACTTCGTTATTCTGACAGTTCGAGCGATTTGACGTCGCTCTTTTGCACACAACCTCAGGCAAGATACCTTGCCATATTTACTGTTTATAATTAGTTGCATCTTCTTTGTTTACTGTATATTTATTTCTTATTTATTTTCAGTTGGATCCATGACTTGTTGCTCGTAGTTACTTTATTTTGCTTTCAATTGTTTTTCTTGCTTGTGTTTTAATATGCATGTGGACCTAGACTTAGCGGACTACCTTTTGTTAGTGACCCTTGGGAGGGTGAAGATAGTTTGATGTATGGGATACCTAAAACCAAAAGCCATAGTAACTGTGTACTACGGTAGTCATGTCGCGAGGGTCACTAGCGTCGAGCTATGTTGACTGATGGGTCACGTGGGCCGCTAGCGTCGAGTTATGCCGGCTGATAGTTTTGGTACTTGACGTGTGCGTGTTGTGAGTTGTTACCTTGTCCTGGGGGAGTCAGTCGTTACCTGCCCATACATTGAGATGTCTTCTAAATTGCATACTAGATTGGTTAGGTGACCATCGTTAATGTCATGTCACACTTTGTTCTAGTCATGGCATGGGACAATGTCACATCGCGGAATAGTGCACTACCCCTTGTCCTTCTTTGGTTGTAGGGGTAGTCTACTGTTTTGATGACGGGATATTGGGCCGTGTTATGGTTGGGACACTTTACCTTACTTTGTGACTATATGATATACTTTATATTCAGTTTATATGGCATATTTTTTATGTATCTTGTTACGTCCGTCTGAGGACCTGGTGAATTCTCCAGGTGTGTGCTTTGTGACTTTCACAGATATTCTAGCCAAGACCGTGATCTTCTCCATTCCTTCGAAGATGATTGCTCTTGGTTCGTCTTGCCATTTAGATCATTTCCTTGTATATTTTCCTTCATTTAAATTAGTTGGTAGTGAATTTTTCTCTGCCCAACTACATATATAAGTGACAAATTCTTGAGTTGATTTATATCATTATTCTTTTGATTTTGTGGATGAGATTTAGTTATCATAGTTTACTGTATTTTACAGCTTATGTATATATACGGGAGTTCCATACATTGGAGTATACTTCGTATCTATACAGCTGGCATGTCTACGTACTTAGTCTTAAGTATTTTTGGACTGGGGCGTTACAATCTCAAAGCAAGATCTATATTCGATAGAAAACAACCGTTTAAACCTTCCAGACACAAGTTTTAACAAACTTGAGAAGTTTGACGGTGAGCATTACAACGTCTGTAAGAGAAAGGTCAGCCATAATCTTCAACTCGTGAGCGTTGACTACGTGTTGACAGATCTTGAGCCTTTAATTCCAGAAGGTGAAAATGCTCGAAGGGTTGATGAGGCCACTACTCTGCAATCCAAGTGGAGGAGAGATAACAACTTTTGCAAGTTACTTATCTTAAACTCTATGGAGGACTCTCTGACAGAGTCATACAGCAAGACGATCCATGCTAAGGACGTCTGGGAGTCTGTAGAGAATCTCTACAAGATAGATGAGAACAGGAATAAGATCCACGTGACTGAAAAGTTCTAGAAGATGCGATTTGAGGACGACAAGACGATGTTGCCTCAAGTCAAAGAGTTTCTCAAGTTACGTCGGAAACTTGAGGATGACGGCATGCCCTTGGTCGATGTATTTGTCGTTGGAGGTATTATCGCCAAGCTCCCACATGGGAGGAGCAATTTCATCGTGGACATGCACCGCAAGAAGATGGAGGTGGATCTTGAACGCCTCTTGCATTGGATTCATGTTGAAGATGAGCTGAGGGCTCAAATCAAAGTGGATGTCCAAACAGATGGTTGAGGCCAATTTGGTGCAAGCTGGAGACTCCATGTCACGACCCGCACCCGCTTTTCGGACGCGAGCTCGTGAGAAAGCCATCTACGCATCGAGCAGACTCCAGCCCGACTCGAATATGTAAACGCTGTCACGACTATAGAAAACTGCCAAATAATAGCAAAAGTAAATCTATATCTCAAATCCACAATAAACGTATGAAACATGAATGAACACTATGGGTCGTGGTCTGCAGCCCACTAGCATATATGTCCGATGAGACTCCAAGAAATATAACAAGAGTCTATAAACTGAATCAATAAGCAATATATCTCATGATAAAGAATGTAAAGCACAAAAGGATATCAAACATAATAATGATACCTAAATCCCGCAAGCGTATCAACTTATCCGCCATCCAGAACTACTAGCTATCTCCATGCAATCACTAAGCCTAAAGAGATCATCAGGTCCTCATGGGATATAGCAAGATACATAAAAACATGCCTATCTAGCAGTTTATCATGCAATAAAGAAAATACAGAAAATAAACGAGAAAAGACCAATCAACACGAAAATACGAATATATACGACTGAAAGAACCACTACGCATAAACGAACTGCTGGAGGAGAACAAGAGAACACGATGTCAACGGGTAACCAATCAAATACTCAAACCCTCGTCCCTAGTGTGGACTCACATGTTTGAACAACTACTAACCCTCGCCCCTAGTGTGGACTCGCAGGTTAGCTTCAAGAAATCACCCTCGTCCCTAGTGTGGACTCACAGGTGCGGACAGATAACTACTAACCCTCGCCCCTAGTATGGACTCGCAGGTTAGCTTCATGAAATCAAGATACAGATAACTACTAACCCTCGCCCCTAATGTGGACTCGCAGGTTAGCTTCAAGAATTTAAGGTACAATAGTTCTGTTATGACTTATTCATCCTATGACACGATGCGACTCAGTCCAAGTACAGGTGATGACACGACACGACCCAACCAAGATACACGAGAGAAACAATCCAATATGAACTACGAAATTAACTATAAACAAGAACTATATATATATATATACTAGCATGCACGATATACAAATCACATGTCAATAATCAACTAGTAAAACTATAAAAATATGCATGTAAATAAACTGTAGAGGGAGGCAAGGTATCTTGCCTGGTGGTAGCGCGAAGATCCAATAATATACCATCAAGTGGTTCGCCATAAAAGTCCAAATCTTGCAACTGTCTCCGAAAGCTGAAACAGACATTGCCAACATTCTCAGAATAGTCAAATTAGCTAGGATTGCCTGTCCTTAAGTCCAATTCTGGACACAGGAGCAAAACGGTAATTTCGAGTCAAAACGGTGTCCGTCGTTGGACCCGCTTTGCACCGAAAAATGTGCCAGAGTCAATGGTCTCTAAAGTCGTCAAACTACATGTCTACGAATTCGTTTTGATGATACGAACCCAATCGTATGTCCAAAGTTGGATTCCGGCAGGCCGTGCACAAAATCGCCCAATGTTGCGTTGAGGTCGTCGTTCTTTGGCGCACTGAGCTCAAGTTTTGCCAAAGCATGGTCCCGTGTCTTAAAATATTCATGTCACCTAATGAATCTTCATATAAATTAATAACCTTCAACTATTCAATTAAAATGATGGTAATATATATATATATAATAATGGGGAAGAAGGGTCTTCGGAATCCGGTCGGCGTCCCCCATGATCGCCACCCCCCCCTCTTCCTCGTAGTCGGGTAGCCGGTCGGCTTCCCTGGTTCGGCCGCGCCACTGGGCGCTTTCCCTCATGGAGGCCCTAGCCCTCTGTCCTTCGCCGGCTGGTCGGGCCCTGCCTGGCCGCCCCACCCCTCCTCCTGTGGGGAGTCTCCTTCCCCCTTGCCGGAGCTTCCTTGGCGGCCGTGTTCCCACCCTATCTCCTCCTCCCCCCCTCGGCGCCTCCGTTATCCACGGTGGCCTCGGCGCCATAGGGCTCCGCGCAGGGAGTCCGTTTCTCCCGCCAACCCCCTTGGAGTCCCTCCGGCTTCCTCCCTCCTCGACCTTAGTCGGAGCCGTGCCTAGCTCCGCCACCATCTCAGAAGTGGCCCACCTTCGCTCCCTCCCTGAAGTGGCCGCCTTTCCCGGCCGCTCACTCCTCGAGGCCCTCGGCCCCCAGCGGCCTCGGAGGAACCACCTCCCTCTCCCCAGCCTTCGCCTCTGGCCCTGCGGGAGCTCCTTCCCCACCTCCTGCTATGGCCCCCCTGGCGCTCCCTGGCGCCCTTACTATTCCCTCAGCGGTGGTGCTCACCTCCAGCGAGCCCCTCTCGTGGGCTCTCGTGGCAGCGCAGCGGCCAACGTCGCGCTCAACGGCGACGATCCGCCTTCCAGTGGCGACGTCGTCCCCCCCCGGGAGTACTCCACCCTCCTCAGGCCCCGGCTCCGCCTCTGGAGTTCACCCTTTCTCCTTCCCTGGCGTCGTTCGGCGGACCCACGCCTACGGTGATGCTGTCCTCGTCGTCCCCCCACGACGATTTCCCCGCTCTTCGGCGATCCCTACGCCGTATACTGGCCCCTAGCCGGTGATAGCCCAGCGCCCGCCCGGAGGTCGAGCCCCCTGCTCCCTCCCCGGCGGTCTCGCCCCCCTCTCCCTCCCCCCGTCCCCGGCGGTCTCGCCCCCCGCTCCCTCCCCCTGCTCCCTCTCCGGCGGTCTCGCCCCCCGTCCCGCGCTTCCGCTCCGGGCCTGCTTCCTCGCCGGAGCCCCTGGAACCTCGGACTGCTCACTGGGGGGCGAGCCTCCCTCGTGACGTGCGCCCCGCCTCGGGTCGCGCACCCTCTTGGGCCGTGTGCCCCATTCTCCATCGGGCAGTGCCCCTCCCGCAAAGCCTCGGGCTTTGCGCCATTCCCTTCGGACTTAGCACCCGTTCACCAAACCCCTGGGTTTCCTTGCTAGCGTAATGTTTTGGATTTTCGTATTGGATTTTCGAAATTTAAAAATTTCGGTTTTTGAAATTTCGAAATTTTGATTTTCAACCTTTTCAATTTCCTACCTTGTTCAACAGGGCCCGTTTTGTGTTTATCGGCCTTGTACCCGCCTGTAATGCTCTTTCAGAGCTACCCTTTATTTCAATAAAATGCCTTTTGTTTATATATATATATATATAGGTTGACTTTTCTAACTAGTTTATTTGATTTAGTTATATTTTGTAAATAGAAAGATGTGAGGGGTTTATTGGTGAATTCTCCCTTGTATACTAGTTCACCTACGGGTGAATGCTGATGTGCTAAAGGGGTGGTGGGACCCGAAAGTAGCATAAAAGGGAAAGTGCAAATGTATACATTTGTGAATGATTAATAAGGATGGGCTTGTTTGCAAATATGCTACTAATGATTTCATTCTTTTAGAGTAGTCAAAATATAGTGGAGTGTTTTGTTTATTGCTTGTTATTGATTGCTCAAAACTTGAAGTCTCTCCCATGCTCTACAACCCACGTGAATGGTGGATGGACACTTATAAGTACATTTCCTTCATGCACATCCCGTGAAATATGAGAGAGAGAGGCTCGTACTACTATTTATTCCTTCATAGTGCAACAAAGCTAGAATGGAAAATTGATACAAGGGATGGAAGGCTCACCTTACAAGCTTAATACTACGAGGAACCGACCCGGACTTCCTTTCTAGCAGGAGTTCGACGAGGACGAGTATGGTTGTTCATGCCTCCGGAAAAACTACAGAGACAAAGACCATGGTGGCCGACTCGAGTATACCCGCAGTTCGATGCCTATCCCCATACATGATGGTTATGGTGCTGGTGAGCAGCGGCCGCCGAATAAGCGGTCGATTCGAGCGTCGTTGCCCCAGGGTAGTCGAGGACGAGGGAGTTATGTAGTTGGCAGCACTGCTCGCGACTGAGGGAATTCGACGAGTTACGGGCTGCGGTGGACGATTGCACGAGGGCACTGCCACTACGCTGGTTGGCACCGTAGGCGTGGCGGAACCACATCTCGTGGTAGAGGAGGCAGAAGACGTGGTCGTTGTCGACATGGGGCGACGGCCTCGGCGGAGGGCCAGGGGGCTCGCGGAACATGCGCTCAGAGAGGAAAAAAAATTATGCGGCTAGGGTTTTCATGTGTGTATTATATATATATGCACATGAGGAAGGTATCCTAGTGGGCTTGCTTGGGTTTTTGGCCGAGTGAGCTTAGCGCTCGGGATGGGCTTGGGGTTTGCTCGGCTGATGTGGGGCTGGATTTGCTGATGGGTTCGGGAGGTGTGCGGGCTGAGCTGGGCTCTTATTTATGGTGATACCATGTCCATACTTGCATCCTACTTATAAGGAACCACTATAATACCATGTGTTCCTTCATAATTGGAGATCTCCCATGTCCCAAGAGAGAGGACTCAAGTTAAGATTTAGCTATAGCCTATCCCAATATACATTAGTAGGATGCTTAAAATTCCAAGAGAAGTACATTAATCACTCTTGAGCAAGGTCAGAAACATCATAATGAGGATAATCTCATATTTAAATGAAAGAACAAGGTCCACAACCCTGCATGCTCATTTAATCCCATATGAGGCTGGTGACAAATCTCATAAGTTTTCTGTACTGTAAGGCTAAATGGATATCCAAGATCAATTAATTGTTCAAGGGTAACAGTTAGAGGACATTTACCGTAATAATTAACTAAATAATTATTTACAAAATCTATAAATCACCATTCAAATAAAATAATTAATAAAAAAAAATATTTTAAAATTTTTGGGAAGGGGGGTTAAACTCCCGAAAGAGACAAAAGGCTCTTTACAACAAAAGAAGGGACGTTCACCAACTGAAGGGGAAGTCGGCTCAGTTCAAGCCAAAGTCCAAAGCACCTGGGACTTGTTTCAACTGTGGCAAAAAAAGCCACTAGAGGAAAGACTGCATGGAAAAACCCAAACAGAAAGAGCAAGGTGAGGCTAAATTTGTTGCTATGATTGCGCAGGTTAACTCAGCCAGCGTTGACATAGATTGGTGGATAGACACTGGGGCATCATGCCATGTTTGCTCAAAGAAGGAGTGGTTCACCACATACAAGCCTACATCTGAGAAGGTTATAGTGGCGAACCAAACACAAGCTGAAGTGAAGGGGATCGGGACTGTGGTACTGCGACTGACTTTGGGAAAGTTGCTGACGCTTCAGGAGGTGAAACATGTACCAGCTATAGCCAAGAACCTGGTCTCAGGAAGTCTGCTCTGCAACGCAGCTTGAGGATGGACATTAACGCTGGTCAGGTGGTTATGTCTCATAAAGGAACATACTTCGGAAAGGCTTTTTGTACCGAAGGAATGTTCAAACTTCAACTTGTAACTCCAGTTGAGATAATAAATGCAGTCTATTTCTGATTATTCTCTTGAGTTGTGGCATAATAGACTAGAACATGATCATTATAAAAGAATAAACAAGATGTCTAGTATAGGACTTATCTCCAAATGTGGGGGTAAGGAGTTGGAGAAGTGTGAGGTTTGTGCGCAGACGAAGATCACCAGAAAATCGTTTAAACGGGTAAACCAAAGTACAGATCTTCTAGAGTTAGTATACTCAGATATCTGTGACTTCAAACAGTTCTCCACAAAGGCTGGGATAAAGTATTTTATTACTTTCATCGATGATTTCTCAAAGTACGCGTTCGTGTATCTGCTTAAGTCTAAAGATGAAGCGTTTGAGAAATTTAAGGACTTTAAGGCTGAAGCCGAACGTCAAACCGGACAACAACTCAAAAGACCCATAAGTGATCGAGGTGGAGAGTATAGGTCTCATGAATTTGCATCGTTATGCAGAGAACATGGAATTGTTAATGAGACGACTGCTCCGTACTCCCTTCAATCAAATGGTGTTGCAGAAAGGAAGAACATAACGTTAACAGAGATGATGAACTCAATGCTGTTGACTGCGGATCTTCCAAATTGCTTCTGGGGCGAAGCAGTGCTTATGGCTACTTTCATTCTGAATAGAGTACCATATGCAACTTCCGATGTCACTCCTCATGAACTCTGGTTCAAGGTCAGACCCAACTTGAATGTTATTTGAGTGTGGGGGTGTCTGGCGTATGTGAAGCTTCCAGATTTAAAGATTCAAAAGCTAGGTACAAGGACTACGAAGACAATCTTCCTGGGTTATGCCAACAAGAGTGATGCTCGGAGGTTCCTTGATATTGATTCTAATCATATCATTGAGTCTCGCGATACAGAATTCTTTGAAGATAAATTTGCAAAGCACAAAAACATTGTTCTCGCAGATATTCCGAAGAATAATATGAGTGCACAAAAGGCTGAAGCTCCTTACAGAGATGTAGTCCAAGAAGAAGTTGTTGTTGAAAGAACAACTGTTGAACCAGAACTCACAGAAACAGTGTCTTAGCGAGTGAGGAGACAAAATAACTACGGAGAGGACTTCGTCACCTATCATGTGGAAGCAAATCTGCTTACCTATGATGAGGCTATGAAGACCAGAGACGCTGTCCTCTGAGAGGAGGCTATTAAAGAAAAGTATGATTCGATAACCTCCAACAACACGTGGGTATTGGTCGATCTGCCTGAAGGAGCAAAACCAATCGGAAGTAAATGGATCTTCAAAAAGAAGATGAAAGCCGATGGAACTGTTGATAAGTTCAAGACTAGGTTGGTAGCTAAGGGATTTTCTCAAAAGCAGGGGATTGATTACTTTGACACTTATGCGCCAGTAGCACGAATGAGGACCATCAGGATGTTGATTGCTCTAAGTACAATTCATAAGCTAGTTATTCATCAGATGGATGTTAAAACTGCTTTCCTGAATGGTGAGTTGACTGAAAAGATTTACAAGCAACAGCCAGAAGGATTCATCGTCAAGGGATTCGAAGACAAAGTCTGCAAGTTGGTGAAATCTCTATATGGTCTGAAGTAAGCTCCCAAGATGTGGCATGAGAAGTTTGATAAATTTATAAGATCAAACGGCTACAGGGTCAGCGAGACGGACAAATGTGTATACACAAAGTTCGCTGACGGAAAAGGAGTTATCGTTTGTCTGTACGTGGACGACATGTTGATCTTGGGTACAGATCTACAAAGTGCCACTGAGACAAAGAAGTTCCTCTCGTCTAAGTTTAGCATGAAGGACTTAGAGGAAGCTGATGTTATCCTAGGGATAAAGATCATCCGGACGGAAACTGGAGTGGCATTGTCACAGTCTCATTACATTGAGAAGATGCTCACATGATATGGGTATCCGGATCTTCCAGGGATAGATACGACGTATAGGTGTGACAAGAAGCTGAAGCCAAATCCAAGAGAAAGCGTCAGACAGTTGGAGTATTCAAGCATCATCGGGAGTTTGACGTATGTGACTACTGCCACAAGGCCTGACATAGCTTTTGCCGTAGGGATGCTGAGTTGGTTCACGAGCAATCCAGGTGTGGAGCACTGGAAGGCTGTGAAGAGAGT
Source organism: Iris pallida (assembly GCA_029216955.1). Classification (NCBI taxonomy): domain Eukaryota; kingdom Viridiplantae; phylum Streptophyta; class Magnoliopsida; order Asparagales; family Iridaceae; genus Iris; species Iris pallida. Next base: position 11,364,090 of record JANAVB010021800.1, on the reverse strand, counting down.
TATAATATACCTCAAAAGAACTCAGAAGTATGCACTGCACTATTGCGGAGATCCAGCAGTAGTAGAAGGCTTCGGTGATGCAAGTTGGTGCTCAGAAGTAGAGAGTGAAAGGTCCACAGGAGGATATGTATTCTCAATGAGTGGAGCTGCTATATCATGGAAGTCGAAGAAGCAGTCTATGCTCGCACACTCGTCTATGGAATCTGAGTTTTATGCACTAGCAGCTGCAGCAGATGAAGCAGAATGGCTTCGGGAGCTCATGTATGATCTTCTTGTGGTTGGTGCACAGATTCCGACAGTGCCGATTTACTGCGACAGCCAGGCAACTGCAGCAGTGGCATCAATTGACCTCTTCAATGACAAAAAAAGACTGTACGATTAAGGCACAAGTCGGTGAATGATCTTATTAAAAGAGGAGTCATTACCGTGGTGGATGTTCGAAGCCAGAAGAATCTGGTGGATCCGTTCACCAAAGGTCTCAAGCGCCAGCTTGTTGAATACACATCATGTAAAATGGACTTGAAGACACTCTGATATTGTGTCTTTGTAATTCTACTATAAAGTTTTATGCTATTAGTTCAAAGAGAAATCTACTAGGCATTTAGCTTTTAGTTCAAAGAAGGATCATTGACTGGAAGAATATCAGGAACAGTGGGTAAACCTTTGGAATTACGGGATCACTGACCCAGAACCATTGCTGACAGTGGGTAATCCTTGGAAAATGTGGGGTTACGGACCCAGAACTACTGTTATCTGCTATTTATTCTTTGTAAAGAACAAAGTCCTTTGAGAGGATGGCTTGAAAGCCTTAATGAGTTCTCGGGCATTTGGGATGTCCGACGTGCTTTACAGGAAGCACGGGTAGAGCACTACAAAGGAACATAGTACTCTATGTTACAGTGGGGTGACACCACATGATATACCTAGTAAGGGTAAAGCCTCGGCTTCGGGCCAAGTCACAGCGGCGTAGCACCGCACATAGGCAAGAGGGCCTAATGCTGTAGAATGAAGAGTGATAGGCAGCACTATAAAGAGGCTGGGCCTCATGTTACAGTGGTGTGACACCATATGAGGTAGTGCCTCGGCTTTGCAAGCCATGTCACGGTGGCATAACACCGTAAGCAAGCGAAAGGCTTCATGCTAGGTAGTTTGGCACTACAAAGAGGCTGGGCCTCATGCTACAGTGGTATGACACCACAAGAGGCATTGCCTCGGCTTCGGGCCATGTCATAGTGGCGTAGCACCGCAAGAAAGTGAAAGGCTTCATGCCAAGACTTTTTAAAAGAACTCACCTAGAGTGTATGGATAGAGATGTAGGTCGTCTCTCGAGGAAAATTTTGTAGACACCCAATATACATACACCAAAATTAGGCTAGCACAAGGTCTTTAATGTGCATCCAGAAGCACAGTTGATGTCATTATATGAGTAGGAAGAATTACAGTTATGGTACAAAATTCAAGGCTTAGTCCATTCTTGTATCATAATGTTATTTAACCAATGCGGGGAGATTCATGTCGTAGCAATATCTCTTCTAATGCATGATGGGCAGTCACTGTGGGGAACGCACAACCCATATATTGAGATATGTGGGGGATTGTTGGTGTTTTTGCCTTTAGACTAGGAAAGATAGTCCTATATCGGCTACACCAAATGATGAGTATCTCAATATAATGTAATGCTTGTATTGAGGTATGCACATGAGGTGTGGTGGGGCACAAGTGTGTACCATGTGGGAGTATTTTTCTAGAAGGAAAAATGACTAATTCTAACAAAGATGTAAGTTGATTTTTGTTGATCGGACTCGAACTCAGACAACAGGATGCCTCGTGCATGCACGGGCGGATGTTCAGGGGGTAGGCGTGGACTAACACTCGTGATTGTAGGATGATGTAAAACGTCAAACTCTATTTTAGAGTATTGGTATTTTAGTACCACATCAGATAGGAGAGATGGTGAAGTCTCACTCAACTCTACAAATATAGTCCCCTGGTCTCCTTTCTAAGATGCACCAAAGAAGAGAGTTAATGGAGTCCAAAGTTCAGGAAGCCCGTTCAAGTCTCAAAATTTGACTGATGAGCGTTCCAGAAGTTCTCTAAGAACTTGCTGGTTCCTGTAAGCGGATCGTATATAGGCGAATCTTGCTTCGAGCAACGGTGATCTGATCACCCTAGCAAAGCTACCTTTCTCTTTCACCTTTCCTTCTCTGATCTAATCAGAAACTCCTTGTGGGCTTTCGTTGTTACTGCTGCTAGTAATTCGATTTATACTTTCTTTTTAGAAGCATTACATTCGTTTGCTACGGTAACGAAATCTTTTTAGATCTTCGTTATCTAGAATCCTTCAAGGATCTCTGTAGTGCACCTTCTTTGAAAAGCTGCTACGAAACGTTGTTTCTACAATCGCTTTATTTCTTAATTTTCCATCGAAACTTACGCATCGGGAATAACAGTTTCTGATCTGTCATGACTCACATTGATACAGAGTCGATCGCTGTTTTTGAATTCTATTCAAATAGATATGTGAGAATTCGAATTGAACTTAAATTCATTGCTATTTTATCTGAACGCTATGTGTTTGACGAATTGTTCCTGAAGAGTTTTTCCTACTCTTTCCTGATCGAAGTAGGACACAGAGAGGTGTTGATATGAAGGGACACAGGTATAACCTTCTTGATTACTTCTCTTTGATTTTTGAGATGATACGCTGCTGTATTGGCTTAGTGTCAGGCGTACGGGACACAATGAATTCGCATCCGATATGCTGACAGGAACACTTGATGTAAAACTCGACCAGGGGACCACAATTATGTGTGTCGGTATCAGACATTAGGATTACCATTGAATGCTTTTCGAATTAAACTGGAGTTTGGCGCGAGTTAATTTGAACTAGGGATTTATAACTGTAGGATTAATTTTGGTTGAATAAGTGGGCTACGGGCTCAGTTTTGGGACACTTTAAATAGAGTTTGGGTTGGGCCGATCCCTAGATTGCCATAGTGGATCGGTCTTGAATAGGTTTAAATAAGAATTGTTAGTTCAATTGATTAAGCAACGCTTGGCAGCATGGGCTGTAGGTGTGGACCTTGCACAGATGTATTTCAGCATGGGCTAGGATCCACCAGTACTGCTCGACAGGGAGTTGGGCCAAGCAATATGGCTTAATTAAATAGAGTTTAGGTTTAATATTGAAGTAGGAATTGGTTACAATTTTAATAGCAAATAGTGATTTGATTTTAGTAAGTAAATATTAGGTTAAGTATTTAATAGAATTTTAGAAATGTTTTCTAAGAAGTATTGTGTATTGACATAGATTCTCTGGATTTTGGACTAGACCCCTACGACAGTCTAGACAAGTACACTAAAATTTGAGATTACATTGTATTACTCTTTTGTAATTTTGCATATTGGACACTGGAGTGACACATGTTGGCAATTGATTCTTGTTGTACATTGATTGATTGATTATATCGTGATTGGGAGAAAGACTTAGTTCTATGTGATCAAACCTATGTAGTATAATACTGTGGATAGTCTGGTCACACATCGTGCATGTGTGACTAGACCGGACCATACCATTGGTACTATTGTGTATATTATGCTTATTGTGCGACAGCCGATCACATAGGAACTAGTATTCGAAATTACATATGCATGGTAATCGTTATTGATTTAGTGTTACTTTTTATCTTCATCTACTGTTCAGCTCATTGCATTATAGAGTTACATAGTACATTTCATATTATAGGCTTGTACTTTGCTCTTTTCTGACTGGATTTGTTGCAGATGAGACTGACGATCTGTTATATACTTGTTGTTATGGTCCCACAGAGGACATGACTGGAGTAGACCTGGCTTAGGAGGTGGAGCCAGCTGCTGATCTGAAGGTCTAGAGCAGAATGTCAGTATAGCATGTTGTAGTAAAGATTCGTGTTGTGTTGTTCAGTGTTGTATTGTGTAGTTAGATAACTGTTATAATAGCTTAGGATGCACTTTATCTTTTACCGGATCTGTTTTTAGAGATTCATTGTAAAAGTGTACTCCTAAAGCATAGTGAAACTCTGGATGTGATGTGATATATGATATTATGCGATAGTGCTGTGATGAGTTGATCTGATGATCATCGAGGTTTAGATAGCTGACTACCGTCATCAACGACAACATAGGCTGGATGTGTCCGACTCATATCCAGTTATCTGGGAGCGGATCATGACATGTTTTAGTGGTGGCACATGTAGGTCTTTCCTAATAGTCACTTAGGCTTTAGAGTACTATTGGAAACCCTGCTAGTATAGGAACTCATCATAACATAGGATCGATTACATATTGCTTATTTACTGCTTTACATTATTTCCTGTGGATGCTTACGTACCATTTTCCATTCCAGAGAATGGCAGGACCGAGAGGCTGCCCCATCGGTAGAGCGACTGCAGACGAAGCATCTACCTCTTGTCCCATGATTCGGGACGCACCTGAGCACTTCCTCCACCTCCTCCACCTCCATTTTCGACCCAGACTCCGAGGCCCGTGCCTGCGGAGGGATCCCAGTTTTATGACTTTATGTGGGTTATGATGGATTCCAAGAGAGCAGACCGCCCTCATGAGGCAGAGCATAGAGAACGATCGCCAAGTCGCTTTGGCCGCCATGGACAGAGTGACTGCCCAGCAGCAGTAGCCACCCCCACCACCCCCATCCTACCCAGCCCAAGTTCGGCTCCATCCTAGACTTCAAAAATCTAGGACGCTGAGACTTTTGTGGAACCGAAGGCATCATGTATGTCGACGAGTGGTTAGAGAACATGGAAAGACTCCTCCGTGTTTCTCAGCTTCCTGAGGATCTGAAGATAGAAGCCATAAGCCTTCAGTCTCATGACATAGTGAGCATTTGGTTTAGGAATGACCCTAAGCTTGCTGTGATAGGCCTTACATAGGAGAGGTTCAGAGAGTTGTTCCAGCAGAGATTATTTCCTCCTGCAACTAGGGAAATTTTGGAACACCAATTCCAAAATTTGGAGCAGGAGAACCGGACAGTAGAGGAGTATGTTGCAGAGTTCAATCTACTGAGCCAGTTTGTAGACTATATAGTTCAGGACCCTAAGATCCGGGGTAGTAGGTTCTGACATGCATTTGACCCAGGAGCTTCGTGTTCATGTCATTGCTATTGGCGCCAAGACTTATGCAGACATTTTGACCATAACCCAGGGGTTGGAGGTCAACTTAGACCTTCGTCCGAAGAGGGACAAGGAGACTTTTGAGGGAGTAGTAGCACTGGTGGATTGGCCAAGCGTCCATATGTACCACCTCAGCAGACCAAGCAGTAGTATCAGCCTCCTGTTATAGTACTGGGGCAGCAGCAGAGAGCAGTTCGAGTTATTGACATATGTGCCTTCTGTAAGAGGCTAGGCCACCATGTTGTTATATGTAGGAAGAAGTTAGGATACATCTTATCCTGTGGGTCTCCCACTCATCAGGTGAGAGACTGTCCTACAACCTTTACCCTTCCGAGGACAGCTCAGTAGGGACCACCTGGACCATTGCAGCGAGAACCTCTATTGCCCACACAGTAGCAGAGATTTGCACACCATAGCAGTAGCAGTGTGCAACAGCATCACAGGGTCGGGACTTCGTGATGACAACTAAGGAGACAGGCTACAGGGGATGTAATCACAGGTGATATATTAGTTCGTTCTTTTTTTGCCCTTGCATTGTTTGATTCAGGCACATAACATAGTTTTATATCGCTTGAGCTCATGCACAGACACAGTTTAGTTCCTACATCTAGGAAGAACTGTAGGATCATGACAGACGAAGGTATAGTACCGGTCAGTGACGCTTGTGATTGTTCGATTAGCATAGCTGATAGGGAATTTCGATCCTAGCCCTTCGTAATGCCACTTTCAGGATTTGATGTAGTCCTCAGGATGGATTGGTTGAGTGAGCAACGCCTTCATAGATTGCCATCAGGGGAAAGTGACTTTCAGACCACCAGAAGATCTACCATTCGAGGTCAGGAGGAGTGCTACAGAGAGGTTTGCATGAGTCAGTTTTGGGGCAGTAGTAGAGGAGAAGAAACCAACGCACCCGATCATCGACGAGTTCTTAGATGTTTCCTCCGATGACTTGTTAGGATTACCCCCAGACCGGGACATTGAGTTTTCTATTAACATAGTCCCTGGAGCAGAACCAGTATCCCAGCATTGTAACAGAATCTACCCTAAGGAAGAAAAGGAGATGAAGGAGCAGATTGATGAGCCAGAAGGAGAGGGCTTCATTCGATCAAGTGCTTCACCCTGGGGAGCACCAGTCTTATTTGTGCCTAAGAAGGACGGGACTGTCAGGATGTGCATCGATTATCAAGCCTTCAACAACATAACCATCAAGAATAGATGCCCATTGCCCGGATAGATGAGCTTTTTGATCAGTTGAGTGCGGCTAAGGTTTTCTCCAAGATAGATCTGAGATCAGGGTATCACCAGGTAAAGGTCAGAGAGCAGGATATCCCTAAGACTTCATTCAATACCCGGTACAGGCAGTATGAGTTCCTAGTCATGCCCTTTGGACTCACTAATGCCCCACGCGTCGTCAGGAACCTTATGAACAAGGTTTTCCATCAGTACTTAGACAAATTCGTTGTGGTATTCATAAATGATATTTTGATCTACTCCAAGACCCCGGAGGAGCACGAAGAGCACTTGAGGATAGTTTGGGGTATTCTGAGGGAGAAGAAGTTGTATGGAAAGCTTTCTAAATGTGAGTTTTTCCTAGACCGGGTGGAGTTTTGGGACTTAGTGACGGGAGATGGCATAGCAGTGGACCCGAAGAAGATAGAGGCAGTGAAGTCATGGGCTACTCCCAGTTTGTTACAGAGATCAGAAGCTTCTTGGGATTGACAGGATATTACAGGAAGTTTGTGCATGATTTTGCTAAGATTGTAGAACCAATGATCGAGGTCACTAGAAAGGATAAGGAGTTTGTTTGGACAAAGGCTTGCCAGGAAGCTTTTGAAGAATTGAAGAAGAGATTGACTACGACTCCTATCCTAGCTTTGCTTTCTAGATCAGGAGGGTTCTCTATATAGAGTGATGCATCAGAAAAAGGATTGGGGTGTGTAATGGAGCAGAATAAAAGGGTGATAGCATATGCTTCTCGGCAGCTGAGGCCACATGAGAAGAACTATCCAACCCATGACCTGGAACTTACAGCGGTCATTTTTGCCTTAAAGCTATGGAAACACTACCTTTATAGAGAGAGAGAGTGGAGATATTTACGGACCACAAAAGTCTGAAATATGTCTTCACTCAGAAGGAGATGAATATGAGACATAGAAGATGGCTGGAGCTTATGAAGGATTTTGACATTAACCTACAGTATCATCTAGGGAAGGCTAATGTCGTAGCAGATGCATTTAGCAGATATCCTATGGCTATATTTATGATTATGGAGTGGCATCTTCTAGAGGATTTATAGATCTTGGAAATTGAGGTCATTATTCCAGAATATGAGGGACAAATGATGAACATGCAGATTCAGTCTGGATTGATGAAGAAGATTAAGCATGACTATTTGAGGACTTTACCATAGCAGAGGATGGTTCACTTAGGCATGGTACTCAGTTGTGTGTGCCTAAGGGTAGCTTAAGAGAGGAAGTTATGTTGGAGGCTTATCAGTCACAATATTATATTCATCCAGGGGCAACAAAGATGTAGAAGGATTTTCGTGAGCATGTATGGAGGCTTGGGATAAAGAAGGAAGTAGTCTGATTTGTCTCTATAAACTCCCCTAAATTTTTACTATAATTTATTTTTATTTTTTTGTTGGTATGGCTTTATTTTTGTATTGCTCGTCGAGTACGAATATGTGCGAGGTACATATTCTTAGAAAAATGTTTTTCTATTATAGATTTTATATATGATAGTTTTCAAAATGGAATATATGAGAATTATTTTTTTCTTAAAGTTGGAAAGGCATCGCATCGAGAATTTCCAAAATGTTATTTTATTTTATAGTTCAAATATAGTAATAATTTTGAAAATCAATGATTTTGTAAATATTTGTATGCGAGGTACATAAATCTAATTCTTGAGTGTATATTTTAATTTTCAAATTTATTATTATTAGTTATCTTAATTTATTGAAGCGACATTTGAAGTTAATTCCTATTAATATTTAAAATATTTATTATTTTCGAAATCCATTATTATTATATTTAATTATAAACATATCTTATAATTTCTTGATTATTGTTCAATTAATTGTGATAATTTAAATAAAGATTTAAATTATGGATTTTTTATTGAAGATAAGATTTTTTGATAGAATTAAATATGGATTGAGATTGAACTAAATTTTGATTTGATTTAAAATAGTAGGGAGATTATCTAAGAAAGTTTTAATTTATTCCTAATCCTTATCAACCCAGGATCTCTCCACCCTATATATAGGGGACCCTCTCTATTGTTTTTCCTCCACAAATTTTTCCACCGAAGTGCGTGGATCGTGTCTGTGGCCAACTCCCTCTGTGTCAGCCGTGACGGCCTCGGGTCCGACCCCGGGTGACTATCTTATTCCATCTTTTTACATATACATTAATTTTTGTGTCGGACACACCCCGACACAATCTTCGATCCCTGACCCTAAACTATTTCTTTGTCCCCTGACAGCACCACCCCGGCCAGCATCCGAACTTGTGTCGACCCTGTTTCTCCGATCACCCGACCTTCGCTATCCCCATCACAGCCATAGCCACGATGCCGACCACCACCCCACTGTTCCCTCGACTCCAGCCAACACCCGTCGCCACATCTACACCACCTCTACTACCAGCACTTCCCCAGCGGCCCGGACCTCTTCGGCACCACCACTACATCACATCAGCACCACCACCGCCCACCTGGCCCCGACCAGTTCCTTGATCCTCTCTTCCGACAACCCTGCAGTCGACCCAACTCCAACAACCTCACCGGCACCACCCTCACCAAAGCTAGCCACCAACCCGCCCCTTCTTCTTCCGACTACCGAGACCCATCACCAATCGTCACCACCGCCAAGGCCATCGCCACCATCCTCTTCGTCATCATCGCCACACCCTCTCCTCGTGTCCGGCCACCACCACCAGGAATCAACAAAAAATAACCACCCAAATTAAATATACAACCCTCACCTGACCTCCAGCCACCGCGACCCCGGCCATGTCGACGCTCATCTGTGCAACCGATCTCCGCTACCCGCCTTCCGAGCCACTAATGGCTGAGTTCCTCGAGTCGCCTCCCCTCCACGAGCGGCCGACGATCACCCGTGCCTGAGCACTGCCAAGCTTCCATCGTGACGAAGCCACCGTCGTGTCCTCCTCGTCTAGCCCGTCCGCGGCTCCCACCACGAGCCAGCGCCGCGCGCGCCAGCTTCGCAACCGCCGATAAGCCGCGTCCCTCTCACTCCCGATCCCCCCTCTGCTCTCCTTCTTCACTCCCACATATTCTCTCTCGAACTCACAGAGGTCCCCCTCTTAAAATCCTCACCAAACCCTCTCTCTCTTTTCCTCGCTTCCTTTTACTCTCTGCAGTCTTTTCTCTTTACAAGAGAGGAAGTCTTTGTACGAGATTCCCTCCACAGCTATAACTATCTTTTCTATTGTCCGAGCTCTCTAGCCTAGTGGTATTAGAGCGGACATCCGGAGGGACCGGCAAGGTTCGAGTCCCCCAATTGTGTGTGTGCGTGAGATTTCAAAAAAAAAAAAAAAAAAAAAAAAAAAAAAAAAAAAAAAACTATCTTTTCTATTTATTGTCATTATTATAACTTTTTTTTTTTTCTTTTCTTTCCTCTTCTTTTCGTTTCTCTTGCAAGAGAACAGCAAATGTTCTGCTGATATTTTTGTTTTACTATTACTATTATTTTATTGTTATTATCATTATTTTTACTATTATCATGACTATTATGATGATGATTATTATTAGATACAAACTAGTAAATGTTACGATTTTTATTAACCATTACTATTATTATTATTATTAGTATTTTCTTGTTCTAAGTAAACATTTGTAATTTAAATATTTAAATATATTTTATTTGAGATATTTTTTGACAACTGTCTATATGTATGCATGTGTTCTTTACGACAACTGTATATTAATTATTATACCTTATTAATATTAGTATTATTGACAATATTTTAGTTGTTATTTTTATTGTAAGTTTGTTATTTGTAAATAAACTTATTAGTATTTTCATAGTATATATATATATATATATATATATATATATATATATATATATATATATATATATATATATATATATATATATATATATATATATGGTACTAGGCTTGCCCTATAATTTTCAAAACTGGATTTCGAAGACTAAATATGTTATTACAATATTAATACTTATTTTGGATAGTAAAAAGTATTTTGATAAAACTAGGTTACCCAAAAAATATGGTTTTCTAAGAATGTTTATCTAAGGTATTTTATTGAAATATCGTTTCTGTTAAAAATCAAAATTTACAAATTTACTGTTTTTAGGCAAGAATAATTTTTTTGACTCTTAAGTATTTTTCACATGCTTATCTCGACTTATAAAAGAAAATCAATTTTTTTGAGTATTATAATTAGTTTTCTAAAAATCATATAATTATTATTTGTCAAAATTTTCTTTATTCTTCCGTCCGTGACTCAACCCCCTCTTTCCTATTCCATCGCCAAATTCTGTACATCCTCCCATCGAACCTAGCTAACTTGATTATTGTGGACCCGATGGAGCAGTTCGTGTCATCATCGGAGGTCGTCTGGCGTAATTGTAACATCGAGGTTATATTTTGTGCTACATTGATCATCGTAACACACCAGGCATCGCTACCAGACAAGTATACCTTGCTAATTAACTGTCATATTATTTATTTTCAGCATTTATTTCATTTGTTTCATATTTGTTATTTTTAATTGATATAAACTGCGCGTCCAAGCCATACTTGGGTGCAAGCGACTCTATTAGTCGTTTTTCATTGTTTTGCTTTATTTTATGCATGTTAACTTAGTTTTAGCGGACTACCTTCTTGTTGTGGGGTATCCTTATATCTCCCTTGGCTATGACACTCACACTACACGGTTTGAGACATTTTGCTAGGGCCACGACTTATTGACTGGCCATCTCTATTGCCGTGTGACGGATAGATCGTAACTACTACGATTAAGGTACAGAGACTCGTGCTGTTACAAAACTAGGTGGGTCATGGACATGACTTGGTCAGTATGGGAAATATTGGGGAAGGACAATCACTAGTGCATATGGAAAGCCAAACAGGTAAACCATAGTTTTCGAAAGGAACTATGACGTGATACATTTGCAGATACCCTCTGACGTTTTGGACGTTACGACAGGATACATATGACTGGATGCCAGTTACGTACTTATAGCCTAAATCCCACCTATGCGCAAATAAAGTTGTCCTCTAAATTGCACATTAGATGGTTAGAATCCCCTTTACATATTTGTGTCTAGGAGAGTCTTTTGCATATTATTATTATTCTGACAGTTCATATTAGCATGTTCTTCCTGTATCTTGTTACATCCCTCTGAGGACCTGGTGATTTCTCCAGGTGTGTTTGTGATTTTCGCAGGTGCTCTAACCAAGGACATAGTTTATGATCTACCTTCGCGACGATAACTCTTAGATCGTCTTTTCGCTTCGTTCGACTCTTCCTTCGTTGCTATGTATTTCTCTCTTTTTGTTGGTAGTGGATTTGTCTCCGCCCAACGTTTTGTACAAATGACATTTATAAGTGATTTTATGATATATTTATTTGTAGATGAGATTAGTTTCATGGTTACTGCATTTTACAGCTTATGTATACATATAAGGTTTCTGTATATTGGAGTATGCTTCGTATGTATACAGCTGGCATGTCTACGTACTTAGTCCTAAGTAATTTGGGGCTAGGGCGTTACAGTCTCCAGATATTTGGTATGCCAGCAGGTTAAAGCTGAACGTCAGAGACCCGGGGGATTAATCCAGCCTTTGCCTATCCCATAATGGAAGTAGAAGCATATCATCATGGATTTTGTCTCAGGCCTGCCACGAACACTCGGCGGAAAAGATGCTATATGGGTCATCGTAGATAGACTAACAAAATAAGCTCATTTCATTCCATTCAAGGTAGGGCTGTCGACTGAGAAGCTAGCAGAACTCTACATGAGGCAGATTGTGCAAATTCATGGGGTTCCAGTTAGCATTGTTTTAGACAGAGATAGCAGGTTTACATTACACTTCTGGAAGATCCTACAGCAGAGTTTAGAAACCCAGTTGAAGTACAGTACTACTTACCATCCACAGACAGATGAGCAGTCCGAAAGGACAATATAGACCTTGGAAAATATGTTGAGGGTCTGTGCCTTAGATTTTGAAGGGACTTGGGAAGACCACTTGCACCTGGTGGAGTTTTCCTATAACAACAGCTATCAGGCCACTAGAGGCATGACACATTTAGAGGCACTGTATGGCCGATGGTGTCGGACGCCTTTATCATGGGATGATATGGGAGAGAGAGTTTTCTTAGGCCAGAGATGGCAGAGGATGAGCAGACAAGGTCAGACTGATCAGGGATAGACTCAGAGTTGCTCAGGACAGGCAGAAGCACTGGGAAGACAGTCACTGGAGACCCCTGGAATTCGTTGTTGGGGACTTGGTTTTTTTTAGGATATATCCTACCCGAGGCACAATCAGGTTCGGGAAGAGGGGGAAGCTCAGTCCTCGATATATTGGCCTATTTGAGGTATTAACGACAGTGGGACCAGTGTCATACAGGTTGGCACTTCTATCTAGTCTGGACAGGGTCCACAATATCTTCCATGTTTCTCAGTTCAGGCGGTACATTGCAGATCCCAATCATGTAATAGATCACTTAGAGCTTGAGGTAGGACCCAGACTCACATACGAGGAGTAGCCTATTGAGATTCTGGATCACAGAGAGAAGCAGCTGCGGAACCAGATCATAGTATTAGTCAGAGTAGCTTGGAGGCATCACTCTCCTAGGGAGTCTACCTGGAAGAGAGAGAGGATGAGATGAGGAAGAAATACCCGCATCTGTTTGAGTGGTTGTTTCATGTCTTGTTTGTCCGCACGCTTTAAATTTTGAGAACAAAATTTTCTAAGGAGGGAGGATTTGTAACCCTACTTTTCCCTAAATAAAGACTTTAGCATTTCCATCTATTAACTATTATTTTACTAATTAATAGTTAGCTATCCTTTTATTTCAATTATTTAACTATTATATTTAGCTAATTATTTTGAAATCTTATAAGCTTAGAACCAGCACGGACTGATAAATGCTAAGTTTTATTTGACCAAGCCTACAACCCTAATTCTTAATCTGGCCCAAAGTCATCTCAGCCAAACATTTTATTTTACTTTTCTTTTATCTTTATTCTTCCTAATAAACACCCACAGCCAAGCAATGGGCTAGTACAAAACCTATTTAATTTATACTAAACCTTCTCCTTCCTTCCTTCTTAAATCCGAAGTCACCGCTCGACAAGCAACCGATAGAGCTCGTTCGAGCATCTTTGACGAAGGGCAACATCTCCTCGATCGTTCCAGAAGAATCCAGAGCCATCCTCTCTACCGACTTGTAAGCCCACTTCTCGATTTTTTTAATTTGGTTATGACTTACTTTTATGGTCATTTGGACATTAGTATGCATTATTTAGCTATTATATAGTTTATCATAATTTTTAGATATTTTAGATAATTTTTAACTATCGATTTTGTGAAGATTTATATATTTTATTGAATTTCATGATTTACCATATGGCCATTCGGGGTTATTTTGGGACCCAGTATTTTATTTAGGTCCTAGAACCTCAAAAACTATTTTCTAAATTTTGTGGATTTTTTTGGTATTTTTTGGAATTACTTTGATAATTAAATATAGGAAAAACCTATTTTCTAGGACTTCTGAAACTTATTGTGCTAGCCTAAGAGCAAATATTGACCCCAAATGTTTTTCTATTGTTCATTATACTATTTTATATTTTCTAGAATTTTTCCAAAAATTTTTAGGAATTTTTAAGTATTTATTTATTAAGATTTATATATTTTTAAAGGCTTCCAATATTTATTATGAGGCCATTTGGGACTAATATGAGGTAAAGTATTTTATTTATAATCTAGAAGGTTAAATATATTTTATATAATTTTCTACAATTTTTTAGGAATTTTAGGATTTTATTTGAGTTTATTTGGACTTAAAATAATTTTTAAATAATTTTCTGAATTAAATAAATAATTATCCAGTCATTCACGGGGGGGACACCTGTCGGCGCCAACTGCTACAGTAACCTCCTCTTTCTCTCTCATATATATATCTTAAAGTATTTCGTAAACCCTAATATTCACTTGGCCGTTTTGAGAGAGTTGCTCTTTGGAGACCCCGACTTCTCGGAGTGATTGCCGTCAACCCCGACATGATTTTAGCGTGCCATTTTTTTTAATGGATTCACCTCGAGGTAAACTTTCTGAAAATATAATTTATTTTCGTATAGTTTGTTCCTAAATTTTTGGAGAATTCGTAGAGTGTCGGTTGTCCGAAACTTGACACGTTTTGGTGTTTTCGAGATTCCGGGAGAACCAGGAATGTGAATCACGAACCGTTTGAAGTTTCGCAAAGCTAACACAGAGCTCTACGACATATATTCTTTCCATAAATTAATTCGTTCTTCTAGTATTTTAGATATTTTGTTGAACTCAGAATTGATCGGTGAATCACCGTTTTGGTCACGATTAGCCATAACGACGATATCTTTTGACCAAAATGTGAATTTGTGGCACGGTTGATTCCAGCGCACTCGTGGCACTGAAATCTACTAAGGTGCATTTTCAAAATCTAGAGTTCACGATGTTTGACTAGATAGTCAAAGGCACACCTCGATTTGCGTGCCATAGTTTCCAAAATTGGAACCATGACTTTTGATGACGAAACTTGCATGTTTAGATTATATTCAAATTATTATTAGGTTAAATTAGTTTTTTAAGTGATTTATTCCAAAATTAACTATTATTAGTTTAGTAACCTATTAGCCACTTATTCCATAATTTTTAGAACTATAATCTTAGAATTGACTTGTAGTTTTTGTGCACGGTTCGCGGTTCGATGTATGTTATAGGTTGATAGTCTCTAGATCAACAATCCCCTTATCCTGGACTTGTGACTACAGTTTGTGCAAGGATTCAGGCAAGTAAAGTATTGCATTTATGTTTTGGTTCATTATAATATTTTTTCTATCATTTCCTTATTTGATATCCCATTGAGATATTGCTTGATATTCCATTGAGCTACGATTGTGACACCGTAGTTATTGTATCCTTCTTAGTGTATCATTGATCGTTATTGATTGTTAGAGAGTCGGAAGGGAAAATACTCGGTAAGTACATGAACAAATCCAACTATTTTGATTGTAGATAGCTAAGTCATACATCCCACGTATGAGTTAGCCGTACCCTATTATTGTGGATAGCCATCGTATGATGTGCCGTATTAGCCTAGCCGTTCACGTATTAAAAGGTATTTCACACACACATAGTTGTTCCTATTTTCCTTTATCTAGTCCATTATCTTGTTAGTTCATATCTTGTTAGTTCACATCTTGCTAGTTTACATTTTGCCAGTTCATATCTCGTTAGTTCATACCTTGCTAGTTTCATTCTGCTAGTTAATATCTTGTTAGTGCTAGTTCATATCATATTAGTTCATCTATTGCTAGTTCTTTATATACTCTTTGCCATCATAGTTTCTCGTTGTTCTAACTTATTTTGGACTAACAACATTAATTGCAATATGGTTGTACTCTGCTCCTTTCCTAACTGGATCGTTGTTATAGGTGAGGTTGACGTGCCTACTCTTGCGCTATGGACCATACGAGGGGGAGATAAAGACTCAAAGGCCAAACCATAGAAGACTAGTTGTGTGGTAGTTTTCTATAAATGTAAAAGCTTACATTCTTCTTCAAATGTAAAACTTCTATATTTTATAAAGTTGATTTAGTTGTTGTGAGTGAGCAGTTAGCATTTATGAGCACTTGTTTATTACAGGACAGACAGCGTACTACCGCCGATACCGCGGCGTAGGTTGGACTTGGACACGCACTCGTATCCCGAAAAGCGGGTGTGGGTCGTGACAAGTTTTTATGGTGACTCATGCAAGTCTGATTTCGCAAAAGATTGCGAACTTGTGGTAGTACTTAAGCTAGTCGTACTACTGCAAGCCTGCGACTATTATGCTCATTCACAATTAGGATTGATTTGATCTTAGGAGAATACCATGACTAGGAGTCCCTTATTTAATTCTATTGTTAGGTAAATAAGGTTGCTACATAGGCCATGTAATTCTATTGTATTTTAATACGAGGGTATGATCCAAGGTGGGTAGAATATATGTTTGGTAAGTTAGGCCTTAATAGAATTCAATTCCTAATTTTGATCATTTTTTGTGCCATTTTATCTTATGCCTTCTCTAAACCTCGTTTTGTTTTCAAAACTATTTTGCGATCATTTTTTTCCCAAAACTGACACTTTTATTCAAGGACATATACTTACATTTTCTTATCATGATCGACTTGTTTGAATTTATGGAAGCTCCTTGAAATTCTTATGGATATAGTTGAAATAATTTTCGATGACTTACAATGGTAAGGCAGATGCACATTATCTCCATTTATTTGAATTATGGAGACTGCGGGTTTACTGCAGTCAGCAGCGCACTGGCGTGGCATGATCCCTAAGTTGAAATAATTTCAAGTATGCGTAGTTTGTCGAATATTACTAAAACTATATCTAAGTTATATTATTGATCGTTTGATTTATTATGTTAATATTGGGTAGAGTTGATAGAGTGTTCGATACCATATTATATTTGAGTCATGATACCAAAGGTTACTGCAGTCAGATGTACACTGGCGGGGAATATTTTTGGTAAAATGACTTCATGTATACATATAGTTTTTGAATATTATAAAGACTACATCCTTTCGACATATGACTATTGATTTATTTCTTATTCTTTTCCTTTATTTCATGAACCTTTTTATCTTATCCTTCTATTTTTGGAATGTTATTTGGCTCCTAGCAATCTTTAAAACCTATTTCATTTTCTTCTACTAAATTCGTAATCTTATCTAGATGTTGATTCTTAATCGTATCCTCCGAAATTTCGAGGACGAAATTTTTCTAAGGTGGGCAGATTTGTAAGCCCAATTTTCGATTTTTTTTATTTGATTATGATTTACTTTTATGGTCATTTGGACCTTAGTAAGCATTATTTAGCTATTATATAGTTTATCATAATTTTTAGATATTTTAGATAATTTTTAAATATCTATTTTGTGAAGATTTATATATTTTTATTGAATTTCATGATTTACGATACGGCCATTTGGGGTTATTTTTGGGACCCAGTATTTTATTTAGGTCCTAGAACCTCAAAAACTATTTTCTAAATTTTGTGAATTTTTTTGGTATTTTCTGGAATTACTTTGATAACTAAATATAGGAAAAACCTATTTTCTAGGACTTCTGGAATTTATTGTGCTAGCCTAAGAGCAAATATTGACTCCAAATGTTTTTCTATGGTTCATTATACTATTTTATATTTTCTATAATGTTTCCATAATTTTTGGGAATTTTTAAGTATTTATTTATTAAGGTTTATATATTTTTAAAGGCTTCCAATATTTATTATGAGGCCATTTGGGACTAATATGAGGTAAAGTATTTTTATTTATATTCTAGAAGGTTAAATATATTTTATATAATTTTCTACAATTTTTTAGAAATTTTTAGGATTTTATTTGAGTTTATTTGGACATAAAATGATTTTTAAATGATTTTCTGAATTAAATAAATAATTATCCATTCATTCACCGGGGGAGGGGGGGGGGGGGGCACCTATCGGCGCCAACTGCTACAGTAACCGCCCCTTTCTCTCTCCTGTATATATCTAAAAGTATTTCGTAAACCCTAATATTCACTTGGCCGTTTTGAGAGAGTTGCTCTTTGGAGACCCCGACTTCACGGAGTGATTGCCGTCAACTCCGACGTGATTTTAGCGTTCCATTTTTTTATTGGATTTGTCTGGAGGTAAACTTTCTGAAAATGTAATTTATTTTCGTATAGTTTGTTCCTAAATTTCTGGAGAATTCGTAGACTGTCGATTGTCCAAAACTTGACACGTTTTGGTGTTTTCGAGATTCCGGAAGAACCAGGAATCCGAATCACGAACGTTTGAAGTTTCGGAAAGCTAACACAGAGATCTACGACATATATTCTTCCCATAAATTAATTCGTTCATCTAGAATACGTGCACGTATAGGATATTCGACATTGCTTGATTATTGGTCTTTTCGTGTTACCTTGTCTCGTGATTGAGTTGTCAGTTTCTATATCCTGTTCCTGACTTGACTATTCTTGACTGGGAGTATCTTGTATTGTACTACAGTTGAGATATACTATAGATTGGGAGTATCTTACATTGTACTACGACCTATAGCCGATTCGTTATCTTGATATTGCTTGATTGACTTGACTTGAGATATACTATAGATTGGGAGTATCTTACATTGTACTACGACCTATAGCATATATTGATTGATTGATTAACTTGATTTGCGACACTATGAATTGGGAGTATCTTGCATTGTCTACGAATTATAAGAGTCTGCTTGACCTTGTATCCTTTAGGAGAGGAGATCGATACTAGAATTGGCTAATCTCGACTGAGAGTATCCTGCTTTGTACGTCAATTGAAACATTATAGATTGGGAGTATCTTGTATTGTACTACAAGCTATAGGAGTTCTGATTGATAGTTAGCCAAGTTTAGTATTACATTTCCACACGACTCGTCGTCCTTAGATGTTCTTCTTGCAGTGTTCTTATCCTCCATACATGTTATTTACTGTCATATTAGTAGGCATATTTTATGTATCTTGCTAGTCCTCTGAGGACCTGATGATCTCTTCAGGTAGCTGATTGCACGGGATTAGTTAGCTGAGCATGTGGTAGTTGACTTCAGTCACATGATTCAGGTATTTAGTTAGTGTTATTGATTTACTATCTTTCTCGTGCTTTTATGATATATCCTGCTTATCAGCTTAGCTTTATAGACTCATATTATTCTTGGAGTCTAATCGGACATATATGCTAGTGGACTGCAGACCATGACCCATAATTGTTCATTCATGTTTCATATTCTTATTGTGGATTGAGATATAGATTCCATTGCCATGATTTGGCAGTATACCATAGCCTTGACAGCGTTTACGTATTCGAGTCGGGCTGGGGTCCGCTCGTTACGTAGCTGGCTTGCTCACGAGCTCTCGTCCGAAAAGCAAGTGCGGGTCGTGACAAGTTTTTTTGGTGGCCCATGCAGGTCAGAGCATATCGTACCGGTTACGTAACTGTACTGGTATGAGCCTGCGACTATGACTAAACCCTTATAAATCTCAATCCACTCTGCCTTGAAAATTCTCCTAGAAAATTTCTCTGTCCTTGAAATTTTATATTTGTTCTCGATTATTCTTCCTTACCTTCTCGTACCCTTGATTTTCGTCCCTTCCTATTTCGGGGTGACGAATGATCGTGCTGTCTAGAATTCATCAGAAATTCTTAAATTATAGTGTAATATTGTTTGACTATTGAATATTTGGTTGTTTATAGATAGAAGGGATTATAGATGCTATATGCCCTAGAGATATGTTGGTAGAATTGTTAGCAACTAGTTAGAAGATTATAAGATTTTTAGTGACCGTATTTTGAGGAGTAGTGTGACCAAGGGTGGGTAGAAGTCCTCAAGTATTCGGAGTTATAAAATGACTAAAGAAAGTTATAAAATATTTTTGAGAGATTAAATTTGAGGATATTAAGGTAATAGTAGACTTTGAATTTTACGGGTTAGTCATGAATTAGAATTTCGAGGACGAAATTATTTTTAAGGTGGGTAGATTTGTAGCTCCCCTTCCCGAAATTTTTTGAAATACTTTCTATTATTTATTTAATTTAAAGGGTGATTTTTAGAATTATATAAATAATTATTTTAATTAATTATTACGGTAGTTGCCTTTAGCCATGGTGGAGTTTTGGAGTACAAGGTGACTAGGAATCATGGCACGGATAGTGCAGCGGCGTGCTTTGACTAGTGAATTAGCCCTGGTAGGGAAAGCCAAGCCATAATAATGCCCTAACTAGGAAAACCAGGCCAAGTTACGACTTGACTCCTATAAATAATTTAATTATTTATTAATTAAGAATATAGATTTTTAGGTGACCTGGTTGTGCCATTTCAGCCCGGACTGAATCCGAACCAAGCCCAAGCGCATGTGGAGGGGTTGAGCGTCTAAGGATGTCCATGTGGATGTACAGATTAGTCTTTTTAAATTGATTAGTGACCTAGTAGGCCTTTTACAAAAGGCAGTTATATTATATATGCTTGCCATATAGAATTAATGTTTATTGAATGCATAGTGAATATTTCCTTAACATATATTTTGGATGTGGAATTTATGTAGGCTATATATATATTTATGTGCATATATATAAGTATATTCCTGATATATAAATTAGGCCTTATATATATATATATATATATATATATATATATATATATATATATATATATATATATATATATATATATATATATGTATTATTGGCACATTCCATGGTCACACCCGATTTTAATAATCGACATGAACTTAAGTCAATACACAAAATATACGAACTGCTGATAATCATTTCAGGACGTGTGAAATCAATATCAACAAGCGTACTGCTGCATCATCAAGCACGTAAATCATCAATCTGAAGATTACCTTCATTGGGATCCAGTCCGAGTCAATTTACAATTTATTATGTATTTTATCTTTATTGAGTCTAGGATTTAAATTGTAAGATCGACTAGGTAATACTGGCTTAGGTTAATCTCAGTCCACTTTTCTATAAAGCCTACCTATTCATATTCCATATTCCAAAAAGTTCAATATCATTTTTGCAACAGAATTTGACAAATGATCAATATTTTCCTAGACAGAACTCAAACCGAGTTCGGTCTGTTTGAATTCAAATATTGGTTGCCTCCAAATCTGCATGCAACGTTCATATCCGAAATCTTTGCATCAGAACTCTGCCAGAACTCTGCCCGAGTTTGATCCTAGAAAACACCTATAAATAGGAGATAGTTTTTCATTTCAAATCACTCATTCATTCTTCATCTTCTCACTCATTCATTCTTCATCTTCTCTTCTCTATTCAATAAGTGTTTTCACCCGATCAAAAGTTTTCATATCACACCTATACTCCTCTTAGCCAAAAGCCAGTAATATTTATTTCGATCTAGAGTCTTTTCTTTCTCAAGAGTTGTAAAGAGGTTGTTCAAAGTACAGCAATTATCTTTATTTTGGTGCCGGTCGTGCACTCGTTACCAAGCACGGTGTTGTGAAGTTGGTCATGCACATGTCACCAAGCACGGTGTTGTAAGAGACTGCAAGCTCTCAATTAGCTTGTGCCTTAGTGGATTAACATCGAGCAAGAGTACTCGAGACTGGAATTGTCCTCTCAGAGGGATACCAGTATACATCGCTATGTCACTGAGTTTGATCTCTCTATCTCTTGCTTTATTTATTTTACTGTCTCTTATTTACTGCCATAGTTATTTGATTAAATTTTAAAACTGGTGATTATTTTTCGTTGCACTCGCACTCACTCTATTCACCCCCCTCTAGAGGTGCTCAACGGTCCTACAATTGGTATCAGAGCAGGTTATATTCTAATATAACAAACCTCAGAGAGTATATATGGCAGCCATGAAATCAATATTCAACGGTGAAGGGCAATCCACAAATAGACCCCCACTATTTGATGGTATAAATTATACCTACTGGAAAACACGAATGACTTTCTTCTTAAAGTCTCTTGACTTTGATCTTTGGTCTATAGTTGTTGACGGTTATAAGAAACCGACATCTACAGTGGTTGACGGCCAGCTTGTAGACAAGCCTCATGACAAATATACAGAGGCTAAAAAAGCTAAGGCTAGTCTAGATGCTCGTGCCATCAACGCACTGTTCTGTGCAATTGAAAAAACAGAGTTCAACAGAGTTTCAACCTGTAAAACGTCTCACGAGATTTGGAAACTTCTTGAGGTAACTCATGAAGGTACTTCCCAAGTGAAGGAATCCAAAATCAGTAGACTAACACATGAATATGAATCTTTTAAGATGAAACCCGGTGAGTCAATTACACAGATGTTCACACGTTTCCTTAATATTACTAATCCTTTGCAATCTCTTGGTAAGGATTACAGTAATCATGAGAAGATCAGAAAAGTGCTACGTGCTCTAACCAAGAACTGGAACCCGAAGGCAACAGCAACCGTTGAAGGAAACGATCTCACCACCATGTCTATGGAAACACTGATGGGCAAGCTCATGACCCATGAGCTTGATCTGCAAGAGTTTGAAGAAGCAACCCCAAAAGAAAAGTCTATTGCCTTCAAAGCTCAAGTCAGAAAATCTACATGCAATGATTCTGATGAAGAATCATCAAGTGGTGATGAACAAGCCCTACTAGTGAAGAACTTCAGAAAATTCCTAAAGTTTGAGAAATCAAACAGAAAGAAGAAAGATATCCAAGAAAGCAATGAAGATGAAACCATATGCTTTGGATGCAAGAAGTCAGGGCACATGAAAAAGGACTGTCCAACATCAAAGAAAAGCAGTCCATACGACAGATCAAGATCAAGCAGAAAAGCAACAACCAGTCGAAAGTATGCTAACACAAGTATCTGGCATGAAAGTAATGCCAGTGATACAGAAGAAGAAGACAGACCCTGCGAAAATGCTAATGTCTGTCTTATGGATTTTGATAAGGTATCCTCAAACCCTCTATATGATGACTTTACTTTCGATGAATTAGAAAATACCATTAGCGAATTACTTGAAGAACAAAGAACTGTGCTTGACAAGTATAAGCAATCTCGAAAAGAGATTAAGGCATACACAACCGAGATAGCTAGACTGTCCAGTCTTATTGAAGATATTAAAGAGACGTCTACTAACAGTAACACGGAAGAGATAGCCAAACTCAAAGTAGACTATTATGAGGCTATCCTCAAGGTTGATAAGAAAGAAAGAGACTATGTCAAAATACAAGAGCTATATGACATAGAGAAGAAGAAGCACTTAGTCACAGAAAAAAGACTCTCAGATATAACTGCTAAATATGAAGAGTTTGTTGCGATTTCTAAAAAGTTAGAAATCAAGTTAGGCAAACAGGCAATACCTGTGACACAGCCTAAGTTTAGTCCTAATGCTAAGGATACACCTAAGAGGACTAAAAATCAGAAAGCACGAAAGAAACACGACTATCACCATGCTTTCACTTATAGGTTTTCCAAGAAACCAAATAAGCATGTCAACACAGTTTCAACCACCACTGGTTCTAAACTCATTTGCACATATTGTAGTACACATGGACACATATCACAGTACTGTTTAGCAAGAAAACTTGTTGACAATCGCACTTTATTCTGGAGACCTAAAACTAATCAATATGGACCCTTCAGTAAATGGGTACCAAAGGATTCATCTACTTGTTTTGTAAGTGGACCCTCAACCCTCTCATGCTAAAAGCAAGTGGATCCTCGATAGCGGATGTTCGCGGCACATGACTGGTGATGCATCTTTGTTTGCCACGCTATCGATGAAGAAAGAAGGATACGTCTCCTTCGAAAATAACATGAGAGGTGATATTATTGGAAATGGCACAGTTGGTATATCTCCTTATCCAGTAATAAAGGATGTTTGTCTAGTCACATAATTGAAACATAACCTACTAAGCATAAGTCATTTGGCTGATAATGGTTATGGTATCAATTTTGTAAAAGACAAATGTACCATATATGATATGTCATCTAGTAATCCCGTATATGAAAGGATTAGAGAAGACAATATTTATGTTTTTTTTTTGGAGAGTACTAATAATACAGGAAGATGCCTAGTAGCTAATTTAGATAAAAGCTGGCTATGGCACATGAGACTAGGGCATGCAAATATAAACATTATCTCACGACTGAGCACTAAGAAGTTGGTTAAAGGACTCTCCGAGATTCCATTCAAGAGAGATATGGTATCTGCTGATTGTGAAAAGAACAAAGCACATAGGTCTACATTTAAATCCATCAACGCTGTAAGTACTTCTAATACATATGGATTTATTTGGTCCTAGTAGAGTCGTTAGTCTTAGCGGTAAACTCTATGCTTTTGCTATTGTTGTTGATTTCTCTCGCTTTACTTGAGTTTACTTTTTATCAAACAAAAGTGATGCTATTTTTGAATTTCAAATATTTTGTAAAAAGGTTCAAAATGAAAAAGGCTTCATGATTACTCGTATCCGAAGTGATCATGGGGGCGAATTCGTAAATTCTAATTTCAAAAAGTTTTGTGATGATAGTGGGTACTACCACGAATTTTCTTGTCCTAGAACTCCTCAACAGAATGGTGTTGTGGAGCGGAAGAACCGTACTCTAAGCCAAATGGTTAGAGTCATGCTGAATCAGCATAATCTTCCTAAATATTTTTGGGCAGAAGCTGTTAGCACAGCCTGTCATGTTTTAAATAGGCTATTAATTCGACCTATCTCGAAGAAAACACCATATGAACTTTGGTTTGGAAGGATTCCAAATATTTCTTATTTCAAAGATTTTGGATGTCGCTGTTTTATCCTGAACACCAAGGACAACTTGGGTAAGTTCAACTCTAAAGCAGACGAAGGGATATTTCTCGGATATACTGCTAAGAGTAAGGGATACATAATTTTCAATAAAAGGTCTATGATTGTTGAAGAATCAATTAACGTTACTTTTGATGAGCTCAATAGTCACAGATCTAGCGATAGTGATGATGAAGGTGTACAAGCAAAAACCGAGAAGAGCCCTGTGGAAGATCTGACTCAAAAATTTGATTCATTAAAATTCTTACCAGATCATCCAGAGACACTCATCATAGGTGATGTATCAAAAGGTGTAAGTACACGCTCCTCTCTTAGGGATTCTGAAATAGCAGCAAATGTAGCTTTCATTTCTCAAATAGAACCTAAGAATATAGAAGATGCATTTTCTGATGAATTTTGGATTAATGCCATGCAAGAGGAACTAAATAAATTTGAGAGAAACCAAGTTTGGGAACTCGTTCCTAAACCTATTGGTCAATCGATAATTGGTACCAAATGGGTGTTCCGAAATAAACTTAGTGAAGATGGTCAAGTTCTACGCAATAAAGCACGTCCAGTGGCACAAGGTTATAATCAAGAAGAAGGTATTGATTATGACGAGACATATGCTCCTGTTGCTAGGCTAGAAGCTATTCGCATGTTTTATGCATTTACATGTTTTAATAATTTTAAATTATTTCAAATGGACGTGAAAAGTGCATTTTTGAACGGATTTCTATAAGAAGAAGTTTTTGTGAAACAACCCCCTAGTTTTGAAGATTTTCAAAAACCTGATCACGTCTTCAAGCTTAAGAAAGCACTCTATGGACTCAAACAGGCACCTCGTGCTTGGTATGAACGTTTAAGTGCCTTCTTACTTGATAATAGTTTTTCAAAAGGAAGAGTTGATACAACTTTGTTTATCAAATCTTTAAATGGTGACATTCTTCTTGTGCAAATATATGTTGATGACATTATATTCGGTTCTACTAACGAAAAACTTTGTCAAGAGTTTGCTAAGTGTATGCAGAGTGAATTTGAGATGAGTATGATGGGAGAGCTGAACTTCTTTCTAGGACTCCAGATCAAACAACACTCAAAGGGAACATTCATAAATCAAGCCAAGTATACGAAGGACATACTGAAAAAGTACGACTTCGATAATGTAAAGCCTATCGGAACTCCTATGGCTACATCCACAAAGCTTGATTCTGATAAAAGTGGAAAACCTGTCGACTAGCGTAAGTATCGAGGTATGATTGGTAGCTTATTATATTTAACTGCTAGTCGCCCTGATATTATGTTCAGTGTTTGCATCTGTGCACGATACCCGGCAAATCCTAAGGAATCACACCTAAGTGCCGTTAAGCGTATCTTTCGATACCTTAAGGGAACTTCTACAGTCAGCTTGTGGTATCCTAAAACCAAATCCTTTGAACTGATAGGTTACTCGGATGCGAATTTTGCAGGATGCAAAGTATACCGTAAAAGTACCGGCGGTACGTGTCATTTCCTAGAAAAGGCCTTAGTCTCATGGTTTAGCAAAAAGCAAAATTATGTAGCATTATCAACTACTGAGGCTGAGTATATCACCATAGGACGTTGTTGTGCTCAAATTTTATGGATGAAGCAAACCCTAGAAGACTACAATCTGCACTACACTAAGATTCTCATTTATTGTGATAACACTAGCACTATTAACCTGACTAAGCACCCTGTATGTCACTCACGCACAAAACACATTGAGATTCGTCATCACTTTTTACGTGATCACCAATAACATGGGGATATCTGCTTAGAGTTTATTGACACAGATCATCAACAAGCAGACATTTTCACAAAACTACTGACGGAAGACCGTTTTAACATAATGAGGCGAGAGCTCGACATACTTGAATTTTCGGATTCATAGTGTAGTATGGTAATTAAATTTAATTTTATGACTCGAAACTTCGTAATTTATTTAACGGAAATTATTTTGGGTACAAGCTGAAAGGGCCCTTCTGTCATACAGGTGTAAATAGCCTAAAGCGACACGGTGCACTAGTCTTCGGACTATCGCTAGCTGGGATCCGGCCCCTACAGCTAACCCAAAGTAATAGAAGTTATTAAATATAGAAGTCAACAGTCATTAATTCAAATTTAAATACCAATACTGCAGTTATGACCTCGGAAATACAAGTGTCCGAACTCGGACCGAGTTCGGACCGAGTTCGGACCGTGTTCGGTCGGCGCTGTTCAGCTTCCAGAACCGAACAGCCGGCCCTAGCTCTTTATAAACCCTTTCTTTCTGCTACTTTTTCACACATCCTACTCGTGAAAAACCCTCTACTACTCCCAAAAGTTCTTCCTCCTCCTTCCCTTCAAGCTTCTAAGGAGTTCTAGTGGGCTACTCTACTTCATCTTCTTCCTCCTTTCTAAGGTACTTTATTTTTTCTTTCCTCTCATCTACGGCACCCAAGCGTCAGAGAAGACAGTTTGATCTCTCACAAGCAGGATCTTCCTCTTCTGATTACGTCCCCACTAGTCTTTTCAATCCAGCTAGACCCATAGGTTCAGATGATTTTGATTCCGGTCTATTTTCTGACAAGGAATTTTCTGACCTTTGGTTTGATTCATTTTATGGTCGTAGAATATGTGCTGGAGCTTGTGTAAACTTTACTATATTTTCTGAATACGCTCCCACGTTTGACCGTCTCGGCTATCGTGACTTCTTCGAAGTAGCCGAGAACATCTATGACAACGTTGTCCGTATGTTTTACTGTAACTTGCAAGTAAAATCAAACGGAAACTTCTATTCTTGTACTGCTGGGCAAGAATTAGAATTCAGCGCCACCGACATCAGCAAATATTTCCATGTTCCTGATGTGGGTGAAGCACTAGTGGATATCCATCATATCCAATTCCTTGAAGGTGTCACTCTCGACTCCTTCAAAGAACTGCTTTGCCATCCAAGACCTGTTCCTAGAAGAGTCTTTTCCAAAGATCTCAACCAAAACTTCTATGAACTACATAGGTTTATTTTCTCAGTTCTTCTTCCAAAGAAAGGATCATCTGATGAGATAACTTTCTTGGAATTGTCCGCCATGTATCATATCCACTTTGGCATTCCTTTTTCGGTTCCCAAGACCATGATGGCCTGGATGCTGAACTGCAGAAATGCAGGACGCAACTTGGTATATCCCATGCACTTGGCCTCCATCTTTCGAAGGTTTGAAATTGATCTTCAAACCTGTGCCTACTCCTCCACAGCCATAGAGCTCAGCAGGTCTCGTCGATACCCTACTCCTCCTCTGCCTACTGGAGCTCAGCCTCTGCTCCAGATGCTGACCCTGAGGCTCCTCCTCCTGATGCTCCTGCTCCAGCCCCTGCTCCGGGTTTTGACCCAGGATTTTATCAGCGATTCGATGACTTTGTTGCCCTCTCTGCGCAATGTCATCAGAGTTATCTTGACTCTGAGTTCTGCCACATCACCCAGGCTCAGGTGTTGCGGAATGGCATTGTTGATCTCCACTGGAGTCTCTTCCAGGACCCATCACATCCAGTGACCATCCTTCCTCACCCAGGCTTCCCAGGACCCAGGTTCGGAGATGAGGCGACTTTCTCTTACTTCGATCCTACTGCGGCTTATTTTCCTCCGGATGCTCCTGGCGGTGATGACCCCACTATGTGATGCGGACTTGAGCTGGTGGATAGTAGATAGGACTGTTAGCTGATGATCTATCTATAATGTAGTTTTATTTTCTTTTGTCTAAACTTTTTAGTTACACAGCTTATTAGCACTTTATGATGATGATTGTATCTTTCCTTTCAGTTAGACAGTTTTATGCATGATATTTTCAGTCTGTTTCAGTACTAGTTATTTTTATGCACTCTGTGTGGAACTGTTATTATTTGGTTATCTCTTTAGTTTCACTTTGACTTTTTGTTATACATTGTTGGCTTCACATATTACGGGGGAGCCAAAGCCATTTTTATATTGACAAAGGGGGAGAAAGAGTACATACCAAAAATCAAAAATCAGAGAAAGAATACAATCCAAAACAAAATCATTTTTTTCAGGTACATTTTATTTGTTCTATTTTTTTGGTATAGACTCAAGTTTGTCAATTATCAAAATGGGGGAGATTGTTGGCCCATTCCATGGTCACACCCGATTTTAATAATCGACATGAACTTAAGTCAATACACAAAATATACGAACTGCTGCTAATCATTTCAGGACGTGTGAAATCAATATCAACAAGCATACTACTGCATCATCAAGCACGTAAATCATCAATCTGAAGATTACCTTCATTGGGATCCAGTCCGAGTCATTTTACAATTTATTATGTATTTTATCTTTATTGAGTCTAGGATTTAAATTGTAAGATCGACTAGGTAATACTGGCTTAGGTTAATGTCAGTCTACTTTTCTATAAAGCCTACCTATTCATATTCCATATTCCAAAAAGTTCAATATCATTTTTGCAACAGAATTTGACAAATGATTAATATTTTCCTAGACAGAACTCAAATCGAGTTCGGTCCGAACTATGCCCGAGTTCGGTCTATTTGAATTCAAATATTGGTTGCCTCCAAATCTGCATGCAACGTTCATATCCGAAATCTTTGCATCAGAACTCTGCCAGAACTCTGCCCGAGTTCGATCCTAGAAAACACCTATAAATAGGAGAGAGTTTTTTATTTCAAATGACTCATTCATTCTTCATCTTCTCTTCTCTATTAAATAAGTGTTTTTTATATCACACCTATACTCCTCTTAGCCAAAAGCCAGTAATATCTATTTCGATCTAGAGTCTTTTGGTTCTCAAGAGTTGTAAAGAGGTTGTTCAAAGTACAGCAATTATCTTTGTTGTGGAGCCGGTCGTGCGCTCGTCACCAAGCACGGTGTTGTGAAGTTGGTCGTGCACTTGTCACCAAGCACGGTGTTGTAAGAGACTGCAAGCTCTCAATTAGCTTGTGCCTTAGTGGATTAACATCGAGCAAGAGTACTCGAGACTGGATTAGTCCTCTCAGAGGGATACCAGTATACATCGCTGTGTCACTGAGTTTGATCTCTCTATCTCTTGCTTTATTTATTTTACTGTCTCTTATTTACTGCCATAGTTATCTGTTTAAATTTTAAAACTGGTGATTATTTTTCGCTGCACTCGCACTCACTCTATTCACCCCCCCCCTCTAGAGGTGCTCAACGGTCCTACATGTATGGATATGTAATTTTGATTATTTATATAAAGATTAGTATATAAATTATGAATTCTATATTATAAATATTGATTAGGCTTAATATTTATGGCTCGTATTTGTATTTATGGTATTTATGGTATATATATATATATATATATATATATATATATATATATATATATATAAAATATATATTCATATATGCATTTAGGGAGTAAATAAATAAAAAGGAAAACAAACAAAGAAAAACAAAACAAACAAAAACCCAAATAGAAGCCAGCCCAGACCCCTACAGCGGCCAAGCCCGGCCCAACTCCCTACACCTAGAACCCAACCCGAGCGTGATGTACACGCAGCGCATAGTATGTATATATATATATATAGATGAGCCGCGAGGGAGAAGGAAGTCGACAAACCAAAACCCTAACTCACAGCGACCACCTGGCCTGCGTGCGCCGCCCCGACGCAGCCGTCGCCGATCGGAAAAGCCGCGTTTGCACGCTGGTGGAAACAACAACCACAGCAGTAGCAGCAAACGACGGTGAATGGGCCAACTTCGCGGTGCTGGTTCTTAACGATCATTCGATCGTTTCCAGAACCGATTTCACAGGTACAAACCTAACTTATACACCTTCTAATATACTGGATATTGTCGAAGCAAAGTGAATCAAAATCGATATAAAATCGATGCCAAAAATGGCAAAAAACTGTCGAAACAGGACAGAATTGCGAACCCATGAACCTGTTTTGGAAGGCCGATTTCGATCGTAACAGTGAGCGACTTAAGAATCTAATTGAATAGCCTTATAGACAACATATACGAGGGCAGAACCCTTTTTATGGATCCTGATTTCATTAAGTAGGGTCAAAGTTATTCGATTCTAAAGTTTAGCAAAAACCTGTTTTCAAAATAGTAGAAATATTGAAAAACCTTTCGATACGACGTGCGTCCCGCCAAACCAGGCGACGTGGTCGCGAACCGAAAGCATCGAAAGGTGCGTAACGGCTTCGTGGACGTGTGGGCTTTGACGGAATTCAAATTGGTCTCGTATGCGCGACGAATTTGATGCGTATCCGTCGAAATTTACCGTATCAGCCTCTGTGTAAATTTCTCAATTACTTCGTGCACGTTCGTCAGATCGAGACGAAACTTGCGCCAACAGGACCGTATCGTTTTTCTGATCCTGTATGACAAGTTTGGTCCGATTCTGAGACAGTTGATCGGATCGTCATTTCGTGGGCCCTACGATCCGATTCAACGGGCGATTTTGTGCACGGTCCACCGAAATCCACAATTAGACATTTCGTTTGGTTCGTATCATCAAAACGAATCTGTAGACATGTAGTTTGACGACTTTATAGACCATTGACTTTGGCACAATTTTTGGTGCAAAACGGGTCCAACGATGGACACCGTTTTGGCCAAAATTATCGTTTTGCCCCTGTGTCCAGAATTGGACTTAAGGACAGACAATCCTAGCTAATTTGACTATTCTGAGAACGTTGGGAATGTTTATTTCAGCTTTCGGAGACAGTTGTGATGATTTGGACTTTGTGGCTCAGCAGTTGACTAAATTTTGTTGGATCTGCGTGCAACCTCTAGGCAAGTATACCTTGCCGAACATATACAGTATTTACATTGTTTTCTCTTTCTTTATTGTATTCCTTTTCATATTGTCACATGATCCCATATTGTGTTTGATCTGTCTTGATTGTTTTACTTGTTCTAGAATACGTGCACGTATAGGATATTCGAGATTGCTTGATTATTGATCTTTTCATGTTCCATTGTCTCGTGATTGAGTTGTCAATTTCTATATCCTGTTCTTGACTTGACCATTCTTGACTGGGAGTATCTTGCATTGTACTACAGTTGAGAATATACTATAGATTGGGAGTATCTTACATTGTACTGCGACCTATAGCCGATTCTTTATCTTGAAATTTCTTGATTGACTTGACTTGAGATATACTATAGATTGGGAGTATCTTACATTGTACTATGACCTATAGCATATATTGATTGATTGATTGACTTGATTTGTGACACTATGAATTGGGAGTATCTTGCATTGTACTACGATTTATAGGAGTCTGCTTGACCTTGTATCCTTTAGGAGAGGAGATCGATACTAGAATTGGCTAATCTCGACTGAGAGTATCCTGCTTTGTACGTCAATTGAAACACAATAGATTGGGAGTATCTTGCATTGTACTACAAGCTATAGGAGTTCTGATTGATAGTTAGCCAAGTTTAGTATTACATTTCCACACGACTCGTCGTCCTTAGAATCTACTTGAATAGCCTTATAGACAACATATACAGGGGCAGAACCCTTTTTATGGATCCTGATTTCATTAAGTAGGTTCAAAGTTATTCGATTCTAAAGTTTAGCAAAAACCTGTTTTCAAAATAGTAGAAATATTGAAAAGCCCTTCGATACGACGTGCGTCCCGCCAAACCTGGCGACGTGGTCGCGAACCGAAAGCATCGAAAGGTGCGTAACGGCTTCGTGGACGTGTGGGCTTTGACGGAATTCAAATTGGTCTCGTATGCGCGACGAATTTGATGCGTATCCGTCGAAATTCACCGTATCAGCCTCTGTGCAAATTTCTCAATTACTTCGTGCACGTTCGTCAGATCGAGACGAAACTTGCGCCAATAGGACCGTATCGTTTTTCTGGTCCTGTATGACAAGTTTGGTTCGATTCTGAGACAGTTGATCGGATCGCCATTTCGTGGGCCCTACGATCCGATTCAACGGACGATTTTGTGCATGGCCCACCAAAATCCACAATTAGACATTCCGTTTGGTTCATATCATCAAAACGAATCTGTAGACATGTAGTTTGACGACTTTAGAGACCATTGACTTTGGCACAATTTTCGGTGCAAAGCGGGTCCAACGGCGGACACCGTTTTGGCCAAAATTATCGTTTTGCCCCTGTGTCCAGAATTGGACTTAAGGACAGACAATTCTAGCTAATTTGACTATTCTGAGAACGTTGGGAATGTTTATTTCAGCTTTCGGAGACAGTTGTGATGATTTGGACTTTGTGGCTCAGTAGTTGACTATATTTTGTTGGATCTGCGTGCAACCTCCAGGCAAGTATACGTTGTCGATCATATACAGTATTTACATTGTTTTCTCTTTCTTTATTGTATTCCTTTTCATATTGTCACATGATCCCATATTGTGTTTGATCTGTCTTGATTGTTTTACTTGTTCTAGAATACGTGCACATATAGGATATTCGAGATTGCTTGATTATTGATCTTTTCATGTTACATTGTCTCGTGATTGAGTTGTCAGTTTCTATATCCTGTTCTTGACTTGACCATTCTTGACTGGGAGTATCTTGCATTGTACTACAGTTGAGATATACTATAGTTTGGGAGTATCTTACATTGTACTGCGACCTATAGCCGATTCTTTATCTTGAAATTGCTTGATTGACTTGACTTGAGATATACTATAGATTGGGAGTATCTTACATTGTACTACGACCTATAGCATATATTGATTGATTGATTGACTTGATTTGTGACACTACGAATTGGGAGTATCTTGCATTGTACAACGATTTATAGGAGTCTGCTTGACCTTGTATCCTTTAGGAGAGGAGATTGATACTAGAATTGGCTAATCTCGACTGAGAGTATCCTGCTTTGTACGTCAATTGAAACACAATAGATTGGGAGTATCTTGCATTGTACTACAAGCTATAGGAGTTCTTATTGATAGTTAAGTTTAGTATTACATTTCCACACGACTCGTCGTCCTTAGATGTTCTTCTTGCAGTGTTCTTATCCTCCATACATGTTATTTACTGTCATATTAGTAGGCATGTTTTATGTATCTTGCTAGTCGTCTAAGGACCTGATGATCTCTTCAGGTAGCTAATTGCACGGGGTTAGTTTGCTGAGCATGTGGTAGTTGACTTCAGTCGCATGATTCAGGTATTTAGTTAGTGTTATTGATTTACTATCTTTCTCGTGCTTTTATGATATATCCTGCTTATCAGCTTAGCTTTATAGACTCATATTATTCTTGGAGTCTAATCGGACATATATGCTAGTGGGCTGCAGACTATGACCCATAATTGTTCATTCATGTTTCATATTCTTATTGTGGATTGAGATATAGATTGCATTGCCATGATTTGG
The DNA here is from genome assembly GCA_029216955.1 of Iris pallida. Taxonomy (NCBI): domain Eukaryota; kingdom Viridiplantae; phylum Streptophyta; class Magnoliopsida; order Asparagales; family Iridaceae; genus Iris; species Iris pallida. The sequence continues at coordinate 11,329,985 of JANAVB010021800.1, read as the reverse complement.
CAGTATACCATAGCCTTGATAGCGTTTACGTATTCGAGTCGGGTTGGAGTCCGCTCGATATATAGCTGGCTTGCTCACGAGCTCGCGTCCGAAAAGCGGGTGCGGGTTGTGACATCGTATCCGATGTGTCGGACACGAAAATGAAAAAATTCTGTATATGTAATCTATATAAAATAGTAGAAAGACATCCGGAGACGGACCCAAGGCCAACACAGGCTGACACGAAGAAGGTGGACAACGACACGGTGCACGGACACAATTTGTGATGGAGATGTGGCTATAAATTTTGGATTATAAAATTCATAGGAAAAGAGCAAGGGGCTTTTTATATAGGAGGTGGAGGCTCCTAGTTAGATAAGTGGTAGGAAATTTAAACCCTCAATGGATAATCTCACTTTTAATTTAAAATTAATTTAATAAAATCTAATCCAAATTTAAACCATCATAAATATTTAAAAATAATTTAAAATACAATTTTATAATTAAAATAAATTTAAAATAATTTTTCATAAATCAAAAATAAATCCGATTAACTTTAAAAATATAATTTTTTTACAAAATATACATGAATTGATTTTCATGTACCTCGCACGCAATTAGTACAAATTTTTGACATAAATATTATTTTCAAATTGGTACCTATACTTGTATAACAAATGAAATAGTATCTATATAATAATAACAAAAAATTTGACAAAAAAAGTTTAGCGTGATATATTTTATACTTAAATAAGATAAAATAATTACACTATATTATTTTGAAAATTTATTTATTTTTCTGTATAAAAAACTATAATAACCTTCGTATAAAAATATTTAAATATTTTGTATATACGTATTCGCACTTGACGTATAAATACTAGAATAAAAAAAATCTATAGTGAAATTTTAGAGGGTTTACACATTAAAACAATATATTGTCAAAGTGACCTTTATTGCATAGATAGTTTATGAGGGATATCAGATGTTTGTATTAATGTGTACATTCATGCGAGTTTTAACCGATCCCAAAAAGGTTATACATGGCCGAATGGTACACATACATGTGGTGATAAATATTACAATTGTAAAGTTTACATGTGAATAATATCTCGATCCAAAGATAGGCTTATTATTTGACATGAGTTATTATCAACATATGATCATTACACTGAGAGTACCATTTCTAGTTAATATTACTATCCAAATACTTGATACTAAAGGTGTGCTAAGTATCTTGAGATGGAGTTTAAATTATTTGAATTTGTCTGATTATTCTTTGATTACTAATTAAAGTATGTTTGTTGTTTTTTTTGTTCACTTTACAACTAAAGTTGATACAATATATGTTAATCTAAATTCAATTCACATGCTTAATGGAACAAACTTCAAGGGCTGGACTCTGTTGTATGGATCTAGACCTTGCACTTAGGGTCGAGCGCCCTACTGTTCCTAAGAAAGACAGTTTCTCTGCTGAAAGAGCAAACTTTGAGAAGTAGAAATGCTCAAACCGCATGTGTCTCATTATCATATAATACAGCATTACATAGACATTTAGAGGTGCAATATCTGATGAGGTTACCAGTGTCAAACAATTCATTGTTGAAATCGTTAAACGATTTTCAAAGAATGATAAGGTGGAAATAAGCACACTTTTGTTGTGCTTAATTATCATGAAGTATAAGACTAATGATAACACAAGGGAGTACATCATGGAAATGTCTCATGTTGCTTCAAAACTTAAGGCACTTAAGCTCGACCAGTCTGATAACTTTATCATGCATCTGATATTTACTCTCACTTCCTACACAGTACAGCCAATTTAAGGTCAGCTACAATGGCTGAAAGGAGAAATAGACTCTAAATGCGCTCATTTCGTACTGTATATAAGAACATGAGAGATTGAAGCAAGATAAGACTGAGCGCCGATTTGGCTATCACCCCCAAAAACAAGTATAATAAGAGAAAGAATACATAAGCCGCTAAAGGTTTATCTCAAAAGAAACAATAATTTGAAGCTAAGAGTTGTTTTTTTGTAACAAGCCAGGACACGTAAAGAAGAAATGCACAAAGTATCACGTATGACGTATAAAAAAAGGTATATTTTTTAATTTGATCTGTTCTGAGGATAATTTAGCTTCAATATCAAGAAATACATGGTGGTTAGATTCTAGTACAACTACTCACATCAGTATTTCTATGCAGGGTTGTCTGAGCTACTGAAAGTCAAGTGATGATAAAAGACACATTCATGTGGGCAACGACAAGTCGGTAGAAGTGGAAGCAATAACGATTTTTGGTTATTATTGGAAACTGGTTATTATTTGAATTGATAAACACTTTTATTGTACCATATTTTAAACGAAATTTAGTTTTAGTTTCTTTATTGTACAAATCTAGTTATTATTGTTCATTCGGAAATAATAATTTTAATATATCTTAAAATTCAAATATTGTTGGTAATGATTTTCTTAATATTTATGATAACCTATATTAACTTGAAACTATTGCATCTTACAATAAAATTTTGCATGTGGAATCACGTGGTACGAAACGCAAAATTAATAATAAAAATTCAACCTCATAATGGCATAAGCAATTATGTCACATCTATAGAAATAGAGTTGAACGACCTATATCTGATGGGATTTTAGATTCCCTTAACTTCACAAACTTTAATGACTGTGTTGAATTTGTAAAGGATAATAGACCAAAACAAAGAGATTAAGTGCCAATAGGTCTATGGAAGTCTTAGAATTGATACATATTGATATATGTGGACCATTCTCTTCGGCTTCTCGCAATGGTCAAGAATATTTCATATAATTCATATACGACTATTCTAGATATGGCTACCTATATCTCATTTATGAGAAATCACAGTCTTTGGATGCGTTCAAATCATTAATATAAAGCTGAAGTTGAGAACCAACTCAACAGAAGAATAAAAATCGTCTGGTATGATTGTGTTGGAGAATACTACAACAGATTTGGTGGATCAGGTGAACAACGTCTAGTACCGTTTGCTAAATTCCTAGAGGAATATGGAATCGTCCTACAGTACACCATACTACGATCACCTAGCATGAATGGTGTAGCTAAAAGACGATATATGACTCTTAAGGATATGGTAAGGTGTATGATTAGTCATTCTACCTTACTAGAGTTATCCTGGGATGAAACACTCAAAACATCAGCTTACATTCTGAATACAATGCTAACTAAAGTAGCTGCAAAAATACCTTATGAGTTTTGGACATGCATAAAACCTAGTCTAAAGCATTTACATGTTTGGGGTTGTCTAGCTAAGGCAAGGCCTTATAGGCCACATGAAAAGAAATTGGAGCCCATAACTGTAAGCAACTACTTTATTGTCTATGCTGAGAGATCAAGGATAAAATTTTATGATCCTACACAAAGGAAAAAATTTCAAACGAGAATTGTAAAAAAAAATGAGGAAGTTGATTGGGGAAGAAATAGTCAGGGACATTGCTTTTGAGGATGAATCGATTTGGATCCCTACTATCACTTTTGACGATATGCAGGTTTCTTATTGATCAAGAAGTTAATATGGAACCTCAATAAGATAATGTCAAATTACCTCTACAATTCGATGTTGAGCTACCTCAATAAGACAACATAGAGGTACCCCTATTCAAGGTGAGGTAATTGTTCATGAGGAACAAACTTAACAACCTCAAGAAACAATGCCATTAAGATGGACCATAAGGAGGGTTGTTATCACTGTGGTGAAAGGGATCATATCAAGAGGAACGGTATGAAGCTCAAAGTTGAGAAGACCAAAGGCAAGGACGATTAAGATGACCTCACAACAATGGGAGATATCATCATCGCAGCGACCGACGCAGAGGAACCTTGTGGCATATGTCATAACGGCGACTGGGTCATAGACACGGGGGTACCAAATCATGCCACTCCGTAAAGGAGGATCTTCACGTCATACCACGATAGCAGGTTTGGACGTGTGAAGATGGACAGTAAGGGGATGACTGCAGTTGTAGGCATCGGTGATGTGCACTTGACGATGGAGTTTGGTGAGAAACTTGTCCTAATTAGGGGTGTGCGACATGTATCAAATTTGCGCTACAATTTGGTTTCGGTAGGGAGGCTGTCAGATAATGGTTGTCGCAGTTTGTTTGCGGACAAAGACTGGATGCTTGCGAAATGTTCCCAACAACTGGCTCGAGGAGATTTGTGTTTTGGCATATACATGATCAAGCTGCCGAGTTGTACAGTGTAAGCCCCCTAAAATTATAGGATCTATTTTGATTTTTGTAATTTATTTCTTTAATATATATTTTTCCTCCTATTATTTTTTATCATAATAAATATAAGTTTCCCTAACTTCGATATTTGAAGCACAAGAAATGCCAATCTCTAGAAACTTCCTTCATGAGTTTTGATCTAGACAAGTTTATCTTCAATTTGATATATCATTTCCCACTCAAATATGTTCTCTTATAATCTATTTCATCGCACAAATTTTGGGTCAACATAGGCCAAAAGGTGATCTACCGTAAACTTGTCATACTTTCTAACTTAATTTCGGGACTCGACATCGACCCAACCTAAACGACCCAATATATAATTTTGACCTATTTTGAGTCTACTACACATATGCCTATGGTGTCCCACTCAATTGAGTTCCCATGTGCTACTTATTTGTAAATGGCACATGGGACGCATTTATAGCATTTTCGGTGTTCAATTCAATTTGAATAATTGTTTGGACCATAACCTAGTTAACCCAACTTAGTGGAGCTTACCTAGGATTTCCAAAATCAATTGAAGACATTTAATTGATTTTTGGATATTTAGTAGCCACCACATGCAACAAATCTATGTATCTTGAACGAAATCAATCAACCCATCCAAATTAGGAAACCTATTGATACAACCACCCCTACTCCCCACCATGTAAATCACGAAACTACATTCAGCCTTGTCCGTCGGAGAAACCTTGTGGCGTAACGGCAATTTCAACCCCTTCCCGACCTCCTGGGATGCTTCACAAATATTCTTTGAAAGCTAACGCGACCCTTTACAATCCTATCAAACACTCACACGTCCAAAACCCCTTTTAGTACACCAAAATAGTCCTACAAGTTAGCTAATTCCAGCAGCACAATTTTGTGCGAACCAGCTGGTTGGTCATCTTCTCCGATGGGTTTCATCTACTTATTCTCATATATTTAGCCTAAACCAAGTTTAACGTATAGCCCTACATGTCTTCTTTCATGTCCAATCGCCAACTCACACTGTTCCACTTCGTTTGTCCGTGGCTTCTGTTGCACTAAAACGTGTCCAGAATCGATGCATTTCGGTGCAAGGATCTTCACGACAACTCCCGAAGCCGTTTGATGTCCAATAAACCTTTGGTAATGTTCCTAACCCATCTAGTTATCATCTAGTATTAGTGCTTGATCATGTTTGCAAGAGTTTTGAGAGTCTGTTTCGCCGTTTCCTCAAAGTTATTTTTTGGGTACCGAAAAGATCAATCATACTTTGAAATATTGATCTCAGTTGACCATAAAGCTTATATATGTATTAAATCTCATTATTTGAGAGGGGAAAAAAAATCATATTTCTCATATTTGTTACTGATTTATTTCAGAATAAGTATATTCTAAATTTTTTATGATTTTCTCTTTCAAATAGGAATCCTTACGTGGCATGATCGTGTTGTTATTTAAATATAGTTTTAAGCATATTTTTCTAAAGATATATTAATGTAAAATATATTCAAAAATTAATACCTTATTTTCCATAATTTAAAATATTAATGTATGGTATATAAATTATTATTCTACTATTATATCTTGTACTAAATATAGTAATGATACTAGTATATACTAGTTGGCTAGTTTATGACTACTTGAGTCTAAAAAGGTAGGTATGATTATGTTAGTATTGTGTTGGTGTTTATTTAGTTATTTTATACTTCTAGGAGTTCGTGATCATTCGACTACTGAGGTTGAAGCCGGACCGATATTCTATACTTTTGTCGATAATGCAGGCAAGATACCTTGCCATCTTGTTACTGATTTAATTTCATGATATTGTTCTTGTATTGCTAGTGTGTTACTCTAGTAGTGTGCGTCCAAGTATAACTTGGTTACAATCGACGGTGGCATCGATGTTGTGGTGAGTGTGTGTGTGTTTGACTTATGTGTATAGGAGACGTACCCAAAAAGTTGTAAAATTATTCATAAGAACTTCTATGCCTTGTCACGTATCATTACACGACACTGTGAGTGAGATACATTGTGTTGGCACGTGCTTACGCATTCGACTAGCTAACGGTGTGAGCAGTTCGTGTTTTAGTTCATATAGAGTTAGTATAAGTCTGACTTATATTGATATATGTATTGTTCGAGTCATGGATATGACTAGTGCAGGATATAGGTGGGGAAGACTATTAGTAGGCGTATGAGAAGCCACATATTAGCCTCAGTGGTTGCCCGGGCATGAGTTCATAGTTTTTCGTTTATGGACGTATTGCTAGAGTATATATCCGACAGCGGACGCTGATCGTGCGTCAGAACACGGTCGGAGGTATGCTAGTATATACATAAGCATCTAGCGGATGCTATGCTTTATTCCTTCACATAGTCATACGTACCAAAGTCGTCTTCGACATGCATACACATAGATGGTTAGTGAACCCACTATTATGTTTAATTACAGTTCATTATGATATTGTTTCTTTTGTATCTTGTTACATCCCTCATCTCTTCAGATTGTTGCTGAGCTTATAGTATAGTCAGGTGGATGGTATGATTTCAACTGTAGGGTTCAGGTATCACTTATAGTGTTACTCTATCATTTTCTCGTGCTTTTTATTTGCTTTCATGTTATATCTTGCTCATTAGCCTAGTTTTACAAACTTATGTTATTCTCGAGTTTGCTCGAACATGTGTATTATAGGCCAACTATATTACATGATGTTTATTTTTATTTTATTTACCTATATGTGGATTGAGACATAGTTGAGACATAGTAGATTTAGTTTACTTTTACAGCATACTACGATTAGGATAAGTCCATTAAATTGGAATACTTATTCTAGCCGTACAGCTGGCATGCTCATATCTTGGGTTCCTATGTGTTTTGGGACTAGGGCGTAACATACAGTCAGGCCACAAACACTGGATGGAGGTTCGAAGGGTGTTCGACAGGAGTTGGATCATCGAAAACTTGCGGAGGCGAGTCTTCAAGATGTTTTGAGGGATACGAAGGATTCGATTTGTCGAGACAAAGCGATTGATGGTGATGAGTCAAAGATTGAGTGTTACTCTGTCGGCCGCATGACATCTCGTCGATCTACAAGTGGGGGTTCCTCTACGGATTTGGTTATGGTGACGGGCAAAGCTTTGTGGAGCGGCATCGGTTTTAGCAGTTCGAAGCCAGGGAGGAGATCAAGGTTTGCAGCAAACTCAATCAGAGGCGGGTGCATGACCATTCACATAGTTTCGGGGGAGCTGTGGGTCACCAGAGACGTGCACAATGTATGATGTTCTGCTCGAGGAAGCATGTGTACGAGAGAGCTTCAGTGTCGAACACGAAGGTGGGCAGGTTTAGGAGTTCGAATCTCAGACGAACCACATCGTTCGCTTGGTTGGGCCAACCAAGGGTGAAGAAGCTCGTCGAAACGGTAACACATTCCGATGGAAGACGAAAGTCGAGAAATGCAGCCAAGACTCACAGTGAGGCGGATCGTCAGGGACTTCGGTCTTGGTCGTGTCATTGATGTCAACATGATCCCAGTAGTACATGAGGTGCTACACTTGGCAGCTAGCATTGACGTGACGATCGAAGAGCTGGAGACAGAGAAAGATGCAAAGCAACTAGGGGGATCGAAGATCAGTGGCATGGGGCAGCAGGATTTCTGTCACGGGGTGACATACATGGAGTCCAGTTGAGGAGCCACGGAGGACAACACCCTCTCGTCAGATTGGAAGGGGAGATTGTTGGAGTCTAGTATGAATTTGGTAAGAGCAAATTTTGGAGCCCAAATAAGGTAACAAATTTGATTTGATATGATATGAAAAACTACATTAAATATATGATTTGATTAGATTTACAAATTTGTATCAAATATTTAATTTGACCATATTTGGACGTCCATAATTTGTGATAGGATATAATCTACACCGTTGGTTGTTGGTAGACGGCCACATGTGATGATGGACTACTTTTAGGGTTTTCTAACCCTAAAATTAGGTTTCACATCCTATTTATATGAGGTGAGGGTGGAGGCATAAAGACATAGCACAAAGTGGAGATACAGGGTGCTCGTCCACAGAAAATCGAATAGAAAGTCCGTGCTTTGCTCTTACAACTTCTTCATCTAAGACAGAAGGAAGAAGAGATCTAATCGAGGAGTCGTCAACTTCGGTTAGGAAGATTGCTACGGGTTGTTTAGCGATTTCAATTGTAATATTTTTCTTTTCTTCTTGAGTGTTGTGAGGGTGTAACGTCCCAGTCCTAAAATACGTAGGACTAGAAATGCGTATACATGCCAGCTACGTATCAAGTGGACTCCAACCCTACTCGAATATGTATAAGTTATCTCGGTTTTCTGCATCTATCCATCTAGTCAACTAACCTATACATATCTCAATCCACAAAATAAGAAACATCCAAATAAACAATGTGTCATGGTCTGCAGCTGTAATGCCCCGCTCCGCATCGGTGCATTATGATGAGTCGTTGACTCGAAGAGTTGCGTTGACCCGATAAGGTATCGATGCGAATCGATGCAAGTGTGGCGTTGGCCGAAGGTAAGCTTTGAGTCGGTTGGAATCTATGAATCGAATCGATGCAAAGGATAAGTCCCGTTTGAGAAAGTGCTAACTTTGGTTGATCTGGTGTGCAGGCTATGCTTTTACGCTGGACGATAAGAGGTCGGCATTTTGCCTTATGCAATGAAGTGTCCGCGAAACCAAATCGAGGCCCTGCAACGGATTGTGGCATGGGCACGATAGGCCAAATCAACCGAGTAGTTCAAAGGAATGGCTAAGTCCGAGAGTTAGTTATGCGATCGAGTTATGGAAGCGAGACGCTTCAATCGGCAAGGCGTATCGGCTTAAGGTGGGCGGGTTCTTGACTCTATCTCCCTATTCCTTCACGTCTAATAAAATATGTTATGGTACGCGTAATATGTTATCGAGTTAGCGAGCGTGGCTCGGCGGCAAATGGTCTAAGTATGTGTCGAACACTAAGATAGAACATTGAACAAATCGAATAATTGAAGCGAAGTGCATCGAATGCACGAGTCGCAGTAGGGCAATGATGGTAGAACATTGAAAGATGATAATGAGATGTGCATCATGTGCACGGCTCCGAGAATATTGAACTCTAGGCGTAGAACATTGATTATGGTGCTGAGCGTGCCTTTGCGCACTTAAACTACGAAATGACTAAGTAAATACGGAGTAGGCTATACGAATAACATTATGAACGGGATGCGTGATTATGAGTACGAGACGACTAAGCCGTTGGGCGTCGTGCATCAATATGGATGTGTTGGGGCATAACGCCGACGGAGCTCCCCATATGTTTATGGTGGATTATGTTTATGGCACGGGGAACCGTTTATGACACGGGAAACCGTTTATTTGCGAGACTATGTTTATGGAATACGAGATCGGTTGGTATGCTATGGATTGTATGATATGGAACGTATTGCATGGTCAATGGACTCGGATTGCCCGTGTACGGGTGCGGCTTCCCTCGAACGGTTACGCCGGGGCGCCGGGACCGTTCGGCCTAGGAGGGAATTATGTGTGGTATTTATGGTGCACAACATTCGGACGGATTGCGACCGTCCAGTGCTGTGATAAGCTATGATATCCGTAAGTTTGGGATCCTTCGGATATTGGACTAGCAACCCGTATCGAAGCGATTGTAGGCTTACACATATGAGATGCCAAGTCCATTACGGTGCGAAACACCGTGACCTTCATATAGTTAGGGCCGATGGGCTGAGATGAGAGCTGGGTGCAGGCGCAGGGCCTGCCACCCATTATGCATATGTTTACGTTTATGATTGGTCTAAGTTTATGGTTGGTTGTCGCGTGAATGATATGATTTTATGTTAAGTTCTAACCACTGCAGGCTAAGGAAATGGGACGAGATGAGCACGAACACTATGTTTACGTTCATATTATGGCTAACTGTATCTGCGGCAGGAACACGGGATATGAGACACATTTATGATAAGCAGTTATATATGAAGATTGCCATGAAACCGATCCTAAGGCTAAAATAGAAAGATCACAATTTAAGATGCATGTTCACTAAATAAATAAGTGTTTGGTTTGGGTAGAGCGGGTCTTGATCAGTGCGAAGCGAGGACGAAAGCACTAAACTCCCACTAGTTTATGTGCAGGTTCAGGTTATGATCAGCTCGGGGCGGAGCTTGGCTTGGACGTGCCGAGGCATGGAGTCCTTGGCGTTCAAGAGGAGCTTCCGCATATGCGTTCGGACTTGCGACATGGAGATGTTCGGCCGAAGACAACTTGGTGGCTATAAAGAGGCATAATGTATGGAACAATGTAATCCTTTGTGAGCTAAGAAAGATCATGAGCGTTGTAGCCAATTGGCATTTTATGTTGGGCTATTCAGAGCCTTTGTAACCTTCAGTTCAATATGAATAAAAGAGATTCTTATGTTTTACTTTGTTTCCTTCCGCTGCTTATGTTATCGATTTGATATAGTTCTATGTGAACCTGTTATCTTGCCTTGCACGAGCGTAACTCCAGGCTCGTGCGGCATCACGCCCCAGCGAGGACGATGATTCGGGTAAAATCTAGCGAGGACGAGCGATTTCCCGGGTCGGGGCGTGACAAGTTGGTATCAGAGCGGTTCCATCCTTTGGACCGTGCGTGAATCTCTTTGACCCTTAGTTGCTTCGCTATCGAAATTCAGTTGACTCTACGTTGTTTCCGCAACCGCTTGGCTCATGGATCTGCTCGACGCTACATTGGATGTTCCATACAATAAGTCTATATTAAGTGCGTACGTCTGCCACAAGTATGTCGTGACTATCACGTTATCTCCGGGTGCCGTCGGAGAGTGTTGGTTGCACGAAGTGAAACGAGTTATGGGATGTTGGTTGCACGATGTGCAACGAGTTATGGAATGCTGGTCGCACGAAGTGCAATGATATATGTGTTGTCGGTCGCACGAAGTGCGAGGAGCTATGTGTTATTGGTCGCACGAAGTGCGAGAGCTATGTGTTGTTGGTCGCACGAAGTGCGAGAGTTATGTGTTGTTGGTTGCACGAAGTGCAACGGGTCGATATGTGAGGCAATGCGTATTATGTGGCTATGCAAAGGATTATGTGTTGTCGGTTGCACGGAGTGCAGCGAGTCGTGGATCGTTCGTTGCATCGGTGCAACGAGTCGATATGGTATGATGCGTGTTATATGGCTATGCGGATGGGTAGCGATATGCTGTACGAGATTGAGTAAAGACCTTAAGTATCGAGACTAAGTTGTTATACGAGCTGCAACGAGCAGAATTCGAAGATCGCGGATGCGATAGTACGAATCGGGTTGGTCGCTAAGTTGAGTTGAGTAGGCGAACGTGTATATTGGCCATATGTCGCGTTGAGCTTTGAATAAGCGAATGTTGCGGGTGTGATCGAGATGATCACCATGGTCCGGTTAGATCGAATGTATGTCAAACTTGAGCTAACGTTAGAGCTGGGATCGGAAGGATCGCCATACGGGACGGTTAAGTTGAGATAGAAGTCAGACCTATGCGAAGTGTGATGTCGAGTAATGACTCGATTCCGAGTGGTATATGCAATACCAATTATGCGAGCAAGCGTGGTGAAGTATTGTGTCGATAACGATAGGCTCGATCCTGAGTGGTATATGGAATACCACTTAGCGATAGCTATGTTAAGCCGGTTGGTGATTTGTGATAGGTTACGTCGAGAAAATTATGTTGTTATGATATGTTGTCCGCAACGGACGGAGTAGTACCGAGACTCAAATGGGAGCGACCCAATAAAAGTCGATGCGAGTATGCTACGATGAATTGAGTCGAACGATTATGTGCGAAGTCATACCTATGGAGAAACGTCGGACGTGAATCCGTTAAGTATAAGTTGAACGATAGGCCGAGCATATGCGAATGAATGTTACATTGAGAAAATAGTCGACCCGGTCGAATGTATGTTGAGTTAGTACGGAGACTTATTCGGAACGTGTCGAGTGGGTACGAAGAAATCGTACGAACGAATTTGAGTTAGTATGATAAGTCGGTGGCATGATCGGAAAGTGCGAGTTAGGGATATGAGAATGGATACGTGAATTGGGAATTGTGTCGCAATTATGGTAGTTATAACGGAATAAATCTTGATGTGTGCAAGACTTGATTCGTATTCGAGTTCAGATAATGGCAGTGATTGCAACGAGTTTGAGCTTATGAGAAAGGAAGATGTTCAAGTTATGCATATCGACGATGGTATTGAGGCGTATCAAAGACGATATGCAATAACTCGGGGATACTCTGATCAAATGAACGAAAATTATGTTGAGCATTGTTGTTGGATGAATAAGATGCAAGTTAAGTTGATGGCAGTTTGGATGATAATGATAGGAACGCTTCGGAGAATTTGAGAGTCAATGGATATTGCTTGGGTGAAAATGAAAGTGTCGGAATTGCTTCGCGGATCACCACTGTGTTGACATTCTTGTCTTGAGCGAGCGCAACACCAGCCTCGCACATGCGTCATGTCAAATTAAGAACGGTCATTCCGCGTGAGCGCTGGTATGGTTATTCATCCAGCGGGGATGATCGAACTTGCGAGGCGTGGCAAATTTGATATGGACTTGTGGTTTGATGCGAACGTTGTTCGAGGATGGTTTTGATGAGTATGGAATGTGTCAGACTATGATCACGAATAGGTAAACTCAGACTTGAGGCGAGTAGACGTCATACGACTAGTGAAAAGAGTCGACGGTAATACACGAGTGACTCGAGTAGTAACGGCGCATCAGTTGCACGGGGGTGGATGAAATGTGGATGAGTAAAATATGTCGGATTGGGTAAAGTCGTATAGGAATTGTCGGGAATTGATTTGGCTCCGCGATAGGATATAGCATGGTTCGTTGTAACTGTCCCTCGTTGATGATCTTCAATTATCGAGCGTAGTTTCGGGGCAGATGACCCTAGAAGACTTGACCGCCAAATCAAGTGAATGTTGAAGTCCCATAGGATGACCCTAAAGAAGTCGCGTAAGAAGGATAAGGAATGATCGAGTATATATTGAGGAACGTGCTTAGCGTAGTGACGCGGTAAGGCAATTGCAGGAAGTCTGCAATGCGCGAGAGCGACGGATAGTAGAACGACCCTAAAAGTTGTGTCGTAGATCGATTTGAGTAACGGTTAGGCTATGTGTGTTGAGCGTGCGATCTATGTTACGAAACGAACTAGTCTGGATTGAATCGAAGTTTGAGTAAAGGATTTGTACTCGGTCGAGAATCGGGGATGAGCGTATCGTAAGAGACCTTGGGTCGGAAAGATTGTTGCCTTTGAGCATCGTAGACTCAAGTTAACCTCTTGTGTCGGGAGAGCGCGAGCATGATGTCTGGATAAGTTACCTAGCGGGGGTAGCCCCAGACGCAACGTATGGATAGAGCGAGAGAATGTGGATCACGTATGGATAGTTGCGTCGAGACTTAGTACGGATTGTAGACAAAAGAATTTGTGACATGTCGACATAGTCCATGTTGTTAAGGCTAAATGTTATGAATGATCGGATGAAAGACTGGAGTTATGCGAGAGATAGGAAACGGTTGGGCGAATAGGCGTTGCGGGAGCTCGTTGCGATCGGATGCGCAATGACTTATGCAATGCATGCGTTAGGTGGCCGGCGAGAAACTTACGAGATCGAAGTTACGGTTTGAATCAAGTTATGTGCAGAGATGTTTGGAAGACGATCGCTGTTATGGGATACTGTATACGAAAAGTATTTTGGGAATAGGCGCTAAGATATGACTAAGTCGAGTACGGACTGATTGGTGCTTGAGGATTTAAGTTGAGATTGTAGTTGTCCCGATATCCTACAACTGAGCGTGGCTGAAATGCATATATTGGTAGGACGCCTAAAATATGTGTATGATCCAAACTAAGTTGTATGATTCAACGATAGTAGCACGAGATCGTAAAGCGATCTATGTGAGGCACTTGGATTAAGTGTTGGTTTCGGTTCAAGGACGAACCTGATTTTGAGTGGTATATTATGTAATGCCCCGCTCCGCATCGGTGCATTATGATGAGTCGTTGACTCGAAGAGTTGCGTTGACCCGATAAGGTATCGATGCGAATCGATGCAAGTGTGGCGTTGGTCGAAGGTAAGCTTTGAGTCGGTTGGAATCTATGAATCGAATCGATGCAAAGGATAAGTCCCGTTTGAGAAAGTGCTAACTTTGGTTGATCTGGTGTGCAGGCTATGCTTTTACGCTGGACGATAAGAGGTCGGCATTTTGCCTTATGCAATGAAGTGTCCGCGAAACCAAATCGAGGCCCTGCAACGGATTGTGGCATGGGCACGATAGGCCAAATCAACCGAGTAGTTCAAAGGAATGGCTAAGTCCGAGAGTTAGTTATGCGATCGAGTTATGGAAGCGAGACGCTTCAATCGGCAAGGCGTATCGGCTTAAGGTGGGCGGGTTCTTGACTCTCTCTCCCTATTCCTTCACGTCTAATAAAATATGTTATGGTACGCGTAATATGTTATCGAGTTAGCGAGCGTGGCTTGGCGGCAAATGGTCTAAGTATGTGTCGAACACTAAGATAGAACATTGAACAAATCGAATAATTGAAGCGAAGTGCATCGAGTGCACGAGTCGCAGTAGGGCAATGATGGTAGAACATTGAAAGATGATAATGAGATGTGCATCATGTGCACGGCTCCGAGAACATTGAACTCTAGGCGTAGAACATTGATTATGGTGCTGAGCGTGCCTTTGCGCACTTAAACTACGAAATGACTAAGTAAATACGGAGTAGGCTATGCGAATAACATTATGTACGGGATGCGTGATTATGAGTACGAGACGACTAAGCCGTTGGACGTCGTGCATCAATATAGATGTGTTGGGGCATAACGCCGACGGAGCTCCCCATATGTTTATGGTGGATTATGTTTATGGCACGGGGAACCGTTTATGACACGGGAAACCGTTTATGTGCGAGACTATGTTTATGGAATACGAGATCGGTTGGTATGCTATGGATTGTATGATATGGAACGTATTGCATGGTCAATGGACTCGGATTGCCCGTGCACGGGTACGGCTTCCCTCGAACGGTTACGCCGGGGCGCCGGGACCGTTCGGCCTAGGAGGAAATTATGTGTGGTATTTATGGTGCACAACATTCGGACGGATTGCGACCGTCCAGTGCTGTGATAAGCTATGATATCCGTAAGTTTGGGATCCTTCGGATACTGGGCTAGCAACCCGTATCGAAGCGATTGTAGGCTTACACATATGAGATGCCAAGTCCATTACGGTGCGAAACACCGTGACCTTCATATAGTTAGGGCCGGTGGGCTGAGATGAGAGCTGGGTGCAGGCGCAGGTCCTGCCACCCATTATGCATATGTTTACGTTTATGATTGGTCTAAGTTTATGGTTGGTTGTCGCATGAATGATATGATTTTATGTTAAGTTCTAACCACTGCAGGCTAAGGAAATGGGATGAGATGAGCACGAACACTATGTTTACGTTCATATTATGGCTAACTGTATCTTCTGCAGGAACACGGGATATAAGACACATTTATGATAAGCAGTTATATATGAAGATTGCCATGAAACCGATCCTAAGGCTAAAATAGAAAGATCACAATTTAAGATGCATGTTCACTAAATAAATAAGTGTTTGGTTTGGGTAGAGCGGGTCTTGATCAGTGCGAAGCGAGGACGAAAGCACTAAACCCCCCTAGTTTATGTGCAGGTTCAGGTTATGATCAGCTCGGGGCGGAGCTTGGCTTGGACGTGTCGAGGCATGGAGTCCTTGGCGTTCAAGAGGAGCTTTCGCATATGCGTTCGGACTTGCGACATGGAGATGTTCGGCCGAAGACAACTTGGTGGCTATAAAGAGGCATAATGTATGGAACAATGTAATCCTTTGTGAGCTAAGAAAGATCATGAGCGTTGTAGCCAATTGGCATTTTATGTTGGGCTATTCAGAGCCTTTGTAACCTTCAGTTCAATATGAATAAAAGAGATTCTTATGTTTTACTTTGTTTCCTTCCGCTGCTTATGTTATCGATTTGAGATAGTTCTATGTGAACCTGTTATCTCGCCTTGCACGAGCGTAACTCCAGGCTCGTGCGGCATCACGTCCCAGCGAGGACGATGATTCGGGTAAAATCTAGCGAGGACGAGCGATTTCCCGGGTCGGGGCGTGACAGCAGCCTAATAACACACTACGTCAAAATGGACAATTTGCGACACTGTGTGTTGTCCAACAATGACGGAGTAAATCTGTCATTAATGTTTTGACGGATTAGAACCGTCGTTTAACATCAGATCTGTTTTACTTAAGTAATATATTTGGCTTTGACTGAATGAAACCGTCGTTTGACACTGAACATTATGTTGAAAAATTGGCTCCTAAAATTTTAGATCTCTACCCCTTTTCCAAAACAGCCGCGCCCACGAAAACATTTCTTCTCCCCTCTTGTAACTTTTCTTCTCCCACGATTTTTCTTCCCCCCTCAAAACCCTCTCACCTCTCAAAAACGCAGGAAACCCCCTCCCAAACCAGGCATGGGACCCCCCCCCCAATCCCTACGGTTGAAGCTCCGTTGAACCCTCCCAAATCATCCGGTAATCGCTGGTGTTTTCTAGAATTTGTTTTCTAGGATTTATTTGGTAGGGTTTGTCCTGGTTTGGATCTAGGGTTTATTTTCTTTATGTAGCAAATCCTCATTTTAGGATTTGCTAGGGTTTGTCCCGAAATATCTCCGTTCGACCTATTGCTCAGTCGAAGGCATCTTCGGTAGTCGACGGCCTCTCCAGAGTCGCGACCGTAATTCCAATCGACAGTTCTTTAGTGTTGTTTTTTAGCTGACGAGTTTGAAGTGTTCTTCTTCCCCACGGAATACCGAAATTATGGTCCAAAAATGAACTAGTTTTCGGATTCTCTTGAACTGAAGTATTTGTTTGGTATAAAAATGAGAGCAAGTAAAAGAAAATTTGACTTTCAGTTTTACCGAAGAATCCAACATGAGCAACATCCAAATACTTGTTTTTAGTGAGGTTTGCTTCAAGCATCTAAATAGGGCCCAACTGTTTTAAGTGATTTTACTTCTAGCTGTTATTTAGATGCTTAACTAATTTGATTTAAGTTATCTCACTTCTCCACTTTTAATCGTATACTTGCTAATATAGTTCAAATTACCTCATATATAAAGTTGTAAATAATTAGTTTCTGTAACAGAAATTTGTTTCCTGACTGAGAATTTTTTCTAGTACAGGTGATCAGCCGTTACGAGCAAGAATTTGGAGCAAGAAACTATAATTTCTCTGCTGGAAAAGTGGATTTTATTGTTGTTGATGCTCAGACTCTTGATAGTAAGTCACCCTTCGTAAACCTTTTAAGAAAGTCCATACTATCTTTTATTGTGGTGTTAACAGCCAAGAATGTCATCTTGCATTTTCCTTTCTAAATTAGTCCAGCTATAGAGGGCAACACTATTAAGGGAAACTGGAGGTTGATAATGCAATGGAAAAATTGGAAGTCCATTTATCAAAGTATCAACAGAGTGTTTGTTAGACAGAAATTTGCATATAAAATAATTAACCGAAGTAACTTTCAATACAAGAAAATTCATTATTCCTTTTGTAGTTAGCCTAGCAGCATTTCTGTTTATCACTTTCTAGCTTAACTTCACTTGCACTAAAATGGTTTGACTTGTTAACATTGCTTTTAAAATTGATTTGATAATTTTATAAGTTGAACCTCCAGTTGCTTAACCTTATTAATAAGGTGTTCATACCCACTGCTTTGAGTGGACTGGTTTCAGTTTCAACTTGGCGGAAGTTGTTTGTCCAGATGGATTTTAGTATGTGCATGGAACTTTATAGCTGCACTAAGTCTGTGTCTGGTTTGATGAGAAGTGAGGGAAAGGAAAGTGTTTTGTTTAGAAATGAGATCCATTTACATGGGATCCAGTTTCATTTCCTTTGCCTCACTTTCTTAGCAACCAAACAGAGCCTAAAAATGATCCTTCTTTCTATCCGTCAGTTTGACTAAGATATGTTCTTTTCTAATTTTTCACTGATTGAAAACATATGGGTGTCGAGCGTGCAGGACCTGTCCAAAAGAAGCAGACATCCTTGTCGTGGGATTTTATAAAAAATGTATCCAAAGGCATGTGATATTTCTAATACTGGACTCCCGTAAATAGTTATTTACCATAGAGTTCCTTTGCATTCTCTCCTTACTTTTTTTAAGATTATGTCTTTACCTTTTCAGTGGATAGTTTGAATCCAAGAGTTCTGTTGACACATATCCCTCTATATCGTCCTGATGATACTCCTTGTGGCCCATATCGTTCTTTCAGTGTAATTAATCAGGTGCGGTCGCTATTTGTTAAGCATTGATTCTGTTACTAATATGCTCTCTAAACATCTTAGCTTCTATATGACATTCTTCCAACAGTTCCTCTGAGCGTCATTTAAGTGAGTATTTGTAGCTAGAAAGAGCATTTCCCCTGTCTTTTCTCCTACATAGTAAATTGTACCTTTTAAAGCTACCATACAAGTAATGCGCTGTTGCAGTAACTAAATTTACTTGCACAAAGGAAATATAACTGATCAGTTTGTTCTTCCATCCAGAGGATTGCTTATGCTGTTCCTGACCAAGAAATAAAGTAAGTCCTCAATTTTTAATATTTTATATTGCTTTGCGTGGAAAATATGTTTCTTGTTACAACATACTATTTTCTAACCAAAGGAAATATTTGTTTGCTTTCTTGCGACTTGAAGCTAACATACTTTTCCAGATGTGGTAATTTTTGGTGTATTTCTCTTATTATAGATACAACACCACTGTCGCTACCACCATTACCACCTTTGCCCCTGTCATTTGGAGCTATGCTACATAATATATTTCTCCATTCTTCTCTATTAATGGCCAAGGAACACCATAACCATGAATGCTTTACCGAACTAATTTCTTAATCTGTGTATTTCAAATATATACCAATGGGGCATATGTAGAAAACAAACAGCAATAACTCCTTCAGAGATAAGAGACTGATGATTGTGCTCCACCTTTGCTTTAGTTGTATGTGAGATTAAGAGAAGGGGTTCTTGCTTCTTTTACCTTCAACAGTTTTTTTTAGTATGGCTGCTGGGTGAAAGGCAAGTATTAACATTACTTGGAAGTTTTTATGTTATGCCTTCACAAATTTTAAGACAGAACTATTAGTCTGGTCCTACGGGTAAAACAGATAATATTTCCATTGGACAAACAGTTTTGATAACCTTGCAGCTTCAGTTGTTATAACTTTATCCTTATATGAATTGTATTCTGTGGTTGAAAGGTAAACGTTGGCATGATCTTGAAGCTTATATATGCAACAACTTCTTTGTAGATGACATTTCATATATATGCACTGGCAGCCATGCTTTTGAAACAACATACCAAAATTGTCAGAACTTCGTAATATGGATGTGCACTATGGCATGATGTTAAGTTTAAAGACTGTGATTGCCAGGAAATTGTAAAAGTTTTGTTGTTGACTTGTTTCTATTATGAATTTCTTTTCCATTCTTGTTCCTTTAGATCTCTCCCTTGATTTAAGTTGCGAGTAATATAGGTTGAGAATTAAAAGTTATATCCATCTTGTATATTATAGAGTATTATGTGGTGGTTTTATCCTTTATGCTTCTTGTGTAGGTATCAAAACTATCTCACCAATGAAACTTTCAATTGTTGGACTTGATCAGACCTGTAAGCTTTTCAAAAGAAATTTGCCAGATCTTTCATTTAATTACAAGCAGCACCTGTTGATGAAAATTGAACTATGTCGCAGATACTTGTATTGTCTGCTCATGATCATGATCAATGTACAGTTACCCACTCAACGCCCTTAGGCACTGTTCCAGAGGTAATAATGTGTGCATGCAATTTGCTATTGGACAATAATGTGCATCTAATATCAATTCTACAGCATACTCTAGGGACAATAAGCTGGCAGCAAGGAAATCTCTATCCATCATTTATGCTGCTCACTGTTACGGGTCCTTCGAATCAAACCAGCACAAAATCTGAAGTTTCCACTCAGTTGTATTTTCTGCCAATGCAAACCCACATCTATATCTGGTATTCTTAATGATATGATGCCAATCCTCAACTTGCTATTTCCCCTTGATCCTAACATTCAGTCAAGTATTTCTGCCTGGTTACTGCCATATTGTCACTCACATTTTATATGGCATTACTATTCTCAAGTACCTATCTCAATTTGTTGTGACTCTTCTTTTGCTAATTATTTGGCCAACAAATGGTTTTGGATGTTGGGACCGGTTTAGTCAATGCATGAGCTCTATAAGATCGGTAGGAACTAGCTTGGTAGTTGCATCCAAGGTGAAGGACGAAGACGAAAATTGTGAATATGAAATGGTTTGGGATGCAGAGGGATCGATGCATTTGGTTAAGAAAGCTACTCTAACTTCTACAAAACACAAAGTTTCTTATTTTAACTTCTATTTATTGCCATTAATGCAGCTTAATATTCTTTTGTGATTGTTCTGGTTGAGTTTGTCTTTTATTTCCCCAAAATCCGGACATAACGGTCATGTATAATCTTGTGTATGTCTTTTGATACTTTTCTTTAATTCATGGTATTCTATGATCACATCAGATCTTACTCGTCATCTATGGGAGTTGACCAACATAACAGTGAGAGATGGCCATCATGGTGGCGAAGAAGGCAACCAACATGGAAGTGAGGGAGACATCCATCTTGGCTTTGAGAGAGACAGTTGACATTGTGGCGAGGAACACATGAAAGCTATTTTCTTGTAGGTACCTAATAGTTGGCTTCCAGTTGTGGAGATGTCCATAAATAGCTCAGGATTCATGAATATTTGAGATATCCAAGATTGGATAACAGGAAATATTAGCTTGACAAATTTGTTTCATGGCTTCTTATATTAGACGAGTGCTCATTAAACTTTGTTGTGGACCTAATTATTTAGTTGGTTGTTTATCCAAGTGAATTGGACACAACATAGTGAACGGTCAACAAAGCCAGGCATGGATAGAGATTAGGCTTAAAAGTGACAGATCTTGTCCTAACCTCTTTAGTGTATTGGAATGTTTTTTCCTATTTTGACTCTCAACTTGTAGCACCAAGTATCAGGTTTTTAGTATAGGGAAAGGTGTCCCCGAGCTATGAGACTCTCGTGCCAATGCAAAACCTGATGATGGTTTATGTGTGGAACATCTTAACATCACGCACATACGTATAGACGTAGTGTTAAAAAGACTTGTACATCTCTTGTTACCTTTTGAAAAACATATTCTAATGGAACGTAACCATTTCACCTGAATAAGTTGTTCTTTATGATTGCAGGCCATAAATGGTGGCGAGATTGTATCATTCACATCTAGGCTTTGGGTGTTGGCTTATGGTGTTGGTATTAATAGACAACAGGTTTTATTTTGGCCCTCTTTTCATAAGATTGCATCTGTTTACTTGTTTTGTTTCATTCTTACCATATTCTGAACTCTCTGTTAGATGCAAAATTTTGAATTTTGATAGGACTGATAATCTATTTATGCTTTATACTTGAAAAGTATATTTGCAGTTTTATTTCGATGGTAATAACCTCTGTTGTACAGTTGTAGAGAAATGGCTTTTAACTTACATGTGAAATGACCTAGTATACCCCGATATGGTGTCTCCAGTCCACTATTTTTTTCTTCGACCAAGTCAAGCCACAATATAGAGGAGCCCAACTTGCTAGATGATGTAAGTCAAGATTGAGTTGAGTTAGTTGCATTAGTCTTCTTATATGTTCCTTCATTCTTGCATCAGTCTCTTTCTTACCTCAGTCTTCTTATATGTTCCTTCATTCTTTTTTTGAAACATATGCTGCTACTCTGCCATATCGGCACTCTAAAATATTTTAATGCTAACAGTTAGTAGTGAGTATACAAGGTTCAATACTTCAATCCCATATCAGCACTACAAAATATTTCCAAACAAAAGTTTGATGTCCTTCATTCCCCAGGACATTCCCTACAGTTCAGGCATGCCAGGTTACTTTAAGTATAATATTACTTCTTATGAACTCAACCTATAGTTATATAACAAAGGACAATACTTCACACTACTGTGAGAATATTTAGCTTTGATTTGTGAGGAAAAAAAATAAAGGAGCATTTGTGTTCCTTATTTGTTACAAGTTGCACTTGTGAACCCGGTTGTTAGTGAAGCCTGTTATCTTCCGTTGCGCTTGTGAACCCAGTTGTGTTCCTTTTTTGTTACAATATTCATTTATTTGGTGATTGGGATGTCTTGCTATTCACAGTTATCCATAAAATTTACATCCTTGGTATTCATTCAAGGTTTTGCAGCATTCTTATTAATATCCTAATGATACATTCAAGATTTTGAGGAACCTGTCAAATTATGCTTGATTGATGAGATGAACTGTGAATTTAGCTGGTGAAGCATGTTATCTTCCGCTCCAAATCTTTGTTTTGTTCAGTATTACTATACTTTTTTAGTTTATACAATACTGCAAATGTTTTACTTTGTTTACAAGTCTTCTAGGTATCCTTGTAACAGGTAGGTCATATGCACAGATTTTTGATACCTCTTATTAATTAGTTTACACAGAGGGGGGGGGGGGGAAACCAGATTATCGTAAGCCAGTTCATGGCTGGATCCATGGAATACATGACTTGAGCACCATCTTAGACTTGGATGCAAGAACCTTAGTGGCTCATTGGTGTTATCATATATAACTAAGAGGTCATAGGCAAAGACTGAGGTATGTAGTTGGCATCTAGAGGTGATCTGTATGTTTTGTAATATTTGTGAGAAAATTAATAATGAGTGATTGTTCCTTTAAATTGGAGGATTTTCCCCAATTTTTATTCATCATGGGCATATCCAGATATGCTTCTACCCAGCTTGCATCTGTCACATAACCAAGGATTCGGGTTAAAAAACTAACTAAGCTCAAGGAAATTGTCCATGTTCTAACCTTGTCATTCTGAATACTTTGTTGTTGCTTAAAAATATTTCTTGATTTCAATGGTGATGTTATTAGGTTTGTGTAGATGCATACTTGAGACTCATATGAATATAAAGAGACATCTTAACTTGAATTACAAGTTGGAAACTAATGATCTGATAGTAATTAGTGGCCAGCCTTCTAAATGCACTCTCTTTTCTTTGTTTCTTCTGATTTCTCCTATTGGTACATTACATTGGAACCAAGAGTTCTTTTACTTCGTTGTCGCTAAGGTTAGTATTAGTGTCTCTTCCATGTGTGTGCTCGACACAAGAGTTCTTTTACTTCGTCTAATATAGTCCATATATGGGCCAATAATTTCCTCCGCAATTGTAATTTTATTCTTGAACCTGGGGAAGTATAACTGTATATATGGAAATCTGAACATATGGGTTCAATATTGCATTGTAGCAAAACAAAAACCCCTTTACATGAAGTTTCTGGAGGACTTTGTAATCATCATGTTAGATATTTTATATGTTCTTCCAAGCACTAACAGTAAAACTATGATCAGATATTTCCATGATAGAGTGATTCTCCATCATAGATCCTTCTAGTATCAGTGGGGGCTAATACTGGCTATTTCTAATTTTTGCAGTCACAATTTTTTCCTTTCAAGTTATACTTTTGAATATCATAACCTGAAAATGGCACTTATTAGACATGTCTTTGTTGTTGATATAAATTACTATTCATGGAAATTAGTGTCTATCTATTTGAACTTCTATTTTTCTAAATCGTTTGTATCCAACAAGAATTAGTATTTGATTTGCTGATACACCCTATCAAAGTTGTCGTTTTGATGCTTACAATTGTTCTTGCAGATTGCATATCAAGTACCAAAAATTTATAAAGACAAAATTTTGAAAAAATCTAATAGTGCTTGGAGAAATTGGAAGAGAGAACTTCGAAAGACTTGTGATAGAGCTGAAACTGTTGCAGAGCGAAAAAGTATTGTGATAGAAAATATAAAAAAAGAAGATTGGAAAGTTTTTGTTGAATTGCACTATACAGATGAAGATCAAGTCGTGCTTGTGGAAGGAACACGAGGAAAAAGTTTGTTAGATTTTAAAATTCTTTTTTATATTGTACTTAGAGATTGTAAGCTAGCAATAACATTCTTTTTTTTTTGTTTATCATGGGAACTAAGTTATTGTGAGCTAGCAACATTAGGGTTTCTTTTTCTTGTTTTTGATGCAATATTGCTATGTAAACTCGATATATTTATTCGTTAATATAATTTTGATTGAGTTTCTTTCATTGTTGGTGATTGTTGTTGTTTATATAAAGTTTTATTTTCAGATGAATTCTAGTTTTATGTATAGCATTTTAAATATTGTTGATATGGAATGATTTTGGGATTTTTTTTTTAAATTTTGTTTGCTAAAAAACGACAGGTCTTAACTGTTGAAAAAGCACAAATATAGTTGTAAAATTTACAAATTATTTGACAGTTTTAGTCCGTCATTTTTATTCGACAGACAAAAATTATCGTTTTTTATGCCTAGAATACGACAGTTCATAACTGTCGTTTAAATTTTGGGACGCGCTATTAACGACGGATGCTCTGACGGATCAAAACTGTCGTTAATCGTGATTTACGACGGTTTTGGTCTGTCGAAAAACGTATGTTTTGGCATAGTGACATATATGTTCGATTATTCCCGAAGAGCAATACAGGTCCATAAAACTAGGCTAAATAGTAGAATATAAATAACGGATAAAATATGGAAGCACGATAAAATAGCTGAATCGAATATAGCAATACCTTCACGATCAGCAGACTATCTTTGCATAAGCAACACCTGGAGTTATCACCAGGTTCTCGGGGGACATAGCAATATACCAAAAAAAATGCCAATTTAATAGTAAAGGAAAATGCATGAACTGAAGGGTAACTACTATAACCAGTCCAAGTGATATGCACGTGAGAGCACGTTTTGGATATCAGGCTTCAGGCCACTGAGGCTCACAAGCTCCTCAACAGGCAAACACCCAAGGTACCGTGTCGTGGGACTAAGGACAAACTAGAAAAATTAACATCAGAGCTCTGCTACAGAGACAACGACAAACTTAAATAAAATAACCAAGTTTCAAGTATGGAAACGAGGCCAAACTAGAAAAATAGCCTGATATGACAATCATGCACTCCCTACCCTATGTCTAGATCTAACAAGTTGAGTCAAGTCCAGTATAACAAAACACAAGTGCAAGTAACAAACCTAGTATCTGCAAACCTAGTATCCTATCACGAAGTCCATAACCACGAATACTCATGTAAGACTCCGTATCATGAATCGTGTCGGTGTCCTGTGGTCTATCATGTCAATGAACATGAACAAAATATATACAATGCCTAGCGTCGATACTCAATGACTAGAAGAAGTCATCGGCACTCGATTATAATACGGACGTAAAGTGCCGACTAGTCCTACGTCCTCAATGATAATGAATTAAGAAATAAAATGCAACAAATAAAAGAAAGGATGATAAATTATAACATTGGCAAGGTACACTTGCCTGTAGTCCCCAAGTGTGCGTACTGCGGTTCGACTTCGATACCCTCGGTCACACAGTCTCGTATTCCTAGAATAAATATACAAAGTACCAGTCAATGACATATCGATGTCACACCTAGACTAGTACCAACATATATATAGCCATATCTATTATACGTAGTATCAAGTCACCAAAATAAAAATAATATTTTTATAAAATAAAATTATAATATTTAATTCTGGAAATTTATTAAAATATTTTAAAAATAATTTTAAACCAAGAAAACAAATATCTAGTACCAGATCAAACAAGTATCAACATGACAAAATAATATTTTTGAAAAATGAATAATATAATATTTAATTCTAAAATATCTTTTGAAAATATTAATATTATTTAACTATAGTATATGCTAGAAAATTAGCCTCTAATTATCATACCAAACTAGTATCACCGTAAACCAACTAGTCGACCCGAGTGGACCCAAAAACAAATAAATTTTAAATAATTATTAAATCTGGAATAAATTAATACATAATAAAAAATATGATTTTTACAGCAAAGGACACATGAATATCCTTTTACAAAAATATTACGAAGTTCCGAGTTCGAACACAACATTAGATTTGAAGAAATTCAATATTCGACTTGTAAAAAATATATAAAAACTCAACAAGATAACCAACGAGCATATTGAAATGATAGAACAAGATGTTAGGTGCGTTACCAATATTTTTATGAGGTCGAAAAGCTCTGCAAGTCGTCGAAAACTCGCACGCGACAAAATAGGTTTAGCCTAGACACATGTTCGTAAAACGGACGCTCCGGACAAACCGTACAGAACCACGTGGATGGCCAATTGGAAACCAAAATAGACACGTAAATCTAAGAGTAAGTTTTGGTTTCTTGACAAACGAACATCTGAAAGTAGAAAACTTATTTACAAAACAGCATATCTGCTATGCCGAATTCAGACTTGAACTACAAACTTTGGGCGACTTCTACGCCTCGTACCTCTCCAAGAAGATGTCGTGGCTCCTCGAAAACTTACTAGGACGTTAGGGAATCGTCTTAGGGTTGAGAGGAATGTGGTAGAAGTGGAGGAAAGGTCAGGATGAAAGGGTCTTGGTGAAGGGGCTGAAGTGCACGCAGGTATGGGGAGGAATAAGGAGCACTCGGACTTGGGGGTTTCTCACGGTTTTATGGAAAGTATATATGTAATATATTTTCTAGGAGGAAAAAGGGCCTGGTAATTGAGGAATACGTGAGGTAGGGGGTTGGAGATTTAGTTTAGGATTTGTTTTGAATTTAAATAAAGAAAATGATTTAATAGGATTTGGTTATTTATAAATAATTCCTTCAAAATCTTTGTTTTGGATATTTGTATTTTCCTCAATAATTGGCCATAAATAATCCTCTAAAATAAATTTAAAATAATTCTAATAAGCCATGGCAACCTAACATAGGCTTTACCATGGTTTGTTGGACTAGTATTGGACCTACACAATTTATTGAACCGAAATAGGCTCCGAAGGTCTATTAAATGGGTCTTGTGTGCCATTTGAAAATAAATAGTACATTGTTTCTCAATTGCGTGGGACACCTTGACATGTGTGTAGTAGGCTCAAAATAGGTCAAAAATAATATTGGATCGAAAAGTTTGGATCAATTTGGGTCTCAAATTGGAATTGGTAAGTACATCGAATGTTACGATAAAGACTAAAATGATTATTTTAACCCTAAAGTTGTGCAAGAAAAATGTAGTGCAAGAGAATATTTTTAGCGGGACATGATATACCAAAATGAAGGTGGATTCATCTAGAACACGAATATGTAACTTATTTTGAGATTGGCTAATGCCACGCTTCAAAAATTAAAGCTACGACAAAGTGCCTATATAGTTATAATTAAAAATAAAATATGGTTTAATAAATAAAATCATATAAAATAAATAATTCTAAAAATTAGAGGGCATACAAGGGGGTTGAACCTATTAGGGCAACGCGTTCAACATTGGTTTTTGTTAGTATTGTAATTTCATCTAAGTTATATAGATTGAAATTTGTCCAGGTGACAGTAATCACCGCTATATACTTATCTTTATCTGTACTTGGTGTTTGTTAGACGGGGTTGGTTATTTTAGGTGAGTTGGCCTAAATTTTCGTTGTGGCATCGTCTCAGACATGGTATCAGAGCGCTTGTAAGACGTGTTCGATTTCCAACATTTGCTATCAGAACGAGGTTAGTTCGTTTTGGTCTGATACCAACATCTGGTATCAGAGCTTTTGGGATTCTAGCGACCATGTCGGAGCAGATGAATACCTGTATGATCACCCTCACAGGAGGAATTGGACGATTTGGAAGTCAAGGATGGAGGATCTACTATGGTGCAAGGACTTGCATGGTCCATTGTGGGCGACAACACAATGCCATCGGTCAAAGCTGCTGAAGACTGGAAATGACTGGATCAGAAGACCGTTGGATTCATCTGCCAATGGTTGGACGATTCGGTGTTTCACTACGTGTCCATGGAGAGTTCTGCAAAAGCATTATGGGAGAAGCTGTATTCGTTGTATGAAAGGAAGATGGTTGGCAACACGACATTTCTTATTCGCCAACTCGTCAACTCGAAGTACACGGAGGGTATCTCGGTGGCACAACATCTGAACGAGGTTCAGGGTATCATCAATCAGTTGTCTGCAATGAAGATGGTGATTGATGATGAGCTTCAGGCCCTACCGATTTTGAGTTCTCTATCGCAAAGTTGGGAGACGTTGGTGCTGTCGATGAGTAACACCGTATCGGATGAAGTTGTCACGATGGAGGTAGTCAAAAGTAGTTTGTTGAATGAGGAGGTCCGGTGCAAGCAAGTTGAATCGTCGTACGAGTGGCTTCCTACAGGAAAGGAAGACCCAAATCACAGGTAAGGACACAAGGGAGTTCTTAGGCAAGAAGAATCTTGCGACTGTGGACCTCAAGGAGGGTTGCTATCACTGTGGCGAAAGGGGTCATATCAAGAAGAACTATATGAAGCTCGAAGCTGAGAAGGCCAAAGGCAAGGACGATCAGGATGATCTCACAGCAATTCGAGATATTATCGCAGTGATAGACTTCACAACGGCGAGTGGGTCATGGACATGGGGGCGTCATATCATGCCACTACGCAAAGGAGGATCTTCACATCATATCGCGTGACAGGTTTGCACGTGTGATGATGAGCGGCAAGGGGACAGCTGTAATTGTAGGCATCGATGATGTACACTTGACGATGGAGTTTGGTGAGAAACTTGTCTTCAGGGGTGTGCGACATGTACCGAGTTTGCGCTAAACTTGGTTTAGATAGGAAGGCTGCCAAATAATACCAGTCGCGGTTTTTTGGGGACAAAGACTGGATGCATGCGAATTGCTCCCAACAGCTGGCTCGAGGAGATTTGTATTGTGGCATGTATAGGCTCAAGCCGTCGAGTTGTACAGAAAGACCATAGACACGAATGGAGGCTCGAGGGATGTTCAACAGGAGTTGGATCATCGGGAACTTGCTGATGAGGTTCTTCGAGATGTTTTGAGGGATATGAAGGATTCGGTTCTTCGAAACAAAGAGAAGGATGGTGATGAATCAAAGATTGAGGGTCAGTCTTTCGGTCCCATGACATCTGCTGGAGGGATCGGGGGTCGGGAGGTCGTTGGATGCTTTGGGGGTCGCCGGGGCTCGAGGACGAAGAGGTCAGGGGAGGGGGAGGGGGAGGGGCGACAAACGAAAATTTGGGATAAAAATGAAAAGTCGAACCAATGCCCAGAACCCTATATCAAACAATTTAGCGACGATCAAAATGGATGTCGCTATTGTTTTATATACTGCGACGTATTAAGACCTGGGTCGCTAAACGTCGCTATTTTCAATAATAGCGACGTTTACCAACTACTCCGCGACTTATTATTTTCAAAAAATTATACTAGTCGCAAAATGTTGCTGGACGTCGCAAACAGTGGCGTCTTGCGACATTTTTCATATACGTCGCTAATATGCAAAACATTGACGACGTTTCCTTCATGCGTGGCTAATTTTATCGTTGATTTGGCTTATTTTGGTAGTGAATTCTGCAGTGGGAAATAACAATGAAGAACTCAGGAAACAAGTTATCATAGATTGACAGTAGTAGCAAGTCCATGGCAGTCAAAATGTTCAGTGCAATATGCAATCTAGTTTTCCTCCTTATTTTTGTTCGAGTATCATAAAAAAATTCTTCAGTATCATAGCGGTTGAGTCTGAATAAAACTCAACAGAGAAGTGGTCCAGCTCAGTAGCCAGTCACCAGTCAATTAGTCCAGTCAGCTTCTAATCAGCTGGAAGTTAGTTAGACTTAATATAGTCAGTTAGTACTAATGAAATGTAAAAAAAAAAATACTATGTACAATCCTCAGCTATATAAGAGGATTCAGAGAGGAGAGAGACAACAAATTGATGGTTTCATTTTCATTGTCCACAAATTTTCCTTTACTATATATTTATATTCCTTGTGTTTTCCTTTTCATTACATCAATAAAATCTGAAAAACTTGGCTACAATTTACATTGTCTTCTTCTTCCTCCTCTACTGCAAATTTCTTCCAAATGATGACCAGTTTCACTCAAGCTCAGTCCCTGGCTAGTCCCTTTGGTTGAGAACCTAACAATTGTTTATTTTTCTTATTTATATATAGTACGATATTGGCCAAAATCAGACTTTTATTTCTTGTCTTCTTAATTGATATTCATAAACTTGTTGTGTTCCTTTAATTAATGCACTTGTTAACCTGTTTAATTGGGCTATGTATTAATAGACTTTGTTAACTTATAAGATTACACCGATTAATCTAAACAAACATTTTTTACTAATATTAATAATTTGTTTTTATATATATATATATATATTTTACCCTCCTATATATATATATATATATATATATATATATATATATATATATATATATATATGAGGGATCCACATCCTCGTTCTTTTCCATCCCCAAGCATCCCCATGCTATCCACCGTTGGATGTTGCTTAAGTCATCTAATCTTAACCATTGTTTTGAATGGTTCAAATCAACGGTTAAGATTAGATGACTTAAACAACATCCAACGGTTGTTAACATGAATGCTTGAAGATGCAAAAAATGAGAGAATGCAGATCCCTTATATATTTAAAAGTTACAACCCCACCACATTTGTATGCAGGATTCCTACTACAGTAATTTATATTTAAAAGCTACAACCCCACCACATTACTCAACCAGGTAATTTATATATGTTTCAATATTATGCAGGATTCCTACTACAGTTACAGCTGGGTACGCGCCAATCGGAACCACCTAGATGACCGGAGATTCTTCCAAACCACAAGTAGCGAGTATTTTGACCGAATCAGTGGTTGAATTTTATGTTTATAGCGCAGAATATGCTTATATGTCACCGAATAATTGTTATTGTGAATCCAAATATTAATCTCTTTCAAATATCTATTCTGCATTCAAGTAGCCCATAATGACCGACGTTCAATGAAATTCCAAGTGAATCTCATATCTGCTATATCAGGGAGTGTGAACAAGGAGCGTAAGCCCACTCCCACTTCATTTTTGGGCGGCATAAATCTCTCCGAGCAATAGTGTACCCGCCATATAAAATTAGGGTTGGACATA
Organism: Iris pallida; assembly: GCA_029216955.1. Lineage (NCBI taxonomy): Eukaryota > Viridiplantae > Streptophyta > Magnoliopsida > Asparagales > Iridaceae > Iris > Iris pallida. The sequence continues at coordinate 11,298,520 of JANAVB010021800.1, read as the reverse complement.
ACGGTTCTAGGACCCACAGTTTCGATCCAGTCCGAATCGTAAATTGTTCAAACAAGTCGGTTACTAAATTTTAAAATTTTAACGGGACGGATCGTGTGACAATAACGGTCAGGACAGATCATATTTTTAAAGCAAACGAGGTCCCGTCCGACCCTTTTCTTGGGTAGGATAGGAAATTCCTAAAATATCCAATCTGCTACTACTCGGATTTCTTATCATGATGTCCGTTTCTAACTATCGTGAGACAAGTATTATTTGCTTTATAGCATGCATGTCATTTCTTTTGTTTTATGAATTCCTCAATTAGTGAAATGATAAACATTGCTAATTTCTAAACACCACCTACAACAACTTGACTATCTTTCATGTCTATAATCCATATGAATGTCATAATTATTTATCCCGAAGTAAGGAATAACTTCCACGGTACACAAGTTTGTCTTGTTTGTTGCAACTATGCTCTTATGTTTTCAAACACTTCTGCTTAAAAAGAAATCGTGCACTTTCTGATTTTCTAGTCTTTGTGCACCTCCGTTAGTATTATATCGTATTATACTAAATTTAAGGCTTAATTACAATTTGATACCCTCAACTATTTCAGTTTTTCAACTTGATAACATAAACTTTTTTATTCGACAACTTGATACCATCAACTATTTAATATTTTCAATTCGATACCAAAAATTTTAAAAATGACGGAGGTGCAGCCGGCGGTGGGGGGAGCGGGAGCGGGGCGGGCCGGGGCAGCGGGAGGGGGGAGGCCTGGGAGGCGCGGGGCCGAGGGGGGTGTTGTAGGTGGCTGGAGGGTGGCGCGGGAGAGGAGAGGGAGAGGAATGAGGGGCTGTGGTGGAGACAAGGATATTTTTGTCCAAAAATTTTCAGGATATCAAGTTGTTACAAAAAAAAAGTTTAGGTTCTCAAGTTAAAAAAATGAAATAGTTGAGGATATTAAGTTGCAATTAAGCCTAAAATTAAAAAGAGTTGGGACTCAGAAATTTTCCTTTTTCTTAAGTTATTGCGACGGAATCAATGACAAAACAAAGCTACATGATTAAAAACAGTAAAGCAATATAAATTGACTAGGAAATCTAGAGAATCAATTAGCACTGTTGTAACAAGAGTTTCAAACTATATGAGTGAAAGAAATTATCACATCTGATTTCTTCAATCTGTCACAATGTCTGCATCCAGGATCACATCGCCTTTCTTCATGAAGGGTCGTAGATCACAACGGGTATTATTTTGGACCTGAAATTCTTTAAAAAAAAAATCAGAAATGTAGGACCCATTTGGACTCATGGGTCACTCCTGTTTGGACCCATTTCAAAGGGCTAGGGCCGAACCGGTTTGCAAAAAAATTTCGACCCGTCCCGTTCTACCCCGTCAAAGAACGAATTTGGTCCAGTTCTATAAAATTTGGGCCCGAATTTGGTCTTAACACGTAGTTTGTCCACTTTGCGAATTGACGCCAATGGGAGCATAATAGTTTGGAGCCATAATAAGGAGACGAGAAACACGACCGACCGGATATGTTTAATTCTTCCACCGAATGATAAGCTTTGTGCTTGCATCCTTCTATTCGCCTTTGTACATACTCTACTATGCTTTGGCATTCCACAACACGCGCATAATTAATAGATAAAGGCAACCCCAAATATTTCACTAGGAGATTGCATTTCTCTATTTTTATGGTTTCTTTTAGCTCATCTTGGTTTTGGCAGTGTGAGTTGAAATTCACCTTGCTTTTTCCTTGTTGAGTTGTAATCCAGACAATTGGTCGAACTCGTTCATTATTCGAACAATGGTGTTAAGACTTCTATTGATAGTGACCAAGAACACTAATAAATCATCAACGAAAATCAAAAGCCGTAGGAGAGTCATCTTTATAAAACGGAATAATGCATCTCTTGTGGGTCGCAATGTCCATCAAGCAAATTAAGTACTCCATAACTATTATGAACAAGTACGGAGAGAGGGGCTCTCCCTGACACAAGCTTTGATCGCTGGTGGAAAAACCATGAGGCTGAACTTTTATAAGAATAGAGAACGATGGTGTAGTGATACATTCATGTATCCTATCTACCCAAATTGGGTCAAAACACATAGCCGGCATAATATGGTAAACAAATGCCCGGTTCACCGTATCGTATGCTTTCCGAAGGTCCAGCTTCATGCATGTCTTGTTCCCTAAGGAAGGTAAAACTTTATTAATGGAACTCTCCTTCCAACCCAGAGCATAAAAACCATCATCTGGGATCAAGGGTATCTAATCAGCTTCTATGTTTCTTTGTACAACATATTTATTAAAGTAAAGGCCCCCAAAGATACGTCGATTTTGTTCCCTCAAAACATGCCAGACTACTGACCCAACACAAGACGTATCTGCCTATAACTTCCTGCCCTGTTCATTTTTGTGCTTTGACTTCGTTCATAACTGATTCAAGATCTCTATAAGACGTAGAAGGAATTCCAAACTTGATCCGGTGGATATTCCAAGTTTTTCAAACAAAATCACAACCAAAGAACAGATGATCCCTAAACTCAACAACAACAACACACATGCTGCAGCTCTGATCCGTGCGTCAACCCCAAACATACCCAGTCTGTCTAGAGTAAGCAGCATATTCTAAACCATCTTGTAAAAGCACAAGCTAGATCGTCCCTTCCTTCACCCACATCACTTCCGCCAGCCAACCTCCGGGTACATAGGTCGGATTTGGTTTAAGGCAGTCCTAAAAAAGAATTTACCTTTGTCCATATTCTCCCAGACCCAATAGTCCTCCCCTTGCTCTCTATCAATCTTCACAACACAGGTATCGTCAGCAGGAGCATCTTCTACCGGGCGATCTAGTATCTTCCACTTCCCATCCTGGATAAGGCAACTAATAGTCTCCGAAGACCCAATAATCTTGTGAACATGCTAGCTCTCCCTCTCAATCAAGCTAGAGGGCCTGGTCCAAGGGACAAGCCAAAGGCTCATCTGGTTCCCCGAACAAATAACCCTAGAAAGTTTATCTTTAGCCCCACTCCGCATAGTCAACAAGTATTTAACCGTAACCGAGAAATTGTTGTTGTTTCTAATCGACCAGAAGTCCCCCTTTAGGAAGTCTCTCCCTCAATCCCATTCGGCTAAAGAGACTGATCTCATTAATGAATCTCCACAATAGTTTGTAGAAAGTCGAATTCCTATGTAATGTCAATGATCTCAGACCATCTTCTCCCTTTTTTTGGGATAACACAACTCTTCCCATTTTATAGCGTGCATCCCACTCGCCAAGGAAAGTTCGCGCACATACATTTAACCTTCTTAATCATTCCTTTGGAAAGGATGATGGCCTACATGCAGTACATAGTTATAGCTGAAATAATTGCTCTAATAAGCTCAATCTGACACCACAAAGACAAGATCTGTAACTACCAACCGTCTAACCTTGACTGGGTGTGGTTGAGTAGACCCTCATCATCAGCATGTGTAGTGTAGTTAATGTAGGCCCAAGAATTTGACAGACAGGGTACCCTCGGCAATTCCCATCTTGGCAAGCTAAACCTCCTTATGACAAGTGTGGTTCATGAAAATATTGGACTTGTTCTTGTTAAGTAAGCCCGACCACCATTCTATGCTATCAAAAATACCCTTAACAACATCAAGAGATCTAATCGATGGCTCCACAAATACTAACAGGTCATCCGTATACATAATATAAGAAACCACTAGAACAGTTTTTCTAAAAAGAGGGGTATTAAGCTCATCCAAAACCATATCATCCAAAATGCACGTAAAGAACTCCATCACAATAGCAAATATGTACCTGAGGAGGGGATCACCTTGTCTCAAACCTCGGCCACTTTTGAAGAACCCCACTAGCTGGCCCCGAACAAGAATGGAGAAGGAAGGCGAACAAACGCACTCTCGTACCCAGTCCTCACACCACTTGTCGAAGCTTATAATGTGACATAAGTAGTGTCGGTTCACCATATCGTAAGCTTTCCTGAGGTACATCTTCAGACAAGCTTTATTACCTCCTTACTTGTTGAAGTCGCTAACAAGCTCATGAGCCAGCAAACAGTTCAGAGATAGACTGGCCCTTGATGAAAGTCATTTGATTATGAGAGATAAGCTCCTGCATAACACCCCTCATCCGACACACGTAAGATGGGTAATGATCTTGTATAAATAGTTGTAACATGCGATCGGCCTAAAATCGCTCAAGGAAGTAGCTTCCTCGATATTTAGCAATCAAAGTCACAAAGTAGGATTGTGTTCTTTAAGCAACTTTCCAGAATCAAAGAATTATCTAACCACTTCCAAAACATTAGCCTTCAACATGTCCGAATGATTCTTGAAGAAGGAAGCTCCAAAACTGTCCCGGACCCGAAGAGTTATTAGGGTATACTTTCTTAACAATAAGTTCAATCTCCACCAAAGAGATCGGGACCTGCAGGACCTGATTCATGAATTGGTTTTTCCATGATTTTTTGTTTCGAACTCCTCAGCTCTGAGTTAGTGGCATGCAATGATAGCCAAGATATAAATGACTAAGAAGGTAAGCTAACTATATATTCTTTACATCTTAAAAGCTTGGTGCTTATGAGAAAGATGAAAAAAAACCGTCAAACATATAGAAAAAGATGTTATCAAGTTCAATATCAAAAATAAATATGATTGGGTCAAGAACCTATAATTGTTAGGTTTGCGGGTCAGGTTTGTTGGTTAGACCAACAACTATTCATACTCGGCCAAAAATAAATTGGACCCCAATTTTAAGCCCAACCCTACCATTTTCACACTTGGGTCAGGATCAAGTCGGACTTTATTCAGGAGTACTTTAGTTGCAAATAAGCCTAAGAAAACCATTAGTCATTTTAGTAAACTACTTGAGTTTGGCCCATAAACCTCGTCCTGCCTTTAAACTTTCTTGAAGTGTATCAGGTATTTGGTTGAGCACTTTGAAATAGGAGTACATAGTTTTCCTTCCTGAGACTATCCCATTCTTGGGTGAACTGCTTCAAGATGTGGACATTCCTGTTAAAATTATATCCCAAGAGATTCTCAAGGATATGTAACGGCCAAAGCCTCTGCAAATACCTTTAAGATATTGACTCAATACATCTAAACTAATATTTCTTATAATATAGGTAAGCAAGATTCTGTAGAAACTGGATATTTGGTGAAGTATTCTTAATTAATCATTTAGTATAACTGTACATAAACTTTGTTCATTGAAAGATACTTCAAACATGACCAATATGTTTCTTTGGTATATTGTTTCTAGTTTGTTGTTTTATGGACAAATACATATGGAATAATAGAAATTTAGTAGAATATCTGACTTGTTTATTATTGTGGTGGAGCTACACATATATAGGAGAGGCCAACGCCTCTCTCTATTATTCTACCCGACGTGGGACTAAAAGCTCATTAATGCTCTCAACACTCCCCCTCAAGATGAACGATAGATATCAATCATCTCCATCTTGTTACATAGTTTAAAAATACTTAATGAATTAAGTCCCTTAGTAGGACAATCTGCAACTTGTTCTTCTAAGCGAACATGATCGAGCTTTAATATCCCTTTCTCTAGCTTCTTCTTGATGAAGAACCGATCGATTTCGATGTGCTTCGTTTTGTCATGTTGAACTGGATTATTAGCTATACTCAGTGCTGCTTGACAGTCACTTAGAAGATGCAATGGCGTTCCAAGCTCCAGCTTCAACTCTGTCAGCAATGCTTTTACACACAACGATTCTGACACTCCCATGGCCATAGCTCTATATTCTGCTTCAGCTGTCGATTGGGCTACCACAAACTGTTTCTTGCTTCTCCATAAGACTATGTTACCCCCCACAAATACACAATACCATGAGGTAGACCTTCTGTCATCCATGCAACTTGCTCAATCTGCATCGCAGTATCCCTCAACACCAAGATGTCAATTGTTCTTGAACCATATCCCTCTTCCAGGACTCCCTTCAGATATCTCAGAATATGAAAAACTGCATCCATGTGGTCCTTTCTTGGATCATGCATGTAGCGACTCTCTACACTCACAGCAAATGAGATATCAGGACGAGCGTAACCCAGATAAATCAATCTGTCTACAAGTCTCTGATATCTCTCACGATCAACCAGCTCTCCTGCCTCTGCCCCCAACTTATCTTTCTGATCAATTAGAGTGACTGTCGGACAACATTCCAGCATGCCAGTTTCTGTGAGCAGGTCTAGTATACTTCCTCTGAGAGAGGACGATATCATCTCTTCCTTGAGCTACCTCGATCCCGAGAAAATACCTTATCATTCTCAAGTCTTTTACTTCAAATTTCTTGACAAGTTTCGACTTCAGCTGGGTAATCTCCTCCTCATCACCTATGATCACTATATCATGTACGTATACAGCAAATATAGTGACGTGGCCTCTCGCATGTCGGAAGAAGACTGTTTGATCTGCATTGGACTAGCTGTAATCCATGCCCGTGATAGCTTTCCTGAATCTTTCAAACTATGTCCGAGGAGATTCCTTGAGTCCATACAGTGATTTCTGCAGCTTGCACACCTTTTCTGTTGAATGCTTCGTGCAAAATCCAGGGGACGTCTCCATGTATACTTCCTCATGTATATCTCCATGAAGAAAGACATTCTTCACATCTAATTGATGAAGTTGCCAGCCACAATTTATTGCAAGAGAGATCAGGATCCTCACAATGCTCATGTTTTCTACAGGAGCAAACGTCTCAACATAGTTGATGTCATAGGACTGAGTGAATTCCTTTGCAACCAATCTTGCCTTGTATCGCTCCACCTTTCCTTCTGGGATCTCCTTTACCGTGAAGACCCATTTGCATCCAACTGCTCTCTTTCCTTCAAGTAATGGAACAAGATCCTATGTCTAATTTCTTTCTAGTGCCCCAAGTTCCTCCAACATTGCAGCTTTCCACCTCGGATATTCCTTCGCTTCCTGCCAGCACTTAGGCAAAGATATGGTATCTAACGATGTAATGAATGATCCATAAGTAGGGGATAGATTAGAGTAGGATAAAAAATAGACAATATCATGTTCATAACCATAATGAATAGAAGATCTTCTCGCATTACTACGAGAAGATCTTCTTAAGGGAATATGAGATAGCGGAGGAGAGATCATATCATCCGAATCAGAGGGATTCGCATCTGAATCAGAGGGATCCGGTGCGGAAAGTGCATCTTCAGGAGTTAGGGCAAACTTAAGCGAGGGACATGGCACAGTAGGGGCAATAGACACAGTAGTGGACTGCTGCTTTCTTCTTCTGTAGACTTGGAGCTTTGTAGATGTACATTGTTCTGTAGTCTGTTCTTCTTCCTATACTGGAGCATCACTTCCTTCCTTCTGATTGTATGCATTTCCGTCACTTTCCCCACCCTCACTATCTCCCCCTTATTTCCTTTGACCAACTTCCATCATTGAACATAGAAGTGACCCGACAACCATGCTAGGGACCATCTTTCCCTCACTCCTAACACCTCCTGTATTAGATGTGTCACCAAATGCGAAGCCTTCACCTAAACAATTGTGGTAGTATAGTTCCATCTCTCTGAATCTAACATCCATGCTCACAAAGAGCCTTCATTCCACAGAAATCAAGCAAGAATATCCCTTCAAAGTTCCTGGGTAGCCAACGAAGACACACTTCACTGCCTGAGGGTCCAACTTCCCCACTGCAGCCCAATTATCCTTCACGAAACATACACAGTCAAATACCTTGGGGGAACAATGTACTTGTTCTTATCTGTAAGCATCTCAAATGGTATCTTCCATCCTAACACCTGAGAGGGCATCATGTTGATGAGATATGCAGCGGTCAACATGGCATGCCCCCACGAGTGTTTCGGAACATTCATAGCAAACATCATTGACCTTGCCACTTCCAATATGTACCTATTCTTCCGTTCCGTCATGCCACTTTGTGTTGGTGTATAGGCACATGAAGTCTGATGATGTATTCCATTGACTGATAGTACTCTTCAATAGCATTGTTGGTATATTATGTCCCATTGTTAGACCTCAAAATTTTTACTTTATCACCGTACTGTGTTGTAACCTTGCGATGAAATTTTTTAAAGCATGCAAAGACATCACTCTTACTCTTCATTAGGTATACCCAGGTAACACGAGTATGGCAGTCAATAAAGGTGACAAACCATTTAAAACCATTAACAGCAGTTGTAGGACAAGGTCCCTACACATCAGAGTGTATCATATCAAAAGCAGCTAAACTTTTATTTCCAGAACTTATATAAGAGCTTCTGGTAAGTTTTCCAAATTCACAAGCATCACAAACCACTTTTGCTTATTAGCCTTTTGATACTTTGCGGCTCTTCCGGTTGTGCTTCATCTACCAGTACTGCCAGTGTTGTATCCAGCCCATCCCTGTCCAAGTACCATAGCCTTTTATGCCAAGTGTCAGTCCCCAACTGTCTCCCCATTCCCTTCTCCTGAAAAATAACCTTCGAAATGTCAAAGAAAATAACACAATTAAGTTAAAAAACAATGACACTAATAGACAATAGATTAACAGAAAAAGATGGAGCATGCAAGACATCAGTAAGACTCATAAAATGGGTGCATTCAACTGTGCCAGTACCATCAGCAGTCTGAATGCTTTCAAGCGTCATCAGGTGAGTGTAATCTTGGAACTCATCACGGACGCCCGTGACATGACACGATGCCCCAGAGTCAATTATCCAATTTAGACTTCCTGGTTTGTAGGTAAATGCAAGGGCATAAGCAGGTATACATGTGCTTGTATTAGCATAGTATATGATGTTACCCCAGAGGTGGTTGGAGTCGATGTTCCAGCGTTGTTGGCTCGACTGTCGTTAGTTCCAAGCTTCATGTTCCTCCACATTTTCAGTATTTTTCTCTCACTAGGGGTCATAACGGATGACTGATTCTCATTTCTCCCTTCTGCCATGTTTGCCTTGTGCCCTCCAGAATAATTACCTCTGCCACTGGCATTGCCTCCTCTGCCACCCCTACGCCCTCCACGACCGCGTCCATCGCCACTGGACTGGCCTCTCATAGGCTTCGTAAAAAATCTGATGAAGTGTTCTGGGTTTCCACAGTTGTAGCACCGTCCCCCTCCTGAAGTGTTTGGGTTAAAAACTACTAGAGTTGATTTCTCCCCCGGAGAGCTAGTAGTGCTAGGCATAAGCTTCAACCGCGCTTCTTCTTGTGCCATAGCAGCAATTGCCTCTTCTAGTTATGGGAGTCCGGGTTGTGCGATTAGCATATTCCTCCTTTACTCGAATGCTGAGTTGAGCCCCTTCAGGAACTGCATCATCCTTTGTCGCGAGATATACTCCATGAACTTCTGGTAATATTTCGCAAATGCCGGTTCCACTTGCTCATCTTCCACACCAATGAGACCATAGTGGTCGAGATCTAACCAATACTTCTTCAGCAGAGCCGCATACTCGGAGATGGTGTGATCTTCTTGGACTACCTTATCAAGTTCATCCTACAGTTGGAAGACCCTCATAGGGTTGTCCGTCCCCGAGTACATGTCTTTCAGCGTTATCCAAATATCACCAGCTCCCTTCATTACTTCCACGTTCCTCGACACTTGGTCGGTCAAGGAGGTTGTAAACCATCCAGCTACAACATTGTTGACAATTTTCCATACAACAAACTCTCATAAGGAGTCATCTTCAGGTGCCTTGGTTTGGCCATTCATATAGCCCATCAAGCCTCTTGCCTTCAGAGTTCACATCACATGTACTTCAAATAGTTGGAAGTACCCTCCAACATTACTTTCAATTTCTCCAACTTTGTCATTTTGTATGGTGAAGGATCCACGTCTGCGTGTGCAGGATGGGAACTAGTCTCGATCAGCCTCCTGGAGAAGAGATCGTCCACCAAAACCTTCATCTCTTGGGCCGTCATCTTGCTGTAGATCATCTCTATCATCTTCGTCTTCTTCTCTTCCATTGGCAAGGCAATGGTAGATCGAGACCGTCTTCACCTTTGGTCACCTTCCTCTCCACGTCTATTGTTCCTCCTTCAACGGCAGCGACATCCTCGAGCGCTGCTACTCATGTCCCGTGCATATTTGCGACCGGAGAAATTGAATGGGGGCCGGCGCTGCCAACGACGGAAGGGGGGGCGGAGTTCGGCGCGCAAGGGGGGCTGGCCGGAGAGGAGGTGGGATCGGTGGCGGAGGCGGTGTGCTACCGGCAGCGAAGAAGGGGTGGGCTGCTGCCGCCGGCGGGAGGAAAAGGGGTCGACGGCGGGAGAAGGGGAGGAGGGGGGGGGGGGGGGGGGGTCGACGACGGGAGAAAGAGGGCTAGGGTTAGGGTTTGATGGAGAAGGATGACGGCTAGGGTTAGGATTTTGTGGAGGCTCTGATACCAAATAAAAATTTAGTAGAATACTTGGCTTGTTTATTATTGTGGTGGAGCTACACATATATAGGAGAGGCTAACCTCTCTCCCTATTATTCTACCCGATGTGAGACTAAAATCTCATTAATGCTCTCAACAGGGATCAATCCCAGTATACTCACTAATACTATCCAGAAGGAAAAGTTATGCATGTTGTCATGACCTAAATGAGGTAAAGGCCTTCAGCTTGGGGCTTGGCAAAATAGATAGGGGTTTTAGTAACTGCCACGACCTAGATGATCAATTGGCACTGGTTTCGGCTAGGCAGGCTAAGCTTATGCAAACACGTAGCACCCTCAACTTCCCCAATTCGATAAAATCACAGTAGAAATCAGAAATATTTAAGTGCATATGATACATGACTGTCAACCCAATACTAGGAAAAATTCATGATAAAGCTTATTAAACTTCAAATATGGCATGGGAGGGTGGATAATTGATGAAGAAACTTTAGGGAGACGGAGAAATATTAAGAACTAGTTGTTTGATTGGTAAATATCATAGTCAGGAGTTCCAGGAAGCTGCAATCTACTAGTTTGTTGCAGTAGATTTTGTTCTCACTGTTACCGCTCAATTGCACACAACATCAGAGTAAAAGGCTATGGTTCTGCGCTCGCAGTCCTTCACGTTTAGTAATTCGACGTCGAAAACTTCAAATTGCTTGGAACTGAAGAAAGTGGACGGGCCTACCTGCAATTTAGGTAAGATATGCAACAACATGAGTTGATGTTGAACTTAAAAAAGAAGTTTAGATGTGCTTGAGGCCCTTATTTGAATGTTTCTGTGAGTTCTCATGTATGATGACATGAACATCTATTTATTCTCAAATGCTGCACTTAAAGAAGCAGCTGACAAGGCCTTCAGCTTGGGGCTTTATTAATTGTCATATGACCTGGACGACCAATTGGCCCGTGTTTAAGCTTATGCAACCAAGGGACACCCTTAACTTTCGCTATTCTACAAAGAGCCTAACCAAGATATAAGATGATATAATCAGCCAGGGCATAGAAATCTGAAAATATTTTAGTGGGAGAAGATATACAACTATCAACCAAGTACTAGGAATATTCATGATAAAGCTTACCTGGTGTCTAATCTTCAACTAGCGTTTGGGAGGGTATATGACGATATAACCTATATTAGAACTTGTCGTTTTCCTGATCAAAGTGTACAATCTCCCAGTTTGCCATCGTATATTTTTCCGCTTTTGTTGTTCTTACCGTTGCTTTTGTTGAAGAAGCTTTCGGGAAACAGAGATAAATCTATATTAAGAACTAGTTGTTTTCATGATTACAGTATATAATCTACTAGTTTGCGCTCGTAGATTTTGTTGCTTCTCTTGTTCTTACCATTACCGCTTAAATCGAGACGAAACCCTAAACGGTAATTTGATCACAATTCCAACAAAATGGTATGTCAATTTTGGGCTTTATTATAGTCTGCACAGATGAGTCAGCAGTGTGTCAGTAGCTTGACCTCATTTATCGTCCTGCATATGTCAGGGTTTAAACCGGTACTAATACATGCTTTGCATCCATGATAATCAACATAAAGAAAGTATCCATTTAGGAAGAGAAAACACAAAAGAAATTAAAGATAGATAACTGATGTACTCACAGGAGGTCCAAGTTCCGGAGGAATGATAATTCTTCGCTTTCCCCCAGGTCTCATGTCCTTAATTCCTTCTTCAAACCCTGCATCGTTTTGTAATCATTCAGTCGTTAGCAACTTAGCATTAAACATTATTAGAATGATAATATAGTTCTTTAATTTTGTTCTAATAGCCATTCCTGGAACTAGCGCTTTATTGCCTAGCCGCACTTTGGCTGGCGAGCCCTGCAGATATGTGCTATCTATGCGACGACCCGATTCATTGTAACCGATGTAGTGAAACGTCACCTGTCGAAACAAAACCAAGAAATAATCCTTCTTTTATGCCTTAAGTTTATCATCAGAGTTCTTGACAAAGGCAATAAAATGGTTAGTTCTTGGAGATAAGAAGTTTATAATTATATAGCAAATTCAATTCATGCTACAGGCCGCAGGTGTTATTATTAGTTGTTCATGATTTAGTTTGTTTCTAGATGTTACTGTTGAAAGAAAACTAACTAATAGGAAAAATTACTCTTCAATCTATGCATTAACTTCTAGACGCTAGCAGATCAAATTTTGTCTATCATGCATTACTCTGTACAAGTGACACAGTTCAGGGATAAAGGTCCTAAAGTAATTGGGTGAGTTCCCTTTTATGCATAAACATTCTCCAATTACATGATCCCCGTTCTACTTCTGGTAAGCTAACTGTTGGACAGTGTAACTGTTGAATATTTGTCATGATTTTATTGATAGTCTCTTGGCTATATATAACCTTACAATCCTCCTCATTACATTAAACCCTCTGTGGAATATCCTGTAGCATATTCTGACATACCAAATATACCAACAGGATATTCCAATACACTTATTCTAATACCAAATATACCAACACTCCCCCTCAAGATGGGCAAAAGATATTCACTAAGTCCATCTTGTCACATCCTCTAATCATGTTTAGTCAGTCCGTCTGCTACCTGATTATTGGTTGGAACGTGGCCTAGCTCCAGTAGTCCACGATCCAACTTCTCCTTGATGAAGAACCTATCTATCTCGATGTGTTTGGTCATGTGTTGTACTGGATTGTTGGCGATACTAATAGCTGACTGGTTGTTACACCACAGCTTCATCTTGGCTCCTTGATTCAGTTTCAGCTCCACCAGCATATTCTTCAATCATAACAGTTCTGCAACTCCCAAGGCCATAGCTCTGTACTCCGCTTCAGCTGTCGATCTGGCTACCACTGACTGCTTCTTACTCCTCCAAGAGACCAATTTGCCTCCTACAAATATGCAGTATTCCGAGGTAGACCTCCTGTCATCAGCACAGCTAGTCCAGTCAGAATCACAGTAGCCTTCGATGCCCACGTGATTATTATTTTTGAATATCAGTCATTCCCAGGGACACCCTTCAAGTATCTCAGAATCTGGTACACTGCGTCCATATGACCCTTCCGTGGGTCATGCATGTAGCGGCTCACCACACTTACTCCAAAGCAGATATCAGGACGGGTGTGGCTTAAATAGATCAATTTGCTCACCAGTCTCTGGTATCTATCCCGATCAACTGGTTTTCCAGCCTCAGCATCCAACTTGAACATCTGATCTATCGGCGTCGCTGCGGGTTTGCATCCCAACATCCCTGTCTCTGTAAGAAGGTCCAGTGTATACTTCCTCTGAGAAAGAACACCCCTCTGCTTCTCGAGCAATCTCAGTTCCAAGGAAGTACCGAAGAAGGCCAAGGTCCTTTACCTTGAATTCCTTGCCAAGCTTCTCCTCGAGTCGGGCGATCTCCTGCTCATCATCTCCTGTGATAATCATATCGTCCACATATATCGCAAGCATTGTGATATGACCTCCACTCCGACGGAAGAACACGGTATGATCAGCATTGATCTGCTGATATCCCATTACTATCATCGTCCTCCTGAATCTTTCAAACCACGCTCGAGGAGACTGCTTCAGTCCATAGAGAGACTTCTTCAACCTGCAAACCTTGTCCACTGTCTGATTGGTGCCGAATCCTGGTGGTATCTCCAAGTACACCTCGTCCACTAGATCTCCATGAAGAAACACATTCTTCACATCCAGTTGGTGTAGCTTCCATCCACCATTCGCTGCCAGAGAAATCAAGGTCCTGACAGTACTCATCTTCAGCACTGGTGCAAAGGTCTCGTCATAGTCAATGTCGTACGTCTGACTGTATCCTTTTGCCACCAGTCGAGCTTTGTAGCGCTCAACCTGTCCATCTGGGTACTGCTTCATAGTAAAGATCCACTTGCATCCGATTGTTTTCTTCCCTTCTGACAGTTTTACCAGCTCCCAAGTGTGATTTTTCTCAAGAGCCCCCAACTCCTCGTGTATCGCTGCTTTCCACTTTGGATCGTTCTTGGCAACCTCCCAATTGTTAGGTACAGTAATACTATCCAAAGACGCAATGAATGCTCCATAAGAAGATGAGATATGATCATATGAAACAAACTGAGTAAGGTCCCAACCATATCTATCAGGAGGATTTTTCGCATTGCTACAAGTGGTCCTCCGTACTGATAATGGTGTAGGAGGAGTAGGAAGAATGATATCACCTGAAGGAGAATCTGGTAGTGGTGTAGGTATCTCAGGAGTCGAGACGGACGCAGACAACGGACTTGGCACTGTAGGTATTGGTCCTGCAGTTTGCTTCCCTCTCCTGCTGTAGGTAAATATCTTCCCCTGAGCCGTGGACCTAACACCTCTCATCTCCTACCCCTGTTCCTCTTCACCTTCATGTTCCTCCTCAACCGCGCATCCATGCCATACTCCTAAATCGGTCACCAGGCTTTCACCAATCTCCCCCTCTCGCCTCATACTCGCAGTATCAGGTGAGTTGTTTGAGATTCCCTCCTGACGGTAGTATGGCTCATGCTCCCTTAAGTGAATATCCATGCTCACAAACTTCTTCTCTACTGGGCTCCAGTACACATACCCCTTCTGAGTTGCCGAGTAGCCCACGAAGATGCACTTGACTGCTCTAGGATGAAGTTTTCCAACTGACGGTCTGTTGTCCTTCACAAAACACACGCAACCAAACACCTTCAGTGGGAGTATCCCACTATTATTTGCTTGTAATATTTCACATGGAGACTTTATCCCAGTACCTTCGAAGGCATCATATTGATTAGTTGAGTTACTGCATGTCCCTACAGATTCTGCGGGACATTCATATCGATCATCATGCTTCTTGTCACCTCCAGAAGGTGTCCGTTCTTCCTTTCTGCTACTCCATTTTGTGCTGGTATGTATGCACAGGTGGCCTGATGCTGTATCTCTTGAGCCGACAAGTATTTCGCAAGTACTCTGTTGGTATACTATGTCCCATTGTCAGACCTCAGTACCTTCACCACTGTTCTGTACTGAATCTGGACATGTTTATGAAAGTCTCAAAAATATGTAGATACATCACTCTTATTCTTCATCAAATACAGCCAAGTGACACGAGAAAAACAATCAATGAAGGAAACAAAATACTTGTAACCATTCATAGTAGTAATGGCGCATGGCCCCCAAACATCAGAATGTATTACATCAAAAGCAGACGAGCTCCTATGACCCGTACTAACATATGATCTCCTAGTAAGTTTACCTAAATCATATGCATCACATACTAGTTTTTCCTTATTTGTTTTCTCATAAATAGCTGGATACAATTTATTTAGAGTAGCGAAAGAGGAGTATCCCAACCTCTTGTGGTGGAGTATTAATATATCCTCGGCACCATCTTCAGTCCTTCCAATCCTGCCTTCTCTGCCATAGACACTAATGCTGAATCCAATCCTTCTCGATCCAGGTACCACAGTCCCTCATGCCAAGTGTCAGTCCCAAGTCTTCGCCTCGTCTCTTTCTCCTGGAAGATCATCTTAGGAATATTAAAAGAGACAATGCATTTTAGTTGGAGGATTATAGAACTGATGGACAAAAGACTGACTGGAAAAGATGGAGCATGCAAAACATTAGATAATTTTACTGAACCTGTACAATTTACAGTACCTTTACCGACCAATGGCTGGAAAGTACCATCAACTGTTTGAATGCTGTCTGTCGATGCTAGGTGAGTGTAGGAGGAGAACTCACTAGCATTGTCCGTCACATGCCGAGAGGCCCCCGAGTCGATAATCCAGTCTAACGATTTAAGGAAAAATATAGATGCAAGGGCGAGTGAGTCGTCAGTACCTTCTGATAGATGGACATACATGGCGACGTTGCCTCCAGCGAAGAATGAGATGGATGCCTCTTCGGTTCCACTCCTCCAGTCTCCATCATTTGACGCTCTCTGCTTTCTCCTAAGTGCCTCCAGCATGTCCATCAGTGTCTGATCCTCCTCAGTAAATGTACCACCAGCTCCCTCATCCCCTTCTGCTACCAGCAGGTTCGTCAGATAACCTCCTCAACCATCCTGTCGACCCCCACAACCACGGCCACATCCTCCAAAATGTCCGCATCTACCGAACTGTCCACGTCCACCACCTGGATCTCCCTCCTTAGGTGATTTGGTGCAAGCATACCGATGATGTCCCATCTTCCCGCAGTTGTAGCACTGCCGGTTGTGCTGCCAGGGCTCTCCCTTAGGCCCTGTGGCGTTTGAACTGGTAGCTGCCAGTGCTGACTTTACTTCAGAAGGACCACATTTCCCTGCCTGCAGCTTTATGTGAGTCTCCTCCTAGATCATGGCCGAGATAGCCTCCTCAAGGGTGGGGATCTTCGGTTGGGCTACAAGTAGTGATGTCCTCTGAGCAAACACTACAACCAGCCCTTTAAGAAACTTTATCGTCCTCTCCTGCAGACATACATGTCTCTCCTTACAATTCGGGTCCCCGCAGCTCGTCCGATCTGAGGAGTGATCTTAATCTAACGACAGACGCTCCAACTCCGTGGCATACTCCTGCACCGTGTTCTCTCCCTGTACAGTGTCGTCGATCTCCCCCTTGATCTGGAATACCCGCAAGTTGTTCCCTACACCATCGTAGGTCCTCCTCAATTTCTTCCACACATCGTTCACCATCTCGATGCCATCCACTGTAGCGGCGATCGACTGGACTAAAGAATTGAGAAGCCAAATATAGATAACCATATGAGTGGACTTCCACTCGTCGCGTCCTACCGAGCCCTCGTCCGGCTCTGTCTTCTCTCATGACAGGAAACCCTCCAGGTTCTTTCCTGCAAGGGTTCTCCTCATCCGTCGTGACCAACTCAGGTAGGTAGCCGGTCCATCAAGCTTCAGATCCGGCTCTGTCTTCTCTCCTGACAGGAAACCCTCCAGGTTCTTTCCTGCAAGGGTTCTCCTCACCCGTCGTGACCAACTCAGGTAGGTAGCTGGTCCATCAAGCTTCAGATCGATGGAGTGAAGCTCCAACTTCGTCGATGTTCGTGTCGCGCTCTCATCAGCCGACAGTTTTATCAGCTTCATCAATGTTGCTACCTCCGCATGGTCCAGCGTCTTGATAATCTCCTCCATCGATCCTCCTCTTCTCCGATCACTTCATACCCGTTCTACGATTCACGCTCTTCGTCCTCTCCTAGATCCGATCATGTCTCTCTCCTATCGGATCTAGACCTTCAACGTCCGAAACGATCCCGTAGAAGAATTTGGAAACCGCGGCTTCGTGGTAGTGGGGCCGGTGGGCCGACTGACAGGCGAGTGGGCGTCGTCGGGCAGGTGTCTCCGAGCAGTGGCCATCGCGAACAGCAGCAGCGGCAAGCGGCGGAGGTGCCCGCGGAGCAGCGGCCGGCTCGTGCGCGAGGTGGTCGGCGTGCGGTCGTGCAGTTGCCGGTGGCGACGGTGGTTGTGGTGGTGTGGATGGTGATGGCGGTAACGACTAGGGTTAGGGTTTGGAAAATGTGGCAGCGGCTAGAATTTTTTTGGCTCTGATACCATGTTGAATATTTGTCATGATTTTATTGATAGTCTCTTGGCTATATATAGCCTTACAATCTTCCTCATTATATTAAATCCTCTGTGGAATATCCTGTGACATATTCTGACATACCAAATATACCAACATAATATTCCAATACACTTATTCTAATACCAAATATATCAACAGTAACATATAATAGAAGACTAGAAATGAAAATATAGAGGCATGCAAAATTATGTGATTTTGGCAAGTGCCGACCGCCAAAGCCCTATGTCTATGTTATGGTTGCTAGTTATGATGACTCAGATGCTTATTATAAGGGTCAAAACGTCGCGGAACGACACCAACACCCACTTGGATGATAACAAACCCCTAAGAAAGAACCAAGATAGAAGAACACCAACACCCACTAGGAAGATAACAAGCCTCTAAATGAGAACCAAGACAGAAGAACACCAACAAACACCCACTTGGAAGATAACATACCCCTACAAAAGAAGCAAGACAAAAGAACATAGTATTTTGTGGTGACTTCGTCACCAGGACAAATCTCAATCCCTCTATTATCACAAAAATAAAAGATTGATTACAATATATGTTGGATCTTTTGTTCCATGATCCAACACCAAACAAATCTCAAGAAGAAGAGCAGATTACAACAAGATCGCTCACAGCCCTGTGACGACTCCTTAAATGAAGCAATCAATTCTTCGTACATATCTACCTTCTCCTGCTGTCTTGAAGTGCGAGCTCTATGGACGAGTATGGTTCTTTTTTTAGAATTGGTAGGTTGTCTCCTTGAATCTCCTCCAAGAGCATACATGAAGAAGAGCTCCGTTAGCCTATGTTAGCCCATATATAGGCTAAGAAACCCTAATTTAGGCATAGGAATTACCTAATTAGTCCCAACACAAATATTGACCTTCCATAAATCTAATGATCCAAATCCTATTGAAAATAAACCAAATTTGTGCGAAATTCCGATCACGGGCATATCATTCGGAATGCCGGTGGTATGCTTATGCGAGGACAATTTTACTCAAATTGTTGGACGATTTTCGTAGTCCTAAGCATACCGAAGGTATACCTAGGTATACCTTTGCTCCTGTTTTGTCTTGATACGAACCCTGATCAGCTACGATTCTTTTGTCGTCGTTGTCATAACTCTCGTCGACGCTCTAGCCTCTCCTCCACCTCAATTGACTTCTAAATTTAATCTGCACTATATCCAAAGATGCAATCCTATTTTAAGCCAAAAAATAGCATACTTATATGCAATTCTAAATTTCTTCATGTGACCATTGTACTAGGTCGTGCCTCTTGAGCTTCCATATTATGCTGAATCATCATCTCCTTGAAAATTAAGTTAAATTACCTCCAAGACTAAGAATGAGTATTTCCACGACACCCCGTACTAACTACTAACACAAATGGTACTTCGCTCCAATAAATTTCTGGGATCGTCACTAGTGTTGAACTCCATCCAGCTACTATCACTTACTCAAATGTCAAACAAGTATCCGCATCTGCTAAAATTACTACAATATGGCATCATCAAGATCTGCTTTATTTATATGCCTTCCAATTAATGTCACGATACTTTGGAATAAATTTGCACTTGATATTCCCACCATCACTAGCGTTAAGTAGAACAATACGTCTAATAACGCCAAAACCAATACACCTTCCCTAGGATGTTACATGTGTAGTACACAAACAAAAGAGCAACATTCCTTGGAGTCATTATTTGACACTTCATAAACATAGGTTTACATGAAAGTTCATGTTGAGAGACAATGGTGTTCTTCTTCCTCTCTTTGCTTGGAATTGACATCAGTTATGTAGCACGGACAATCTCATTTTAGTAGTGTGTGTCCCTGTTGGACATTATATCGGACAACGACACTCTCGGGCACTCTTCCCTCTTCATACATGTGTCGGACACTCATTTTTATGTGCCTCGTATTTTTATTTGAAATTAAGCAAGGACACTCTTTGAATAAGAACATGTGTCATTATGTGTTCTCATATTTTTGTTCGAAATTAGTCACAAACACTCCGAATAAGGACGTATTTATAGCATTTTTTTACAATAAGGATAAAAACCAAACTATAGAACAAAAAAGCAGTTTTGTTATGGCATTCAAATTTCATATAAATCAACTATCTAATTCCCAAAGATGTAGGTATTCAATTATCTAACATCTATTGATGAGTGGTTATACAACGACGGTCCTTATGACTTATGAGCTAATTGTTCTACACTTCTTACTTGGTGTGGCTTGTTACATGGGCCGTGAATGTGAACTTAGTTTTCATTTGGGTATTGCGAATTAGGTATTCAAATAATATTTATGGTTTATATATATATATATATATATATATATATAAAATAAAATCCTAGATAATGCCTCCTTCGGCGAGGTTACTAGATTTAGTAGAGGAAGGGCTGATCACCCATCTCCTCTTAAGGAGGAGGAGGGCTGGACCATTGTGAGTAGGACCAAGTCGTCCTTGGCAAAATCATGACGAGCGGTGGGATCGAAGGATGCCAAGGTCTTAGGCCAACTTGGCCATGTGCAGAAGCTGCGATCTTTAGTGGTTGATGTTCAGTGTCAGAAGCACGATCCTATAGAGAGGCATAATGGGCATGATTTGTCGCCAAGGAAGAGAGCAAGTCTCGGGGCATTGATAGATCCTAGATAGCTCTCCATCATAGGAACGGTGTTCGGCCAACAGTGCTAGCCTAAACTATTATAAAGAGATAGACACTAGTAGGAGCTACGACGGGGGGGAGGGGGTCAGGTGTTTACATCTTCATAACCCACAATTTGGGAGTCGATATGTGCTGCTCCTCCATCAGTTCTTGTTCGGTCGACGACGACGCAGGTTGAGATGCTACAACGGACGGCAAACCAGAGATAGTTGCTGGCAAACACATTGTTATCATCTTAACGAAAGACGTGGCCAATTCGGTTGCTGAAAGGGAGCATACGTTGCTCCTCTATGTGCTAGGAGATCGTCCGTTTAATCATTCTAAAGAGATAGACACCTTTGATATCGATGGAAAGAGATCTTCTGATACCAGTGTGGATCCATCTACCTTGTCTACCCCTTCACTTGTGGAATGAAAAGGTTCTGAGTAAGATAGCCATTGTTGTTGGATCGCCCATCCATATGGACAAGGCTAGGGCAAGTTGTAGGAGGCTAGCGTTTGCAGGAGTCGTGGTGTAAATTTTGTCAAATAAAGATCTACCTCGGGATCCCTATCCAGCTAATGGTGGTATTTTCATCAACTTGTTTCTTTTGAGTTGATCATACCCATGTGCACTACTTGTAGATGTTTAGGACATATGATATCTGAATGTCTAGATAAATCCGGTGATATGCTACACGAAGAGGTTCTGGAAGTACTGAGCAAAATGACTGATACTATGTTGACCTATCTGTCTAGAGTGAAAACTGCAAACGCTACAACATCCATCCAGACGATTCTTTCTCCTACGGAGTCACTAGTAGGAGCTATCGACCATCCCCATCCTGGTGGTAATGAAAGTCCGGTACAAGTTGACTCCACTATATCCACCACGAGCGGTATTCGATCGGTCCTTTTGCCTAACCGGACTGAGGCCGATGTGAGTGGTTGGTCGATTATGAGTACCCAAGCAGATCTCCCATATGCGAGGGTAGGGGAGCAGACTGCATGGACAAACTACAGTTGAAGAGACTTCATCTGGGCATGAAGTGCAGCAGATGTCGGGAGTTGTGGGCGAGGAGCTCCCTTCAAGGGTTGAAATTCAATCCGTTTCCAACTGGAACCAAGCCGAGAGTGAGACCGAGGATTCATGGAGGGAAGTCTCGGATGAGGAGCTTATTACATAGGGTACTCCAGGTGACCTTGACGTTGTCAATAAGAAATGGCTAAAGCTGATGCAGAATGTTCAAGATGACACATCTCGAGTTCGGGCCCGTCAGAAGAAGTTACCCAAAATAGTTTGTGTTAGAACAAGAAACAATAAAGGGCAACATCGAAGGTTAATTTGATGAAATTGAGTTCATCATTTGATTTGTAACCTCAGTAAAATTGTGATTTGTGATGTAGGGTATTCGGTATCCAAGTCCGGATACCCATGTGTTGTAACCTGCCCAAAATTTTACGTCCTCGATAGTGATGTCAGCAGTTCAAATACCATCCACAACCTAGGGCTCTTCAAAATAGAGTCACAAGTCTGTCGCAGCCATGAAGGGAGAGCAGATATGAGCCCAAGAGATGTGTTTTGTCTCTAGAAAAAAATTGAGGAGCCGGATTAATAGGGGGTGGTGAGGAGCCACATTGACTTCTTCATCGGTCCCGACATCTTTTGAACCCTACCTATCCCACACCAGAATGGGTCTACCAGCAAACCCTTTCCCTTGAGTTCTCTATTGGATGCAGAGCAGGATCATGGGCAGCCATCGAACCCACCCTTCTCTTGGAACTTGCGTGGCTTGGACACGGGATCCTACTGCCTCCTTATATAGGCTTCGCACGATTTGGACATGAGCCTAAAGACGTGGACCCATCCACTATATTATCTACGAAACAGAGACCATCGGGAATAGCCACTACAAGCTCAAGGGAGCCAACAGTGGGAGAAGGGGGTTGGCCGTGTGCCCTAGAACGGGACCTCCTCTGGAGAGAAATCGGGTCTTGAAGGACTTCTATTTTTTTCTTATATATATACACACACATAAGAGCAAAAGATATATCAGAGTAGTAGATATGGGCCTATCCGTGCAACGAGGATACGGTAAGGGGTGGTCGATTACCTCCTTTTGGCAAGCCCCTCACCGAGGAGGCTGGTTGGACAGTTGTAAAAAGATTAAAACAGACAAAGGCTAACATAGGGAGCGGTATTCAATCGAATGGGGTTGTCCGTTCGTTGTAATTGAGAGGCAAGGATATGGCTTCTTGAGAGCGTATCAGCCGTGGTTCTCTTCCTAGCCGCGATATTGTGTCCCTGAAGCTAGGGACAGGTGTCAGAGGGCCTATGCAGTAGACGTCGACGGGTCAGCACGATGTGTGCGGTGGATCAAGATTTGGAGGATCGGCACACGAGATTATAAATAGAGGGGTCTTCGCATTTGCCTCTAAGAAGCCCTTATCATGGGTTGGGGGGGTTGTTTGTTGTTATTCTCAGTCCCTTTCCTCTTCTTCATCGGATAGTGAGGAGACGTTGTGCTCGTATGCAACGTCGACGATGATAGATGGAGTACGATCCGTCGTCATCGTTGACATAGATGTTGCTATAGAAGTTGTCGTTGTCTTGGTGCAAGAACTTACCACGATGCCGTGTGGATCCAACTTCCTCTTCTTCCTTTGCAGTTAAGGAATGCCTCAACACTTAACAAGACCACAAGTGATGTGGGAGCATACCCCAACGAATATAGACAAAGCGGCAACTTGGCGTAAGAGGTTAACGTTTGCAAAGTATTGGTGGAGATTATGGTCCGTACGGATCTACCTAAAGCTATTCGAGTTCATCTTCCGAATTGGACGAAAATTTACCAACCAATTGTATATGAGTGGATTCCTCTAATATGCTTATCTTGTCAGTATATTGGCATTTGGAATCCAACTTCCCGGATCTATAAGGTGATGTACTTCGTAAAGAACTGATATAGGTCCTATGTTAAGCATCAGAGCCATGTGGTGTTGGAGAGTCTATTCAGTTGGTTCATTTTCCTACGGTCTCGATTCCTAGATTATGCCAGGTTACCCCGATAGAACTAACAGTCCGGGTTGAGATGGCATCAGAACTGTGTTGCCTAGTACCGCCATCTAGTCGGTCAATTTGCCTAATTTAGGTAGTGTTCCGCTGACCGTCGATCCCGTTACAATATCTTCTGATATGATCATGTCTCCGGGTGGGTCTAATTTGGAGACCTCTTTTGGCCATGGAGGAGGACAAGGGTCTGTGATGGAGGGGGATAAGCTCCCTTCAAGGGTTGGTGTCCAAGCCATTACCAATGATTAGAGCACGCTGCAAGTTAGATAGAAGAAGATGAGGGGCAGCTGAACAAAGTGAATGACAAGTGACTCCAGCTTATGTAACAGATGGAAGACAGCACGCCAAGGGTCCGTACACGTCGTAAATTAGAGGAGAAGTCAATTGGTATCTGGGTTAGTGCTCGAAGTACTAAAGGACAACATGGTTGTATGGTTTAAATTCAATGTTTGTGAGAATAAAGAAGTGTTGTATTTGAGTTGTATGGTGCTCAGCATGTGAGTCCGGCCATCCATTTTTGAAAATCAACAAAATTATCCTATTTTCAATATATATATATATATATATATATATATATATATATATATATATATATATATATATATATATATCAAAAGAGTCATAGCCCATATGGTGTTGTGCCCTAGTCTTTTAGAAAATTGTGTGTTGTCGTGTATGTTGCATTGTGTCCAGTATCCTTTGGCGTGTCCGTGCAACATAGGACATCAAAATAAATCAATACAAATTCAACAGAATATTATACACTTTATCTTCACAAGATATACACACACACACTTTATCTTTTTTATAATTTGGTTTATTAAATTGCTTCTCAAGTATATCATCTAATAATCTTTAATAATATTTTTATTACTTTTAATTTTTTTTATTGACATATACTCATGTCATATTTGTAGCGATTTGATTTACCTCCTATCTTTTAATCGTGACACTACTTTATCTTTTTATATTTTGGCGAAAAACACTACTTCGCTCTATTATATGAAGTAAAAGACAAATTTTCTATCCATCATAGTGAAAATGGTCTAAGAGAACGAAAGGAAACACCTGCTGACCATCCTTGGGGCAGTCACCTTTACCGAGTTGTATATCCAGATAAATGAGCCCATTATCCCTTTTGACATATCTATCAGATGTCATTACTTTTACTTCAAAACCTGGATCAGGTTTCATTAGTTCAATTAGCCCACAAGGTTCTTTTAGAATCACTAAAAAAAATAGCTGAAAAGAAGTAAATAAACGCAGCTTATATATTCCTAAATTTGAAGATAGGAAAAATTATCGAATAAGAAATTATGAACATCACTATGCCACCGAGTATATGCATCCATTAGCCATTTATCTTTGTCGCGTCAAGAAATAAACATGTTTCTAAGACATCTTAGACCAGTCCTACATGGTAAAATAAGGATGGGTGCTCAAATATGTCAAATTTAGATGAAAATATGAAGTGACTGATTTCTATCTAGTCTAAATTCAAAAACACTATTAAATTGGCAGCAAAGTCATAGATTGGCTATTGCATCTTGGAGTCAAGGGCCAATTGGAGCAGAATTATTCCTTCCAACATTTGGAAGCAATTGCTTATGTATTCATGTGATTCGGTTATAAGAAGCTCGTTGTCTTACATATTGGGCACTTGGCGAGGCAGGAGTGGATTGACAAAGGATGGGATTCGCACATACCAATGAATGTAGTCGTTTCGAGAATCCATCTTTTTTTTTTGTAAACAAGTAAGCAAAGAGAGGGTACTCATGGACCGATTGAGACATCAAAGAGAAAGAGTCTTTCCAACAAATTCGTGGACATGTGACCAAAAAAGATAGAGCCTTGCTGACAGATCAGAAGAAAAAAAGAGTCATAGACCTTTGTCCCAATTGAATTGCAAGGAATAACCTATACATATAGATAGACGAGAACTCAAGGGCGTAGCAGTAATTTAATAACTACTTCAAAAATAGATTACTGGAAAAAAGAAGGAAGCTCAAGCAAGTGACAAGGAGTCAGATGAGGTGGGAATGAAAGGGTTAGGTGGGTAGCTCGAGTAGGAGTTTTCAAAAAGCTGGAAACGGAAACTGGGATGCCGCATGGCGGGAACAAGAAACAGAATACCTAAGTCGCAAGGCAAGGGAGGACAGAACCCCACTTCGACTCACCAAGGATAAGTACTGTGACATCCTTTATTCTGAAGTGATATAGATCAGTGCCTGGATCTCTTTGGTTCAATGGATGGAATTCGTAGTTAGAATGAAAGTTCCATCTTGGTGGTCGTTAAAGGAAGTCACAATATAGAAGTAGACTTGTTCATGAACAATCTTACTGTAGTTTTGTTGGTGCTTTCTTTACATGGAGAGAGCTTGCTCTCAACATGCCTTGTAAATTTTAGTCCCACATCGGAAATGCACCATGAGTTATCTCAACATATATACTTGGGTGTGTTGTTGAGAGATGCACATGGGGTGGTGACCCTAAGGAGGGAACCATGTGGGTGATTTTACTAGGAGGTAAGAATAAGGCTCCAAGGATTAAGCATTAATGCTTTTGTCATTCTCTTGAATTAATTTCCATTTGGAGCTAAGCCCCAAAGGGGCTTAGCGACTCGGACTCGGACTCGGACTCGGACTCGGACTCGGACTCGGGCTCGGGCTCGGGCTCGGGCTCATGGGCTCATGAGGCGTAATGTGGCATTTTGTTGGCGCACTTTGCACTTAGCACGTAAGCAGTCATGCGGTCTTTATGCGGCTCATATGCGGCCATGCGGTCTTATGCGGCATGCGGCTCATATGCGGCCTCATGCGGCTCATGCGGTCCATGCGGCTCATGCGGCTTATACGGCCATGCGGTCCATGCGGTTCATGCGGCCATGCGGCTCATGCGGTCTATGTGGCCATGCGGTCCATGCGGCACATGCGGTTCATACGGCCATGCGGCTCATGAGGCTCATGCGGTCCATGCGGCCTATGCGATCCATGCGGCCATGCGGCTCATGTGGTCCATGCAGCCCATGCGGCCATGAGGCTCATGCGGCCAGGCTGCTGCTGCTGCTGCCGCATGGAGGGCTCCGCTGACTGTGCAGATTACAAGTCAGTTATGATAAGGCTGAATCAATGCGATTAATTCAGATCCTATCTTTGTGAGATTTGAATTAATTTCGTTCCTATCTTTGTGGGATTTGAATTAATCTCGTTGCTATCTTTTTGGGATTTGATTCAATCTTTCCATAACTGAATTGGCGGCTAGGATTTCCACCCTCTCTATAAATACTCTCTTCTGGCCTCCTTTGTGGTTACTACGAAAATATAAGTCAGAAAAGGAGAAAGAGAGAGAGAGAGCTGCTGCCGCCATTGCAAGTCCATCCGAGGAGTCAGAACAGAGGTGACTTCGAGCGTTCCACAAGTTCTTCAAACTTGCTGGTTCCTGGAAGCAGATCGTGTGGGGCGAATCTTGCTTTGAGCAACGGTGTTTTGACACCCCAGCATTGTTCTTCTTCTCATCTCTCTCTAGATTATTGTAACTCGTTCTGTCCCAATTGCAACACGTTTGCAAGGAAGAACGAGAGATCTTCTCTTCTTTATTTTCCTCCTCCATATTGTAATCGGATTATTTGGTATTTGTATCATCGTAGATCTTTGTTGCATCTGTTTTACCATCTTTGATCAAGCCCCGGGACTAACAATCTCAAAGCAAGATCCGTGTAGATGGAAAACATTAATGCTTCGCTCCTCCAATCGGACTTCTGCAAGTTGGAAAAATTCGATGGAGAGCACTATCTAGTCTGGAAGAGAAAGGTTTACCTAACTCTTCAACTAAAAGACGTTGATCATGTTCTGTTGGAGGAAGAACCCTCTGTTCCAGACACTGGATCTACTGCCGCAATCAACGCGGCTACCAAACTCCAGGCCAAGTAGAGAAGGGAAAACAGCATCTGCAGGCTTCTCATCCTGAATGTTATGGAGGACTCCCTAGCAGAATCCTACTCGAAGAAGGAACTTGCCAGAGACATATGGGAGTCTGTGGAAACACTGTATGAAGAAGACAAGAACAGGAGCAAAATGTTTGTGGTTGAAAAATATCACAAATTGCTCTTTGAGGACGAAAAGTCCATGCTGCCACAGGTAAAGGAATTTCTGAAGCTGCGTCAGAAACTGGAAGACGAAGAGATGCCCCTTCCCGACAAGTTTGTCGTCGGAGGGATCGTCTCAAAACTTCTTGCTGGATGGAGTACCTTCTATGCAAGGATGCACAGAAAGAAGCTAGATATTAGCTTGGGAGATCTACTTCAAGAGATCCATGTTGAGGACGAGATGCGTTCCCAACAGAAGGTGGACACTCTGTCAAAACAGTTGGCTAAAGCCAATCTTGTGCAGACGAGAGATCCCAAGGGGAAGCAGGCGGCTTCTCATCCCAAGAAGAAGGACTTCACTAATCTAAAAGTGAAGGGTCCTTCTTTCAAGCAACAGAAGACTAAGTCCCGCGTGACTTGTTACAATTGTGGCAAGAAAGGCCACTACAAGAGTGAATGCAGATCTAAGCCTAAACAATCAGAGAAAGGTGAGCCTAATAAGGTTTCATTGGTTTCTAACATTGTTGCTATGATCGGACAGGTCACAACTGTGGGGGTTGACTCTGACTGGTGGATAGACACTGGAGCGACTTGCCATGTCTGTTCTGGCAAGGAATGGTTCGTCACGTACCAGCCGATATCTGAGAAGGTTGTCATGGCGAACCAGGCCCAAGCTGAAGTTCTGGGGATCGGGACCGTGGAACTGAAACTCACTTCTGGGAACACTCTGACGCTTCAAGGTGTGAAGCATGTTCCGGCGATTGCCAAGAACCTGATCTCTGGGAACCTGCTCTGCAATGCAGGCTTGAGGATGGACATCAATGCTGGTCAGATGGTGATGTCCAAGAAGGAAACATACTTCGGGAAGGCTTATCAAACCGAAGGAATGTTTAAAATTCAGCTTGTCAACCAGTTTGATGACATTAATGCAGTTGCATTTTCTGATTATTCTCTTGAGTTGTGGCATAATAGACTAGGACATGTTTATTGTAAAAGAATTAACAAAATGTCTAGTCTAGGACTTATCTCCAAATGTGGAGGTAAGGTGGAGAAGTGTGAAGTGTGTGCTCAGACGAAGATCACAAGGAAACCCTTTCATCGGGTCAATCGAAGCACAGATCTTCTGGAGTTTGTGCACTCCGATATCTGTGACTTAAAACATTTATCCACGAAGGCCGGGATGAAGTATTTCATAACCTTCATCGACGACTTCTCAAAATATGCGTTCGTCTACTTGCTCAAGTCTAAAGATGAAGCTTTCGAGAAGTTCAGAGAGTTCAGGGCCGAAGCTGAACGGCAGACTGGACAACAACTCAAGAGGTTGAGAAGTGATCGAGGTGGGGAGTACAGGTCTCATGAATTCGCATCATTCTGCAAAGAACATGGAATCATATGCGAGATTACTGCTCCATATTCTCCTCAATCCAACGGAAGTAGCAGAGAGGAAGAACCGAACATTAACAGAAATGATGAATTCTATGCTGCTTGCTGCAGGTCTTCCAAAATGCTACTGGGGAGAAGCTGCATTAACGGCCACTTTCATTCTGAATACAGTGCCATATGCAACTTCGGACGTAACTCCTCATGAACTCTGGTTCAAAGTCAGACCAAACTTGAATGTCATTCGAGTGTGGGGGTGTCTGGCGTATGTGAAGCTTCCAGATCTGAAGATTCAGAAGCTATGGACTAGGACTACGAAGGCAATCTTCTTGGGGTATGCCGAGAAGAGTGATGCTAGGAGATTTCTTGATATTGAGTCAAATCATATCATCGAATCTTGCGATGCTGAATACTTTGAAGACAAGTTTGCAAAAGACAAAAACATTGTTCTTTCGGACATTTCGAAAAATGATGTAGGTGCAAATGAGACTGAAATCTCATATGGGCCAGTAGTCCAAGAAGAAGCTGTTGTTGATGAAACAACTCTTGTACCAGAACTCGCAGAGCCGTCAGCTAAGCGAGCGAGGAGACCGAAAGACTTCGGAGATGACTTTATCACCTATCATGTGGAAGCAGATCCGCTTACCTATGATGAGGCGATGAAGACCAGAGATGCTATCTTCTGGAAGGAGGAAGTGAATGACGAGTTTGACTCTATCACCTCCAATAACACATGGGTGTTGGTAGATCTACCTGAAGGAGAAAAGTCCATCGGATGTAAATGGATCTTCAAGAAGAAGATGAAGGCAGATAGAACTATTGACA
This sequence comes from Iris pallida, assembly GCA_029216955.1. Classification (NCBI taxonomy): domain Eukaryota; kingdom Viridiplantae; phylum Streptophyta; class Magnoliopsida; order Asparagales; family Iridaceae; genus Iris; species Iris pallida. Next base: position 11,268,563 of record JANAVB010021800.1, on the reverse strand, counting down.
AGTTCAAGGCAAGACTGGTAGCCAAGGGATTTTCTCAGAAACAGGGGATAGACTACTTTGACACGTACGCTCCAGTAGCTCGGATGACCACCATCCGGATGTTAATCGCTCTAGCAGCTATACATAAGTTGGTGATACATCAGATAGATATAAAGACAGCATTCCTGAATAGGGAGCTGACCGAAGAGATTTACATGCAACAGCCAGATGGATTTGTCGTCAAAGGTCTTGAAGACAAAGTCTGCAAGTTGGTGAAATCATTGTATGGTTTGAAGCAAGCTCCCAAGATGTGGCATGAGAAGTTTGACAAAGTTATTAGGTCAAACGGCTACAGAGTCAGCGAGACGGACAAATGTGTTTACACAAAGTTCGCTGATGGAAGAGGAGTCATCGTTTGTCTGTACGTGGACGACATGCTAATCCTAGGAACGGATATAGGCTGTGTCACAAAGACAAAGAAGTTCCTCTCAACCAAGTTCAGTATGAAGGACTTGGAGGATGCAGATGTCATCTTGGGCATAAAGATCATCCGGACAGACACTGGAGTAGCGCTGTCACAATCTCACTACATTGAGAAGATGCTGACACACTATGGGTATAAGGATCTTCCAGGGATCGATACGCCATACAGGTGTGATCAGAAGCTGAAGCCAAATTCAAGGGAAAGCGTCAGGCAGCTGGAGTATTCTAGCGTTATCGGAAGTTTGATGTGTAGGAACCCTAGAGGGGGGTGAATAGGGTCAAGCTAACTAATCAAGCACTTAGCACAAGCTAATTGGCAATTTAAAAATATAAGTGCAAGAGAAGAAGCAAACACAATACCGACACCCGATGTATCCTGGTATCCTCCTAAGAGGCAGTCCAGTCCCGGAACTCTCTCCAGCTTTAATCTACTATTTGAGCAAATAGTTACACACGAGTTTGGATCCGAAGAACTCGCCAACTTCTTACACAAGAGCTTTAATCCGAAGGGCTCTCCGACTTCAACCGAGAGTTTGGATACGAAGACTCCCCAACTTCAACCGAGAGTTTGGATACGAAGACTCTCCAACTTCAACCTTTCACAATAGGTTTTGATCTCCTTATACAATAGGATGAAGATCTCACTTTTCAATTCAATAACTCTAACACAATTTGTGAATGGCAAATGAAAGCTTTGTAGAGTTGTTTGTGGATAGGCTTTGGTGGTTTAGAAATTTTTAGGCTCAAAGCATCAACCTTGAATGAAGGGGTTCAAGGCTATTTATAACCAAAGCATTGAAAAGAGCTCAAGGCAACTTTTCAGTCCGCGGACCGGCATACCGCCGGTATGATCCGGCATACCGGCGGTATACCGGTCTGGGATTGCAACGGCTCGAAATATAGCCGTTAGGATCATTTAATGCTGAAAATTCGACCGTTGGAATTTCAACGATACTGAATCGGTATACCGTCGGTATGATCCGGTATACCGTCGGTATGCCGATTTTGTGGACAGAAACTTTCTGTGAACAAAATCGGTATACCGCCGGTATACACCGGTATACCGTCGGTATGCCGGTTTTCATCCAAAAATGATCATGGGCTGGTTTCTACCCTAGCTTTCGATTTTGCCATCCATTTCTTGATAGGTGCTGGCTTTTTCTCTTGGCGGCAACTGTCCAAAGATATCCAGTTTGTGAAAACTGAATACCTTTCGGGGGCTTCGCCCCCGAACCCCCGACGAGGGGCGCTGCCCCCTCGACCCCCGTCCACTGACCGGGCAGCGGAACCCCCGAGTGCGTGGCTCCGGAGATGTCGTCGGGTGGTTCAGAGAAATCTTGTGGGATCCGTCGTCTTTGGCCTACCATGATTTCTTCATTGCATATGTCCACATTGATCTTGCTTATTGCTTTTCTGCATGTAATGTTAGACGAACAAAGCAATATACATAGAAGCAAGTATGATAAGTTTAATGCACATTAGGACAATGCTGAGTTTAAGTATAATTGCTAAGGTGATAGCATAAATGTTAGTGATATCATAATGATTAAACTTAATTGAATGACCACAATCAAAAACATAGTTTTGATTTTGGCAACCCGATTAAATTTAAGATAGATAAGCTCATATCACTAATATGTAAACCAATAGGCACATATCACCAAAGGTATAAGTATAAGTAGAAATGCTATAGCGATAGTATGAAGATTAGTGATAATAAAATGCTAAACTTAACATATTAACCATATTCAAAAACATGATACCATCATTGGGCCAACATGATGTACGCAACCACTGTCACAAGGCCTGACATAGCTTTCGTCGTGGGAATGCTGAGTCGATTCACAAGCATCCCAGGAGTTGAGCACTGGAAAGCTGTGAAGCGGGTGATGAGATATCTCAAGAAGACTCAGACATATGCACTGCACTACAACGGATATCCGACAGTAGTAGAAGGCTTCAGTGATGGTAGCTGGTGTTAAGAGGTGGAAAGCGAGAGATCCACTGGTGGATATGTCTTCTCCTTGGGTGGAGCTGCTATATCGTGGAAGTCGAAGAAGCAGACTATACTCTCTCGTTCCTCCATGGAATCTGAATTCTATGCACTTGAAACTGCAGCAGATGAAGCAGAATGGCTTCGGGAGCTCATGTATTATGATCTTCCAGTGGTTGGGGCTCAGATACCGGCAATACCGATATACTGTGACAACCAGGCGACTGCGGCGGTGGCATCAAATGACCTCTTCAACGGGAAGAAGAGGACTGTGCGGTTGAAGCACAGGACAGTACACGATCTTATCAAAAGAGGTGTAATTGCAGTGGTTGATGTTCGGAGTCAGGAGAACCTGGCAGATCCGTTCACAAAGGACCTCAAGCGCCAGTTGGTCGATGACACAGCTTGTAAAATGGGCTTGAAAGCATTCTGATAGTGTGCCTTTGTAATCCTACCATAAAGTTTTATGTTATTAGTTCAAAGAGAAATCTACTAGGCATCTAACTTTTGGTTCAAAGGAGGATCACTGACTGGGAAACTATCAGGTAACAGTGGGTACTTGTTCTCTGGAACATGGAAGGGATACGGACCCATAACCACTGTTGTCTACTATGTATTTTCTGCAGAAAAAACAGATCATGTGGAAGGGTGGCTTAAACGCCTTAATGAGTTCTCAGGCAGAGTGAATGCCTGGTGTGCTTTACAGGAAGCACGGTAGAGCAGCACTACAAGGAGTGAAACTCCATGCTACAGTGGGGTGACTCCACCATGAGGTTCCCAGGTAGGGGTAATGCCTCGGCCTTGCAAGCCAAGTCATAGCGGCGTAGCACCGCAAATAGGCAGGTAGCCTAATGCTGTATGACGTAATTAAAGAGTTGTAGACAGTACTACAAAGGGGAGGATGGCCCCATGTTACAGTGGCACGACACCACGATGAGGTACCCAGATAGGGGTAAAGCCTCGGCATTGCAAGCCATATCGTTGCGGCGTAACACCGCAAGGAAGCCTTAGGCTTCATGCTGAGTAGATTGGCACTACAAAGAGGCTGAGACCTCATGCTACAGTAGTATGACACTACGATGAGGTTCCCAGGTAGGGGTAATGTCTCGGCTTCAGGCCATGTCATAGCGGCGTAGCACCGCAAGGAAGCGCAAGGCTTCATGCCATATCTCTTTAATAAAGAACTCACCTATAGTGTATGGAAAGAGATATCAGGCCGTCTCTTGAGGGTAAACTTGTAGACGCCCAAAATTATACACAAAAACCAGGCTGGCACAGGACCTTTAATGTGCAGCCAGAAGCACAGGTAACTACACTTTGTGAGTGGAAAGAATTACAATTACGGTGCAGAATTCAAGGCATAGTCCATTCTTGTATCACATTGTTATTTAACCCATGTGGGAAGATTCAAGTCGTCAGCGACATCTATCCTAATGCAAAATGGACAGTTACTGTGGGGAACGCTCAACCCTGGACACATATATATGTTGTGATATGTGGGGGATTGTTGGTGCTTTCTTTACATGGAGAGAGCTTGCTCTCAACATACCTTGTAAATTTTAGTCCCACATCGGAAATGCACCATGAGTTATCTCAACATATATACTTGGGTGTGTTGTTGAGAGATGCACATGGGGTGGTGACCCTAAGGAGGGAACCATGTGGATGATTTTACTAGGAGGTAAGAATAAGACTCCAAGGATTAAGCATTAACACTTTTGTCATTCTCTTGAATTAATTTCCATTTAGAGCTAAGTCCCAAAGGGGCTTAGCGACTCGGACTCGGACTCGGGCTCATGGGCTCATGAGGCGTAATGTGGCGTTTTGTTGGCGCACTTTGCACTTAGCACGTCAGCAGTCATGCGATCTTTATGCGGCTCATATGCGGCCATGCGGTCTTATGCGGCATGCGGCTCATATGCGGCCTCATGCGGCTCATGCGGTCCATGCGGCTCATGCGGTTTATGCGGCCATGCGGTCCATGCAGCACATGCGGCACATGCGGTCCATGCGGTTCATGCGGCCATGCAGCTCATACGGTCCATGCGGCCATGCGGTCCATGCGGCACATGCGGTTCATGCGGCCATGCGGCTCATGAGGCTCATGCGGTCCATGCGGCTCATGTGGTCCATACGGCCCATGCGGTCCATGCGGCCATGCGGCTCATGTGGTCCATGCGGCCCATGCGGCCATGAGGCTCATGCGGCCAGGCTGCTGCTGCTGCTGCCGCATGAAGGGCTCCGCTGACTGTGCAGATTACAAGTCAGTTATGATAAGGCTGAATCAATGCGATTAATTCAGATCCTATCTTCGTGGAATTTGAATTAATTTCGTTCCTATCTTTGTGGGATTTGAATTAATCTCGTTGCTAACTTTTTGGGATTTGATTCAATCTTTCCATAACTGAATTGGCGGCTAGGGTTTCCACCCTCTCTCTATAAATACTCTCTTTTGGCCTCCTTTGTGGTTACTACGAAAATATAAGTCAGAAAAAGAGAGAGAGAGAGAGCTGCTGCCGCCATTGCAAGTCCATCCGAGAAGTCAGAACAGAGGTGACTTCGAGCGTTCCACAAGTTCTTCAAACTTGCTGGTTCCTGGAAGCAGATCGTGTGGGGCGAATCTTGCTTTGAGCAACGGTGTTTTGACACCCCAGCATTGTTCTTCTTCTCATCTCTCTCTAGATTATTGTAACTCGTTCTGTCCCAATTGCAACACGTTTGCAAGGAAGAACGAGAGATCTTCTCTTCTTTATTTTCCTCCTCCATATTGTAATCGGGTTATTTGGTATTTGTATCATCGTAGATCTTTGTTGCATCTGTTTTACCATCTTTGATCAAGCCCCGGGACTAACAAGTTTTTCTTGAAGTCAGTAACAATGCTTTTGCGGTCAAATTTCAAACATATGCTATGCAAAACAAGCTCAACCATCAAGCTATGATACCAGTTACTCTGTTGAGTTAATATAAGCAATACCAACATAGGAAGCCTAGTACATTTTATTTTTATCTGTAGAAGCACCCGCAACCTGACAATTCCAGCATTCGCTAATTTTTAATTAACAATGCAATTCTTCGGACAGTCAAGTTAAACAAAGTGCTAAAATATTTTCAAATAAAAAATAAAGGGTAGAATTCACCTTCTCTAACAAAATTTGGGAAGTCCTCAGGTGCGTTGTTAGCCTCTTGTATTTTCCTATTCTGTTCAAGCAGTCGCTTCTCATTGTACGGGCTCGTGCTCTTTTTCTTCGCAGATGCAGTCAATGCTACCGATAAGCCCGTCGAAACCAACGGTACAATAAGTATTAATCCTCTCCTGCTTCTATGTTCTTTAGGACTCTCTACATGTGCATTCCCTTCGTCTTCACCTCTCAGGAAACTATGTTCAATAAACAAATTGAGCAATAGATCTAACATGACTATTATTGCAATATATTCATGTAAGTCACAGGGAATCCCTTACTTTTCAGTATGCCTCTTTTGGGATTTGGAAGTCCTAATGTTTCCTTGACATGCTACACATTTTCCTGAATGCAAAGTTAATTAAGTTTTTAAAAAGGGAACACTAGAGTCCTATAAGAGTTTTCCATAAGAACAATGATTTTCTCAAAGTTTTTTTTTTTTTTTTCTTTTTGGCAACACCTATATAGAAAGGAAAGTTACTAAGTACAAAAGAAAAAGAGCATATTATAAAGAAACCAAAGTTGCAATGTAAAGAAACACAGAAAAGTTGCAAGTACAAAAGAAAAAGAGCATATTATAAAGAAACCAAAGTTGCGATGTAAAGAAACACCCACTGAGAGATGGAGATAAGGAAGATGGAGGAGAGATCAATTGCATGGTGGGTTTTGTGGGAAGGATTCGTTAATTTATGGGGGAAGAACCGACTAATTTCACACCAACTAGTTACAGTTTCTATCCATCCATCTAACTTTGGTTCGACGAATGGACCGAATTACCCTTACTCTTTTGACTTATTGACCGTTGTGTTCGCTATCATATTTGGATGGGGCCTCCGGGGTTGAGATATGTTTGTTTTGTTTGTTTAGATGTGTGACAATACGTACAAAATTTTGTGCATGCTGTATTGCATGTCTGTTGAACTTACTGTTCTTCAACTCTCATCAAATAAATAAAAATAATAATACGTCCCCGTGGCTCGATCCATAGATCTTTCGCCACCTAGTCGGGGTCTTATATCTCCAGGGTTGAGATATGTAACTAAAAAGTCGGATTCGATAAAATAAGGAAATGTGAATGGATTTGAGAAGGACTTAGATGTAAGTGTGCACAAAGTTCCGTACATAACATGGGACTTCTCAAAAAATATATTAATGAAATCCAAGACTTCTGGATCGAGCTTCTATTTTTATTGCCCATAATAAGAGGCGAAGCAGGCATAGCGCATGCATGGAAGTTGTCACGAACACACAAATTTTAGAGAGCACAAAAAAACAATTGGATTTTGTTTTTTATATATATAATCATTTGTACTATTTTATTACTCATATAATATGATGGAATTATTCAGTTACCAAAGTTGGTTTTCAGTGACACTTTCTACATAAAGGGCCAGATACGTATCTCATCCACGTATACTACTCAAGATCTTCCAACCTTGCGTATCTCAAGATCCAAGCAAGAAAATTTGCTGGTATCTCAAACAGATGTATCGGGAACAGAATTATCTGATTTGTGCGCCTATCTCAACAGGCGCCAATCAGTATCAACCTCGGTAAAACACAAGCATCCTATGCCAAAAGCCAACTTGCGCCAGAAACACATTTTTGAAGTGAAAGACCCAATCACTTATGCCAATGAGTTAAGTACTTCGTTGTACACCCACAGAATTAAGCATCTCAAGAACCGGAATCATGTTCCTAACATCATTAAGGAATGCGTTCCTCCGACTTCTTCTCGTCCCGTTGTGGTAACTGATCTTCGGGAATGTCTTACACAAAAATGGGAGATCATAAAGATATCTCACTTGCCTCTAATCCACCCATCAGAACGCCCATTGCAGTCATGAAGTGGTTATCAAGTGTTGTTGTCAATCATCTAAACGATCTGTCTTCGATCGTCTGAACTATGCTTCAACTCCTGAACACATGATGGTAGATGAAGATGAGCTGTTATATGCTTCTATCAATATGACTTCCCGGGACACCGGGGTAGAAAATCTTCAAAGCGTGGCACGTCTCGCAATCCTAGTCAGCAGTATTTGGGTCAACTGCGTGAATCCAGCGAAGGGGTCTTCTAACATACCAGATCGAGAAATCGGGATTTGGACCAAGATGTCTTTAATCAGGAAGATCTTCCCATCACTCATCTGGGAGAGGATTCTTTATCTGACTTTGACGCATATAGTGAAAGCTCTGAACAAACTATCTCATCAATAGTAGCAAGAAAGGTGACAACATATGTCGTTACAGAAGACCAAGATGCTTCTAGTTCAGCTAGTCAAGAACAACAAATAGCTGCACTGGAAGACAAACTGAAGACCATGGCTGAAATGGTCGCAAGTATGCACACCATAATCGTGGCTCAACATGCAGTGCCACCGGCTGCTACAAATCCTGAGCTCATAGCATCTTATGTGCCTGTCAATATTGGTCTGGGGGTACCATCTTCCCAGGTGTTTCGATTAACAAAATGCCTTGGAGGAATTGGCTTTTGAAAACAAAAACAAGAAGAAAAGTACGAGAAGTACAAATTTGATTCTGGGAAAGTATTGCTATGGAAGTCTGATTCGTAAATGATCACTTTGTTCCTTGGACCATATGATGATGATGAAGATCACTGCTTGAAGTAGAACAACTTGGAAGAACTAATGCACCAGAAAGGTATCGACGCACTTAGGCACTGATGGCGAGGCCGAATGCTTTCCTGCTTTGCTTCACTTTGTTCTGGAAGAAAAGTTGAAGAAGGATGCTCTAGAGAATCAAAATCTCGAAGCTCTGATCTCTGTATTCTCTTCTGTCTCTCCCTGCCTGTCTGTGTGTATGAGAAAAATGAGTCTATTTATAGACTGGGACTTTCCTGCGTAAAAGAGCATCAACATCTGTCTTTATGCTAACAACTGCCCTCCACGATCAGAATCATCCTCTGTATATGCTGACACGTGTCCCATCATTTCAGTAAGAATAGGATACATGTACACACGTTCTTCGAAATAGATGGCATGAAGACCACGCAGGCACACCACGTTCCAAACTGGCCAGAACGAATCGGGCGTAAAAAGATGAGCGTAAACTAGCTCTGTCATAGGTTTCCAGCGTAAAGTGGTTATCGAATAACCTTGAGCGTAAAATGGCTCAAATAGACTTCACGCACACATTGTTTCTTATGAGTGTAAGGACTCATGTAAAACCCCGTGCGTAAAAGAAACCATTCAGTGAGCGTAAAGTAGCTCGATCTCTATAAACGACAACAATGGTCTTTGTATGAGACAAATTCTATTGAATCCTGTGGTAAATGCCATCATTGATATCTTCATGTCAAAGTCTGCATTAAATGCGAGATTTGATAGCTTTTGTCCAGCGTGAAAGAGGCTGCTCAGTCCTTGGCGTAAAATCACCGGTATATACCCAAGCGTAAAAAGGTCAATCTGCTTAGGCGTAATACAATTAGCCTTGTCTTGGGCGTAAAGAAATTACCCGCTCTGTTAGGCGTAAAGCGGGCCACTTATGAATAAGATGACTCTTTCTTTGAAGCACTTTTTATGCTCCTACACCAGGTTGCTTCTGTACCGATTCAAGTCACTCCCAGTCAGTCTGGTGCTGAGGGTGGTAATTATCATACTGTTCTTCCTCCTAACACCTCGAATCAACCCACAAATTCACAGTCATCAGGGGATGCTAATGAGGCTGTAAAACTCTTACGCACCCAGTTCGAGGCCTACAAGCAGAAGGATGGTCTACAAAGACTTGGGATAAAACAACCTTATCCTGTAGAATGGAAGGAGGTTCAATTTCCACCTAAATACAAGATTCCTACCATTATGCTGTTTGATGGCAGCACTTCTCCAAGTCAGTATATCAATCACTTTGAAGTGATGACTGATCAATTGTAGCCAAATGATGCTCTTCTCACCAGGGTGTTCGTCGGTTGTTTAGCCGGTGCAGCATATGACTGGTACCATAGTTTTCCTGATGGCTGTATAACCTCCTTTGCTGGTTTCAAGCAAATATTCTTGGAACGATTTTATGAGGGGATCAACGACATGACTATGTCTACCCTCATTAAAATTAAACAAAGACACAATAAGACCACTGAGAATTTCATTGAAAGATTCTGCCGTGAGGCACTCAAAATGCCCCTAGGAACTCCATCTGCTGTAACAATAGACACCTACAAATCAAACATGTTGCCTATTATCAGCATGTGGACATGATCAACACAATTCTAAGATTGGCCTTCTTTCATTGTAAATGCCAAAGCTGCGAAGTTTACTGCTGAGAAGTTCAAACAGTTAGGAGTTTAAATGGTTAATCCTAACCAAGATGAACATCCTACATTCGACAGCAATAATTGCCAGAACAATCGCAAGGGCAAGGAAACGTTCGCCATCAATCTCAAAGGCAAGGAATTATTGGCTATCAATATTGCTCAGCCTATACCTACTCCATTACCACCACCACAAAAAGCACCTCGTCCAAAAGAAGAGTACTCTTTCGATGAAGATGATATCATGAGCATCTTCGATTGCTTGATCAAAAGCAATAAGCTTCAACTGTCGGAGGCGAAACGGCAAGAGAAAGTTGGTAAGATTGACCACCCTAAATATTGTGTTTATCACAGATTTATAGGGCATCCAACTCGAGCATGCTACGTGCTCAAAGGCAAAATCCAAGAGATGGTCAACTCTGGTGCAGTTACTCTCCAACAGGACGAGAAAACTGTGATGGCCAATGTCATCTCTGTGCAATTTGGTGACTTCCTACAGCAACTAGTGCAAGATGGTGTCGTCCCCATTCCGAGGGCTACTCTTGAGATCGTGAATCTTCTACCTCCCCAAAATGAAGGTCTTGTTCCGCTATCCACTGATAAAGGAGAAATTATGTGGATTCATCCGAATCTAGTGGCAGACTTTGAAGCGCCTTCTTCTTCCAATCAAAAGAAGCGTTCTAAAACTAAATCGAAGAGCTGCAACATGGTATCCTTTGAACCTGTAGCAGAAGAAAAAATTTTAATCGGCACCAGATCTGGGAGACCTTACCTCCGAGAGTATTCTGAAACTCAAGAGAATCCTGCTCCATCTCCTGAGGTTATTCCTGCATCATCTTTCCCTGTTGGGAATATACCATCTACATCTTCGCCAGTAGTGGAACTAATTCCTCCCAAACCAACATCAACAGACAAGGGAAAGCAACCTATCTGCTTTGATAAAGCGTTGAAGAAGTCCTCATCTCTCGGACTTGAGAATCCATATAATTTCGACATACTGGCTCAATTGGCTAACACTTCAGCGAGATTGTCAATCTTCGAACTCTTACGTCTCTCAAAAGAGACTCGAAAAACGCTGAGTGAGGCCTTGATGCAGGCTGATGCTTGTCTTGCCCTCCTCAAGAAGCCTGAAAAGGAGCCTGTTAGTTGTACACATTGTCATAGTGTATTTGAACTGATGCCCAAGATCACCTTTACACAAGATGACATGCTGTTAGAAGACAATCGTCATGATCGTCCTCTCTACTTCACGGGATATGTGGACACCATGAAAGTCGATCGCATTCTGATTGACCCAGGGTCTGCACTTAGCATCATGCCGAGGACTCTGAAACTTCAAATCGGCAATTTTCGTACGAAGGTGACTTTCTACGTGATTGATAATCATGGCTCATACAATGTCTTGCTGGGAAAACCATTCCTCCACGAACACAATATTGTACCTTCTACTCTCCACTAATGTTTCAAATATGTGGATGGCAATGGAGAAGTACAGAAAGAAGTTGCAGACTTAAATCCTTTCAGGGGGGTTGTAGCATACTACAACGATTCTCGTATGTACGAAGAGGAATTCATGAAGGTGGTATTAGCAATGGATACTGATGAAGAACAGAAAGGCGTGCCAAATGATACTCTGGCGATCCCTGTCAAAGGACGTACTTCCTGTCTTCAGTCTTCCAAGACATTGACTATTTACCTTCCTTCTCACAAGAAGCAACCTCCTAGTGTTAGACAGGGACAAAGGGAGCTCACCTCTTCTGAGCCACTTGTAATCGACCTTCGTCGTAAAAAATCCCTCCCTCCTTTTCGTTCTTCTTCTCCTCCTCTAGTGATCAATCTGACTAAGCCTTCTAAGGCTAAAGGTCCTATTGTAAATGATGATGTAAAGATCAATAAAGTAGCATCTCCTTTGTAGTATACTGATGTCTCTTATCATACTCGATGTTATTTGGATATGCTAGATAGCTTCAAACCACTTACAATAGGAGTCGTACCACCTCTCCAAAATGTGGTATCATTTGAATCAAGACAAGAATCATTCTTTCTAGTTCCTTCTCGAAAGAAAGGCAAAACTCCTATACTTTTTAGTAAAGGAACAGAACAAAAAATCATGCCTGACAGCGATAATGAAAAAGATGATACAGGAAGGCTACAACTACGTCATTATAGTCCACAATCCAAGGTAATCATCCATAAAATGGGCTATGATTTCAAAACTGGCCTTAATGGTGGTAGAGGAAGACGAACTCCTATTCGTACTCCTGCTCTACGAGGAAAAACGATACCATATTATAGCAAAACAAAACGTGGGCTGGGCTATACTTCACCAGTTATATCTTTCGAGATCATTTGCGAAAGATCATCGAATGCTATGTTGACGATATTGCTGTCAAAAGTCGTCTAAAGGAAGATCATATCCAAGATTTAAGAACCATCTTCAATCTAATGCGCCAGCATCAACTCAAAATGAACTCCACCAAGTCATTCTTGGGAGTCTCTAGTGGAAAATTTCTCGGATTCGTCATTACCTCTAAAGGCATACACGTTGATCCCGAGAAGATCAAAGCCATTCATGAGATGCGTCCTCCATGCAACCTAAAAGAGCTGCGAGGATTCTAGGGTCGACTTGCTTACATCAAGAGGTTCATTTTGAATTTGTCTGGACGTTGCAGACCATTTACTCAGTTAATAAAAAAATGTGTATCTTTTATTTGGACAGAAGAATGTCAACGAGCATTTGATGACATAATGCGGTATTTGATGAGTCCACCGGTCCTAGTACCACCGATCTCAGGAATACCCTTCTTGATGTATGTCCGGGCGATGGATCATTCACTGGAAGCTTTGCTGGCTTAGAAGAACAAAGAAGGTCATGAACAAGCTATCTACTACCTTAGTCGGACGATGATTAGAGCTGAACATCGTTATAGTCCGATAGAGAAAGAATGCTTAGCCTTAATGTTTGCTGTTCAAAAGATAAGGCATTACATCATCGGCCAAACCATTCATGTTATTTCCCGAGTTAATCCTCTGCGGGTCTTAATGAAGAAGCCAGTACACTCAATTCTAGGCTTGCTACATGGGCCATATTATTAGCACAATATGACATGGTGTATGTTCCACAAAAGTCTATGAAAGGCCAAGCACTCGCTGATTTTTTAGCAGCTCATCCTGTCCCTGAGACATCTAAACTCTATGATGAGATTCCAGACGAGATATTGGAATCAAATATGATCTCAGAAGAATTTCCTACTTGGCGTTTATTTTTCGACGGAGCATCTAGAATTGGACCTGGAGGCACCCTTGTCGCTGGAGTGGGAATTGTTCTCGTTTCACCAGATGGATTAGCTATTCAGAGAGCTTATTCCTTAGATGAGTCATGCTCCAACAATATGGTAGAATACAATGCCTTGCTCATTGGACTCCAGTTAGCTAAATAACTGGATATTGAATATCTCGAAGTATATGGTGATTCTAAGCTGATTGTTAATCAGGTTAGAGGTACATACGAAGTTCGACATCAAGATCTAGTACCATACCACGAAGCTGTAATCAGAATAGCTTTCTCGTTCAAAGGGTTCTTCATCGAACATGTACGTCGAGCATGTAACACAGAAGCCGATGCCTTAGCTAACCTAGCAGCGGTCTTGGCAATTCCTGTCAAAAGACAACAAATGGTTGTTATCTCCAATAGAGAACTATTTTGTATTGAAAACAACCATAACATTGAATTCAGTAATTTAACTGAAGTCAATGTCATCAACTAAGATTGGAGAGCACCTTTCATCGACTTTATAGTACATGATATACTACCTGAAGATCCTAAGGAAGCTACAAGTATTCGCCGGCGATCGCTTCGATTTTATTATAATCATACCACCAAAATTCTCTTTCGACGAACTTTTGAGGGATTACTCTTAAGATGTCTTGCTGGTTATGAAGCGAAGCAGATATTATGCGAAACTCATGATGGCGTTTGTGGAGCACATCAGCCCAGTCCCAAATTATAGGATCGTATCCGACGTATGGGCTACTACTGGCCCTCTATGGTATCAGATGCCATTGACTATGCAAGAAAATATCAAGAATGTCAAATTCATGCAGACTTCATTCACCAACCGTTGGAATTTCTTCACCCGACTGCTACCTCATGGCCCTTCGAAGCTTGGGGCATGGATGTAATTAGTCCTATAAATCCTCCTTCGTCTAAAGGACATCGGTTTATCTTGGCTATAATCGATTATTTCTCTAAATGGACTGAAGCCATACCTTTAACTGAAGTAAAAACTAGCAGTGTTATCAACTTCGTCAAACATCATGTGATATACAGATTTGGCATTCCTTGTCGGATCATCCATGATAATGGACCACAGTTCGTCATTCAAAAGTTTACTAGGTTCTGTGATGACAACCGAATCAATAATGTTGCTTCTATGGCCTATAATCCAGCAGCTAATGGGTTCACTACAACAAAAACATCTTTTAATGACGGCTAAAAAGAGTCATTAATTACAAACCATGACGCTTTTTTTTCCAATCTAAGCGTTATGAAAACGGGTGTTATAAATGTTTTTAAAAGCGTTATAAATAATTCTTCCAAAACCGTCATTAATAGGTTGAATTTCTGCTACGGTTTATTTTTAAAGCGTTATGGATAGTTATGTAAAAACCATTATGAATAGATGATCTGTATATGATCATTGTATCACATTTATAATGCTCTATACTGCATGTTATACATTACATTCCAAACACTGCTCAATTCAATTCGAAAACAACCACTTTGAACCATATTCACAACGAAATATTGAAATGTAATATAAAGTACCATTCTCTATTTCATTGTCTCAAAATAGGGTACATCAACATCTCACAGATATAGAGTACTTTAGCTTGCTATATTTCATTGTCTCAAAATAGAGTACTTTAGCTAACATTCTACATTTCTCCATTTCATTATATACATCTTCTTAAAATATATAGAGTATCCAATATAGAGTACACTTTAGCTACATCAAAACTATCCACATCAAAACATCTCCACTAACCCAGATAAAGCATTTAAGAAAATCCACATGAACACTAAGCCACTGAAGTTCTTCTCCTTCCCTCTGCAACATGGGCCAAGTGACAAAGAGAATCAGCAACTGCAGACATATAAAAGAAAGGAGACCGACGGGTTGCAATTAAATAATGTTACAATGAAACATGCATCTTTACTCAACAAACCTCTTTCTCCCTAAGAGAAATACTACAAAAATTTGTCAGAATAGCGACATCTAAATACGTCGCTAATATCAGCAAAAACGTCGCTAAATCAATTTAGCGACGTTTAGGGCGACGTTTCAGGAACGCCGGAAAAAATGTGTCGCTAAACGAGAAAATGTCGCAAAACGTCGCTAGGACGATGCTATTTCGCGACGTCAATGACGTTGCTAATTAGCATCGTTATTTGCGACGTTTGTTATTTGACGCTAATTAGCGACGTAAAAGAC
Organism: Iris pallida; assembly: GCA_029216955.1. NCBI lineage: Eukaryota > Viridiplantae > Streptophyta > Magnoliopsida > Asparagales > Iridaceae > Iris > Iris pallida. Next base: position 11,253,170 of record JANAVB010021800.1, on the reverse strand, counting down.
GACGTTATAGCGTGGTCGCCGTTTAGCGACAGTTTTACGACGTTTTGGCGACGACGAGCTGACATCAGATTTGGTGCCACGTGTTGCCAGGTCAGAATTTAGCGACGCTTTTAGCGACATTTCCTGACGTCGCTAATATGTAGCGACGAATACTAACGTCGCTAAATTAAAAAAATATATAAAAAAATAGGTTCCAAAAAGCAAATGATGCTGGAGCTGGAGCCTGAGCCAAAATACAGAATACAAAATACAGAATCCAATCCCTGGGTTCGTCGACCCCCTCGGTGGAACACTCAACACCGGCACGCACAATACATTCCAGAATATACAAAAAATATAAAGAAAAAATACTATCCGCAACGAACAATGTCAATATATAATATCCTCAACACAACCAAATCAATATCCGCAAATACGTACAAACTCAGTATCCTCAACGAAAAAACTGAATATCCCCAAATACGTACAAAGTCAAAATACAAAATACAGAATCTAATCCCTGGGTTCGCCGAAAATACAAAAACAAAGATTGACACACAGTTCTAATTCATATGTGTTTTAAGTGTGAGAACGGATGGCTCAAAACACAACCCAAAATTCATTCTAGCATACATTAGTGTGAATCATCTATGTTCTGTACATATGGTGTAGTATACGTTCTTATCGAATCTAGTATCTAGTATCTGAAGAATGTAACAGAATCAAGATGAACTCACATAATGTAATACTAAGACATCATCTACTACTATATAAGATATAGTGATAGGTTATCGTATCATCATTGCCGAGGGATAAGGGTCGCAGGAAAGTCAACTTTATCTACGACTACATAGTTTCTGCCTCGCCAGTCGAATGGCTGCAGGGACTATGTCCTGACACTACACCAAAATAGGCAATTTCCAACGGTTATTACCGTTACAAAAAAATTTCGTCACGGTTATAACCGTGACTGACTGGCCGTGGCTAATTTTCGTAACGGATTTAGTCACGGTTATAACCGTTACGAAAATAAATATTGTAACGCTTTCCGTAACGGTTATAACCGTGACTAAATTTCTTTTTGTCACAGTTATAACCATTAGAAACATGTGATCTTCCGTTACTATTTTCACTTATGTAACGGTTTTAACCGTTACAAAAATCTTTTTTGAAAAAAATAATTAATAATTTGAATACATTTGGCATGAACCTGTAAGACCAAAAATATCTGTAATGAAACTAAATATGAGTATTAATTACACTATTATAACACTCGTCTCAACTTGATTTTGTTAATATTACAAACAAAATCGTACATAGAGTTTACAATGTTACATGTCAGAATGAACCACTAATACATATTAACACAAGTCCAAATTACTACATCTAAAATGTATTAGATTATTACAAAACAAGGAACTCACTGAGATACTAATTCCAACACTAAGCAGACACTGAATTATACAAACAACTGTTCTTTCTTTTTTGACCTGTTGCGACTCTTCTTTCCTCCAGAGATTCCCCTCAATATTGCATTTCCTACCATAATATCTACACAGATATCTAATCCGAAAATCTGCAAATTGTGTAGAAGAACAAAATTTTAGGTATTTGAACATCTGTAGGAGGCATTTACATATATATGTTGCAAATTTATGTAGATATATTCAACAAAATTGTAGAATAGAATCGTTTGTTTCACGTAGTCAATCTATGGCTGGGTTGAGCATAAAGGGGTATATAATCATACCTTATGGATGTAGTTTGTCACCACAATTTCATGTCCTTCTGATGAAGTTGCCTGTAAGAGGAGAGAAAAATAAAAGCATGTGTGTGTGTGTGCATGTTTGCCTTGTTATAGGTTTTAAGCTCGATTTTATGGGTACAGTTGTTTAACTAACATCTAGGAAGCACTGAGCCACAGACAAATGATACTATATATAAATGATGTAGGAGAAGTTCAATATTGCTTACAAGGAAATGAGTAATGGACCAATCCTTCTGGTGACCTGAGAGATCAGAACCTATTTGGTAAAGGAGTATTTAAGGGCCATCAATTATGAGCCTATATAATTATCTAATTTTTAATGTTTAGAATTTAAACTGTCATCAAAATATTATGACATCAGAACTTTAAGTTCTCAGGAAATCGCAACAACCTCTCAACTAAACAACAAACTAGTTGGAGACCTCTCCAAATATTCCAATTTCTGTCTCAAAAACTACATTTGAATTGATCAAATACAGAGAAGTGTAAGAAGAAAATCATTAGGCAAATGCTTATAAAATATCATACTACAATGCGGACAAGTATTCAAGTACATTTGAACTTCTTAAGTAATGGAGGCATAAGAATGCAATTATCTGGAAGAACTGATACTGTGTGAATGAATGTATTCACTGAAGTTTGGTTCTAAAATCTACTATTTTTTGGAGAATGTAGAAGTTCTGAGCTATCAGTAGAATATGTTTATTTTTGTGTAAATTCACACAATTCAGGAAACGTGCTTTAAAGCATTTTTAAAAATCTTTGATGCTTTTACATTCTTGATGATTGGTCTTTTTCGTTCAATTTTTTTCATCAACTTGACTAGAAAAGAGACCCCAAATATCGGTATCGGTCACTATCAGTATCAGATCAGAACATATGCCAAATAATAATTGGTATCGTCCGTATCAGACAATAGTGCAAACTATGATTTATACGTATCCTCAACTCTCTTGGCATTAGGGATATATGAAATAATACTCAAACATATATCTAGAATTGAAAAAAATTCTAATAGCACCAACCTTCGCAAGACGGTTCTACACCGCCACCAGTCTCGAAAGTTACAAACAAGAAAGTCACAAACCCATAAAGAAAGTCACAAATCCAAACAACGTATATCAATGTATAAATTCTTTTATGGCATGTAATCGACATTATCCAACATAATGTAGTCATTTTGGGATTAGTTTTCTAAAAAATAATTTTCTTCATATATACTAGTCACTTAAGCAAACTGATGGGAAAAAATGATAGGCAATTAAACATACACATAAAAACTTGCACATTTGAAGCACAAAAACACATTCAAAGCATAGGATCAAAAACAATAAAGATTAAAATAGAGGGAAATGACCGAAATGAGAGAGAAGGGTACCCAGGTAGGTCGCTGGTGGTAGGTGGTCTGCTTGACATCCAAAGAATGAGAGAGGACAGAACCCTAAAATCAGAGAAACAAGAGATCAAAGAGAGACAAAGAGAATCAAAACCCTAAACAAACTAAAATCAGAGAAGACTCAAAAGCCTAAACAAGACTATATCGAGTACTATATCGAGTACTGAAATTGTTCCTGACTAAGATGTTAAGACTATCCAGGTAATGGATAACGACATAACATTGAAGCAACCTAGAAAAGATATACCATTCTTACATTATGAGATAGAAATCATTGTTGAAAAGATATGCATCGTTAACTCAAATCAATGAAATGGATACAATGTGCATTTTAACATATATCTCCATATACCTGGTAGTGCGATGAAGGCTTCAGTTTGGTGTGTGCTATTTCGACTTTCTGCTGGTGCATGCCTACCACGGCTCTCACCTACCCCGTGGTCTGCAATTCTACATTGTATTGGTTTCCATGCAAAAAACAGATCACAATTGCATTAAAATCAGTTAAATGACATATACAAGAGACCACTGCTTACGAATTTTATTCTTAGATATATTTAAAGCTGAGAATATCATATATCATTAATTGCAGCAGACAATCAGAGTAAATATGTTTAGCTACTATGAATGCCCATTTTCAGATTTGTCTTTGTTGAAGTGTCTCCTTTTCAGCTAATAACTATTTCTCTTCAGATAAATACAATTATTAATGTAGGCAACCTCAAGATACCGATGAAATATTATTCGGATATATCAATAGCACCACACCCCAGATGAGCTAAGGCTAACCCAGCCCAGCCACCACTACTACCTTATGATTTTCTAATACCCCTGCAAAAAAAAAGCATACTCAAATAAATAAAAATATACACAGGAAATATAATGGTAAAAGGTAGAGAAAGTAAAGCCTTCTTTAAGTAAGATTAAAAAAAAGACATTTTCTTGCATTTCAGATACTTGTAAAGTTCAAAGAGAGACTCTGGTCATCACCAATGTCTTGCTAACAACAAAGGCAAAGGATGTGATTGGTCAATTTCTCACAGTTTTATGTCCATGGTTTGCAAAGACAACATTTTTTGTTAGGATGAATGATGCACATAGCTCCCATTTTTCGGGAGCTTGTGCATTTACGTTTCCTCCACTTTCTCATCAAGAACCATGTTTCTCCGTCCCCACAAAAAAGAGAATACTAATTTTCTAAACCATTACTGCATTTAAGAACAATATTCCTAGTTCAAGTAGATATACTGTTTACCATTTAACAAGAACAGATGATTCACGAACGATGACATCTAAATATCGCGGGAAATCTAAGAATAGATGCATATCTAGCAACTGTAGCTAAAGATGAGAAGATTGCTTATCTTTAGCCCAAAACTTCCCTGTATATAAAATGTTGTATTGAAACCCATGTACTGACTTAAGTACTTAACCCAAACAAGAGTGTATAAAATCTCTAAAGGACCAGAAATAGACAAACTGTAGAGTTCCAATGGAAGTTTGTGGCTATTATTACAATGACAAAGACATCAAAGCTTTAGTACCTGACAAAGAATTTGAGGAAATTGTATGCTTAAGACTGTCTCATATCGGTTATGCCCAATTTGGAATCTATGTCATGTACTAAAACTTGAAAGTGGCTTTTATGGCAACAAAACCGTGGGCATAAGAAGGGAGGCGGTACATAAATGTCCTAATTTATTATGAAGTTGGGAAAATTGATGTGTACGGAAGGAACACAAAGATTATATAAGTTCTACTCAAATAAACACCAACCCAGTTATGCTACAAATTAACCAGTCATATGGCAACATGTCAAACAAATTGTGCTCCTAATTTCATGCAACATTGGTATATTTAAAATTTGTACCATGAGGTATAAAACGTAAAATAAGGTAGCCTACGCGGAGAGATTTCTTGTATGCCTTCAAGTGTTGCTAAATAAAGGGGTCACAAACACATCACATATGTGAGCACAACATTGATGATGAATTCAATCATGATGATATTTGGCAAAACAGAAATCATAGGAGGGACAAAAGTAAAAGGAGACTCGGAGAAAGCACTGAACCAAATCATCATCATCATCGCCATAAACCAACTATTCCCTATCCAACTGGCTCATTATGGAGAACAATCTATTGAGAATGCTCCAAAAGAAGATTGGACAAAAATGTATGATAAGCTTATTGAAGGAGAAATAAGAGAAATTATGTATTCGGTCAGAAGCTAAAAGTTCTAATCAAAATAAGAGAAATTATATGATCATATAAATAAGGAACAAACTTCATAACTATCCAATTATGAGCTAAAAGTTCTCACAGACCAACACTCCAAATATTGGCAAAATACCAAACAAAATGTTCACAAATAACTGAGAATACTCGACACAAAGATTTACAGTCAACTTCGTTACCATGCCTTGAAAAAAGAGAATTGTCAAAATATTGATAACACTACCTTCTTATCAAGTACATGAGAAATTTAAAAAAATGATAAAACATTCAGAGGCTTTATCACTATATACTTCGATTAGACAAACAAAGGAGGCTTGTATCTTTACCACATAATGAGCTTGAAGACTCCAGTGCATCGCATGTACAAGGAAATGGAAGAAAATATGAAAAAAAAAATATAAAAAAAAACTTAACGAAATCAAATAATAGATATATAAAAGAAGGAAAAGTTAAAGTATTACCGCAGGAGGCTTGTATCTTTACCTGACAATAAAGGAGGCTTGTCTATTCTTTACCCCATAATATTGCGATAAATCTCCCACCCACTTGAGGAACATCAATAAGTTAGCTGCCATCATTATTCACAATACTCTGCCAAAAAGTGCACTTGTCTGATCTTTATATTATGTAATGGAAAATAACCATAAAAAATAATAGCTCAATTAATGAAATAAAATGAGTATTCTTAAAAGGGACTAGCAGGATATACGTGATCCCTGCTCCATTCATTCATTTGACTCGATAAATCCGCTATATTACTTCTTCATTTTTACTTTACTCCGACGCCAAAATATTATGATAATGGCTTTGTTGTTGTATCTATAGGTATGTTGTTTCTGACAAGCATGAATTTGGTTTTGGATAATTCAATAGAAGAAGTATCAGAAATTATGATGTGTATAGTTAGTGGTTCAAAAAGAACTTGATTATTTTGGAACAGGTAAGGAGAGAAAAGATAAGTGAGAGGATGATGTATTTGTACGATCTGGTGCCAGGCTACAACAAGATCACTGGCAAAGCCGTAATGCTTGACGAGATCATCAACTATTTCCAATCACTTCAAAGACAAGTAGAGATAATATCGATACTTTACTTGCTATTTCAGTGCTTGTATTAGTTTCTTCAACATAACAATATTTGTTATCTTTCTCAGGTTGTCAATAAAGATTGCAATACTGAATCCATTACCTAATTTCATCTTAGACAACTTTTATGGTAAAGAGGTATTTATCTCTATTCGTCAAAATATTAAAAAATAAAATTAAAATCGTTACATTTACATTGAATTTTGAGGTATCCTAGTATATTATGGAATGTCAATGTCATATCTATCATGTATGACATGCATGGACATTACAACTATATGCAACACAAAAGGCATAACCGTGCTTATACTTCATCGGATAACCTTATACCTCATTACTGCATCATGTTATATGCATGTGCAATTTCCTTTAGTAGCTTACTTTAGGCTTGGGAGTACTGTCCTTGCTTCATAGTGAAAGTCTAGTATTATTATAGCCGTAGGATGTGATCCTATCATTTGCCATATGTTGTAGAGAATGGATTGAAGTCCAAATCTAGAAAGCCCTGTAGAGTTTATATATCAGCAATATCATCAAGTTTGTCAATACAACAAAATATTGAAGGAAAACATAGCAAATATTTATAATTTTGAGGTCTAGATGTATGCATGTCTTACAAAATCTAAGGAATGCCAAATGAAGCATCACGTACATCTGCAACTAATAAAATCATTCACCTGCAATACAGGACAAGTGGCTTCCACACTTTAGAGAAGATTTACAGGTTTAAATGAGACATCAAAAATTGCACTTGGAATTTGTCATTCTATATGTATTAAAGAAGAAAAGGGTGTGCAATAAGCGAATTGTTTGTTTAGGATAGGTTATTTGGATTGAACTATCAGAACACATTAGAGAAACATTTGTAATCAACCTTTTTAGGAACTATTTAGGATAGTTGCCCAAGTTTCCAACGTTAAGATACTGATGCAACATAGGGAAAAACATGAATCAAGTTCAATGCTTAACAAAGTATGACAAGTTAGTAATTGTAATCAATTTTTTAAAAGGCAATATCCTCCTCCCGACGAAGAAGGACTCGACCTCTGCTTCTTCAACACCACCAATTTTTCTTTCATCCCCATCCCCAATCCTTCCCTCATTTCTTCCTATACCTAATCCCCAAAAGATAGAAAACGCCCAATTAAAAATCTAGCTCGAAATCAAAATTATAGGGAAAAAGAAGAAGAAAAGTCTCACCTTGGGTGCATCTGGCCCTCCTTTCAAGAGAGGGGTCTTGTGGTCTGGCAATCGACACAGCTCTTCAAGGCATAGCCACCGTCGTCGCTTGCACCATAGTCGGACGTCGTGTCTGAACTCTCCGGCTCGTCTAATCTACAAATCCCGACTTGATGCTCCGATCCCCACTCTCTCTCTCTTTAGTACTCTATATATGGATAGAGTGTGTTTGTTCAAAAGTAGAGGAAGAGAGGGTTAGAGAGACAGAGAGAGCTGAGAGGAGGGAAAGGAAAACTCGATGAGGGTTTAGAGAGAGATGGGAGGAGGGAAAGGAAAAGTTAGAGAGGGAAATGAAAAAAATGAAAATTTATGAGAGAAAAAACAGAAAAGTTATTTTAGTAACAGTTATTTTATTATTGTCACGGTAAAAATCGTTACAAACTTGTAACGGTAGTAAGTGTTACAAATTAAAAAAAAAAATTGTGTTACAAATTGTCTATTTTGGTGTAGTGTGATCACCATGTCGTACCATAGTTTCTGCCTCGCCAGTCGAATGGCTGCAGGGACTATGTCCTGGAGCTGGAGCCAAAATACAGAATCCAAAATATAAAATACAGAATCTAATCCCTGGGTTCCCCCACCAATTTATTTCCCCCCATTTTACTCTCTCTCCTCTCCCCTCCGGCGCTCTCACTCTTTCCGGCGCTTTCACAGTACTAATTCATATCTATTTAAGTGTGAGAACGGATGGCTCAGAACACAACCCAAAATTCATTCTAGCATACATTAGTGTGGATCATTATGTTCTGTACATATGTGTAGTATATGTTCTTATCGTATCTAGTATCTGAAGAATGTAACAGAATCAAGATGAACTCACATAATGTAATACTAAGACATCATCTACTACTATATAAGATATAGTGATAGGTTGTCGTATCATCATTGCCGAGGGATGAGGGTCGGAGGACAGTCAACTTTATATATCTACTGCTATATAGTTTCTGCCTCGCCAGTCGAATGGCTGCAGGGACTATGTCCTGATCACCATGTCGTACCATAGATTAATGCAAATGGAGCTGGAGCCTGAGCCAAAATACAGAATATAAAATACAAAATCCAATCCCTGATTTCGCCGACCTCCTCGGTGGAACACTCAACACCAGCACGTACAATACATTCCAGAATATACAAAAAATATAGAAAAAAATTCTATCCGCAACGAACAATGTCAATATATAATATCCTCAACAAACCAAATCAATATCCGCAAATACGTACAAACTTAGTATCTTCAACGAAAAAACTGAAGGAAGGATCAGTGCTTTCTAGTTCTCTTCTATCCATCCACATCCATTCCTCCCAAGGATTATGTCAAAGCACACGGCTTAGAAAATTATGACATGTTGGTCTTCCTATACCGCGATAATGTGATATTCAAATTAAGGGTCTTTGACAAGGTGACATGTTGTGAAAAGATATATCCTTATAGTTCACCTACGGATGTTGAAGAAAACCTATGTACTTCCTCCAGGTCATGCCGCCGGCTGTGCTGCTTTCCCGGCCTCCTAATCCTGCCCACTTCTTCTCCCCTGCCTCTACACTTGAGCTGGATATCAAATGTGACTGAGAGAGTCAAATAAGAAGAAGGAAAGTAGGGAGGAGCAGATGGGTCCAGAGCCATGGTGGATTAGAGGAGAAGGAAGAGGCTTGATCAGAACGGAGGAATGGATGGATGGAAGAGAACTAAAAAGCACTGATCCTTCCTGTTGTGAGAACGGATGGCTCATAACACAACCTAAAATTCATTCTAGCATACATTAGTGTGAATCATCTATGTTCTGTACATATGGTGTAGTATACGTTCTTATCAAATCTAGTATGTAGTATCTGAAGAATGTAACAGAATCAAGATGAACTCACATAATGTAATACTAAAACGTCATCTACTACTATATAAGATATAATGATAGGTTGTCGTATCATCATTACCGAGGGATGAGGGTCGAAGGACAGTCAACTTTATCTATGGCTACATACTTTCTGCCTCGCCAGTCGAATGACTGCAGAGACTATGTCCTGATCACCATGTCGTACCGTAGATTTATGCAAATGGAGCTGGAGCCAAAATACAAAATACAGAATCTAATCCCTGGCTTCGCCGAAAATACAAAAACAAAGATTGACACAGTTCTAATTCATATGTATTTTAAGTGTGAGAACGGATGGCTCAGAACACAACCCAAAATTCATTATAGCATACATTAGTGTGAATCATCTATGTTCTGTATATATGGTGTAGTATACATTCTTATCGAATCTAGTATGTAGTATTAAAGAATGTAACAGAATCAAGAATAAACTCACATAATGTAATACTAAAACATCATCTACTACTATATAAGATATAGTGATAGGTTGTCGTATCATCATTGCCGAGGGATGAGGGTCGAAGGACAGTCAACTTTATCTACGGCTACATAGTTTCTGTCTCGCCAGTCGAATGGCTGCAGGGACTATGTCCTGATCACCATGTAGTAGTCCAATACAATCCAGTGATTGACACAATACTAATTCATATATGTAGTCCAATACAAATAGTCTAATACAAAAATAACCCACAATACAAATAATCCAATACAAATAAGTACTAATAGCTAATGAGAACCATGCAGCTCACACAAACGCTCAGTGATACGATCACGCAACCACCTTGAAAAAGTGGGATCGACGGCATTTGGAGAGATGTAGTCCCTTGCAAGTGCTGCATCAATAGAACTTTCGGTCTCACTAGCTACCGGTGCTGGATGAATAGAACTTCCGGTCTCACTAGCTACCGGTGCCACTTCCTCCTTAACAGTAGGAGGAACCACCTCAGCATTCACTGTTTCCCTCAAACGACGTGCCGCTCCTCGGGTCATGGGTGCCATCTGGTAAAATCAATATTCACAGAGGAGAGCGGTTGAAAATGAATGAGAGAACTATCAGAGAATCACATAAAACTAACTAGAACTAAAATACAGTAATTGACAAATAAATGAGAGAACTATCAGATGTGATACTTAAGTATCAATGCGATACTCGAGTATCGGTATTGTGATTGCGATACCGATACACATAGGAATGGTCTGATACTCAGAGTATCGGTATCGGACCATTCCGTATTACTCAGAGTATCAGTAATACAAAATGACAAAAATATAATACGTATAAAGAATTAGAAAACTTACATAAGCTTTGGCAGCCATCTTCTTCGTCATCTCTGTCCAGAAATCCGCTCTGAGTCAATCCTTTGCCCCAGAGCTCGAGTGGACATCCTTGAGTAGGACGTATACTCTGAGAGATCACCTTTACAAGAATGATATCAGTAGTGGGATTGAGTGTTGGAGGAGATATTATCAGAGTGTACGTCCTACTCAGATGGGTATCTCACCGTTACTATTTTTTTCTGACAGCATGGTAGATGTGCTCCGTCAACTGATTCTTGCTCTGAGCCAAAACTTTGCCCCGGAGCTCAATTGGACATCCTTCGTGTAGAGCTCGAGTGAAAGGTTCCTGACAGCATGGTGGTCTCCTTTGTCAAAGGATTCGTGCTCATCCCACAAAGGTTGTGGGACGAGCAAGAATCCTTTGACAAAGGAGACCACCATGCTGTCAGGAACCTCTCGCTCGAGCTCTATACGAAGGATGTCTAATTGAGCTCCGGGGCAAAGTTTTGGCTCAGAGCAAGAATCTGTTGACGGAGCACATCTACCATGCTGTCAGAAAAAAATAGTAACGGTGAGAGACCCATTTGAGTAGGACGTACACTCTGATAATATCTCCTCTAACACTCAATTCCACTACTGATATCATTCTTATAAAGGTGATCTCTCAGAGTATACGTCCTACTCAGATGGATCTCTCAGAGTATCCTCTCCGATTGGTTGTCCTAATTCATGTGTTTTAAGTGTGAGAACGGATGGCTCAGAACGCAACCCAAAATTTATTCTAGTATACATTAGTGTGAATCATCTATGTTCTGTACATATGGTGTAGAATACGTTCTTATCGAATCTAGTATATAGTATCTGAAGAATGTAACAGAATCAAGATGAACTCATATAATGTAATACTAAAACGTCATCTACTACTATATAAGATATAGTGATAGGTTGTCGTATCATCATTGCCGAGGGATGAGGGTCGCAGGACAGTCAACTTTATCTACGGCTATATAGTTTCTGCCTCACCAGTCGAATGACTGCAGGGACTATGTCCTGATCACCATGTCGTACCATAGTTTCTGCCTCGCCAGTCGAATGGCTGCAGGGACTATATATCCCGATCACCATGTTATCAATTAACCAACCAACAAAACTACTTGTTACAAATATCGGCACTATCGGTGCGTTCGAATCGTAGTATCACATTTTTCGGTGTCGGAAAACAAATAATTATTACAAAATTATCAGATTTTTCGGCACTATCGGTGCCCCTAACCAAGCCACCCCCCTACACCACCCCTAGCCCTAACCCGAACCCTAATCCTAGCTCCCCTCCCCCAGCCGCCCTCGTCCCCCTGCGCCGGAGAGAGTGAGAGCGCCAGAGAGAGTGAGAGAGAGTGAGGGGAAGAGTACCACGTACCGGAGAGGGAGGAGAGTCGCCGAAGAGAGTGACAGCGTCGGAGAGAGTGAGAGCGCCGGAGGGGGGAAGGAGAGAGAGTGAGAGCGCCGGAGGGGGGAGGAGAGTCGCCGGAGAGAGTGACAGCGCCGGAGAGAGTGAGAGTGCCGAATGGGAAATGAACCCTAAACCGAACCCTAACCCTAGCTCCCCTCCCCCAGCCGCCCTCGTCCCCCCTGCCCTACCCCTCCAGCCACCCCCACTCACCCCCAACCACCCGCATCCCCCCTACACCTCCCTCCGAGCCACCCGTACCCCCCAATCCACCAACAACCAAAACAGATGGAGAGAGAGAGAGGGAGGTAGAGAGTCACGTACCAGAGAGAGAGAGAGAAGAGTCACCGGAGAGAGTGAGAGTCGCCGCCGGAGAGAGTGAGAGTCGCCGTCGGAGAGAGTGAGAGCGCCGGGAGGAGAGAGAGTGAGAGAGGAAAATGGGGGGAAATGAAACGTTAGGGCGGGGATATAATTAGAATTTAGCGACGCTTAAACTAACGTCGCTAAATGCGTCGCTACTAGCGACGTTTCAGCGACGTTTCGCGATGACTGGCACTACTAAAATATCATCAAATAGCGACGTAATGTAGCGACGGCAAGAAATTACGTCGCCAGTAGCGACATCTTAATAAACACGTCGCAAAACGTCGCTGACTAGCGACGTTCTGCGACAGGAGTATCCTACGTCGCTGAATAGCGACGGTCAGCGACATAATATAAGTATATGTCGCCATGGTTGCGACGTTTAGCGACGTCAACACGTGACGTCGCTAAGTTATTTTACTTAGGGCACGCCGCTGCCTTCTTTCCCCCTCACTCTCACTCGAAAACCCAAAAATTTTAATTTTCCCCCACCCCCCCCGGCGACTCCCTCCCCCTCTGTCAGTGCCCTCCCCCCCGACGACCCCCTCCCCCCCGGCGACTCCCTCCCCCTCCGGCGAGCTCCTCCTCCTCGAGATCCTCCTCCTCGAGCCCCTCCTCCCCCAATCCGAGCTCCTCCTCCTCTTCCTCAGGTAAACCCTAACCTAACTCCTCTCCTTCCTCCTCCTCCTCTCCCACGGACACACACACACACACACACACGGAGACACACGGACACGGACACACACACAGACACAGACACAGACACACACACATACACACACGGACACACACGGACACTGATACACACACACACACACACAGACACAAACACAGACACACACATATACACACACGGACACACACGAACACGGACACACACACACACACACACACAGACACAGACACATACACACACACACAGACACAGATTTATTCCTAGTTTAAATGGTTTAAATTGTGATTTAAATGCTAGATTTGATTCCTAGACATGTTGTTACTCTATGTTAGTTGATATTTACATTGAGAATGGGTCATTGCTGTGATATGGGATTCGAACATATGTGGGTTGACTTTATATGACTGATACATGATACGTTTCAAGTTTTTCCTATGTCAATCCTGTTAATCTGATTCTAACTAATGTTTTAAGTACCAATATTACTCCTACATGTTTATTATCCTATGATAGATTGATCTTTACTTATTAAATTAAGTTTTATGATATGGGAATGGAATTTGGACTCGAGTTGGTTTCAATGGGTTGACTGATACTCATGAATCAGTTTTGATTGTCCCCTGAACTTCAATTCCAATTTTTTTTGATTTCTAATTGTTGTTCAGTTATCATTGGTTGTAACACATGTGTTAGTACCTGTTAATTCCTTTTTTTTAATTTCTGATTAGGCTTGTGATTTGAGAATAGGATATTGGACATGGGGTTCGATTTAAATTGGTTTGATAAAAACTCAGGAATTTGGTTTGCTGTTCTTCTTTGAACTGAATTGAACTATTCCTTTTGATGAGTTATAATGATCCCCATATGTTCTAGTTTGTGTTTACTGCAGGATTGCTTAATTAGAATAGGCTATATGTTTGAGTATGAGAAATTGGACTGTATGTTGGTTCTTGAAGACATGCAGGACTGGGAACTGATTTCCCTTTCTATTTTCCTGAGATGTATTCTTAGTTTCCTTGTTCACTGATTTCATATTAGCTCACTGTTTCCCATTCCAGTTATTAGCTCACTGAATTTTCTTTCCTTTGCAACTGTTAATATAATTCCAGATTTCTTAATGTTAGTTAGCTCACTGTTTGCATTGACACTTGAACACAAATGTCTGCCACTGTTTCCTTTAACATTCAGTAATATTCTTGACACATATATCACTTCACTGTGTTAAACCTGAGACTCTGATTTCCTTTTTTGTATACACTGTTTTCAAAAGAAATGTAGATTTTATTTTCCTTAAACTGTAAATAGGACTGAGATTGGTTTTCCTATTCCTGAGATAAATCCACTGAATGTGTCAACTGATTCCCTTGAATAACTGAAATTGAATTGACTGTTAACCAAGTGAATGGTTTAATTCCTATACCTGAGTTTTGTTCTTCCTAATGAGTTGAATGAATGTTTTAACATTGGGTTCCTGTAAACTGTAAATTAGTAAGGATATATTAGATTTGACCTTGTTTGACCAAGGTTGACTATTTATTAGTTGGGATATGACTGAGAGGGTGACATGGTTGTCACCTTGTCAAAGACCCTTAAAGTACCAACCATGTTACCGCGGTATTGGTATTGGGATACCAATAATGATATGGTAAAGGGTACCAATAGCGATAAGGTAAAGGGTACCAACTTAAGGTATTGGTATTGGGATACCAATAGCGATAAGGTAAACGGTACCTTGGTAGGTAATGACTAGAAATAGGATATTTGACTTAGATTGGACTAAGAGTTGACAAAGTCAACTATAGGTCAACCCTTGACCTACTTTGACCTTGTTTGACTTTGTTTGACTTAGGTTGACCTTGTTTGACTTTGTTTAACTTAGTACAACCTAGTTTGACCTAGATTGCATATCATTGTTATTAGTAACTGTCCGCTACTAATGTGTGTCCCTAATAAGACATAATATACGAATTTGTGCCTGTTGGATAATGTGTGTCCATCTTTGCAGAATTATTTCCAAATGGATATGAATTACTACTTGCGGAATCGTTCATGGATGTACAATCGTCATCCTGATGATATGTATGGTGTACGAGATGAAAACATAGCGGGAGTAGAGCAGTTCCTGCAGTTTGCTAAGGCGTTCCCTCAGTACATGGACGGCACCAAAATTAAGTGTTCGTGTGTGAAATGTCATAACGTGAAATATTATCCAGAAGTGGAAGTGACATATCATTTGTACTCGAGGGGTTTCACGCCTAATTACTATCAGTGGACCGCACACGGAGAACTTGTGTCTTTAGCATCAGAGCCGGAGCCTTATGTTGAGCCATATATGCACACGGAACCTAATTTTGTTTCAGATAATCATGCATACGATGACGGGTGCGTGAACATGGTTTTCGATGCTACGGGGCCTAGTTTCGTTCATGATGCACCTGAGGAGGCACCGAACGCCGATGCTGCACAGTTCATGGAGTTGCTGGAGAATGTAAGGACTCCATTGTATCCTGGTTGTGAGGATCATTCACCGTTGGAGGTGGTTACAAGACTGTTGAGCATTAAGTCAGATTTTAACATGTCGCAAGAATGCTACAACCGAGTATTGGAGTTGATTATAGAGATCTTGTCGGCGGGTGCTAAGTTGCCTAAAGACTTCTACCGGTCTAAGAGGATGGTGAGATCGCTCTGGATGGGATACGAGAAAATCGATTCTTGTCGCAATGGGTACATGCTGTACTACAAAGACGACAAGGACGCAGATGTGTGCAGATTTTGTGGTGCTGATCGCTATAAGACAACTAGTACAGGAAGGTCTACCGGTGTAAGAAGACCGACCGATTCAATGCACTACTTGCCTTTAACGCTGCGGTTGCAAAGATTATTTATGGTGAAAGAGACGGCCGAAAATATGAGTTGGCACATGCGAGAACAGATTGAAGGAGTGTTGGATCACCCATCCGATGGAGAAGCGTGGAAGCACTTTGATCGAGTGTATCCTGATTTTGCTTCAGATTCACGTAATTTCAGGTTGGGACTATCTTCTGACGGTTTTACTCCTTTTGGTCTTTCGGGATCCCAGTATTCATGCTGGCCTGTGATTGTCACTCTGTATAACCTACCGCCTTGGATGTGCATGAAGACTCAGTATATGTTTCTAACCGTTATAATTCCTGGTCCGAACAATCCCAAGAGAAACATTAACGTGTACTTACAGCCTTTGATAGATGAGTTGAATCAGTTATGGGAAGTAGGCGCTAACACGTACGATGTTTCCAGGAAGCAGAATTTTCAGATGAAGGCAACCCTTATGTGGACCATTAACGACTTTCCGGCCTATGGAATGTTATCTGGATGGAGCACTCATGGCCGTCTCTCATGTCCGTATTGCATGGACCGTAGTAAGGCTTTCCGCTTGAAACACGGAGGAAAATCGTGCTTCTTTGATTGTCATCGGCAATTTCTGCCAAAAGATCATCCGTTCAGAAAGAACAGGAATGCATTCCGTACCGGCGTTATAGAGAAGGGTGATCTACCGCCAAGGTGGTGCGGAGCCACGATATGGGAGGAGGTTAAAGATTTTTCAAGTGCTATCGAAGATCCTACAACTGGGTACAAGTGCGATGGATTTGGTAGAGATCATAACTGGACAAAGAGGAGCATATTCTGGGATCTGCCATACTGGAGTACCAATCTAATCAGACATAATCTTGATGTCATGCATATTGAGAAGAATGTGTTTGATAACATAATTAATACTGTGATAGACGTAAAGGGAAAAACGAAAGACAATCCCAAGGCCAGGTTGGACTTAGAAGAAATATACAAACGCCCTGCGTTGTATTTGATACAGCAGAATGGAAAACAGTTCCTGCCGAAGTCAATTTTCTCGCTGGACAAGGAGGATAAAGTAAGACTTTGTCGGTGGATCCAGGGCCTAAAATTTCCAGACGAATATGTGTCAAATCTGAGAAGATGTGTCGATCCGAAGGAAAACAAATTGATGGGTATGAAGAGCCACGATTGTCACGTATTCATGGAGAGGTTAATTCCGATTGCATTTCAGGAATTCTTACCGCAGGCAGTTTGGGATCCATTGACGGAGCTTAGCATATTCTTCAGGGATCTTTGTTCTAAGAAATTGCTCGTTGATCGTCTAGAAAAACAAGAGAAGGACATTGCGGTAACACTATACAAGCTAGAGAGGGTGTTTCCTCCTGGATTCTTTGACTCTATGGAGCATTTGTCGATTCATCTATCCTATGAGGCACGTGTTGGTGGACCCGTCGAATATCGATGGATGTACCCGTTCGAGCGACATTTGAATCACCTAAAAAAAAAGGTGAAAAATAAGGCACGGGTCGAGGGTTCTATTTGTGAAGCCTATGCTCTCGAGGAGATTACAAACTTTTGTTCGATGTATTTCAAGCCTCATGTTGCAACTAATAGAACGAGAGCTTCCAGAAACGACGAAGGAGATCATGAAAGTAATGATACGATACTGAAGGTATTCAATGCTCCAGAAAAGCCATCGGGTAAGATGAAGAAGAGATATCTGAACGATGATAAGCTAAGGGCTGCTCAGGTGTATGTATTACTCAACTGCGACGAGGAGGAAGTAGAGAAACTGGAGGGGTAAGTAAATAATACGTCTACATTATTTTAATAGTGTTGAGAATGATACTATTACATTAATTACACGATGTTATTTTCAGCATATTTAATGATGATGTGAGGTCAGGTAGGCCACACATAACAGAAGAAGAACTAGAACAAGAAATGAGGCATTATTTTCCATTATGGTTGAGTGCATATGTAAGACTTGAGAACTCTGTAATTACCTTTCTGTATATGCACTTGATTGAGAATGAGCTTAATTGCTTCTTTCGTGGTATTTAGGTCGATCGTCCATACGCAAGACTTGAGAATGAGTCTATTAGAACGCTAGCCAAGGGACCAATTTATGCTGCAAAAATATGGCCAAGCTACTGTGTTAATGGGTTTAGGTTCAAGTCAACAACTTGCCCGATCAGAGACAACTTTGTGGATCTCGACTCCACAAAAAATAGCTATTTGTGTATCAGATCTTCGAACTACAAAGATGTTGATGCGGGCAACGATTTCTATGGCGTGCTACGGGAGATCGTGGAGCTGACATATAGTTATGGAATAGAGCCTACTAAGATTGTGTTATTCAGGTGTAATTGGTTCGATCCGATTGAAGGTCAAGGTTGGAAAGTAGACAAGCACGGTCTTGTTGATATAAACTATCGGCGTCGATATCAAGCCTATGAACCATTTGTCCTATCAAGTCAGGCTCAGCTCGTGTACTTCACAAGTTATCCTAAACGGGAAACAACAAGGTCGGACTGGTGGGCAGTATGCAAGACCAAAGCTAGAAATACCTTTGAGGTTGACGATATAGCTTATCAACAGGATGAACTACCTCTTGTAACAAATATTATAGAAGTGGACACGACGGAAGTTCCTCATTACACATCTAATTGCGTAGAAGAAGTAGAATTATCTGAAGAGGAAGATGCAGATGAAAGTGAAGATGTAGAGGAGGAAGAAGAAGAAGAAGATGAACTAAACGAACTAGATAAATTTTTCGAAGAGGATTAAAATCTGTGATGTCTATCATATAAATATGTATTTTTGTAATAATAAATCTGTGACACTTTAGTGACACTTTTATCTGTGGCCATGATATTTTTCAAAAATCTGTGATGACTATCATATAAATATGTATTTTTGTTTTATTTTCATATGTTATTATCAGGTATGACTAGACCAGAAGGACGACGCGGATGATTTTATATTAGCCAGTCCCGTCAGTCTCGGGCTGGGGATGGAGAGGGCAGTTCCGTACCCTCATCCTCATCTCCGAGTACGCCATTGTACCGTTCTGTTCCCGGTCCATTACCGGGACAGGGCAGTTCCAGCAGGTTGCCGACTCCTCCCTCGTCGTCCAGCCTTCCTGGTCCCTCGTCCAGCATCCCTGATCCCCCGTCCAGCATCCCTGATCCCCCGTCCAGCATTCCTCCTGTCGACGGCTCTATGGGGGAAGTCGACGCCGAGCATATGGAGGACGGCGATCAGACTGATCCTGCCCAGGCAGGAGGTGAGAGTGACCCTCCATGCGATCCCCCGGGCGAGACGCGTATGGAGATTTGGACGGACGGGCCTATGAAGTAAGTTAATTAATTAATATATATTTCTCAAATGATTATATGTACATATATATTGATGAAAAATTATTATTGTATAGATATCGGCCTTCTGTAGTACAGAGACAGCTGGGGACATTTCTGAGGCAGAACTATGGTGGGCCTTGGATTAACTACTCAGATGCTCCCGCAGACAGGAAGGCTTTTTGGTTCGCCCACTTCAAGGTAAAAAAATTGTTTATTTTTAAATTTTAATAATTATTTGTGTATATTATACAACTTTTGTATTTTACTTCTTGTAGAGGACCTATTTCTATCCACCACACCGGGCGACGAGGATCGAAGGCCAATTTTCTGTCATCGCAGCCAAGCTCATCCGTGATGCGATCGACGACCAGAAGCGTCGTGATCGCTCCGGACAGCCGATCCAGGGTTGGATTACGCCAGAGCAGTGGACTGCGATGAAGGCTAGATTCAACGAGCGTAGGTACCAGAAGCGGTCTGAGAAGGCCAAGGCGGCGCGGTCGAGCGCCGGTAAGTGGTGTGGTGGCTCCATTCCGATGACGGAACATTTTCGTCGTCTGGTACGTTTCCTATGACGGACATTAATTTATATATAGTTCAATAGAATGTTTAATACTAATAATAGATAATATATTTTAACAGGTAAAAAAGGGTGAGGATCCGAACATGGTGACCGTCTTCCTGGTCACCCATCGGAGGGCTGGGGAGTTCATTGACGAGAGGGCGACGCAGGCATATGTACGTTCTATTCTTATATTAATTTACTATAATTTAGAAAACAAAAAAATAGATATCAATATAGACTTTAGCAAACACTTACACGTCAGCAAACATGTTCTAGGCCGAGTTTGTTCGGCTACAGGAGGAGGCGGCTGCTGCTGCTGCTAGTGCACAAGCAGAGGGAGGGGCTGGTACTTCCTTCCAGCCGCCTACAGCTCCATCGCCGGACGAGCTCTGGATGACCGCTATTGGCTGTCTTCAGAAGGGTACGTACTACGGTACGGGATCCTACGGCGCGTATTTGGCTTCGGAGTCATCCCGGGCCCCCTCTGTCAGTGCGCAGTCTCCGGCTACGCAGGCGTCGTCACGAGCTGAGGATGTTCGTCGTCATATCGAGGAGCTGCGTCGCGAGTTGCAGCATCAGATTTCTGATACGGTCGAGCGACGATCCGACCCTCCGATCGTCACCGGACGATTTGATACGGTCGAGCGCAGTATACAGGAGCTGATGAGTCTGCATCAGGCTACAGCTGCCAGCTTGCAGACGCTCATCGAGTCTACGCAGCGCACAGAGCGTAGACAGGTCGAGCTGGAGGGATCGCAGAGGAGCATGTCTGCCTCACTCACTCAGTATACTTAGAGGGTAGTGAGTACCCTTGCTGCGTATGGTGAGCGACTGCGAGAGCTGGAGCAGATACGTCCTTCCGGTCCATCGATGGCGCCGACTCCAGACATTCCACTGCCTCATACTGCCCCTACGGTGCAACTCACCCAGGAGCAGTATGACTACATTCTATCCCAGTTGTCCCAGTTGCGCGACAGGGGTCCACAGTGATTTTATTGGTTTTTTTATGACTTGTATGTATTGGCCTTATGGGAAAATTGTTTATTGGTACACTGTTGTTTATACACTTGGTAGGAGACTTTTTATCATCTTCTATTTTTATTTGACTCTATTGGATGTTTGTGAGGATGTGTGTCTGTAATATTTACTTTGTACTGCCTCCTATTTTTATTATGATATTTACTTTGTGATATCTGTGACGGGGATGACAAATATACCTACGGTTATAAGCGATGATCTGATATACAAAGGAGGTGCTGCCAAAATTTTAAAAAAATATATTGTGTATTTTTGTTATGATGTGTGTCTGTGTTTACAGTAAATGTGAAATGCAGTGTTCGGAACCATCGACAGTTTCGATTACTGTTGTATGTGTTATCTTGGATAGAAATAGCAACAGTTCAGGGTGCACTTCTGAGCGCTTCATTTTCACGTCCTTCACTTTCTCGGGACGTCGTAAAGGTTCTCGAGAAGGTGAAGGACGTGAAGAGGAAGCTCTGAGAAGTGCACCCTGAACTGTTGCTCTTTCTATCCAAGATAAAACATAGAACAGTAAGCGAAACTGTTGATGGTTCGAACACTGCACTTCACACACACTATAAACACAGACACACATCATAATAAAAATATCAATTATATTTTTTTAAATTTTTTTATAATATCTGCGACGTATAGCGACGTTCTGCGACGTACTGCGACGGAACGTAGACGTCGCTATACGTCGCTAAATAGCGACGTAACGTCACTAGACGTCACTAATATGCTGACGTGGGCTGAGGGTGTACGTCGCTAAATCTGTCGGTAGGCGTCGCTAAGTTGCCTACGTGGCTGCCATGCCATGTCATCATATATAAAGTTTACAGCGTACGTCGCAATTGTGGCGATGTAGTGATACGTCGCTATCTGTCGCTAATTTTGCGACGTCTAGCGACAATGAACTCCGCGTCGCAAATAGCGACGTTCGGCGACTAAAGTGTCATCTGCGACTTGCCTATAAGCGACGTCCAGTTTTCGTCGCTAAATACGTCACAAATTGGTTTTAGCGACATATTTTCCTTATTTAGCGACGTCTCCTGACGTCGCTAAAATGGGTTATGTTAGTAGTGTGGGTCATGTGCTTAATGTACGTCTTTATTACGTCGCTTAGGTCGTCGCTAGTAGCGACTATGAGCGACGTTTATATAAAACGTCGCTAATGTACACAATTTAGCGACGTTAATCTGATGTCGCTAAATATACATCGCCAATTGAGCAGATTTTAGTAGTGAAACTACTACATACCAAACCATGGCATTATCATGGTTCAGTAGCTCAAGAATGTAGGAGACAAGATTTACTACATACTTTACATTTACGATTTCTAAATTAACAGTTTGGACCTTTCAAGTTTTGACATATTATTCTAGGCTTATTCGCACATGGTTTTGGATTAGTATCCACCAAATCAAAATGAAACTATGTTCCGAAGTTAGGTAACAAAATAAAAATGAATTAACGGTTTGTACCTTTAAAGAGTTGGCAGCAAGGACATTCTACAATGGTCTTCCCAAGCAAGTCGGTAGGGGACATTCCTAGGGACTTTGTATCAGCGAAAATATTTGACATCGCTCTCTATCTCCCCCCTTAAAGCCTCTCAATTAGTCAAAGGGGTATTCTCCTAGATATTTTGCTAAATCAAAAAAATGATTAGACGGGCTGATTTACACAGTACAGTATACATGATATTCTCAATTTTGACAAGATCGATGTAAATAAGTACCATATGGATGTCGGTTTGCAATTCTGCTGCTATGTCCCTGGTTTCTACCAGTAACTTGTCACTTGCATTCATTATTTTCCTTAGTCCGAACCATACTCTAATTCTCTCATCAGTTGTATCATGGTGTTTTCTGTAAAGCTCCTTCTAAGAATGTACTCAAGCCAATTAATTTCTCTTAGTCATGCAATATTTAACAGGAAAATAATTATATAAGAAAAAGAAGAGCGAACTGCTAACCTTGATTAGGTCGGGCAGGGCTCACTATGACATATAAAAATGGAGATTAAGAAACTAGTGAGCAAATATGGCATCTACTGATGTACCAACTTTTAGTCATCTACTGTAACTCTGAAAACAAACATTATATACAGAAAATGTGGCATATTTTATGCTAGACCCCTACATGTATACTAAACAAAAAAGACTCAACAAGGGGGTCCATTCTTCATAGCCAAGCATTATTTTGACCAGTTTGGTGAAATCTTAGCCTTATATGGTTTAATTTCGGCTGAGGACGTCCTGCTGGGGCCTATTTCAGCCAGATTTTAGCCATTTCTGGGCTGTATAGGTAAACCTTTGGCCTATTTCGGGTTTAAAATTAGAAGAAGTTTCCTAATTGTACAGCTTGGTACTTGTCATTTTCGAACAAAAAAGTTACATAGTTTATTAGCAGGATTTCTATGATTCTTCACATGAAGCATCCAGGTTTGGTAGTCTATCATTCTTAGCAAGATCAGAGAGATGGAAAAATAATAACAAACATTTTGCATTACCGATTGAAAAGTAACAAAGATTGGATGAAGGCTTCCGTTTCATTTTTAATTGTCTTCCTAGGGAAGCAGGAAGTCCAGAAAGGTGGCAAGTACTTCAAGAGAAGATCAAGTGCGTATATAAGAGTTTCCATGCTTAATAAATGAAACAAACACTCTTCCATGCCTGTGGTTAGAAAAAAAACATAGTATATCGCATCAGTGAAGCATAAACCCAGCCTACCTTAATTGATGCAAGATAATCTGATAGATAGACTTATTAGCGTCATCGCTCGCATCCATATCATTGTTATTGGTCAACTCCACTTTATCCTCTGCCTCCTCACACACTATATCAAGTCTACTTCTCAAACTTTTTATGATATCCGCCTTCAAAATAAGACAACACAATACAATTCAAAAAAATAATAGAAGTTTCGAAGGAAAAATAATAGTAACAATATTTGCCTTAAACACTAAAAAATAATAGAAGTATATATTTACAGAAACAAGAAAGAACTCAAAATAAGGCATATACCTAGTACTTAAAAAATTACAAGATATGATGCTATAAAATACTGAAGGTACAATCGAAGTGTATGCATCAAGTCATCATGGCACTGACTTCATGGGCGTACATAGGGCTGTCAATGTTAAGTGGTAATCGATAATCCGAAAAGCCTACTCAATTATTTTAGAATTATAGTTTTGGATTCCAAAAGTAAACCCGAATCCTTAATGCTTAGGGATTAGATATAGCTTCAACCAAACCTGAAACCCAAAACTGATTTACATAAAGGAAATATCGAGTTTATCGCATATATTTGATACAATTTCATATAAAAGACAAACAATATATAATACGGGCAAGATGTGAAAGTCATCTAAATTATTCACCAAAAAGTAAAAAAAGCAACAACTATTTTGAAGTAAATAATAGGTTAAATGTCTTATGTAAGTCCAAAACTCAACCCAAAAATGATTAGAACGAATTTAACCCCAACACCCAAAAAGTTTATAGGGCATTCAGGTTTGGATCTTATATAAAACCGACCCGGTTCAGCCTTGCATATAAAATTCGTATAATAACCCAAGTAGTTGAAGAATGTTCAGGCGAAGAGTGAGATACTCATCTGAATATAAAATTGGTATGACATGAGTAACCAAAAACCTTTTAAGCATCAAAATTGACATTAAAGAAGACACCATGAATAAATACCTTTAAATCAGATATAGCTTGTGTAACAGGTTCTTTTGGAACCAAGTATGCAGAAGCACATACATCTCCAGTGAAGATAATAAGTCCAGCAATATTAGCTAGGCTGCAAGCTTTAGCATCAAGAACTCTATGACAACCAATGCTAATTAACCTGTCTATGAGATGGCATGGCGATTTTAGCATCAAGAACTCTTATATAGATAGCATGCTTATGTCAGATAGAAAATCTCGCATATTTAAGCAAGAAGATACTTGTCTAAACCATTGAATAAAATATAAACAAAACTATCATATGACAACCAATGCTAATTCACCTGGATATGAGAACAAGCATTATAGTTTTCAGCATCAAGAGTATCTTTTCTTCGTGAATTCCAGTTCCCTATCTGCAGCTTATTGTCCCAACTTCTCCGAAACTAACCGTTGATGATGCCTGAGTTGTATATATCGAAATAACCAATAAAAAAATATCTAGGTAGTTTCAGATTATGACCAAAATTCATTTATAATATGCTATATATAAAGAAAATAATGTACATATCTAAAATAACGAGTAACAAGTATTACACTCACCAAATCTGATAATTCTTAGAGTTGCCCACAATAACATGGTCAACAAAATCTCTTTCATCTTACAAATAAATATTCAGCGCCTCAAGCACAAGATGTCTGAAATGCAAGACCTATTTTATAAATAAATATTCTTAGAAAATTCATCATCAATAGCACATGATAGAATTAAAAATTTAACATTTCAAGGTGTTTTATTATACAACAATCAAATATAAATTTAATTACTTAAAGTTGATCATCACTAGTTTCGCTTCTAAATGAAACTCCGACAATCGCAGGGAGTTCCTCCTCGTAATAAGAGTAAATATTTCAAAAGCGCATTTCATCGAACACATAGAATGCAACAATAAAATCAACCACTAAGCAAAATGAGAAGTATAGCAGCAGAGGGGCATCTGGACATGGGAAGGGTTACTGATGGAAGCGACGGAGAGCGCCCGCGAGAGCCGGCCGAATATCCCCAGTGACTTCCAAGAGGCCCCATTCTTCCTCGTGCATTAACTCCATTAACTCCATGCCTATATTTCATATTGGCATTTTATCAAACAGATAGAAAGCAACAACAAGAACAAAAAGAAAATCTCTATCAAAATTGCAAATAACCAAATAGAGATAGATCTAAGTATTAAAAACACATCAGACTTTAGTGTCGAGCATGACGGCAATGAGGATGCCGATGTTCTCCATGGCCCAGTGGAGGTTCTGGAGTGTCTCCCAGTGGTACTCCTGGGAGTTGTGGGACAGGTTGAACATCTCGAAGCTGCTCTAGCATCTCCACCAACAGCGACAACGGGACCAGCTTGCAGAATGGAGAATACCGGAGGTGGCCCTCAGCAACAGCTCTTGCATCTTCCTACGAGAAAGCGGAGGCATGGTAGAGGAACTTACTTTAAATTAGGGTTTGCTCGTGAAGGAGAGAGGAGAGGGTGGCAGAGAGGAGGCGGACGGCGGAGGCGAGCCAGGAGAGTGGGATGGACGGCGAGGATGAGGGGGGGACTTGAGCCGGAAAATTAGGGCTTCTTCGAAGGCCTTGGGGGAGTAGCTGTGGAGCTTCTTGGTTTAGGCTTTTTCTTAAGTGCGGAAGAAGTGCGGGGGAGTGAAGTTTTTAACTTAAATTTTGGTGCTTTTTTTATAACGCTCGTATGATTGAAAGACTATCAATAATATTTATATTGGACACTGTCATAGAATGGAGTCTTGCTGAACTTTGATGACGCTTCTTTATCAGCCGTCATGAAATCCACTTACCAAGCGTCATTAATAGGTCTTTTGTTGTAGTGGTTAGCTGAAGCATTCAAC
Organism: Iris pallida; assembly: GCA_029216955.1. Lineage (NCBI taxonomy): Eukaryota > Viridiplantae > Streptophyta > Magnoliopsida > Asparagales > Iridaceae > Iris > Iris pallida. The sequence goes on along the minus strand of JANAVB010021800.1, from coordinate 11,226,477 downwards.
AAGACTATCATCAAACTCCTCAAAAAGTTTGTCTCTACTAACAAACGTAATTGGAGTGAGAAGCTTAGAGAATGTCTATGGGCTTATCACGCTACAGTCCATAATCCCACAGGTTGTACACCTTTTTTCTCTGGTATATGGATGTGAAGCTGTCTTACCGCTAGAAATTCAAATTCTATCCTTGAGAATTGCCATTGCTAATAAACTTACCACAGAAAACAATGATCGTCTTCGACTTCAAGAATTGAAGGCGCTCGATGAGCAAAGGCTACTAGCTCAACAACATATCAAATTATATCAGACCCGTATCTCAAAAGCTTTCAATCGCAAAGTCAAAGTGCGAACATTTCAGAAAGGCGAGCTAGTTCTTACGGTCATACGTCCTATGACTATGACCCACATGAGCAAAGGCAAATTCGAAGCGAGTGGGAAGGTCCTTATGTGGTGAATAAGGTTTTCTCAAATGGAGCCTACCAATTAACAGAGATGCATGGTAGAATTACTATGATGCCTATCAATGACAAATTTCTCAAGAAATATTATGTATAAGAGCAAAATGTTTTCATTCAGAAATAATGTAAATAAATCTCATTTTTATTCGTATTATTTAAAAGCAGAAAGAGGTACATAATATCAAGGGCGGGGACGAGGACCCGACCCTTCCCGGTTAAATACATGATTTGCCAGTAATTCAAACATCTCGTTGTCATGAGAACACCAGCAACTCATAGGCAGTTGTCCTCACAGCTTCTTCTTCAGCAGTCTTCCCAGGCTCCACCAACTTGGCATCAGGTCTTGTTCTGGTGCAGAACAGTCGAGCCTTCCCTCACTTTTTTGAGAAGGTACCGGAGGCTCATTAGGAGGCATCTCGTCGTATTTAATCTTCAGCGTGAGCATATCTTCGGAAGACATTATGTACTGAGAGAAAAGAAGTTGACAAATCTACAGAAGTTCTGTTCTATTTATAGACAAATGACTAGATAATCGGCTTCGAGAACCGATGCGACTTTTCCTCCTCGAAAGAAGTCCAACCGTTCATTCATTCATTTTTTTCTCCCTAAAAGAGTCCAATTGTTCATTCATTCTCCTCCTCGAGAACCGAGGTGACTGTTCATTCATTCAGTTTCTCTCCCCTAAGAAGTCTGACTGTCCATTCATTCATTCATCAGTCTTAGCATTTATTATCTTTATTTACTTTCTTGTAAATAAAGCCATAGATGATAAATCCTCAAATCTAAAAAAAAGAATTCATGTCCTCCGCACCTCTGAATTCCAATATCTACGTCAGCAACTTGTCACGTCTCTATCACCTCTGACAAAGTTGTCTATTGAAATAACAATATTTCCAACATTATATTCTGCCACGTCCATATTACCTCTGAGCAGATGTAATAAATATCATTATTTTCTAATCAAGAAATATATACATCCGGTACCTCTGATATATTTTCTATTCTATTACTTATATCTATAACAAGGTATGCAACAAGTAATGAACCACAAAAAACTTCTCATTTCATTTCTTTTTGATTAAAATGTTCAAAAAGATACATCATAAAGAAAAAGACAACAATTTTGGTCATTTTATTCTAAAGAGTAAGTGATGAGATCCATGATTCGGCTTTCAAGGCTTTAGCTCTTTCGGTACAAGAATCCAGTACCCATTGTCTGGCTTCAACCCTTTCTGACTCTGGATCAAATGGGTGCAGGACGGCTTTGACGGGCTAGTTCTTCATTTTTTAGCCGGACAAAGTCATCCTTTTGACGCTTTAAAATGTCTAACTGGTTGATAGTAGCCTGATGTAGCTGAGTTTCTTTTTCTACACCCTGCTTGGTGGCTTTGAGCTCTTCCTGAAGCCGGGCGATTTCAGCCTCTAGATCAGAAGCTTTCTTCTCCTTATCCGCAGCTGTAGCTTTATGACTCTCGGCAGAAGAAGCTACTTCAGAAATTTGGACATCCAGCTCGAAAGATTGTTTCGTGAAAGCCAGTAAGAAAGCTTCAAAATTGGCTTTATTAGTTTCAGCCTCACGAGCCATAGCTTCGTATTCTGCATCCACTAGCAGCTCAACATATCCTCTTTTAAGGTCTTTATAAACCTTAATCGACTCCTCCAGCTCATCCAAAATATGCTCCAGGAATGTGGCCTGAGCCTCATCTCCTTGCTGCGGATGCCTCCAATTAAAAATGAGAGGATTTCTGACTGTGCTGAATGGAACATCCTCCCTCTCCATTACTCGATGAATTAAAGGCTCCAAAGATGTAAAAAAGACTTTGGTGAAGGAAGCCACCACAAACTTGTTAGCCGCTATAGCACTTGGGGTGGCTACCACTTCTGCCAGTCTCTACAACTTTAACAGGTGGAGGCGCTTCATCTTGTGCACTGGTGGACCCGGTATATAGAAAAGCCCTTCTCCTGCTGGGGTTCCTTTGTCGAGGGAGCCATCGTTGAGCTGGTGGTTCCTGTAGGTCCTTCTGCAATTTATATATGCCATTTGTTAGAGCGATGCACGATGTTGAAGGAGCTAAGATAAATAAATCATTTTTAAAAATCTACCTGAGCCGGGCATTGCATGTGGAGTCTCAAGAGGTCTTGATGGTTCCATCTGAAGCCTCGACATGGTGTTCGCAGACACTATAGCTTGACTACTTCCAACCCCTGATTTAGTTTGAGGTGGCAGAGCAATTGGAGTCTGATCTACTAACTCTTTAGTGTTTACCACTCCGGAAGCCTCGGGTTGAGTTCACCTACTTCTTCAGGAATTCTGGGTTCATTAATTCTGAGACTAGCATGCTCTTCATCGACAACCAGGTTTTTGTCATCCTCAGCAGTTGACTGGCCTTCATCGGCCGATAATTCTTGAGGTAATAGAACATCCACTAAAATTTGTCCCTCCTTAGCGACACTATTACAGTCATCACCAAATAATTGTCACCATAGCAATCTGCTAACGCTTCTATCATCTCTCGATCCTCTTGAGAGTGAGTAAGATCTTGAGCCTTTGGAGAATTTATCACTCCTTCTTGAGGAGGCAGATCTTTCTCTGGAGAGATGGTTACCGGAGTAACAGGAGTTGGTGAAGGAACCGTTATCCCCCGCAGCAAGTATATTAGCAGGAATACTTCCACCAAAATATCCGATCTTGGGGCCTCTACAGTCATGGTAGAAGGCTGGATATCTGCTGAAGTAGACTGTAAATAAAGGAATCAATCAAATGTACATCTTTAAGAGAAAAATATATATCGATGTATATCAAAATCTTGATATTACCTACCTGAGGTGGTAAATCTTGTTCCAGATGGCTGGTAGATTCCGTCGATGGGGGAGGGACAGAAGACGTATCAGTTCTCCGAAGAACTTATCGGTTCACTAATAATTTTCTCCTGACTTCCTGCGTGGTGGTACAACCGGTTTTCAGCAGCTTCAGTACGATCATCATCCAGATTGATCAAGGCAGTAGATGTTTCTTCTTGAGTAACCCTCTTGTTTTTGAATAGAAGAATGAGTGGCCTCCTTCTCTCTGGGAGAGGTACCAAGAAGCATCTGTTTAGACTGAGAATGAGTTATTCTGTAGTCATTGGCTCATTTATGACCGATGAGGTCCTTTGCTTCTTTTTCTGAGCTGTAGGCGAAGCAGGTCCATCATCAAGTTGAAGGAGGGTCGTTGTCTCCCTAGATTTTCTTTTTTTTAACCCCTTGGCAGGATTTTTCTTTCCGTATCTTTAAAGATACGTCCAAAGGATCATGTACCTCGTTCGGATAGTTCTTGACAATAGAACCTTCCAGCGGTGGATCTACGGGATCTTTATCCTCTACATCTCGAAATGATTGTGCAGTGTGTGCTCCTAATCGAGATCTCTTGTCACTTGCAAAGCTATGAGTGTGATGTAAGCTTTCAGTAAAAGTGTTTGTCGAAGTATAGAAATTTGCGTATGTATAACATACGCGGGCCTTGATAAAAATTATAGGCATGGTAAATACAACTTTCGTGCCCCTGGCGTTGTAATATCTCCAAGCCCTAGCCCCATCAATCAGAAAGCCTTTGGCCTGCAAAAAAGTAGTGGCATTACCCACATGTAGTTAATCATAGCCAAACTGTCGTACAAATCGACTTGGCAAATATGGCTCTAAACATCAGTCTTCTTCAAATCGGTAGACTAAGTGAGATGGGCGGATCATCTGTAGCCATAAAAAGATGGGTGGACTTAGGCGGAGTAATGCTGCATCCAGATCCATCAACTGTGCAGGGATAGTCTCATATCCGTGAGGGGGGGGACACACTGAAATCTCCATACAGATCTATGATTCAATACAAACCTGCATACCGAAAGAGCAGTGTAATTCTAACGAGCACGGAGTAACATCGGATGAAATCTCTACCGACAGTTCCCATATCGGGATTCATCAGACATGGATGGTGAAGCAAAAACCATCCGATAAATATGTGTAAGGCATCTCAGTACGAGGAAAATCTTGCCTCGTCGTCTTATTATGAAGCATGGCATACAAAAAATACAATCCTGCGTTTAATCGGCAGGTCATTGCCGATAGAAGATCCATCTTAAACCCAAAGACGAGACGTACTGCAGCAAACAGAACGCCTTGGTGGAACCTATCAACTACACTGGCTCCTGGGACTATGAAGCATTGCAGCATAAAGAAAGAAAACATGTTAGCTGGGCTTTTTAGACATGGGTCTATAAACCCTGTCTGAGATAACTTTCGATGGTGGCACCAGCCTTAAACGGATGCCAGTCCTCATCTAGTTTGATATCTTCATGTTTGTATTTCTCCATCAAATATTGCACTTCACTGTGACTGAGAGGCTCAAAGAAACGAGGATCACAAGCTTGGCTCTCAAGTGGCTTATCCTCCCCTACATGGCCCAGAAAGAGGTACGTATCCATTTGGTGGTAAACAAGTACCTGCATGGCACCTTTATAGTAGAGGGAGCAGATCTTGTAATGACACATCAGTTCTTGAAAGATAGCGATCATCTGAGGATAGTTTCTGACATAGTATCCAATTCTTCATTGGTGGGCACGTACTCTCATATGGGTTATCACCCATTGGAAGATGAGAGAGAAATCTTATTTCATGAAGTGCAAATCCTATTTCTCCATGGGGGGTCATGAAAGTTCCAGTATTATCGTTGTATCTCTCTACTAAGGCCAGAAACATATGAGCATTCTGGCGAATGCCGTAAACTGTGGTCCAGATGGCATCATAAAATTCTAGTTCGAGGAGTTTGTCCTTGAACTGATCCAAGATCCAGATCGTTAACTGCTCCAGCATTTTATATCTGGATTAACCAGACCTGTCATACGCATGGCGTGATCTGGATATCTTTCTTCAGCCTTCGCGAATGTATTTCAAAGATAGGTATCCTGACTGGAAGGAGTAGAGATGAATCCTCGGAAGGAATACAACCTGGTCTTAAACCTCTCAAGTGAGTGCTGTATTTTTAGAAGTGCTATAAAAGGTGTCCTTGTGCTGCGGACCTATTCTATAACAAATTTTTTCGTCTCTGGCCTGTTGGATTGGAGTCAGGTTCCATGATATTCTTCGGGGGTAGCTCACGAATTTATATTGAGACAAAGCCATATACCTTGATATTTCTGTGAGGTACATGATTCTGTCTCCGCATTGGTATATTCTATCCTCTTTCTTTGCCTTAGGCTGGGAAGTCTTCTTGATGGCATCCCCAAATAAAAAAGCAAGCTTCTTATGGACCACACCATCAACACTCTCTAGGGGTTCTCCGTTCATTAAACTCAGCAGAGTATGGCTTTCTTGGGCCACAAGAATAGTCTTTCGCGCTTCAAGGCCATCATACTGAGAAAATGAAACATGTGATAAGTTCTCTTTATACTCTGGGATATTAAAGGAAGCGAATCTCTCAGCATGAGGATCTTCCCGAGGTCAACTGCAAAGAATTAGATAAACAGAAGTTAGATTTATGCTGGAAAAATGCACAAGAAATAACAAGAGGGCGCAACAGTCATAAGTATAAAGAGCTATGTTGCGTTATCCTTATGATGAGCAACAACTAGGTTGCGCGACATCCTAGGTTGCATGACAATTAAGTTGCGCGACATCCCGGGTTGTGACATACTTGGTTGCGCAACAACTTGGTTGCGCTATCCTTGGTTGCGCAACAACTGAGTTGCACGACAGCATGTGCAACACGGTTCGTAAGAACGAACATTCTCAAACAAGCAACCACACCCTAATAAGGGGTGGCACTAAGTCTGTGATGCGCTAAACACTCTAAAAAGAGGGCACAAGTCATTCAAATTGAAAACCAAGAGCCTTAAACAGGGGGTCAGCCACCATGTTCAAAGTCGTTCGTTCTCGGTCACCTTCCAAAGTAGGGTTAGCCATTTCTCATCATGAAGAGGGATGCGCATACAGCGGCACGCGGGTTCACAGAGTACGGGTCGAGGGTTCAGCAACACCCTGTCCTTTATCGGTGGCGGTCTTATTGGGTGCCATTATGTCGAGAAGATGATCGAAGGGAAGATCGAGAAAGCTCAAAGAGTTCTCTCAGATTAAAGTCGGCTAATAGGGGTTATTTATAGCCTAAATAGAATCCTAATAGTCACCCCAAGCTGCACATAAAATATCGTAATAGCTCGTAACAAACTGTGCGAGATAGGCGCAACTCGACTCAATAATTGCCGCAATTCAAAGTATTTCGAAGTTTGTGACATTTCAAATTCAAAAATTTGAAGGGGTTTTATAGAGCCTAAAAATCAAGTTGCGCCCAAAAATCAAGTTGTGCCACTGTTGGAAAGCCCAGAAATCAAGTTGCGCTACTGCTAAAGTTGTGCCACATATCAGATTGTCTAATCACATTGTGCCTAAATCTACATGGCGCCTGACAGTAATTGTCATTATTATCTGACAGCACTGACAACTGACAACACGTCAAACAAAAAAATCTTTTCGAATCCCGTAAAGCGTGGCGCTCGAGACGATTTGTTGTCATTGATGACAGCTGTTCAGCGTACTCTGCAAGTTGCACATAGGCGCAACCTGATCAAACTCTCCTCACAGACTGACACGTAACCCAAATGCTAGGTACAACCTGATCAAGCGCAGTTTGACTCTTTGACTGAAGCTTGTGCAACCTGACAATGTTGAAGCAACTAACGTTCTAAAGCATGATGACGTGGCACAAATGCCACTAATCTCTCGAAACGTATCTACTACTCTGTACACGACCATACGCATCTCAATTATATGATGCCATGCGTCTAAATACAGTTAGTATATGTTCGAGTAATTGAATAAAAGTTGGCGCTATCCAAAGTCGTGCAGTTCGACCTCGCGCACATCAGAATAACTGCTAAAACAATTATTTCCAGAATCCTATAAATAGAGTTTCCAATTATTATCAGAGGACCAAAATCAAGAGTTATTGCAAAATTCCTGTTGCATTCTCTAGAGGCTGTGGTCTTCAAGTTCACATAGTCCAAGGGATAAAGTGATCGCCTTCTGATCGGATTCCTAAAGTTGTACTTTCCTAGAATTCATTGTACTTTGTACGATTCTTTTCAAGTTTGGAATAAACTTTTTGTTTTTGCAAACAAGGATTCATTTTGAGTTGATGTTGGCACATTAGATCAAAAATAGTTCTTAAGTCTTGAATATGATCTTCCTTTAGACGACTCTTAACAGCAATATCGTCGACATAGCATTCGACTATTTTTTCGTAAATGTTCTAAAAAATAGCACTCATAGCTTGTCGATAGGTGGCACCAGCATTCTTGAGACCAAATGCCATGATTGTGTAGCAGTAGACTCCCATAGGAGTGTGAAAAGATGTATGCTTTTCGTCTTCGGGATTCATCCTGATCTGATTATAACTAGATAATCCATCCATGAAAGACATTCGCTCGAACCTGCAGGTGTTGTCGATCATGACATCAGTAATCGAAAGAGAAAACTCGTCCTTGGGACAAGCTGTATTGAGATCTCTAAAGTCAATGCAGACTCGGACCTTTCCAGTTTTTTTATAACTGGGACGAGATTAGCCACCCAGTCGGGATGTCGTTCCTCCATAACAAAGCCGCAGGCGATGAGCTTCTTGACTTCAGCTTCTATGACATCCATCATATTAGGTCGGAACCGTCGTTGCTGTTGTTTGACCGGCCAAGCATTTGGCAAAATATTGAGCTTATGGGTAGAAATTTGAAGATCTAGTCCCGGCATATCTTCATAGCTCCAAGCGAATACGTCAATGTATTCTATAATGAGCTAGATCAAGTCTTATTTGTCTGCTTCAGGGAGACTTTTGCTGATAAAGATTGGCCTTGGAGAAGCCTCATCTACGACATCGATTTGGATTAGCTCATCCTCAGTGGGTGGTTCACGTTGTTCGAAGCGAAGCTCCCATTGAGTATCCATCCTTTGTGCCCAAAGATCTTCTTCATTAGCCTCGATAAAGTCATCATTGTCATCATCTTCTGGGAATTCAGTTGTCACCATAGTGACAAATAGAGTTAGTTGATGAACTTTTCCTATGTTGGTGTCTGAGTCCCATGAAGCATAATCGGAAGAATGCGATCGTATTTCTTCGTCTGATTCAGATTTATCTGGGGTTATGTTCGGTATAATATAGCCTAACCCATGTCTGGTCTTGTTGTAGTATTGTGATGACTTTCCTTTCGGAGCAGGTATTCGAATAGGAGTACGTCTACCTTTGCCGTCATTTAGTCCAAACCCAAAATTGTAACCCATTTTTTGAATAATGTTTTTGGACTGCTGACTATAACGACGTAGTTGTATTCTTTCACAATCGTCATTTTCAGAATTGTGTCAAATATAATTCTTTGATTATGTTCTCTGCCGAAGAGGATTTGATGCTCATCATCATTCTGAGGAAGAACTACGAAGAATGAATTCTGCATTGGTTTGTACTCTATCTCATCTTGAAAAGGTTGAATTGCTCCTAAGGTGGGAGGTTCGAACTTGTCCAAAATTTCTAAGTAATACTGTGCATAATAATTGACATCAGTATACTGCAAAGGAGATATTACTTTATCGATATTTTTAGTCTCAACAGTTACAACAGCATTTGCAACCTTGGCTGGACACGCCGTCAGGTCGATAACAAGAGGAGGAGAAAGAGAGGAGTAGGCTTGTTACGATGAAGGTCGATAACAAGAGGCTCGAAAGAGGTGAGCTTTCTTTCTCTACTTTTTAAGTAGGAGGAGCAAGAGTGGTGGTTAGCATCCGAGAGGAAGAAGGACGAGAGGTGCATCCTTTGACTAGAATCATCAAAACCAAAAAGATGACTCGAACGACGTCTTGGTGATTCTATGAAGGAATGCCTAGTTGCTTGAACTTTTCAGTACTTTCTTCGGCTGCTCTGGCACTTACTATGAAGGAACCCCAATCTTGAAATTGTGTTGCTCCCATCCACATGCTAACGATAGGTAACAAGTTTGATCTGTATGTATCTATCGTCAATGCATCCAGAGTACCTAGAGGCATTTTGAGTGCCTTCCGTCGAAAGCACTTAATGAAACGTTCAGCTGTTTTATTGGACTTCTATTTGATTTTGGTAAGGGCCGACATGGTGATGTCGTGAGTCCCTTCATAGATTCGTTCTAGGAACATCTGTTTCAATACGACGAAGGATGTTATGCAACCATCTGGTAGACTTTGGTACCAATCATAAGCAATACCTGCTAAGCATCCGATGAAGACTCTGGTAAATATAACATCATTTTGTTGGAGATGATCAGTCATCATCTCAAAGTGATTGATATATTGACTCGATGATGTGCTGTCGTCGAATAACATTATGGTCGGCGGCTTGTATTTGGGCGGGAATGGAACTTCCTTCCATTCTGTAGGATAGGGTTGCTTGATCCCTAACTTTTACATTCCTTCCTTCTATTTGAAAGCTTCAAACTGATTTCACAGAAGCTTGATTGCCTCAAGGGGATCTCCTGATGGTTGAGGACCAACATATTGATTTTGAAGGATTAGGAGGTAGAACTGCATTATAAGCACCATCCCCAGTACCAGAATGACTTGGAGTAGCCTGTGTTTGAAGGTGTATAACGCCTAGTACAATAGTATTTGAAAGAGGATATGCTCCAAGACCAGTGTTGATAGGCACGGAGCCTCCTGCGTGTTCTTGGTTGGAATTGGATTCATAACCTACGAAACATCATGTTGAGTCATGATCACCGCATGTATGCTTGTAACCATGTCAGCCATAGCTTTTAGGTTGGCCTCCAGAGCAGAAATTCTTTGCTCTTGGGTAGCAGAACTAGAAGCGTCTTGCTCTTCGTTCGTCACGTAAGCTGACACTTCTCTCGATACAGAAGATGAGCTAGTAGATAAGATGGTCTGGTCAGAGTCTTTGCTATCAGCATTGAAGTCTAGAAGACTGCTACCCCCAGGATAGGAATCAGGAAGATTCCTTTGATCGAGGAAGTCTCGGTTGGAATTAGGAAGATTCCTTTGGGCGAGGAAATCTCGGTTTCTTGATCTTGTATTTTGATAGACCCCTTCAATAGAGTCTGGGATCTGATTGCGAATTTGTCACTCTGAAGGTCATGACAAATTACGTCTCGGGCGTCTTCCACCTCAAGTGCTATGAGATGCTATGTTAACTGAAGCGAATAGCAGTTCATCTTCATCCACCAAGATCACATTGGGAGATCGAAAGTGATTGAGAGATCAAGAGTAGTTCAAACTGTCGAATACCACTCAAGTTTTGCTAGTTTGCAATAACACTTGACGTCGACTTCATGTGAATGACATTGACGTTTGTCATATGTGAACATATCATCGTCAACTATCAAGATCATTCTAGGAAATCCAGGGTAATTCAAACGGTCAAACACAGACCATTTGGCTGTCTTGCAGCAGTACTTGATTACGATTTCATGATACTGGTTACAGTGATGTTCAGTCGGTGGAGTCATCGCTGCACGAGATGAACTTGTCGTCTTTCGCTTTTGTATAATTTACAGATATTGGTATAGAAGCAGAAAAAGAAGAAAAAGGAGAAGGAGCAGACTCTGCCTCATCACATTGTAGGGATAAAAAAGAAGAATGAGGCAGACTCTGCCTTATTACATTAGGAATATGATGCATATTCCTAAGCTTTTGTGTTCCCAGCGTGCAAAGAGCAGTGCTAAGTTCATTAGCATAAGTGAGTGGGTTATAGCTCTTAGAAGCCTTCATTGTGCGCATATTAGTGATTGGCATCAACTATACTGGAGTCTTTTGGCACGCTATCTAATTTGTCTCTATTCGGTGCCTATTGAGATAGGCGCGTATGTCAACATCTGGCACCATTTGATTATTGGTCTGAGATACTTCCAGTCTTCCTTGCACTGTCCTTGATATACGCAGAGTAGGAAGATTATGGCGCTGGCTTTATTAGCACAGAGCAAACTGGCACCAACCAGGTTATTGTGGAATAGGTAAGATGTCTTGGTGCTCTGCATGCATTGGCATATCGTATTTGGCACAGCGCCTATAGGTAGAAAAAAGTGAACTCTGAATAGTACCTACTTTCTAGAAAGTTGAATTCTGGTTCAGAGATGAAGCTTTGGCACTAATTGGTGCTGAGGCACAATCATGTGGGTTTTCCACCAAGTCCAGGACTAGGGAAGAGTACTGGGGAATGGCCATAGGGCGCTTTCCCTTGTCTTGAGTAGCACCAGCAACAATTGGCATGACATTGGACTTTGGAGTCCAAATGGCGCATGCCTTGTTTTGGGCAGCAGCAGTGATGGTGTGCTTGGCAGAAGTGTGCTTGGCACCCCCAGCGCCAATCTTTTGTTCATAAGCAAGTTGGTTGAATTCGACGACCAAAGTCTCCTGCGTCGTACCGACCGACGCAACATCGTATTGAGTTGTCACCTTCTTAGCAGAGGAGAAAGTCGTCCCTCGCCATTTTGTTTGCAAAAACAAAAGTTTAAATACAAACTAAGAAAAGAAGAAAAGTACAATTAATTTCTTGGAAAGTACAACTATAGGAATCTGATCAGAAGATGATCACTTTATCCCTTGAACTATGTGATATCGGAGAGGAAAATCTCTTGAACGTGCTGCAGCAACTTCTCAGGCGATTATGATCATTATTGATGCTTGGAAATTGATTTTGAACTATATTTATAGAGTTTTAAGATAATTGTTGAGTAGTTATCCTGATTGTCGCGTAGACTGATTCTGTACTGGTTGGCACACAATCACCTAGTCACGCGAACGGTTGGCTTAACTGCATATGACGCATGGCATTCTGTGAGAGAAGTGCGCTTGGTCGTGGACAGTGGTGTGTGCGTTCTTCAAGATTAGTGGCATGCACGTCACGTCATCTAACTGCGTCTGGATGATGATTAATTGATTAGCACCAGTACAAGAATGGCATGATCCTTTGACTGGCGTTAACTGTCGATTGGCGCTAACTGTGGAAAATACTAAGTAGGAAGAGCTTAATTACTTCGCGCCATTGATGAATGGCACGGAGAAACAAACAACCGTCGTTATGACGAGTCTGAAAAAAATCTCCTTGACCATTGCGCGCTTGGGATTCGAAGAGATTTTCATCGACTGACTTGTTGTCAGTCATCATGACTGAAAATTTAACTTCTCGAGGAAGATTGCCATGTGGCAGTCCATGCAATCTGATGGTGGCACGAATTAGTGCTGGGTGCTATTAGGCACTGGACGCCATCTGATGAATGAATTCCAGCACCATTTATGAATGGCACTATGCACCGTCATGATATATTTTAAGCTTCTACAGTAATAATATTCTATTATCCGGTGCCGATGTAGAATGTTGATTACACTAAGGCCCTGGATTGGGCAGATGGTAATGCGAGTGTTGCCTCAAGGCATATGAGGCGATACGAATGAGAATGATGGCTTGTTTGAGAATGGTGGCTTATTACTTAGTTCTCCTTATCATGCTTATATGTTTTCTTCATAGATAAGTTGCATATATTGTATGGTCATGGACAACTTGTCGACAAGGTGGTTTCTCGAACGGTATTTCAAGGCCTCGAAAACCGATTCATCCTAGGGGGAACCTCGTGCTAAAATAGTAACACAGTGCTGAAGTAGTAGCATTGTGATTCGGAAACCTTTTGGACTGGGCTAGTTACCCGCTCTAGCCAAAACTCGGCCATCACACTACTGAGATCTCCAACCACCACCTACCAGTCCGCAACTGCTACCGGATCTGTTCTTCTACCCGGTGAGCAACCCACGGTGGGTTACTTCTCATATGCTCCAGCCGATCCTTGGGCGAACCCATCCTTTGAGGACCCGATCCCGATAAAAGCTCGCCGGAGGCCTCACCGTGCTCCTCGCCTGAGAGCTACCAGCTGTGCCACACCCGTGCTTTTGTTTGGAGTCTCGAGCTCCTTGCCGAGAGCCGGAGCCAATGACTGTCGAACGCCTTCTGCGCCGCTGCATAGCTGGAAACCACCAAGCCGAGCCACCCGAGTGCCTAACCTCGGCAAGACTATATGTCACCATCGCTGTCCACTGGCGCCCCTTCTCCATGTTGTGCGTTGGTGACCGTGCACTTCCTTTTCGCACGCTCGAGGAGAACCCACTGTGAGTCTCTCTCCTTCTTCTTCAGCTGTGTATTTTTGAGGAGAAGATTCTGTAGTCTCTCTTCAGAAAGTATGGGGGGTATTGAGAAGTTTGGGCCGGTCTGTAAGACCATGGGCCGGGTTGTGTTTTCTTTAAAAATGAAAAAAGTCTGATATATTGTATATAGTATAGTATAAAATACAATATTATAATAAGGGTATATGTATGTATACTATTATTGTATATACCTTGTTATATTCTTATATTCTTATAATTATTATTTTGTTGGGAGGTTTTTGGCTTAGAGTTTGATTGGGCTTGGCTAGCAGTGCTAATGATTTTCATAATAAATATATGGTTTTTTTTTTTAAAATACAATATTCTATAATATATTTATATATATATAATATATATATATATATATATATATATATATATATAATACTTTAATTATGTATAGTTTTAAAACATTATATAATATTTTCTATATATTTAAATATAGATTTTGACCTGAACATGATTTCTAATGATTTTCATAATAAATATATGGTTTTTATTTTTTAAAATACAGATATTTCTATAATATATATATATATATATATATATATATATATATATATATATATATAATATATATATAATATATAACAAATATTTTAAATATATAGAAAATATTATATTAATGTTTAAAACTATATACATAATTAAAGTATATATATTGTGTATATATATATATATATATATATATATATATATATATATTATAATAAGATCTATATATATATATATATATTATTATATATATATATCTATAATATACTTTAATTATGTATATAGTTTTAAAACATTAATATAATATTTCTATATATTTAAAATATAGATTTGACCTGAACATGATTTTTCTATAGTTTCCAAAATATTTATATTTTGATTAGTAGTTTTCCAATATAAAAACTTATTTTATA